>OZ022299.1:5526512-6126512 GCA_963981305.1 Rupicapra rupicapra | reverse complement strand
TCTTGCTGGGAGTCTACATAGTGGGGGTCAGGTGTGATGCCCTTGGGAATTCTTTCCAAGAGAGTAATATCTTAGCTTAGACGATGACAGATAACTAAGTGAGAAGGAAATTGGTCCACCAGGCATGAGGTTAGAAGTCCAAAGCTCTGTCTTTCCCTCCCACCTGCTGCTTTTTCCTGAGCTGTTTTAGGCTCCAGGTGAGCTGTGGGAAGGGGGTGATTCTGGAGATGACAAGGAGGGATCAGGAGCGGAACATTGTGGCCTCTAAACAGTCCAGAGAAGAGAAAAAGTCAAATGAGCATCGTTGTTCAAGTGGCTCCATTCGCTTTAAGTCCAAATTACAATTATTATTTTCCTCTCAGATTTCTGAATACATAGGAAATCCTCAGTAACAGGTTATCACTCTGCCTTGAGCACAGTGATAAAAGCTGAGAGCATGCAGCCTAGTCTGTCTGTAAAATCAGTTGCATTGATACCCATTTTGGCAGCTGCAAACTCCAAGCATTAGGAATAAATATGTTCACTGAGAAACCAGAAGAAAGAAAGAAAAAAGAATTGTAGGTGGTGATGGACAGTCTGTGACACCCGAATATCTGGGGGATATTTACCCAGGGATCGTGTGTAACTGCGGGGACCCATTAGCCCATGTCGACTGCATCCAGCCTGCTGTTGACTTCAACTAGTCGTGTCCTGTAAAAACACCTTAATTCCTGCTAACCAATTACTAGAAAGCTGAAATAGGCAATTAACCTTTTTTATATCCCACATTGAAAATACTTCATCATTTTGTACTGGGGGATGTCATACGCATGTGAGCAAGACCTTCTCCTGGAAGACCCCCTGCCTTCTTGTCAAGAAGGTGAGAGGCTAGCTCCAAGCCAGTGAGATGCCATGTGTTTTGATGAAACAGGCCCCTCCTCCGCACATGCCTCCGCCCACCACTTCTGCCTTTGGGATTGATTTCTCTGTCTCTCCCCAGGTGACTGAAGACCCCTCTGGAGACCCTGTAGATGAGCAAATGCCTGCTTTCGGAGTCACACCTGACGTGCCTGTCGCAGTGCCCAAGCGTCAGACTGCTGAAGGACCTGGGCCTCAGCGGGGTCAAACTGACCAGCATCAGCTTGGAGCCCCTGTGGGTCCTGATCGAGAGAACCTTGGCCATCCTGCAGGCCCTGGACCTGGACGAGTGTGGCATCATGGACTCCGAGTTTAGCATCCTCCTGCCCTCACTGGACACCGCTGCTCCCAGCTCACCACCTTCAGCTTCAGTGGCAACATCATGTCCATGTCCATTCTGGAGAGCCTGCTGTATCACACCAAGGGGCTGAGCAAGCTGAGCCTCGTGCTCTACCCCGCACCCCTGGAGAACTATGAGGATGTGTGCAGCACCCTGTACCTGGGCCTCCTGGCTCAGCTTCACCCCCTGCTCAAGCAGCCATTGTGCACCTCTGGGCAAGCCAGCATGTTTTGGTTCAGTGCCAAACCCTATCCACACTGTGGTGACCAGATTTTCTATGACACCGAGCCCATGCTTTGCCCCTGCTACATGCCCGTCTAGCCCAGCTGATGAGTCCCAGGCTTTGTCCCAGGCTCTGGGACACTCTGAGCCAGACCTCAGTGGGTCTAGAAGGAACACAAGCCACCGTTTCAGACAATTGTTCCATGTATGCAGGAAAAGGAAATGTGATTTAGAGTGGGCAGGGAAGGAGGTGTTGGTGGGATTTGGGGAGAGATGTGTTCCTACAAAGTAAGAAATGAGAATCTGAATTTTGGAGGGGGAGTTTTGGGCTTGGGAGGTTGATGGCAGCATTACCCCTGTGTTGGATTCTAAACAAAGAAATAAAGGAAACATCAGTGTCAATCATTTGGTGCCCTCTGTGATCTGTGACCATGATTCTCCCCTTTATGCTCATGACTCTCCTGTTAGTGATTAAATAAAAAGGCCTGAGCATGAGTAGAGCATAGATGCTCTCTGATAGGCAAGGGACAGCTACAGGAGTTCAGGGCACTATTTACCCACTCCCTGTGGTTCTCATTTCCAGGGCAGCCACCTCCTCACTTATTTTGGGGCTGTTCAATCTGTCATCATATGCATGGTGCATCCTCAGGGCCTGGAACAAACTAAGTGTCCCAGAGCGAGCACTGCTGGAGGGAATCTTCTTCCCAGGGACCCTCACTGCTAACCCGACCCAGGCCCTGGACTCGAGAATTTCCCCAGTGGATCCAGCAGATGCAAAGCCTCCATCTTAGACACTGAGCAGTGCCAAGACGGGTTCACTGTGCAAAGTTAGGCCTGGAGCCCTGGAGGATATTGACCAGAAGACCATTGGGAGCTTCTGGGACCCACCAGCCTGGTCCCACCTTCCCACTGCTCCGCTGTATCTGACACCTTGGGACCCCATAGGCTGTAGTCTGCCAGCCTCCTCTGCCCATGGAATCCTACAGGTGAGAATACTGCACTGGGTAGCTGTCCTCTTTTCCAGGAGACTACCCAACCTAGGGATTGAACTTGTGTCTCCTGCATTGCAGGTGGATTCTTTACTATCTGAGCCACCAGGGAAGCCTCCAGTTTCTAAGAGACAACCCAACATCCCTGAATCCATTGTCTACACGTGCTTTTATGCCACTAATATCCCCACAGGTTTTATTTTGTTTGTACATTAAAAAAAAAGAAAGAAAGAAAAGAAAACTTTCACACACAATTACTGATTCAAAGGCTGATGAAAATCCATTTGCCATTGTCAGAAATGTCACTTCGAAGTTCAGTATATCAGTGTTGAGTGCAACTTGGCATTTTTCTCCTTGGTGTGATTCATCTGTAACTTTTTGTTTTAAACCTTAATCCTTCAGTTTTTACCATTAGCCATATGGTAAAGATACAATTACCTACAAATAGTGGTTCTCTGCCAACCTGTCAGAACTAAAGCTCTAAAGCACTAAGAATTTAATTAATTCCCTTTGCCCATCAGAGCTCTTTTTTGAGAACAAGTCCTCTGAGATTAAGAGAAGATTTAGCCACTAAACAAAACAACAGCACCCCTTCAGTGTGGAGGGCACTATCTATACCCCTTTTTGTGAGTGAAGGACCAGGGACAGGCACAGACCACCAATATTTTGATTTAGGAATGTCCTAGAAATCAGAATCACCTTGAGCTGAGCTTTCCTAGTTGCTTAGCTGATACAGAATCCACTTGAAATTCAGGAGACTCATGTATAGTCCCTGAATGGAGAAGATTCCCTGGAGAAGGGGGTGGCTACCACTCTAGTATTCCTTCAAGGATAATTCCATAGAAAAGCCTGTTGGGCCATAGGACATGGAGTCACAAAGAATCACACAGGACTGACTAACACTTTCTCTTCCTTTTAAAAATTATGGGTAAGCAGGTGGTGGAAGTCATCATTGAGTTTTAAAATGTGTCATGGTCCCTTATGTTTTAGTCTCTCTCTGTCCCACCATTGCATTTAATCTGCAAAAGAATCATTTTGTTATTTCTTTCTCAGGAAATTAGAACTGAGAGCAGAAGTAGCAAGAAGCCAGACTGCACTTATTACATGAGGATGAAGGAGGAGAGTGAAAGAGCCGGCTTAAAACTGAGCATTAAAAAAAACTAAGATCGTGGTATCTGGACCCATCAGTCCATGGCCAATAAAAGGGGCAAAGGTGGAATAACTGACAGATTTTCTCTTCTTGGGCTGTACAATCACTGCAATGGTGATTGCAACCATGAAATCAAAAGATGGTTGCTTCTTGGCAGGAAAGCTGTGACAAAACTAAACAGTGTGTTGAAAAGCAGAGACATTGTTCTGCCGACAAAGGTCTGTATAGTCAAGGCTGTGGTCTTCCTAGTGGTCAGGTACAGTTGTCAGAGCTGCTGCCACAAAGAGGGCAGTGAGCCAAAGAATTGTTGCCATCGAGTTGTGGTACTGGTGAAGACCTCTGAAAGTACCCTGGACAGCATGGAGATCAAAGCAGTCGATTTTAATGGAGATCAACCCTGAATACTTGTTTAAAGGATTGATGGTGAGGCTGAAGGTCCACTATATTGGAAACATATTGTGAACAGCTGACTCACTGGAAAAGTCCCTGATGCTGGGCAAGACTGAGAGCAAAAGTAGAAGAGGGTGACAGAGAATGAGACGGCTGGATGGCACCACCGCAATGGACATGAACTTGGGCAAATGTCAGTAGATGGTGAGGGACAGGGAAGTCTGGAGCGCTGCAGTCCATGGGGTTGCAGATACAACCTGGCAAAGGAACAGCAGTCTCTTGAGATAAAGCTATCCCAGGGAGAATAGAAGATGAAGAGGTTTGTGCGAACAGTGGAAACACCAAGGTTTCCACTAGAGACAGAGGAAGTGGGTCGAGGCTGGCCACCTGAATGAGTGCCCTTTTGAAAGGTGTGCCTTCTGGTCACCTTGTCAAGTCAACTTCTCACATAGCCCTGATCTGTAGGTCAGCAGGCACCAGTTTGTGTCCCAAGGGCGTGATCTCCTCCTGTGTTCCAGGTTCTCAGTTGGTGTGAGATGCCCAGCCCTGTTGGTGGACACACAGGCTGACCACATGTCATTGCATGGCCACAAGGCCCGGGGATCTTCCTCCTTGACCACAGCACTGGACCTGGACTGGAGTGGCCTTAGGGTTTTCCATGGAAGGAAATGTGGGAATAAGTCATGTCTATCTTTCTGTTTTTGTTTCTTAGGTGGCCAGCCAATGCAGCTTACAGGATCTTACTTCCCCAACTAAAGGTAGAATCCACTCCTTAACAGTGAATGTGCAGAGTCCTAACTACTCCTGGACTAGCAGAGAGTTCTCAGTAGGGTCATTTCTTGAGCCTGGCAGAAGGCCCAGAAGTCTGACATTGGCTGCTGAGAGGCAGCATTCTATGGGTCAGGCTTTGATGAAGTCACCAAACATTCCTCTCTCGCTAACTTCTGGGAGCCCTGTGACCATGACCCATAGCATAGAAACTTCTGGAGGTAGAGAAAACTGAAGGACGACATACCCACTTCCCGTCATATTCTTTTCCTGGCTATAGACACAAATGCCTTCCAAAAAATTCTTCTGCTCTTAATCCATCTACAGAAAGCATGCTCTCCTTCTTCCTGGAAATGTTCCCCACAGAAGAAGTTGAACTCATGTTCTTTGTTTCTTCCTAATCTAACATGGGAAGGATTTTCTCTACATCTATTGATAAGCTTCAGTGTGTTCTGCTAGACACAGTGGTTCAGTTCAGTTTAGTTCAGTCGCTCAGTTGTGTCTGACTCTTTGCGACCCCATGAATCGCAGCACGCCCGGCCTCCCTGTCCATCACTATTCTTCCTTTTTTTTTTTTTTTTTTTTTGTGGTGGGTGAGGGGAGTTAAAACACATACTCCCCTTCAATCCAGGATGGTTAGCACAAAGGCCTCACTCTATTCTCACGGTTCTGTCCCTCATAGTCTAGGAGAGTGATAAAAATAAAAAGTTGGGGCCTAAAAGAGAGTTGGGTGGGGACCTTTAGCTGCAGTGGTGTGCAAGAAATTGTCTACAGGGGCAGGTTGCATCATGGAAAATCTGGGTGGGTGGGCATTTGTTGATGGGTAGGAGTCATTTGGGAGATGAGTCTTCACCTGTATAACCCCTCCCTGTCCATGAGGTAAGCCCTCTCTGGGGACCCCTTATCTAAAGAATGTGTTAAAATACTAAGGTGACCACCAGAAATACCACAGACTTACACAACTGGAAATTGTTTTTTTTTTTTTTTTCCCAGTTGTGGAGGCGAGAAATCCAGGATCAAGGTGTTGAGAGTGTGTTGTCTCCAGAGGTCTCTTTCCTTGATGTGCAGACAGCTGCATTCTCGTGTCCTCCTGTCTCTTTATGTCCAAGCATGCTTGATGACTTCTGTGTCCTAATTTCCTCTTTTTCTTTTTCTCTCCCTGGCCGAGCTGCTTTGCTTCTAGGTCTTAGTTTCTAGACCAGGGATGGAAATTTGGCCCTTGGCAGTGAAAGCTATGATCCCTAACCACTGGTCTGCCAGGGAATTCCCCTCTCTCATTTTATATGGAGAACCATCAGCTTGGACTAGGGCCCACCTTAGTGACCTCCTTTTAACTTCATCACCTGGTTAAAAGTATTATCTCTGAATACGGTTATATTCCAAAATGTTGGGGATTAGTACACAGACATTTTTTTTTTTTTTTAATGTGTGAATTTATTTGATTTCACCAGGTGTTAGTTGTGACACATGGGGCCTTCCGTCTTCCTGGTAGCAGGTGGTATCTAGTTCCCTAACGGGGGAGCAAAGCCAAGCCCCCCGCACTGGGAGTGCAGAGTCTTAGTCACTGGGCCATTGTGAAAGTCTGGTCCACATTTGTATTTTTCAGGACAAAATGAAGCCCCAAACGGGGTTGATGGTAGGGTGATTTGCCTGGCTACACATTTGCACCCTACATGCTCCTTATAAATATCTGAGACCTTTAATAATATTGACTTCCTTGTCCCAATTGTGGAGAAACTTATTCTGTGGGTATGGAGTAAGATGGGCGGAATCAACCAGAACATCAGTATTTTTCAAAAGCTCTCCAGTACTCACTGTTTACTATGGACACCTTAAGCAGCCTGGGCAACAGCTGGAGCTTATAGGAAACTCAGACTCTCAGGGCCCACCCACAACCGTTGGACAGGAATGTGTTTTTGAACAAGATACATGGGCAATTCCTTTGATTCATTGAGGGTTAAGAAACACAGCCCAGAAGATTTGAAATTGTGGTCAGGTCTACTTCCATCTGGCATCTTAGTTCCCCAACTTTGGATCAAACCCATGTTCCCTTCATTTGAAGGCAGATTCTCGATCACTTGACAACCAGGGAAGTCCCTAGCCTTGGGTTTTGATACTCACCAAATTTGGAGAAGGACATGGACACCCAGTCCAGTATTTTTGCCAGGAGAATTCCCTGGATAGAGGAGCCTGGCTGGCTACAGTCCATGGGGTCGCAAAGAGTCAGACGACTGAGCAACTTAGGCACAGCACTCACCATCAACCCTCTTAAAAGAGTGTAAAATGATCTCTTTATAATGGTCATTTTTTTTTTTTTCCTGCTCCTTTGAGATGTAATGGACATGTATTGTGTAAATTTAAGGGGAACACATGTTGATTTGATAAGAAAGGCATTTTTGATGTTATATTTGGTTACAGCACTTGAGATCACGTTCATTAATGAACTTCATTTTTGTTGTAATTTAGTGGCTTTGTTACCTTCTAAGCAATGGAAATGCACATATTTCTTCTCTGAATCCCTCCCTCCCCCTAAGAATCTGTGTGTAGTGGGCTGTTAATGCAGTGGGAGGGAAACCTTGAGATATAATCTAGGCGGTGCAAAGGGGAAGGAAGAAGAAGAAGGGGAGTGAGGGAGGAAAGGAGAAGGAGGGGGAACAGAGTGTGACCTAACACACCTGACGTGGTTTAAGAAAGCATGAGCCTCTGCCTAAGAAAGCTTCTGGGCTTCAGCATGATGATCTACAGTAAGGACCCTGGGAATCCATCAGGTACTGAGTCTTCAAGTGCAGATCACTTAAGAGTAAGCTTGCTTCATGCATCACTCACCCTGCCCAGCCCCCGCCCAACAAGCCTCCTCTTTGACCCCGGAAAAGAACAGGGGTTTGCTATTTGCAGCTGGAGAATTTTCTTGTATTGGAAGTGGACCCCTGCCTTTTGAGGTTCCTGACATCAGCACGAGCTCTGTTGGAATAACTGTGTGGACCACCGTTCCCTGCCCTTAAGTTATTGAGCCCCAGATAACTGAAGATGCAGATACATTGGAGATAAGGAAGTGGGCCACTGGATGCCAGAGAGGGAAGTGGAGACTCCTACCACACTGAGACCTGGAAACAGCCCCTGAGTGGGGCCCTGAAACCCCACCCAATTCTTTCCTCTTTCTAGCTACTTGGTAGAAAAGTTTCTAGTTGACAGATCCTATGGGGGAAAACTGGTTCAGAAACCTAATTGGAGCCCCGTTTGGATATTATGGATTGGATTCAAATGGGTTTTAAAAGGCTTGGAATCTCCTGACCAGCCTCGCTGAGAAAAGGCTTTTGAAGAGCCAGGTAGGACTTGCACAGTCAAATAACATAGGATGTGGCACTGGTTATTCCAGAGAAGTCTCTCTGGGATGTGGAGACATAGACACTCCAGCTTCACCCTCCACTGGGGCTCAGAGTGGAAGTGTTTAGCTGCACTGAGTCAACTGGACTGATGAGCCATGGGGTTTGGAATGCTTCATTTTTTTCTCTGCAGCCATGAGTCTACAAAATTTCTCTGTAATGGGCTAGAGAGTAACCAGGCCTTAAGGGACATGTGGTCTCTGCCATTAGCAGTGTTAAACAACCTCTGGCAGTGGCTAATGTTCATGGCTCTGTTCCAATAAAACTTTATTTGTTACATAGAAATTTAGATATCAAGTAGTTTTCACATGTCACAAAATATTCCTTTGTTTCCCCCAAATTTAAAAAAAAATGTAAAAATATGAAACATATTTTAAAAAGTTCAAGAAAATAGTAAAACATAAAAATCATTCTTAGCTTGCTGGTGGGAGGAAAAACACAAAACAAAACATAAATCAGGAGGCAAGCCAATTTGTCAATCCCTGTCTAAACCATTTGCCTATATAATACAGCTAGCATCCCATTAATGACTTGTGACATGCATTTAGTAAACTGGATTCTGCTTAGGAAAAACTAAAAATTTTCATAAATCTAAGATGTCGTCAGCTGTAAGATACATCGATGCTCTTTTTTTTTTTTTTTTCTTTTTCTTGGCCACACACTGTGGCCTGTGGGATTATAGGTTTGAACTCATGCCCACTAGAATGGAAGTAAGGAGTCTTAAATATTGGGTCATCAGGGAAGCTTCACAGCATTGTTTTTCATGCCACTATAAAATATATATTTATATATAATGTGAGCTCAGTTGCTTCAGTTATGCTGAACTCTTTGTAACCCTTTGGACTGTAGCTCACCAGACTCCTCTGCACATAGGATTCTTCAGACAGGAATACTGGAGTGGCTTGCCATGCTCTCCTGCAGGAGGTTTTCCTGATCCACAGATGGAAACTGTGTCTCATGTCTTCTGCATTGGCAGGAGGGTCCTTTACTGCTAGGGTCACCATTTAGGCACAGCCAAACAAACTATGATATGCTGCTGATGAAAGGTGATCTGGTATCCAAAATGGTCACATGTAAACTTTAGAATGTCGCTTAATGCCAAGGAAACGTGTTAATGGCATGGAAGTTATCAGCAAATGTATTATATGGAAAGAAATTGTGTTACAAACTTTTTATTTCAGTGAGCACTACTGCCCCTGTCAGCAACCAGCTACAAACTATGTGACTTTCTCCCTGGCATGTTAGTTTTAAATCATTGAGATTTGTATTACATGAAATGCTTGGAGAACTCGTTTCTCAGCCTTCTGGCTAAGATCAAGTGTAAGTATCTGCAGAGACAGGAATTAGTGTGTTGAGCTTGTGGTCCAGATCAATGATTGTGTTAATAACACTTTCTGATTGTTTATGCAGCATACACATATCACTGACAGATGCCACATGTTGTTCTAGAAACAAAAATACAGTAACCCAATAGCTCTGGTGGTGAATATGGCATGTGAGTTGGGGGAGGCTGTGATTTCTGACATCCTGGTCAGGGAAGCCTGGCAGAGAAACTGTGGACCGAGGCAGGTCAGAAGCTGGGTGGCAGTACTTGAGACAGCGTCCAAGGCAGGTGGAGCAGCAGAAGTCCTGAGAGGCCCTGTCCACTCTGCTTGGTACCCTTGAGAGTTTGGGCGCAGGAACCCTGAACCCACAGATATCAAAATCCATGGGTGCTCAAGTCCCTTATATAAAATGGTGTAGTCTTTGCATGTAACTTCAGGGGATACTCCTGAATGCTTTCAATCATCTCCGCATTCCTTGTAATACCTAATACAATTTGATGCTGTGTAAATAGTTTCAAGTACAATGTAAATGTTATATGTAGTTGCCAGCATGAGGCAGGTTCCAGTTTTGCTATTAGACCTTTCTGGAATGTTTTTCAAAAATATTTTTGATCCATGTAAAGAGTCTTATCCCTTCTGAACTCAGAGTGTAGAGGGAGTGAGGGGCACCCCCAAAGGTACAGCTGGGGGCTCTTTTTGAACATTGTATGTTGGTCAGCATTTCTGAGTGAGATTGGAGATCTATAAACAAAATGGTGCCCAGTAGCTCTCCTGTAGAGTTTAACAGGAGCGTTGGGGTCACCATGGGGAGACAAGGCAAAAGTCGGGACTGGAGAAGGAAGTTTAAAACTCTCATGTCACTTAACGGAGTTTGAGATGTTTCCTTATGTATAAAATAAGGGTGTGAACATTTATCTCAATGTTTCAGCCAATGAGTACCTGCTGGTGCTAAGTTGTTTCAGTTGTGTCCGACTCTGTGTGACCCCTTCAATGGCGGCTCACCAGGCTCCCCCGTCCCTGGGATTCTCCAGGCAAGAACACTAAAGTGGGTTGCCATTTCCTTCTCTAATGCATGAAAGTGAAAATAGTATATTCGGTCACTCCAGTCCAATCCTCAGTGATCCAATGGACTGCAGCCTACCAGGCAGGCTCCTCTGCCCATGGGATTTTCCATTCAAGAGTACTGGAGTGGGGTGTCCTTACCTTCCCCTGCCAATGAATAACTCAGGTACTAATTTTGTCTTTTGAAAGAAATGTAATCATCACGACTTATCTGCAGTGAATAAGTACCAAGACCCCAAGCTGACATCTGTAACCTCACATAGTATCAAACCCTATCTACAATTTTTTTTTTTTTCTATACAGACATACCTGTGACACAGTTTATTTGATCAAAGCACAATAAGAGATTGGCGAGTAATGTATAGTACCAGGAAAGTGAAAGTAAAGTTGTTCAGTCGTGTCTGACTCTTTGGAACCTCATGGACTGCAGCTTGCTAGGCTTCTCTGTCCATGGGATTTGCCAGGGAAGAATTCTGGAATGGGTGGACATTTCCTTCTCCAGAGGATCTTCCCAACCCAGGGATCGAACTGGTGTCTCCCGAAATGTAGGCAGACACTTTACCATCTGAGCCACCAGGGAAGGTGTAATAATAAATAGAACAATTATAACAGTATGCTTTTATAAAAGTTTTGTTAATGTAGTCTCTATGCAAAAAATATTACTGTACTAATTTAGGGATTTTTTTCCACCCTAATTAAGCACTTCCTATGCTTTGTGGCTATAATTTTTACAGTTTGAATTTTGAGAGCAAAACTTACCTAGATTTCTTTTCCCTTCTTCACATTCATCACAAAGCTTAGCAACCTCAGCATACAATTGTTTCTCTTTTTCTATCAAATTGAGACCTTCAATCTTTTCACTTAATGGTTGCACTGAATGGATTCTCTCTGGCGTATCTAATAGGCCAGAATAATTCCAGTTATGCTTTGGGGCCATTATTGAGCAAAATAAGTGTGACTTGGTCAAAAGCCCTGTGACATCTCAACTGTCACGGTGGTAAATGAATGACAAATGCGTTGGATGTGCTGGACTAAAGAACGATTCACATTCTGGGAAGGAGGAAGCAGGATAGTATGAGATTCCAATCAAACTCCTCAGAATGACATGCAATTTAAAACTTATGAGGTATTTATTTCTGGAATTTTCCATTTAGTATTTTTGGTGAATAACTAAGGGTTAACTGAAACCACGGGGAGTGACACCTGAGATCAGAGGCGATGATCTTGTCCTGTGGTTTCCGTTAGGTGGGGAAAAAAAAAACAAAAAAAAACAAAACAAAAAAACCTAGAAGAAGGGGTCACTTGAAGCCAAAAGTGATTGTGAAATGGCTCATCTATTCCCGTGGGAGGAAGCACAAGCACCACCACAACCTCAGAAAAGACTGGAGGGTCCAAATCCGGAGATGAGGATGATGATGATGGTAAGGGCATCTAGTCAGAGTGGAACTCGTCAATGAGGATGCTGAAACACTCTTTGTCAGAGTGATTTCAAGTTCAAAGTCACTCATTTCTAAAATTTTGAACAGAGTGACCATGGACTCATCTTCAAGAAGAAAGAAGGGCAACATGAGTCCAGATCCCTCCTGTAAGTTACAACCTGCAAATCTCAGGACCCCAGCATCACAGCCAGTGGCCATCTGTCCAGCTTCTCAGTCTGAATGGGGAGGAAAAGACACTTCCTATTATTTTCGAGTCTTTGTCTAAACCTGATTATAAAACGAGTTCTCTGCAAGCCATGATTCAGAATTCAGAATTGCTGTCTCTGTGGCCTCACTGTCTATCTGGAGCTGTTCTCTCATTAGGAGGCAAGGATGAAAGTCCTCTTAGTTCAGAGAGATGTCCCACTGCACATGTAAACTTTAACAGTGAGAATCCCAAAAGACCTAAACTCAGCGATGGAATTCCAGGGGGACTTGCCTCCACCATGGCCCTACCAGGAATCTCTCCTACAAAGAACATGATTATGACCTTGGAAGATCTCCCGAACTCACAAAGCCATATTCATGATGGGGCATCACTTTCATGGACTCATGCATATGACCAGGCATGCTTCAGTCTTATGAATCCACACAGAACATGTAGTTTGGAAGGGCTGGAGAAAACGGACTTTTGGACTCTAGCAAATCAGAGCAAGATTGTTGATCCCATGAAAGGAAATCTGATCATGTTACTTGATGACTTTTACTATGGACAGCATACAAGAGATGGGCAGCCAGAACAGAAGATTCATGCAGCTTTCAAATGCCTCAGCTGCTTGAGAGTTGTAAAAATTGCCAAGTTTATGACCCACCTGAGGAACCATCTGGAGCTTGAGAGGCAGAAGGATGGCAGCTGGGAAATCCACACTACCTGCCAGCACTGCCACCGCCAGTTTCCCACCTCGTTCCAGCTGCAGTGTCACATTGAAAGTGTCCATGCTTCCTGGGAGCCCTCCACGGTCTGTTATATCTGTGAATTGTCCTTCAAAACAGATCAGGTTCTCTTACAGCACATGAAGGACAGTCACACACGTGGCAAAATGCCCTATGTGTGCCGTGTTTGCAATGACAAATTGTCAACCTTTGGCAATGTAGAGGCATATTCTAGAACATGGCATGGAAACATGAACAATTTGTTTGTCTGTTTTGCCTTAAAATTTTCAAACTGGTGACATCCTTTGTAAATCATGCTTGGAGGCACTGGAACAGGAGGGTCTTTCCATGTTCCAAGTGCTGGCTACAGTGTTTGAACCTAAAGAAAAAGACAGAGCACCAAAACAGGAATCACCAGTCATTCAAAAGGCCAGAGCAATTGTGAGGGTTGCCTCCTGAAACAGAGGTCATGATCCGAATTTCAGTTCAGTTGGGACTAAGAGAGACAGCATCCATCATTGTGAGGAACACTGACTCCCAAGTGCCACGCAGAAAAAAACTACAAAGAAGTTTGACTACAAACAAAAAATATTCCAGACGTTTTACAGCAAGGGATCTGGCTAAAAAATTGTGTTCTACCCACCTCAGAAATTTGAAAAAGCCCTATGGAGGTTCAGTCAGCTGTACATAAAGACCCTGCCTGGCTTTTGTTGTTCAGTTGCTCAGGCATGTCTGATGCCCTGTGACTCTATGGACTTCAGTATGCCAGTCTTCCCTGTCCATCTCCTGAAGCTTGCTCAAACTAATTTTATTGGGTTGCTGATGCCATCCAACGATCTTGTCGTCTGTCATCTCTTTTACTCCTGCCTTCAATATTTTCCAGCATCAGATTCCCACCCCCCACCCCCCACCCCCCCGCCAGTGAGTTGAATCTTCCCTTTAGGTGGCCAAAGTATTGGAGCTTCAACATCCATTCTTCCGCTGAATATTCAGGGTTGATTTCCCTTAGGATTGACTGGTTGGATCTCCTTGCAGTTCAAGGGACTCTCAAGAGTCTTCTCCATTCTCCAGAACCACAGTTAGAAAAGATAATTTCTTCAGCACGCAGCCTTCTTTATGGTAGAGCTCTTCCATCTGTATCTGACTGTTTAGAAAACCATAGCTTTGACTTTATGGACATTTGTTGGCAAAGTAATGTCTCTTTCTTTTAATACTCTGTCTAGGTTTGTCAGCTTTTCTTCCAAGGAGTGAGCATCTTTTAATTTCACGGCCTCAGTAACTATTCACACTTATTTTGGAGACCAAGGAAATAAAGTCTGGCTTTACTGTAACAGAAATTATATTTGCTTCATCTCGCTACGATTAAGTAGATTTGAAATCTCCATGTTCCTTCCTGGCCACACTCTGCTCCCCAAAGTAACCACTTCTCTGACCTTTAGTACCAGGAATTCATTTTTCTTTGTTTAAAACTTTAAATAAACAGAATCACACAATAGAGTTTCTGTTCCCCTGGCCTTGTTTTACTTTTAAATAAATTAGATGCATTCTTATTGTATGTAGCTGTGGAACATTCTTTTTCTTTGCTGGGTAAAATTCCCTTGGATGAATGGGAATAGTCTTATATATCCATTTTACTGTGTCTGCAATTTGACTCTCTTATTTTGCCTTTTTGAATAATCCACCTATGAAAATTTGTGTGTCTTTTATACTAATTTCTCTAGGATAGCTATATCTATATGTATAGATATGAGATATTCTTATAATGCATGTGGTAGTGGTTTAGTTGCTAAGTGATATTTGACTTTTGCAACCCTATAGACTATGGTCTACTAGGCTCCACTGTCCATGGGATTTCCCAGGCAAGAATGCCACAATAGGTTAGCATTTCCTTCTCCAGAGGGTTTTCCTGACCCAGGGTTCAAACCTGGGTCTCCTGCATTGCAGACAGACTTGTTACTGACTGAGCCATTCTAATATGCAAGTACAGTCAAATGCTTTTTCAAAGTGATTGAAGCAATGTGCATTTCCACTAACAGTACTGGCATTTCCATTTCTACCAAACACTTGACACTGTCAGTCTGTTTCATTATATAACAGAGCGGGATCCTGCAGGGCTTTCCCAGGGACAGACCACCCCGCCCCCACCACCACCAATGTACCCTGTTTCTTATTTGCAGTAAAACTTTAGATTCTAGGCTGCCTGGGTCCAGCCGCCGCAGGATCCAGGGAACCTCTCAGGAGAAAAGTTGTCACTGAAGAAAATGATTTAGAGAGCGATAAAGAAAGAAGGTTACAGATAAAATAATAAAAGAGGGAAGAAAAAAAAAAAAGAAAGAAAGAAAGACACGTGGTGACGAAGCTTCAGAGACCAAGGCCCATTACTTTATTTTCAAAAAGGGCTTTTATACCTTAACTTGTACACAGAGGGGAATGAAAGATGCAAAGGCATACAGAGTCAGCCCAAACATTGCATCTGTTTTGTCTTTATTAAAACCAGGATTTTTTTTTTTTTTCTGTTTCTATAAACAATATTGTGTACATTATCTTCTGGCCTTGGAGGCCTGTGAACATTTTATGACCCTCTTTAGATAAAGGCTCTTCAACCAGAAAACTTACTTTTCCTTGAAATGTGTTTTCTTTATATTTCTAATCTATGCCAGCCTCAGAAAATGCTAAACAGAGTTACATTTCTTATGGAGTAAAGATGCAGTGAGTTACAACAAAGAAAGAACCAGTGCGCTCAAAGGTCTGATGTGGTTAATTTCAAGGCTACACTTGTTTTTCTTACATTCCAACTATATTAACTAATGCACTCCCATGTGCACAGTGGATAAGAGATATGGGAACTTAGCAACAAGCATTGGCCCAATAATGAAATCCTACATCAGCACTACTCTAATAACCTTTAAGTCTTTGAAAGGCTCTATGTTTTAGGCTTCCTGTGCTTCTCACACTTGGGAGGCTGTGAAAAATCATATGTGTATCTGCAAGAGTCTGGATAAACCTACCAAGCAAGCTAGAATGCTAGCAGAGGGGGTTTGAATTGAAATATTCCTCTCAGGTCCAGGAGACTTACTAGCTGGAGCCCTAAGTTGATTTTCTTCAGAGAAAGGTGGTCAGGGATAGCCCCCTATTAATGTCAGAGGAATTGGTGAAAGTCATGAAATAACAAAACAGACAGATTCTGGTTTTGGGGTAGATGCTCGAGAAGGGGGGGCGGGGGGAGGCCTCGAGGCCTGATCTCACCTTTGCCTGTCAGGCCTCTTCACATGACCTTTGCCATGAGTGAGATGTCCCTTGCTGGCTCCTGGAACTAGACCTTCCATGAGTTTCAAAAAACAAATTTAACTAGAAGTGAAAAACTGCAGAAACAAGGGAAAAAAAAAAAAAAGGCAAGACAAACAATAATTTGTTGTTGTTCAGTCGTGTTCACTCTTTGCCACCCCATGGACTGCAGCACACCAGGCTTCTCTGTCTTTCACCCTCTCCTGGAGCTTGCTCAAGCTCAAGTCCGTTGAGTCTGTGATACAATCCAACTCTGTCATTCTCTGTCATCCCCTTCTCCTCCTGCCTTCAATCTTTTCCAGCATTAGTGTGTATTCTAATGAGTTGGGTCTTCCAATAAGGTGGCCAAAGTATTGGTGATTCCTTTTCAGCATCAGTCTTTCTAGTGAATATTGAGAGTTGATTTCCTGTAGAACTGACTAGCTTGATCTCCCTGCAGTCCAGGGGATTCTCAAGAGTCTTCTCTAGCACCACAGTTCAAAAGCATCAATTCTTTGGTGCTCAGCCTTCTTTACAGTTCACCTCTCACATCCATACATGACCAGTGGAAGAACAATAGCATTGACTACACGCACATTTGTTGGTAAAGTAATGTCTCTGCTTTTTAATATGTAATTTACATTTGTCACAGCTTTTCTTCCAAAGAGCAAGCATCTTTTAATTTAGTGGCTGCACTCACCATCTGCAGTGATTTTGGAGCTCAAGAAAATAAAGTCGGTCACTGTTTCCATTGTATCCTCATCTATTTGCATTGAAGTGATGAGACCTTTGACTGTAGGGACCACAACAAACTCTGGAAAATTCTTAAAGAGATGGGAATATTAGACCACCTGCCCTGCCCCCTGAGAAATCGGTATGCAGGTCAAGAAGCAACAGTTAGAACTGGACATGGAAAAACAAACTGGTTCCAAATAGGAAAGGAATACATCAAAATAGTATATTGTCACTCTGGTTATTTAACCTATATGCAGAGTACATTATGAAAAACACTGGGCTGGATGAAGCACAATCTGGGCTGGATGAAGCACAATCTGGAATCAAGATTTCTGGGAGAAATATCAATAGCCTTATATAGGCAGATGATACCACCCTAATGGCAGAAAATGAAGAGCCTCTTGATGAAGGCAAAAGAGAAGAGTGAAAAGGCTTGCTTAAAGTTCAACATTCAAAAAATGAAGATTGGGACATCTGGTCCCATCTCTTCATGGCAAACAAATGCAAAAAAAGTGAAAACAACAGGAGATTTTATTTTCTTGGGCTCCAAAATCACTGTGGAGGGTCAATGTAGCCACAAAATTAAAATAAGCTTGCTCCTTGGAAGAAAAGCTATGACAAACCTAGACAGGATATAAAAACCTGCTAACCAAAGTTCTTATAGTCAAAGCTATGGTGGCTCAGACAGTAAGGAATTCACTTGCAATGTGGGAGACCTGGGTTTGATAATGGGAAGGACATCCCTGTAGTCCAGTGTAAGACTCTGTATTCCCAAATTAAGGAGTCCAAGTTCATTCCCTGGTTGGGATATTAGATCCCACATACTGCAACTAAAAATACCACATGTGACAATGAAAAATCCTGCATTCCACACACTACAATGAAGACTGAAGAGCTCTTGTGCTACAACTAATACCAAGCACAGCCAAGTAAATAAATACATATTTGAAAGAAAGAAAGAAAAAGATATGAGAATTCCCTGTTGATTCAGCAGTTAGGACTTGATGCTTTCATTGCCAATGGCCAGGGTTCCACACCTGGTTGTGGAACTAAGATACCACAGGTTCCACGGCACGGCCAATCAAAAACCCAGAAAGATCACTGAGGAGGAAATAATTCGGAAAGTTTGAAAACTAAGCAACATAACTGGAAACAGGCTGAGGATAGAGTAAGGATTGCTAGGAACCCAAAGTACAAAAGTGGTACCTCTGTAATTCACAAGACTATTTAATGTTGTGGTTCAGTCTCCTCCTGCTCCTGCTTCTGAACCTAAATAACCTGTAGCTCCTAAGAAAAATGTTTTATGGAAAAAAGAAAATATTTGAACTGAATGATATTGAAAATAGCAATTTTTTTGAGACAGAGCTAAAGTAGTTTCATGTGTTACAGTGCATTACGTTTGAAAAGAAGAAAGGTTGGCAAAACAATGCTCTAAGTCATTGCTCTTCACGGAAGTTTCTACAGCAATAGAAATTTTTAAAATCATTGCTCCATGTATTTCTTAATAAGGACGATTGGCTTTTCTGAGAGGTGACCTATTTATACCCTTTATCTGATTTTTCAGATGGAGTGTTCATCTTGTAGGATTTTTTTTTTTTTTTTGGCCGTGCTGTGAGGCTTCTGCCAGACCTCACCACCATGACCCACCCGTCTTGAGTGGCCCTACAGGGCATCACTTAATTTCATTGAGTTAGACAAGGCTGCGGTCCTACTGTGATTAAATTAACTAGTTTTCTGTGATTATGATTTCAGTATGTATGCCTTCTGATGCCCTCTTGCAACACTTACCATTTTATTTGGGGTTCTCTTACCTTGAAAGTAGGTTATCACTTCACGGCTGCTCCAGCAAAGTGCAGCCTCTGCTCCTTACCTTTAATGAGGGGTATCTTCTCACCACCGCCCCTCCTGACCTTGAACGTGGAGTAGCTCCTCTAGGCCCTCCTGCAGCTGCACAGCCACTGATCCTTGGACATAGGGTTACTCCTCTCAGCTGCCGCCCCAGACCTCGGATGTGGGGTAGCTACTCTCGGCTCCTCTGTCAGAGCTCCTCTCTGAAATAATGTGGTCCACTAAGAAGGGAATGGCAAACCACTTCAGTATTCATGACTTGAGAACCCCAAGAACACTATGAACATGCAAAATGACAGAATACTGAAAGAGGAACTCCACAGGTCTGTAGGTGCCCAGTATGCTACTGGAGATCAGTGGAGAAATAAATCCAGAAAGAATGAAGTGATGGCATCAAAGCAAAAACAATACCCAGTAATGGATGTGACTGGTGAGAGAAGCAAGGTCTGATGCTGTAAAGAGCAATATTGTATAAGGACCTGGAATGTTAGGTCCATGAACCAAGGCAAAATGGAAGTGGTCAAACAGGAGATGGCAAGAGTGAATATTGACATTGTAGGAATCAGTGAAATGAAATGGAATGGAAACAGTGGATTTAACCAAGGTGACCATTATATCCGCTACTGTGGGGAGGAATCCTTTAGAAGAAATAGAGTGCCATCATGGTCAACAAAAGAGTCCAAAATGCAGTACTTGGATGTGATCTCAAAAATAATAAAATGAACTCAGTTCGTTTCCAAGGCAAACCATTCTATGTCACAGTAATCCAAGTCTATGCCCCAACCAGCAACTCTGAAGAAGCTTAAGTTGAATGGTTCTATGAAGGTCTAAAAGACCTTTTAGAACTAACACCCAAAAAAGATGTCCTTTTCATTATAGGGGACTGGAATGCAAAAGTAGAACGTCAAGAAACACCTGGAATAACAGGCAAATTTGGCCTTGGAATACGGAATGAAGCAGGGCAAAGACTAATAGAGTTTTGCCCAGAGAATGCACTGGTCATAGCAAACACACTTTCCCAACAAAACAAGAGAAGACTCTACATATGGACATCACCAGATGGTCAACACTGAAATCAGATTGATTAAATCCTTTGCAGACAAAGATGGAGAAGCTCTATTCAGTTTGCAGAAATAAAAACTGGAGCTGACTGTGGCTCAGAGCTTCTTATTACCAAATTCAGAGTTAAATTGAAGAAAGTAGGGAAAACCACTACACCATTCAGGTATGACATAAATCAAACACCTTATGATTATACAGTGGAAGTGAGAAACAGATTTAAGGGACTAGATCTGATAGATA
Source organism: Rupicapra rupicapra (assembly GCA_963981305.1). Classification (NCBI taxonomy): domain Eukaryota; kingdom Metazoa; phylum Chordata; class Mammalia; order Artiodactyla; family Bovidae; genus Rupicapra; species Rupicapra rupicapra. The sequence continues at coordinate 6,106,486 of OZ022299.1, read as the reverse complement.
GAGTGCCTGATAAACTATGGACTGAAGTTTATGGCATTGTACAGGAGAAAGGGATCAAGACCATCCCCATGGAAAATAAATGCCAAAAGCAAAGTGGCTGCCTGGGAGGCCTTACAAATAGCTATGAAAACAATAGAAGTGAAAAGCAAAGGAGAACATGAATGATATAAGCATCTGATTGCAGTGTTACAAAGAATAGCAAGAAGAGATAAGATAGCCTTCCTCAGCAATCAAAGCAAAAAATCACAGAAAACAAAAGAATGGAAAAGACTAGAGATCTCTTCAAGAAAATTAGTGATACCAAGGGAATATTTCATGCAAAGATGGGCTCGATAAAGGACATAAATGATATGGACCTCATAGAAGCAGAAGACATTAAGAAGAGATGGCAAGAATACACAGAAGTACTGTACAAAAAAAATATCTTCATGACCAATTTAACTATGATGGTGTGGTCACTCACCACAGAGCCAGATATCCTGGAATGTGAAGTAAAGCGGGCCTTTGAAAGCATCAGTATGAACAAAGCTAGTGGAGGTGATGGAATTCCAGTTGATCTGTTTCAAATCCTGAAAGATGATGCTGTGAAAGTGCTGCACTCAATATGCCAGCAAATTTGGAAAACTTAGCAGTGGCACAGGACTGGAAAAGGTCAGTTTTCATTCCAATCCCCAAGAAATGCAATGCCAAAGAATGTTCAAACTACTGTATAATTGCACTCCGCTCACAAGCTAGTAAAGGAACGCTCAAAATTCTCCAAGCCAGGCTTCAGCAGTACATGAACCGTGAACTTCCAGATGTTCCAGCTGGTTTTAGAAAACGCAGAGGAACCAGAGATCAAATAACCAACATCCACTGGATCATGGAAAAAGCAAAAGAGTTCCAGAAAAAAATATCTATTTCAGCTTTATTGAGTTTGCCAAAGCCTTTAGCTGTGTGGATCACAATAAACTGTAAAATTCTTAAAGAGATGGGAATACCAGACCACCTGACCTGCCTCTTGAGGAACCTATATGCAGGTTAGGAAACAAGAGTTAGAACTGGACGTGGAACAGCAGACTGATTCCAAACAGGAAAAGGAGTACATCAAGGCTGTATATTCTCACCGTGCTTATTTAACTTCTATGTAGAGTACATCCGAGAAACCCTAGACTGGAAGAAGCACAAGCTGGAATTAAGATTGCAGGGAGACATATCAATAACCTCAGATAAGCAGATGACAACAATCTTATAGCAGAAAGGGAAGATGAATTAAAAATCCTCCTGATGAAAGTGAAAGAGGAGAGTTAAAACCTTGGCTTAGAGCTCAGTTCAGTTCAGTTCAGTTCAGCTGCTTAGTCGTGTCTGACTCTTTGCGACCACATGAATCGCAGCACGCCAGGCCTCCTTGCCCATCACCAACTCCCGGAGTTCACTCAGACTCACGTTCATCGAGTCCGTGATGCCATCCAGCCATCTCATCCTCAGTCATCCCCTTCTCCTCGTGCTCCCAATCTCGGCCAGCATCAGAGTTTTTTCCAATGAGTCAGCTCTTCACATGAGCTGACCAAAGTACTGGAGTTTCAGCTTTAGCATCATTCTTTCCAAAGAAATCCCAGGGCTTCCTTAAGAATGGACTGGTAGGATATCCTTGCAGTCCAAGGGACTCTCAAGAGTCCTCTCCAACACCACAGTTCAAGAGCATCAATTTGTCCACCCTCAGCCTTCTTCACAGTCCAACTCTCACATCCATACATAACCACAGGAAAAACCATAGCCTTGACTAGACGGACTTTAGTTGGCAAAGTAATGTCTCTGCTTTTGAATATACCATCTACGTTGCACATAACTTTTCTTCCAAGAAAAGAGTCTTTTAATTTCATGGCTGCAGTCAACATCTGCAGTGATTTTGGAGCCCCAAAAAATAAAGTCTGACACTGTTTCTACTCTTACCCCTTCTATTTCCCATGAAGTGATGGGACTGGATGCCATGATCTTCGTTTTCTGAATGCTGAGCTTTAAGCCAACTTTTTCACTCTCCTCGTTCACTTTCATCAAGAGGCTTTTTAATTCCTCTTCACTTTCTTCCATAAGGGTGGTGTTATCTGCATATCTGAGGTGTTTGATATTTCTCCCGGGAATCTTGATTCCAGCTTGTGTTTCTTCCAGTCCAGCGTTTCTCATGATGTACTCTAAATAGAAGTTAAATAAGCAGGGTGACAATATATAGCCTTGACGTACTCCTTTACCTATTTGGAACCAGTCTGTTGTTCCACGTCCAGTTTTAACTGCTGCTTCCTGACGTGCATATAGATTTCTCAAGAGGCAAGTTAGGTGGTCTGGTATTTCCATCTCTTTCAGAATTTTACACAGTTTATTGTGATTCACACAGTCAAAGGCTTTGGCATAATTAATAAAGCAGAAATAGATGTTTTTTTTTTTTTTTTTTCCTGGAACTCTCTTGTTTTTTTCATGATCTAGTGGATGTTGGTAATTTGATCTCTGGTTCCTCTGCCTATTCTAAAATCAGATTGAACATCAGGGAGTTCACGGTTCACATATTGCTGAAGCCTGGCTTGGAGAAATTGAGAATTATTTTACTAGCGTGTGAGATGAGTGCCATTGTGGGTTAGTTTGAGCATTCTTTGGCATTGTCGTTCTTTGGAATTGGAATGAAAACTGACCTTTTCCAGTCCTGTGGCCACTGCTGAGTTTTCCAAATTTTCTGGCATATTAAGTGCAGCATTTAAACAGCATCATCTTTCAGGATTTGAAACAGTTCAACTGGAATTCCGTCACCTCCACTAGCTTTGTTCATAGTGATGCTTTCTAAGGGCCACTTGACTTCACATTCCAAGATGTTTGGCCCTAAGTGAGTGATCACACCATCATGATTATCTGGGTCGTGAAGATCTTTTTTGCACAATTATTCCGTGTATTCTTGCCATCTCTTCTCAATATTTTCTGCTTCTGTGAGGTCCATACCATTTCTGTCCTTTATCAAGCCCATCTTTGCATGAAAAGTTCCCTTGGTATCTCTAATTTTATTAAAGAGATCTCCCATCTTTCCCATTCTGTTGTTTTAGACTTAAGGGCCAAGATGTGATAGATAGAGTGCCTGATGAACTATGGAATGAGGTTCATTACATTGTACATGAGACAGGAATCAAGACCATCCCCATGGAAAAGAAATGCAAAAAAGCAAAATGGCTGTCTCGGGAGGCCTTACAAATAGCTCTGAAAAGAAGAGAGGCAAAAAGCAAAGAGAAAAGGAAAGATATAAGCATCTGAATGCACAGTTCCAAAGAACAGCAAGAAGAGATAAGAAAGCCTTCTTCAGTGATCAATGCAAAAAAATAAAGGCTTAAAGCTCAACATTTAGAAAATGAAGATGTTGGCATCCAGTCCCATCACTCCATGGGAAAAAGATGGGGAAACCGTGGAAACAGAGTCAGATTTTATTTTGGGGGGGCTCCAAAATCATTGCAGATGATGATGACAGCCATGAAAATAAAAGACGCTTATTCCTTGGAAGGAAAGTTATGACCAACCTAGACAGCATATTCAAACCAGAGACATTACTTAGCCAACATAGGTCTGTCTAGTCAAGGCTATGCTTTTTCCAGTGGTCATGTATGGATGTGAGAGTTGGACTGTGAAGAAAGCTGAGCACCAAAGAATTGATGATTTTGTTCTGTGGTGTTGGAGAAGACTCTTGAGAGTCCCTTGGACTGCAAGAAGTTCCAACCAGTCAATTCTTAAGGAGATCAGCCCTGGGATTTCTTTGGAAGGAATTATGTTAAAGCTGAAACTCCAGTACTTTGGTCACCTTATGAGAAATGTTCACTCATTTGAAAAGTCTCTGATGCTGGGTGGGAAGGGGGCAGGAGGAGAATGGGATGACAGAGGATGAGATGGCTGGATGGCACCACTGACTCATTGGAGGTGAGTCTGAGTGAACTCCAGGAGTTGTTGATGGACAAGGAGGCCTGGTGTGCTGCAATTCATGGTGTTGCAAAGAGTCAGACACGACTGAGTGGCTGAACTGAACTGATGTGCTTGGAAAAGACTAAGCAGATAACACTCTCTGATTGCTGATCTGTTAACCAGAACATAATCATGAAAACTGGTTTCTGTTGTATTTGATGTTATTGTATTTTGTTGTTTGATACAGAGGCTCTGTATCAGCCTAGAAGGGTGGGATGGGGAAGGAGATGGGAGGGAGGTTCAAAAGGCAGGTATGTATGTATACCTATGGGTGATTCATGTTGAGGGAAATATATAATTGATTTATTTTAATTGGAGGCTAATTACTTTACAATATTGTGGTTGTTTTGCCATATATTGACATCAATCATCCGTGGGTTTAAATGTGTCCCCCATCCTGAAAATCCACCCCCGCCATCTCCCTCCCCATCCCATCCCTCTGGGTCATTCCAGTGCACCAGCCCTGAGCACCCTGCCTCATGCTTTGAACCTGGACTGGTAATCTGTCTCACATATGATGATATACATGTTTCAGAGTTATTCTCTTTGATCATCCCACCCTCACCCTCTCCCACAGAGTCCAAAATACTGTTTGACACATCTGTGTCTCTTTTGCTGTCTCATATATAGGGTCGTTGTTACAATCTTTCTAAATTTCATATATATGTACTAGTATACTGTATTGATGTTTTTCTTTCTAACTTACTTCACTCTGTATAATAGGCTCCAGTTTCATCCATCTCATTAAAAGTGATTAAAATGTGTTATTTTTAATAGCTGAGTAATATCCCATTGTGTATATATGTACCACAGCTCTCTTATCCATTCGTCTGCTGATCGACATCTAGGTTACTTCCAAGTCCTGGCTATTGTAAACAGTGCTGTAATGAACATTGGGGTACATGTGTCACTTTTAATTCAAGATTCCTTGATGTGTATGCCCTGTAGTGGGATTGCTGTGTCATATGGCAGATCTATTTCCACTTTTTGAAGGAATCTCCACACTGCTGTCCATAGTGGCTAAAGTAGTTTGCATTCCTCATATTGAGGTTTGACGGAAAAGAGCAAAATTCTGTAAAGCAATTATCCTTCAATTAAAAAATTAACTTAAAAAATAAAGGAGGAACTTCCCTGGTGGTTCAGCAGTTAAAAAATGCCTTTGCCAGCGCTAGGGACATGGGTTCGATCTCTAGTCCAGGAAGATTTCACTTGTCTCGGGAGACGAAGCCCATTTCACAGCAACTACTGAGCCAGGGTTAATCGCTCGTGAAGCCCACTCAGCCTAGAGCCCATGTTCCAACACAAGAGAAGCCACGACAGTGAGAATCCTGTGGGCTGCAACTAGAGAGCAGCCCCCACTCACCACAATTTAGAGAAAGCCAATGCACAGAAGTGAGGATACAGTGCAACCAAAACTAAAATGATTTTGCAAAATTAAGGAGCTGCCATCTTAGTGAGGAGGTGGTGAAGAGGGAAACCAGGGAAGCTTCTTGCTTCCGAGGGCTCTTGATCACGTGGAGCTGCACACAACTTTTCTGGGAGGGGAGGTGAGTCCTTTTCTTAAAGCAACTGTGGAATAGACGCCCACCTGTGTGGCACCAGGCACAGCCAGCGGGGAGCAAGTGGAGAGCAAAGAAACCCTCTGCTCATCCTCTCAGACCTGCCGCCTCCCTGGCAGTGTGCCTGTGCTGAGTGGAGGTGGGATACTGAGCTCCTTCTGGATCGTGGCAAAAATTGATTCTCTGTTGGCATGACCCCGCTGCTGAACTTATATTGACGATTTTACTTTACCTGGAAGCACATGAAAGAGCAGGCTCTTCTTGCTTTTCGGAGTGAAGACATCAGCATGTTAAATTTGGTACCACGAACTTGGTGGCCACTAAGGAAGCCACTCAGTCATGTCTAACTCTTTGTAAACCCATGGGCTATAGCCTTTAAGTTAGCTTAAAGCTCAAAATTCAGAAAACGAAGATCATGGCATCTGGTCCCATCACTTCATAGCAGATATATGGGGAATCAGTGACTTTATTTGGGGGTGGGGTGGGGCTCTAAGATCACTGCAGATGGTAATTTCAGCCATGAAATTAAGACGCTTACTCCTTGGATGAAACCTTATGGCCAACCTCGAGAGCATATTAAAAAGCAAAGACATTACTTTGCCAACAATGATCCATCTTGTCAAGGCTATAATTTTTCAACTGGTCATGTATGTATCTCAGAGTTGGACTATAAAGAAAGCTAAGCACAGAATTGATGTTTTCTAACTATGGTGTTGGAGAAGACTCTTGAGAGTCCCTTGGACTGCAAGGAGATCCAGCCAGTCCAGGCTAGAGGAAATCAGTCTTGACTATTCATTGGAAAGGCTGATATTGAAGTTGAAACTCCAATCTTTGGCCACCTGTTGAGAAGAACTCAGTCATTTGAAAAGACCCTAATGCTGGGAAAGATTGAAGGTGGGAGAAACGGATGACTCAGGATGAGATGGTTGGATGACATCACCGAGTCAATGGAAGTAAGTTTGAGTAAACTCTGGGAGTTGGTGATGGACAGGGAGGCTGGATTGCTTCACTTCATAGGGTCGCAAAGACTTGGACACGACTCAGCCACTGAAGTGAACTGGACTGTACCCTGAAAGACTCCTCTGTCCCTGGGATTTTCCAGGCAAGAATCCTGGATTGAGCTGCCATTTCCTTCTCCAGGGGATCTTAATGATCTAAGGCACTGCAGGAAGAGTCCTTATTGTCTGAGCCACCGGGGAAGTTGGTCAGTATTATGTGTTAAACAAACCCTTGTGAGATAGCTAAGCTATAAACACGTCACATTCTTTCTCCCAACACAGGACAGCCTTGTAGAGCAGGGGTTCTCCAATCTCCAGGCTGACGACTCTGTAGGTATCTCCTAACTCCCTCCCTTGGCCACACAACAGGAAGTCAAACAGAAGAGGGGATGAGACATGCAAAACTTTTTCTGTATTTACAGCCCATCCTCATCATCTGCATTACTGCCTAAGATAGCAAACAGTGGAAACCCTGAAAGGATGTTTAAGACAACTTCAAATGTCTGTATATACTGGATTCAAGTCAAGGTGGAATATCCTAAGATTGTCATGAAAGGACTGAAGGGCCTGCTTCCATTTCCAACATCCTGGTCTTTGTGAAGTAGGGTTTTCTGCAGTATGTTATGTGTGCTCAGTCATGTCTAACTCTTTGTGACCACATAGACTGTAGCCCACCAGGCTCCCTCTGTCCATGGGATTCTCCAGGCAAGAATACTGAAATGGGTTGCCATACCCTCTTCCAGGGGATCTTCCTGACGCTAAAGTTGAACTGATGTTTCTCCTGCAATGGCAGGTAGATTCTTTATCAATGAAGAACCAATTGCAGCAAAGCAACATTATGGAGTGTGTGAGTGAAAGTCATTCAATCATGTCTGACACGTTTTGACCCAATGGACTATACAGCCCAGGGGATTCTCCAGGCAATAATACTGGAGTGGGTAGCCTTTCCCTTCTCCAGGGTATCTTCCCAACCCAGGAATCAAACCAGGATCTCCTGCATTGCATGCAGATTCTTTACCAGCTGAGCCACCAGGGAAGCCCAGTTATGGAATAGAATGGAGATAAGCAGCATCCTTCAGGTGTCTATGTCTCCCATCACTTCCCCAGATGGGACCATCTAGATGCAGAGAGGCAAGCTCATGGCTTCCTCTGATTGTACATTATGGTGAGTGGTACAAATATTTCCTCATATATCACAAGGAAATTTTATGGTACAAATATTTCCTTTATTTATTACATGGGCTAATTACAGAAATAAAGTGCACCATATATGCTGTGTGCTTGAATCAGCCAGAAACCATCCCCACACCCGCTCCCATTCCCACACCCACTCCCATTCCCACCTCTTAGTATATTGAAAAATTGAAGAGGACTGTGTTCTGGAAGGTTCTGCAGAGTATTCTTGTTGGGTGGAGTCTGGCGCTGTGACCTCTGGCAGCTTCCCACTCCCAGCCCCCTCCTGATCACCTCTGCCTCTGCTTGGAGGAGTTGCTGCCAGTTGGTCACTCTGACCTGCAAGCTTGTGTTTTGTTGGGGCACGTGGGAGAAGAAGGGAGGTCATAGTGGAGACTTACGAATGGATCCTTTAATCCAGTAACAGTCAGAAGGTGAAATCTGTTTGAAATCATGCTCTTTAGGTAAATATGTGCTTTCATAGTAAATCCATGAACACACTTAAGTCCAGCTGAGGGTCATCTCCCTGTACGACTTCCCCTGAGAGGTGGCATGGTGTTCAGAGCCTGATGTCAAGTCTTCTTTTTTTATTAATTAATTTTTACTGGAGTATATTTGCTTTACAATGTTCTACTGTAGAGCAAATTGAATCAGCTATGTATACAGATGCAGATGGATATATATGCTGTCTTTGAAAAATTTTCTTCTCATTTAGATCACCACAGAGCACTGAGTTCCCTGCGCTATACAATAGGTTCTTAAGAATTATATATTTTATACATAGCATCAATAGTGTGGCTTCTCTTGTGGCTTAGCTGGTAAAGAATCTGCCGGCAATGCAGGAGACCTGGCTTGGGAAGATCTTCTGGAGAAGGGAAAGGCTACCCACTTCAGTCTTCTGGCCTGATAATTCCATGGAATGTCCATGGGGTTGTAAAGAGTTGGCCATGACTGAGTGACTTTCACTTTTCCATTAATAGTGTATGGGCTTCCCTTGTGGCTCAGAGGGTAAAGAATCTCCCTGCAACTTGGGAGACGCTGGTTCAACCCAGAGGCCACGAAGATACCCTGGAGAAAGGAATGCATACCCACTGTAGTATTCTTGCCAGGGGAATCCCATGGAAGGAGGAGCCTGGCAGGCTACAGTCCATGGGGTCACAATAAGATGCAACTGAGCAACTAATTCTTTCCCTATTTATTCAAGCTTTCTTCATCAATAGTATGTATGTGTCAATCGCAATCTCCCAGTTGCCCCCAGCCATCATTTTCCCGTTGGTGTTCATAAGTTTGTTCCATGCATAGGAATGAGCTTGCATGCCTTCACAGGCTGCTTGCTCATCAGAAGGATTCATAATAGGAGAGTGTTCCATCGTCATGTGTTGCTCGCTTTTCTGGCCTGAATTCAGTGAGCTAAGGGGGAAGTTGAAGCTTTCCCTTCTGACTGCCTTGCCGAGTAATTAGGATGTCACAGTGCGATGATCACAAGATGAAGGCCCAGTTTGAACTTTCCAGGATGAAGTCCAGGTGTTGCAGTGTCTCCATGGAGCCTTGCTGACGGACCTCCATGCTCTCTGAGATGAGGAGAGGCAGCCATGAGAAGGTCCTGGGCTCAACATGTGGTGCTGTTTATAACGTCTTCATTTGTAACTACATTTTCTCCTCATGCTTAGAAGCTTGAGTTGAGTCCAAGCTCACACAAGAACCCAGCTGTCTCCACACACGGGGAGTGAGCTCTCAGGGTGCCTTGCCATCCGAGCTGTAGCCCCTGTCCTTGCAGAGGAGTAGTGAGTCCTTATGTGACATGTGGGAACCCATGGCAGCTTCACCTACAAGATGTGGGGTGTCTGGGGCCAAGAGAATAACAGTTCATTCCCAGCAAAACTGTTAAATAAAAGTTGGCTGAATGTTTCTACTCTCATGTTACTTGTATATCTGTTTTATGTTTTATGGTTTCTCTGCTGGCTTAGATAGTATAGACTCTGCAGTGCAGGAGACACAGGTTTGGTTCCTGGGTTGGGAAGATGCCATGGAGAAAGGAATGGCAACCCCCTCCAATATCCTTGCCTGGACATTTCCATGGACAGAAGATCCTGGCGGTCAACAATCCATGGAGTTACAGGGAGTCAGACACGATTGGGTGACTAAAACATAGTGTTTTATATCTAACAGCTGTAAAAATGAGGGAACTAGGCATATTTAACAATATCATAAAAAGCATCGTTACATGATTCTATGCATAGATACTGCCCAGAACAGGCAGATCCCTGGAGATACAGGAAAGGTGGGTGAAGGTTGGGAGGATGGCAGTCTTTCCCAGGGGTGTGGAGCTCTTCTGTGGGTGATGGAAATGTTGTGGAATGAGATAGTGGTGCTGTGAATTTGCTAAAAGCTGCTAAACCAGACACTGCCAGAGGGTGAATTTTTGGGTATATGAGCTTCACCTCAGTTTTTCAAATCATATCGATGCTGGAAATGCACACAAGAATGTTTTGTTTTGGTTTTAATTTAAAATGAGGCTATGTGGGAACACATTTGTGGTTATAAAGGGGGTCGGTGGGGGAAAAGAAAACATTAGTGATTAGGGGTTAGCAGATGCAAGCTATTCTATATGGGATGAATAAAGAAGGTCCTATAGTAGAGCACATAAAGAAAGTTGAGCACTAAATAATTAATGCTTTTGAACTTTGGTTTTGGAGAAGACTCTGAGAGAGTCCCTTGGACTGCAAGCACATCCGAACAGTTCATCCTAAAGGAAATCAGTCCTGAAAATTCACTGGAAGGACTGATGCTGAAGCTGAAGCTCCAATCCTTTATAACAATATATTCCCAAGAATGATACAGACTGAGATTTAAAATTTTATAGTAAAGATTTACATCTATTGAAATTGAAACAAAACAAAAAAAAAACACATTCTTTTCTTCTTTTTTTAAATAATATATTATTATTATTTATTTTATTTTATTTTTTCTTTACAATACTGTATTGATTTTGCCATACATTCATATGACTCCACCACTGGTGTACATGAGTCTCCAATTCTGAATCCCTCTCCCATCACCCTCACATATTATTTCTCTGGATCATCCCAGTGCAGCAGCCCCAAGCCTCCTGTATCCTGTATTGAACCTAGACTAGTGATTTGTTTCTTTTTTTTTTTTTTTTTTTTTAAATTTTTTTTATTTCTTAAATTTTAAGATCTTTAATTCTTACATGCGTTCCCAAACATGAACCCCCCCTCCCTCCTCCCTCCTCCCTCCCCATAACATCTCTCTGGGTCATCCCCATGCACCATCCCCAAGCATGCTGTATCCTGCGTCAGACATAGACTGGCGATTCAATTTGTTTCTTAAATGATAGTATATATGTTTCAAAGCCATTCTTCCAAATCATCCCACCCTCTCCCTCTCCCACATAGTCCAAAAGTCTTTTCTTTACATCTGTTTCTTTTTGCTGTCTCGCATACAGGGTCACCATTACCATCTTTCTAAATTCCATATATATGTGTTAGTATACTGTATTGGTGTTTTTCTTTCTGGCTTACTTCACTCTGTATGATCGGCTCCAGTTTCATCCACCTCATTAGAACTGATTCAAATGTATTCTTTTTAATGGCTGATTAATACTCCATTGTGTATATGTACTACAGCTTTCTTATCCATTCTTCTGCTGATGGACATCTAGGTTGCTTCCATGTCCTGGCTATTATAAACAGTGCTGCAATGAACATTGGGGTGCACATGTATTTTTCAATTCTGGTTTACTCGGCGTGTATGCCCAGCAGTGGGATTGCTGGGTCGTAAGGCAGTTCTATTTGTAGTTTTTAAAGGAGTCTCCACACTGTTCTCCATAGTGGCTGTATTAGTTTGCATTTCTACCAACAGTGTAAGGGGGTTCCCTTTTTCTCCACACCCTCTCCAGCATTTATTGCTTGTAGACTTTTGAATCACAGCCATTCTGACTGGTGTGAAATGGTACCTCATTATGGTCTTGATTTGCATTTCTCTAATAATGAGTGATGTTGAACATCTTTTCATGTGTTTGTTAGCCATCCATAGGTCTTCTTTGGAGAAATGTCTATTTAGTTCTTTAGGCCATTTTTTTGATTGGGTCATTTATTTTTCTGGAATTGAGCTACATAAGTTGTTTGTATATTTTTGAGATTAGTTGTTTGTCAGTTGCTTGATTTGCTATTATTTTCTTCTGTGGGGCCCTACATGGGAAACCTTAAAAAAAGGGCGCTAGCTTTTGCGGTTTGAAGCCAAGATGGCATCTGGCAGAAAAGATAGGGGCCTGGTCTATGTTAAAGTTTTTGATTGGCTCTGTTGACTTCCGTACGCGGACAGTGCGTGATTACCATAGACTCCTGTTAAGCTCATGATGACTTGACCTTATATGCATATTATAATTTGACCTTTAACGTGATTGGTGTAACTATGGCATATTATAATTTGACCGTTAACGTGATTGGTGCAACTATGAGAAGTCCCTCACAGAACCCCTTTGCTTGACTATATAAACCAAGAGTTTGTGGCAATAAAGCAGAACTGCTCAGAGAGGAAACCCCTGTCGCATCTGATTGTCTCTCGCTTGCTGAGGGTCTGGGTTGGTGGACAGCAGGCTCACCTCTCCTCAGGGCCCCTCGGCTTTGCTGAGGGAAGTTCCACTGCCTCTCTCTTTCTGTGGAGCGCCCCCCAAAGAAACTGGTGCCCAATGTGGGGCACGCAAAGCGGACGGACGGAGGTGGTGTCACTGTGAGGCTCTGAAAGAGGAGCAACGAAGGGCCCTAGGCTGGTCACAGTGCGAAGCTCCCCTTTAGAGGAGAATCACCCGAGGTAATCCGGATTTCAAGGTGAGTCCCCCTCTGCTTTGAGGGAAGTGGCAAAAAACTCCCCTGACTTCTTTTCTTTCTTTTCTTTTTTTCTGATCTGTCCTTAATTCCTTTTCATGGAGTTTCAGTGAACAGGTGATCGGTTGTGGAGGCAATTGATAAGTCCTGGCTAGGGCCACTCTCTGGTGGACTTTGAAGGCCCCACAACAAATGAGCCTCAGTAACTAGAGCCCGACCGGGTGAAACTCCACTTTAATCTTTCATTACTGAGCACATGGCCTAAAATCTTCCCTGTGGGCATGGGTCAGGCACTTAAAGGCCATTAGGGTGCCTGCCACTTGAAGACTCCCATGACAGGATAAGGGGGTCACAGAACTTCTGTGCAATGATGCAGGCACATAAACAGTTTCAAAAGCATACCACAAGCCCAGCTTTCTGGCCGCCACCACTCCCGGTAGGATTTTTGGTGGTTGTCCTCAGTGACTTTTCTTTCTACTCTCTCTTGGCAGCATGGTAAATAATATTGGTAAATCTGATGAGCCCGCACTCAGGGCACTGAGATATATGCTCATAAGCACGGGACTTGAGATTTCTGATGCTCAGGCCATTAAGGTCTGGGGGACCATTGTACAGTTAGCCCCTGGGTTGCTTTGGCTAATCTGTTCCCTTGGGACCCTTGGGATTGAGTACAAACCCTTGCTAGGCAGCGAGAGATTCAATATGGTGAGGAGCCCCCTTAGGGTTCTGTTTGACCATTTCAGCCCTCAAGCTCTACTTTTCAAGGAGCGAGGAGCATGTCACTGATGTGGGTACCCCCAATTCAAAATCAGAAAAACAATGGGAAAAGTTAGACGAGGAACGAGTCATGTCGGACCAAAATATAGCAAAAGAGACTGTAGGGGATAAAGACTCTAGAGCGAATAGTGGGCCATGGGAGCCTTTTGGGGATGATAAAGGTGTGGAAGAGAATAGAGACCCATCTGATGTTCTGAGACCGGGGGCTCAGGGGAGAGATCTGTGCCCCTCCCTGCCTCCCCATTTGAGGAAGTTTCAGGAGCACCTTGGGTGGGGAAGACAATGAGGTCACCTTGGAGGGGGAGAGCCTATCCCGAGGACCCTTGGGGATCCTCACTGCCCTTTATTGGCCCGACTCAAGCCTTTCCTGTAAATGTTAACCCGGGGTGGAATAGGCCGGCAGCCTGGTACCCCCAGGAGGCCAATGATTTAAAACAGCTCAAAAAGGCAGTGGCAGAGGATGGCCCAAACTCCCCATGGGCAGAAACTATACTCCAGGGCCTGGCTCATCAACCTTGTACGACCCGAGACTGGAAGATACTATGTAAGGCAGTGCTCCCCAGCAACACCTGTATCAAATGGTGTGCCTTTCTTAAGGAAGAGTGTCATGCTCAGGCAGAAAGAAATCAAGCTGCCAATCCTGTTATCCCAGTGACTTTTGGGATGTTGTCAGGGACTGAAGATCAATGGAGTACGGGACCTCAGCAGGCCACCATTCCTGCTCCTTATAGAGATCAGGTACAGTCCATATGCCTGGCCGACTGGAAAAAGCTTGCAGAGGGCCCCAGTGAGCCCCCTATATCGTGGGAACACTCAAAAAAATAATGAAGGCCTCTCCACCTTCATAGATCAGGTGGAAAAGAGTATTCAGAGAAAATTTCCTCCAGGGCCCCTGAGAGATCAATTTGTTAGGCTATTAGTCTGGGAAGGGATGAACTCAGACCATAAGTTGGCTTGCGCAGGACAGAAAGACCACACTATCGAGTGATGGACTGTAGCCACCAAAGATGTGGGGACACAGAGCCATCAGACCCGCTCTATTTCGACTGCCCTTCAGGCTCAGACTGAAGCTCTTATCGAGGCGATGACTAAGGCCCTCTCCACTATGACGGCCTCTAGGGGGACCGTATCTAAGGGACCCCTAGTCCCCCCAAATTTGGGTCGATGTTTTGGCTGCGGACAAGAGGGACACTTTAAGAAGCAGTGCCCTCAAGGTGGGGGAAAACCTACTGGTCGGAAACCCCCCACTACTCCATGCCCACGATGTAGGAAGGGATATCACTGGATGGCAGAGTGCAAATCTAAGTTTGATAATGATGGCAAGCCTTTAAACTAGATGAGGGGCAACCCCCAGCCCTATCACCCAAAGGGGGACCTCATTTCTTACCAGATCATATTGAAAAGTTGCTTCAAAAACCCTTCCCTGGAATCGGCTCGCTCCGACCCCCTATAAGGCTAATGGGGATCACTAAGGCCAAAGAGCCCCCCGGAGCCAATTGGGCTGTGCCTATTGGACCTGGATTAAGTCCTAAAATGGATATTACCATAAGAAGAAAGAGATTTCGATGTCTGATTGACACAGGAGCTGATCGGACCATCCTCAGGGCAGAGAAGGTCTCACCTAATTGGAAATTGGTCCCTGGGCCTCAATTGTTGGGCACTGGGGGGAACATTCGATCTAAGGAGACTGCTGAGTGGGTCCATTGGAAAGATGTTGATGTTTCTACAGTAGAGGTCCAGCCCCTGATAGCTTCTGGGTTAAATGCAAATCTGCCTGGCCAGGATATTCTGGGACAAGAGGATGTATATATTACCACTAATTATAAGGGCCTTTATGATGACCTCGATGAGGAAAAATATCAACAACATTATAAAAATTCTCCCATACCAAACTATAGGGAAGATTCTGGATTTGATAAACTTTACAAGGGAGAGCCTCTAACCCGATGGAAGGTGCCCCCCCAATCTTAAGGGCCACTGCCCCCCAGGTCCCTCCTATTCGATGGAAACCCAGACCCCCAATATGGGTGGAGAAGTGGCCTCTTCCATCCACAAAGTTACAAGCCCTTAGAGAAGTCATCTCTGAACAACTAAATTTGGGACATAACCGCCCTTCTACTAGCCCTTGGAATACCCCGATATTTGTAATTAAGAAATCCTCGGGAAAATGGAGGATGTTACAAGATCTTAGAAAGATCAATGAGGGAATGATCATCCAAGGGACACCCTAAGGGGGTTACCCTGGATACCAGCTATTCCTAGTAATCTATGTCTTATGGTAATATGTATTAAAGACTGTTTCTTTTCTATACCTCTACAATCCCAAGATTGTGAAAAGTTTGCTTTTTCAGTACCCTCTACTAACTTCGAGGGGACTGATGAGCATTTTGAATGGACAGTTTTACCACAGGGAATGGCAAACAGCCCTGCCTATGGTCAAAATTATGTAAAAGATCTTCTCCAGCCAATTAGAGGTCTGACATATATTAAATTGTATGTTTATATGAATGATATCATCTTGGGTGCCCCTACTGCTGAACAGCTGACAGAAGCATCCAAAATTTTACGAAAGTGTCTTTCAAAAGGGAGACTCCATATATCCTCTGACAAAGTCCAGGTTGTCCCGCCTTTTAAGATTCTTGTATCTCAGCTGTCCCTAGAAGGTGTGATCCCCCTAAAACCTCAGCTATACATCCAAGATTCCTACTCCCTGATTGGCCTACAATGGGTCTTGGGAGAACTCAATTGGCTATGACGCTGGACCCCTGTTTTGACAGGTCAACTCTTGCCCCTCTTTGATCTAATAAAAGATAGAGAGCCCAATGATGAGATAACCCTTCTACCTTCCCATAAAAAGATCTTTCAAGACAAAAGGCCCTCAATGTGGCCCAGCTTACCAGGTATACTCCTGAAGAGAGTCTACAATTGTGGGTCCTGCCTATTCTGTCCTTAATTATGGCAGCCTTGGTCCAGGGGGGAAAGCCTCTACAATGGGTTCACATATCCTTGGGGGGAGCTCCCTGAGTCTATACCTGTATAGATCAAATGGCTGACTTAATACAGAAGGGAAGAGATATTGCAGTCTGATGCTATGTGCATGAACCTGATAAGATTGTTATCCCACACAGACTATCAGATTTTGAATGGATTCAAAGAAATAATGGGAGAATAGCTTTAGCCCTGGAGGGGTACCTAGGCATCCTTGATTGTCATTATGGGCCACACAAATGGGTTACTTCTTTTGGTCTCCTAGATTGGAGGGCGCCCCAACTATTTCTCTTTAAGCCTATACCAGATGCCTTCAATGTTTTTTTCTGATGGAGGGAAAAATGGTGCAGCAGTCGTCGTGTTCCAGCCACCACAGCAATCACAACAGCCAGATGAACATATACGAGAATATTTTGGGCCTTGTGAGGGGTCCGCACAGTTTAAAGAATTATTTGCTGTTATCATGGTCTCACAAAAGTCCCCAAACCCATGAATCTGTTTTCTGACAGTCTTTGTGTAGTAAACTTGCTTCCAGGATTGCTAAATTCTCACATACGACTAGATAAAAATCCTATTACTCCCCTAATTATACAAGCCCATACCCTGTTACTTGAACGGATTAAACCCATTTATGTACACCAACTTAGGGGTCATCAAAATTTACCTGGATTGCTGTCAATGGGAAATTCCCTGGCCGATAGAGCAGCCTCCTTATAATCCAAGCTTGTGACTTACAAGATGCCTATGATCTTCACGATCTTGCTCATATAAATTGGAGAGGGCCACATAAAGGGTTTCCACAGGACCCTGTTAGAGAATTAAAGAAAATTGTACATACTTGTAAACCCTGTCTTCCTTAGTTACAAGTACCGCCTTTACAGCCCCCAGGAGTAAACCCTCGAGGGCTAAAACCCAATGTGCTGGGGCAAACTGATGTGACCCATTATTCTCCTTGTGGAAAACTTAAGTATGTTTTTGTGTCTATTGACACTTACTCTCATGCCTGTTGGGCTACTGCTCACACAGGAGAAAAAGCAAAACACGCTCAAAGCCATTTTTTACAATGTTTTGCAATGTTGGGCCTTCCCCATCAAAAAAAAATAGATAATGGCCCTTGCTTCATCAGCCAGAGCTTACAGAAATTCTTCCAACAATGGCACATTCATCATAACACCATAATATCACATAACCCCCAGGGACAAGCCATAATTTAGCACCACCATCAAAATTTAAAGGCTCAATTACAAAAACAAAAAGGGGGAATAAGCCCTCACCAGCAACTTGGAATGGCCCTCTTTACACTAAACATTTTAAATTTTTCAAAAAATGAACAAATACCATATTTTCAGAAACATTGGTCTAACAAAGAAATAAAACCTGAAATACAAGTGAGATGGAAAGACCCTATCATTGGCCAGTGGAAGGGGCCCGATCCACTCCTTACAATAGGAAGAGGATTCGGATGTGTATTCCCCAATGGGGACCCCAGCCCTATATGGGTGCCAGCAAGGAATCTTAAATTTACACCACAAGAGAGAGGTCAAATCTCAAAATGTGACACAGATTAAAGAGACACTCACATATTGAGGCCAAGAACAAAAATTCTTGAATCGATCTTTTCTTTCCTTTCAGATCATCAATGCGGCAACCCTGGTGGACACTGCTCCTGGCGATTGTTGAATTACCTATCCTCTCCTTACTGACCTTCATCATTGCCACTGCTGTGCAACAGTTTTTAGAATCTTTAAAGTCTGGGTTTAGCGACACACAAGGCCATCAACCATGAGGGTACAAAAGTGTCAGCATTCATGCTGAGAGTTCAAAAAGCTCAGACCATCGAGGTTATAAACAACATATCCACTGTCTCTGCTCAAAGATTTCAAACCAGCTTGAACACCTGAGATTCGCCATAGTGGGACTCCAAAAATAGCTTGATCTCCACACCAGAGTGATCGAGACATTGAGTGTCTTGGCGCACATAGACTGCGATGTGAGATACCCCAACTTTTGTCTGACAGCTTTTCCAGTGTTCAATGAGACTCTAACAGGTGAAAAAGGGAGCAATGGACCTATGGGACTGAGTACAAAGTCCACTTACCTGGTTTAAAAATGCCTTCTATTTGCTTTTGTTATTCTGTTTGTTGTAATGTTAAAGGTAAAAAATCTCACAGCCCGCAATAGGCGCTTACAGTAAAAAATAGTTATGCTTGCCCAGGTCATGGAAAAGGAGCCCCACGTTAGGCACCCACAAAACCCCTGGATTAATTTAGCCCTTCAAGAGATTAACTGAGACAGATAAATAGAGTTCTAGATACCCATCATCTAGAGAGATTCTGCCTACCCCTCAAGAGGTGGCTGGATAGCTAATGACGGGTAAGACCCTCAGAGGAAGGCAACCTAAGACAGGCACAGCCACGAGAGGGGCTGGCAAGGCTGGAGGTTGGCCACCTACAGCTCTACGCCTTGCTCTACAGAAAATCAATACAAATGTCATGAGGGCTTAAATAAAATAAAAAAGGGGGAGATGTGGGGCCCTATGTGGGAAACCTTTAAAAAAAGGGGCAAGCTTTTGCGGTTGGAAGCCAAGACAGCGTCTGGCAGAAGAGATAGGGGCGTGGTCTATGTTAAAGTTTTTGATTGGCTCTCTTGACCTCCATACACGTAGACAGTTTGTGATTACCATAGACTCCTGTTAAGCTCATGATGACTTGACCTTATATGCATATTATAATTTGACCTTTAATGTGATTGGTGTAACCATGGCATGTTATAATTTGACCTTTAACATGATTTGTGCAACTATGGGAGGTCCCTGGCAGAACCCCCTTGCTTGCCTATATAAACCAAGAGTTTGTAGCAATAAAGCGGAACTGCTCAGACAAAACCCCTGTTGCTTCTGATTGTCTCTCACTTGCCGAGGGGCCAGGTTGGCGGACAGCAGGTCCATCTCTCCTTGGGACCCCTCAGCTTTGCTGAGGGAAGTTCCACTGCCTCTGTCTTTCTGCGGAGAGCCCCCCACATTCTCCCATTCCAAAGCTGTATTTTCACCTTGCTTATAGTTTCCTTTGTTGTGGAGAAGCTTTTAATTTTAATTAGATCCCATTTGCTTATTTTTGATTTTACTTCCAGTATTCTGGGAGGTGGATCATAGAGTATCCTGCTGTGATTTATGTCAGAGTGTTTTGCGTATGTTCTTCTCCAGGAGTTTTAAAGTTTCTGGTCTTACATTATATCTTTAATCCAATTTGAATTTATTTTTGTGAACAGTGTTAGAAAGTGTTCTAGTTTCATTCTTTTAAATGTGGTTGACCAGTTTTTCCCAGCACCACTTGTTAAAGAGATTGTCTTTAATCCACTGTATATTCTTGCCTCCTTTGTCGAAGATAAGTTGTCCATAGGTGTATGGATTTATCTCTGGGCTTTCTATTTTGTTCCATTGATGACTGTGGCTTTGTAGTAGAGCCTGAAGTCAGTCAAGTTGATTCCTCCAGTTCCATTCTTCTTTCTCAAGATTGCTTTGGCTATTCGAGGTTTTTTGTATTTCCATACAAATTGTGAAATTATTTGTTCTAGCTCTGGGAAAATACCACTGGTAGCTTGATAGGGATTGCATTGCATCTGTAGATTGCTTTGGGTAGTATACTTATTTCCACTATATTGATTCTTCTGATCCATGAACATGATATATTTCTCCAACTATTAGTGTCTTCTTTTATTTCTTTCACCAGTGTTTTATAGTTTTCTATATATAGGTCTTTAGTTTCTTTAGGTAGATATATTCCAAAGTATTTTATTCTTTTAGTTGCAATGGTGAATGGAATTGTTTCCTTAATTTCTTCTTCTACTTTCTCATTATTAGTGTATAGGATTGCAAGGGATTTCTTTGTGTTGGTTTTATATTCTGCAACTTTACTATATTCATTAATTAGCTCTAGTAATTTTCTGATGGAGTCTTTAGGGTTTTCTATGTAGAGGATCATGTCATCTACAAACAATGAGTGTTTACTTCTTTTCCAAATTTGATTCCTTTTATTTCTTTTTCTGCTCTGATTGCTGTGGCCAAAACTTCCAGAACTATGTTGAATAGTAGCGGAGAAAGTGGGCGCCCTTATCTTGTTCCTGACTTTAGGGAAATGCTTTCAATTTTTCACCATTGAGGATAATGTTTGCTGTGGGTTTTTCATACATACCTTTTATGTTAAGGTATGTTCCTTCTATATTGCTTTCTGGAGAGCTTTTATCATAAATGAATGTTGAATTTTATCAAAGGCTTTCTATGCTTCTATTGAGATAATCATATGGCTTTTATTTTTCAATTTGTTAGTGTGGTGAATTACATTGATTGATTTGCGGATATTGAAGAATATCCCTGGGATAAAGCCCACTTGGTCATGGTGTATGATCTTTTCAATGTGTTGTTGGATTCTGATTGCTAAAATTTTGTTAAGGATTTTTGCATATATGTTCATCAGTGATATTTGACTGTAGTTTTCTTTTCTTTCTTTCTTATTTATTTATTTATTTATTTTGGTGGCACTTTTGTCAGGTTTTGGTATTAGGGTGATGGTGGCCTCATAGAATGAGTTTGGAAGTTTACCTTCCTCTGCAATTTTCTGGAAGAGTTTGAGTAGGATAAGTGTTAGCTCTTCTTGAAATTTTTGGTAGAATTCAGCTGTGCAGCTGTCTGGACCTGAGCTTTTGTTTGCTGGAAGATTTCTGATTACAGTTTCAATTTCCATGCATGTGATGGGTCTGTTAAGATTTTCTATTTCTTCCTGGTTCAATTTTGGAAAGTTATACTTTTCTAAGAATTTGTCCATTTCTTCCATGTTGTCCATTTTATTGGCGTATAATAGCTGATAGTAGTCTCTTATGATCCTTTGTATTTCTGTGTTGTCTGTTGTGGTGTCTCCAATTTTGTTTTTAATTTTATTGATTTGATTTTTCTCTGTTACTGGATGAATCTGGCTAATGGTTTGTAAATTTTATTTATCCTTTCAAAGAACCAGCTTTTGGCTTTGTTGATTTTTGCTATGGTCTCCTTTGTTTATTTTGCATTTATTTCTGCCCTAATTTTTAAGATTTCTTTCCTTCTGCTAACTCTGGGGTTCTTCATTTCTTCCTTTTCTAGTTGCTTTAGGTGTAGAGTTAGGTTATTTATTTGACTTTTTTCTTGTTTCTTGAGGTATGTCTGTATTGCTATGAACTTTCCCCTCAACACTGCTTTTATAGTGTCCCACAGGTTTTGGGTTGTTGTGTTTTCATTTTCATTCGTTTCTATACATATTTTGATTTCTTTTTCTTTTTTTTCTTTTTAATTTCTTCTGTGATTTGCTGGTTATTCAGAAAAATGTTTTTCACCCTCCATACGTTGGAATTTTTAATAGTTTTTCTCCTGCAATTGAGATCTAGTCTTAATGCATATGGTCAGAAAAAATGCTTGGAATGATTTCAATTTTTTGAATTTATCAAGTTTGGATTTATGGCCCAGGATGTGATCTATCCTGTAGAAGGTTCCGTGAGCACTTGAGAAAAATGTGAATTTCATTGTTTTAGGGTGAAATGTCTATAGATATCAATTAGGTCCAACTGGTCAATTGTATCATTTAAATTTTTTTGTTTCTTTGTTAATTTTCTGTTTAGTTAATCTGTCCATAGGTGTGAGTTGGGTATTAAAGTCTCCCACTATTATTGTGTTATTGTCAATTTCCCCTTTCATTCTTGTTAGTATTTGTCTTACATGTTGTGGTGCTCCTATGTTGGGTGTGAATATATTTACAATTGTTATATCTTCTTCTTGAATTGATCCTTTGATCATTATGTAGTGGCCCTCTTTGTCTCTTTTCACAGCCTTTGTTTTAAAGTCTATTTTATCTGATATGAGTACAGCTACTCCTGCTTTCTTTTGGTCTCTATTTTCATGGAATATCTTTTTCCAGCCCTTTAATTTCAGTCTGTATGTGTCCCTTGTTTTGAGGTGGGCCTCTTGTAGACAACATATATAGGGGTCTTGTTTTTGTATCCATTCAGCCAGGCTTTGTCTTTTGATTGGGACATTCAACCCATTTATGTTTAAGGTAATTATTGATAAGTATGATCCCGTTGCCATTTACTTTATTGTTTTGGGTTTGGGTTTATACATTCTTTTTGTGTTTCCTCTCTAGAGAATATCCTTTAGCAATTGTTGGAGAGCTTCTTTGGTGGTGCTGAATTCTGTCAGCTATTGCTTGTCTGTAAAACTTTGGATTTCTCCTTCGTATTTGAGTGAGATCCTTGCTGGGTACAGTAATCTGTGGTGTAGGTTATTTTCTTTCATCACTTTAAGTATATCTTGCCATTCCCTCCTAGCCTGAAGAGTTTCTGTTGAAAGATCAGCTGTTATCCTTATGGGAATCCCCTTGTGTGTTATTTCTTTTTTTCCTTTGCTGCTTTTAATATTTGTTCTTTATGTTTGATATTTGTTAATTTGATTAATATGTATCTGGGGGTGTTTTGCCTTGAGTTTATCCTGTTTGGGACTCTCTGGGTTTCTTGGATTTGGGTGATTGTTTTCTCCCCCCATTTTAAGGAAGTTTTCAACTATTATCTCCTCAAATATTTTTTCATGCTGTTTCTTTTTTTTTTTCTCCTTCTGGGACTCCTATAATTCGAATGTTAGAACATTTCATATTGTCCTGGAGGTCTCTGAGATTGTCTTCATTTCTTTTAATTCGTTTTTCTTTTTTCCTCTCTGAGTCATTTATTTCTACCATTCTATCTTCTATTTCACTAATCCTATCTTCTGCCTCTGTTATTCTACTATTTGTTTCCTCCAGAGTGTTTCTGATCTCATTTATTGCATTATTCATTATATATTGACTCTTTTTTTATTTCTTCTAGGTCCTTATTAAACCTTTCTTGCATCTTCTCAATCCTTGTCTCCAGATTATTTATCTGTGATTCCATTTTGATTTCAATATTTTGGATAATTTTCACTATAATTATTCAGAATTCTTTCTCAGGTAGATTCCCTATCTCTTCCTCTTTTGTTTGGTTTGGTGGGCATTTTTCCTGTTCCTTTACCTGCTGGGTATCCCTCTGTCTTTTCATCTTAGTTATATTACTACAATTGGGGTGGCCTTTCTGTATCCTGGCAGTTTGTGGAATTCTCTTTATTATGGAGTTTCCTCGCTGTGGATGGGGTTGTATCAGTCGCTTGTCAAGGTTTCTTGGTTAGGGAAGCTTGTGTCAGAGTTCTGGACGCTGGAGTTGGATTTCTTGTCTGGAGTGCATGGAAGTTTCCAGTAATGAGTTATGAGATGTCAGTGGTTTTGGAGTAACTTGAGTGGCCTGTATATTGAAGCCGATAGTGTGTTTCTGTGTTGCTGGAGAATTTGCGTAGTATGTCTTGCTTTGGAACTTGTTGGCCCTTGGGTGGTACTTGGTTTCAGTGTAGGTATGGAGGTATTTGATGAGCTCCTATTGATTAATGTTCCCTGGAGTCAGGAGTTTTCTGATGTTCTCAGGATTTGGACTTAAGTCTCCTGCCTCTGGTTTTCAGTTTTATTTTTACAGTAGCTTCAAGACTTCTCCATCTATACAGCACCAATAATAAAACATCTAGGTTAGAAATGAAAAGTTTCTCCACATTGAGGCATACCAAAAGAGGCTCATTGAGTTACATGGAGAAGAGAAGAGGGAGGGGGGAGTTAGAGGTGACTGGAATGAGATGAGGTGGGATCAGAAGAGGAGAGAGCAAGCTAACCAGTAATCACTTCCTTATGTGCACTCCACAGTCTGGACTACTCAGTGATGTTCACGGAGTTATACAAAGAAGAGGAGGGGGAGGAAGTAGACAGAGGTGGCCAGGAGGGTAAAAGATGGAAATGAAAATGAGAGAGACAGATCCAGCCAGCAAACAGTTCCCTAAATGTTTTCCACCGTATGGAACACACAGAGATTCATGGAGTTGGGTAGAGAAGAGAAGGGGGAGACAGAGGCAACCTGGTGGAGAAAAAGGAGAGTCCAAAGGATGAGAGAGTGGTCAAGCCAGTAATCTTGCTCTCAAGTAAAAATGGATACTGAAAATGGGGTTTTTAAAGGTACAAAATTGATAACTAATGCCAAAAAGCAAAGATTAAGTGCTACAGTCCACAGGGTCACAAGTAGTCAGACACAACTGAGCAGTTGAACAAGTGATACACTATAGACCCAATTCAAGTGCCCTGTGAGATCTCAGTTTTAATGGATATAATATTAAATTGAAATTTTGTAAATGTAAAAATAAAGTGTGCTGTGCAGGGCAAAAAATAAATAAATAAATAAATAAATAAAAGTCTAGGGTAGAGGTTGGATTTTCAAAAATACAATATTAAAGAAAAGATGAAGAAGAAAGAATATATATATATATATATATATAGTCACATGAATTATTAAAAACAACAACAACAACAACACACAAACAGAAAAATATATATATGGCATTTTCTTTAAGAACTTAAAAATTTAAAAAAAATGTTAAAATAAAATTAAAAAAATAGGAAAAAAAGAAAAAACAAAACAAAACAAACAAACAAACAGAATATTTGTAAAAATATTAAAGGTAAATCTCGGATTTTGGGCAGTGTGGGGTCAGTTCATTTTTGGATTAGTTCCTTGGTCTGGCTTATGTTTCTTAAGATCTATAGTTCAAGGTGGTTCCCTTCTTCTATTTGCTGGTCCCTTCAGTGTCTGTTTTCTGCCCTGACACAAGGGGGGCAGTTGTGGACACTTTTTTTATTTTTATTTTCTTTTAAGCCTCACTTGCTCAGTCACACTGTGGGGAGGAAGGGATGCTGCAAACAAATAACACTGGCATGTGTTCATAGTGTCTCAGCCCCACTCGGTCTGTCCCTGCTCATGGCAAATACCACTCAGGCTCTAGGTTGCTCCCCAGGGAACAGTCTGAGGCTGGCCCTGGGCTGCATGCACCTCCCTGATCTAAGCCTCTCAAGCTCAATCACTCACATAGTCCTCAGATGCGCAAATTTGGTTGGGCCTGCGTTTTGTGTCCTTCCCTGTTCTAAGCAGCTCGGGAGTTTGCTGAGCACGGTCGCTGCGACTTATCACCTTTCCCTTCCCTGCTGCTCAGTTTTCTTGGTGTCCAACTGGCACCCCTCATTAGGCAGATGGTGACTGTCCAGAACCCCAAGAAGTTTTAGGTAGCAAAGAAGCTTGCTTGCAGTTTGGAAGTTTTTCTGGGGCTGTGATTGCCCCCTTCCAGCCCTTCCATCTCTGGCTGCCTGTCACCAGAAGGGGATGGTCAGCAGTGGGCTAATACTGTTTCATCCTTTGCTCTGTGTGGGGTCCTGGTGGTGTCTTATGTTAGAGCTTTTCACGCTGTAGCTATCCCACAATCTGGTTTGCTAGCCCAAGTTCATTCGCTCTGGTTATGCTGGGGGAATTCTGCCCGATTCTTAAAAACCACTGCCGCCCACGCCTCCCTGCCCAGCCCCTGCTTGCTAGCGGCAGATGCAGGCATCTGAGCTGCTTCTCGGCTGGGGGAGTTACCATTTGGCTCATAATCTATTGCTTTTAATTATTTATTTATTTTTCCTCACTATTATGTTGCCCTCTGTACTTCCAAGGCTCACCACAGACTTGGTCATGAGAGTGTTTCCTGGTGTTTGGAAACCTCTCTTTTTAAGACTCCCTTCTTGGGACAGAGTTCCCTCCCTACCTCTTTTGTCTCTTTTTTCTGTCTTTTATATTTTTCCTTCCTGTTTCTGAAGACAATAATCTGCTTTTCTGGGTGCCTGATGTCCTCTGCCAGCATTCAGAAGTTGTTTTGTGAGGTTTACTGAGCGTTGAAATGTTCTTTTGATGAATTTGTGAGGGAGAAAGTGGTCTCTCAGTCCTATTCCTCTGCCATCTTAGGACCACCTGGAAACAAATTTTTAAAAGAAAAAGAAAGAAACAAGGTCATGTGTGACTCCAGGCTGAGAGTCTGGGCTCTATTTCAGAGGTCAACAAATTTGCGAAGTATCAGACGGTAAACATTTTGGCCCTTGGGGAACTCAGTGTTCCCATCATGCTGACAGCTCTACCACTGTGGCCTTGGAGCAGGTGTGGATTATTCCTGAAGGGCTGGATGGGGCTATCCTCCCATAAAATGCAGACAGAGTGAGTTTTCCAGCCCTGGGACTTGTCCAAGTTTCTAAATGATGGGGTTCACTGAAGATGCTTCCTGAATGGGAGGTGGGGTCTGCATGGTCGTCTGTCCAGATATTTCTGATGTTGTTCTCTGCAACGTTGATAGTTAAATCTCTTGTCATTTTCATTGCACTGTTCTCTGGCTTGGATAACGTGACTGGCCCATTCACAGTATGGACATGTAGACAGCAAAAGATGCTGTGATCATAGCCTCCTTTCTGAGATTCACAGACCTTAAGGTCTCTGTTCATGTGAAGTGACTTGGACACGGGTTGAGTCTACACCAAGCTTGCCTGACAGGCTCAGATAAGTGGAACAGTTTTTTGAAACATGCATGCCAGGGTGCTTATCGTGTTCTGTTCCCTTCTTATTTATGGACTTTTCCAAGGGCGCAGATGTCTTATCAGGTAAAAGTAGGTGTGTGTTCCATTTATTATGGGTATTTAAAACGTTGGATCTTAATGGCATTAGCCAAGAACAAGGTCTGAGCATCTTATATGTCTGATAAATTGGCTTCATTGTAGGAAACATGGATGTAGGAAAACCCAATGATAAAACTTCGTTCAGCTTAGTTCAGTTCAGTTGCTCAGTCATGTCCAGCTCGTTGTGACCCCATGGACAGCGGCATGCCAGGCTTCCCTGTCCACCACCAACTCCCAGAGTTTACCCGAACTCATGTCCATTGAGTCAGTGATGCCATACAACCATCACATGCTTTGTCATCCCCTTCTTCTCCTGCCCTCAATCTTTCCCATCAGGGTCTTTTCAAATGAGTCAGCTGTTCTCATCAGATGCCCTAACTATTGGAGTTTTAGCTTCAGGACCAATCCCTATGAACATTCATTAATGATTTGCTTTAGGATGGACTGGTTGGATCTCCTTGTAGTCCAAGGGATTCTCAGGAGTCTCTTCCAACACCACAATTCAAAAGCATTGATTTTTGGTGCTCAGCTTTCTTTATAGTCCAACTTTCACATGCATACATGACTACTGGAAAAACCATAGCTTTAGCTAGATGGACCTTTGTTGACAAAGTAATATCTCTGCTGTTTAATATGCTGTCTGGGTTGGTCATAAGTTTTCTTTCAAGGAGTAAGCGTCTTTTAATTTCATGGCTGCAGTCACAATCTGCAAAGATTTTGAAGCCCCCTCCCTGCTATCCCCCCCCCCCCCCAAAAAAAAAGCCTGCCACTGTTTCTAATGTTTATCCATCTATTGACCATGAAGTGATGGGACCAGATGCCACAATATTTATTTTCTGAATGTTTTAAACTAACTTTTTCATACTCCTCTTTCACTTCCATCAAGAGGCTCTTAAAGTCTTCACTTTCTGCCATAAGGGTGGTGTCATCTGCAAATCTGAGGTAATTGATACTTTTCCCAGCAGTCTTGATTCCAGCTTGTGCTTCATCCAGCCCAGCGTTTATCATGATGTAATCTGCATGTAACTTAAATAAGCAGAGTGACAATATACAGCCTTGATGCACTGGAACCAGTATGTTCTTCCTATTTGGAACCTATTTCTATTTGGAACCAGTCTGTTGTTCCATGTCCAGTTCTAACTGCTGCTTCCTGACCTGTATTCCCATCTCTTTCAGAATTTTCCAAAGGTTCTCATAATCCACAGAGTCAAAGGCTTTTTCATAGCCAAAAATAAAAAAAGCAAAAATGTATGTTTTTCAGGAACCCTCTTGTTTTTTCAATAATCTAGAGAATGTTGGTAATTTGATCTCTGGCAAATTTGACCAATTTGGCACTGGTTCGTCTGACTTTTCTAAAACCAGCTTGCAGGTCTGGAAGTACATGGTTCATGTATTGTTGAAGCCCTGCTTGGAGAATTTAGAGCATTAGTTTGATAGCGTGTGAAATGAGTGCACTTATATGGCCATTTGAGCTTTCTTTGGCATTACATTTCTTATGGATTGGGATGAAAACTGACCTTTTCCAATCATGTGGCCACTGCTGAGTTCTCCAAATTTGCTGACATATTGAATGCAGCACTTTCACAAAACCATCTTTTATGATTTGAAGTAGCTCAATTGGAATTCCATCACCTCCACTAGTTGTGTTCATAGTCATTATTCCTAAGGACCACTTGACTTCACATTCCAAGATGTCTGGCTCTGGGTGAGTGATCACAGTATTGTGATTATCTAGGTCATGCAGGTCTCTTTTGATACAGTTCTTCTGTGTAGTCTTGCCACCTCTTCTTAGTATCTTCTGCTTCTGTTAGGTCCATAATATTTCTGTCTTCATTGAGCCCATGTTTTTGTGGAATGTTCCCGTTGTACCTCTAATTTTCTTGAATAGATCTCTAGTCTTTCCCATTCTATTATTTCCCTCTATTTCTTTCCACTGATCATTGTGGAAGGCTCTCTTCTCTCTCCTTGTTATTCTTTGGAACTCTGCATTCAAATGGGTATATCTTTCCTTTTCTCCTTTGCTTTTTGATTTTCTTCTTTTCAGAGTTATTCGTACAGCCTCCTCAGACAGCCATTTTGCTTTTTGTGTGTGTGCATTTCTTTTTGATCGCATCTCCTGTACAATGTTATGAACCTGCATCCATAGTTCATCAGTTTAGTCCCTTGAATCTATTTATCACTTCCACTGTATAATCATAAAGCTTTATTTAAAAACTACTTTCTGTTTAGAAATCATTCATTGAGGGTTTTCTCCTAGAAATGCAATTCCTATTGCAGGAGCATCTACCTGATTCTGGTTTCTAATATTCAAGTGAAAGTGATAGTTGCTCAGTCATGTCCGACTTTTGGCAGCCTCATGGAATGCATCAAATACAAGGCTTCGCTGTACTTCACCATCCCCCAGAGTTTTTTCAAATCCATGTCCATTGAGTTGGTGATGTCATCCAGCCATCTCATCCTCTGTTATCCCCTTCTCCTCCCACTTTCAATCTTTCCTGGCATCAAAGTCTTTTCAAGTGAGTCAGTTCTTTGCATCAGGTGGTCAAAGTATTGGAGTTTTACCTTCACCATCAGTCCTTTCAATGCATTTTCAGGACCAACTTCCCTTAGGATGGACTGATTGTATCCCCTTGCAGTCCAAGGGACTCTCAAGAGTCTTCTCCAATATCACAGTTCAAAAGTTAATGACAATGAAATAAAACCTGTTGCTCATTTGCACCCTGTAGGGCTAGCAGCTAGCACCCTGGACACTGAAGAGTTAGGATGTTTTCATTATCATGAAACATTCTGTTGAATCTCCCCACGGTAGAGTCTTGACTCTAGAGTTTAAATGCTTGCCTTTTGGGTGGTGCTGGGTTTTCCCTGCTGTCACGTGGGCTTTCTCTAGCAGCAGCAAGCAGGGACTTCTCTTGTCGTGGAACACTGGGCTCAGTAGCTGTAGTGCCCATGCTTTGTATCTCCGAGGGATGTGTGATCTCTGTGGACCAGGGTTCAAACTCATGTCTCCTGCATCAGCAGGTGAATTCTTTTACCACCGAGCCACCAGGGAGGTCCCTGAGCTTTATTTTACCGCCAAAACCAGTGTAGTGTGGACATTAACTGATAGCTTCCTGAGTTCCCCTACGCATGGAACAGCAAGTATAGCTTCATCTAGAGATCCTTTCTGTTGGGCACATTGTGGAGCTCTGAAAAGGAGGAGAAGCAATGCAATAGTTTGAGTGTAGGGTGGAGTGTGTGACACTATTGTAAATGAGCTGACATGGTCCTCTTGGTTTTCAGTCCTTCATCTGGGGCATGGTGGGCTCCTCCAAGGAATATGGCTGAGTATTTGCTCAGTTCTCCTGACCTCTGTTGAGGTGGGTTTGGGGGGGGGGTGGTTTTCATTATCTTCTTGCCATGAGAATGTGTGAATTTTCTCACTCAGTATTTTCCAAGATTCTGAGAGGAGTTTCCACAAGTAGCAGCAATATTGGTTGACCATATGGTGTGGGGTTGTCTTGATGCAGCCACTGTGCTCCCATTCAGTATGTAATTTTTGGGGCCCACAGAGGTTTTCTTGAACCAGTGGTCTTTGCTGTATTGGTCAGCAAAGAAGGCCGGGTTCTGGTAATAGGAGCACAGTCGTGGGGCAGGCATTCATGCCACCCAGGAGATTTGTTCCAAGAAATCTGGCTAACCATGTACTAAGTTCAGTGTCCCCATCCCCAGAGCCAATATTACAGGTTGGTGGCAGCCTGAGAAAGTGGAAAGTCTTTGACATCTACCGTGGACTTAGAGCCAGGGTTCATAAATGGAGACCTGCTCCAAGCCCGTCATCAACTACCAATCAAACAGTGAGTGAAACATATCAGACAGGGCCTCTGGGCTGCCTGGTGTTTGTACATAGCTCAGAGACACTCGGGGCTCCCTTGGTGGCTCAGATGGTTAAGAATCTGCCTGCAATGCAGGAGACATTGGTTCAATCCCTTAATCTGTAAGATTCCCCTGGAGAAGGATATGTAACCCATTGCAGTATTGTTTCCTGGAGAATTCCATGGACAGAGGAGCCTGGAAGGTTACAATGAGGTCACAGAGTAGGACACAACTGAGTGACTAATACACATAGAAGCTTTTATGGTCTGTGTGCCTGACGTCTGATTTCTTGAGCATTACCTCGTTTCCCTCAGTATCCCATGTCTCCTCCCTTCCAGTTACCTCTGCATGGGGAGCGAACAGGGGCACAAAGCAGGGCCTGAGACTTGGCTTTTGGATTCAACAGGGAAGTCTTGTGGTCTCATTGCATGCCAGTCCAAGGCAGGGATGCAGAGGGGAAGGAAACACAGTGTTCCCACAATGTGGGGGATTTTTAGAGAGTAGTCACTCACTTCAAATAAAAATGTATCTACTCCCATTCCGAAAGCAGGAAGCTTCCTTTGAAATCTTGTGCATTCTGAGATTGGATTCTGTGTTTGTTACAAGATGGTGGACCATTCCCAGCAATAGGCATAAGCGTGAGGTATGATGGGTCACAAAAGCATTGGCGGGAGTTTTCCTGGAGCCTCCTTCTTGGTTTAGAGTGTGTGTCTGTGAAGAAAGAGCCAGGAGGACTGCTTGAGGGTCATTTAGTCATGTCAGGCACCTCAGGCTATGAGAATCTGCTCATGGGTACTGTGGTTTATCAGACCTAGGGTAGCACACCAGGGACTTCCCTCATAGCTCAGTCAGTAAAGAGTCTGCCTGCAATGCAGGAGACCCGGGTTCAATTCCTGTCTCAGGAAGATCTCCTGGAGGATGGCATGGCAACCCACTCCAGTATTCTTGCCTGGAGAATCCCATGGACAGATGAGCCTGGTGGGCTTATAGTCCATGGGGTCACAAGAGTCAGACATGGCTTAGCAACTAAAGAGAGAGAAACAGTGGCTTGTTGACTGAGGGATCCTTTGGGATTAGATGCTGCTGGGGACTGGACCCCTGAACAGACCTGTCCAGACTCACCTAGATGGAGCCTGAGAGAGGGGCCCCGGCCCAGCCCACACCTCATCCTCCACTGCTCCGGGTCCTGCTTCCCAGCAGGAATGGATGTGACCAGGTGGTGATAAGGTCTTGTCCACTGTGTGGTTTGTCCTCATGCAGAGGGAGCAGTTTGTCAAATGTCCTGAACGTGGAAATCTGCATTGGTTTCAAGAGGACACGTAGTTGTGCTCAGGAATGACCTGAAGACCTGCTTTTTCAGAATGGATATCACAAGCTGCAGAGGATTTGTTTCTATTTTTTGGTTGTTTGTTTTTCCAATCAAGTTTCCCCCAAAGTGAGAGTTGAGATAGAGATGTAAATACATGCTGACTGGGCTTCACTTGTGGCTCACCTGGTAAAGAATCCACATACAATTTGGAAGACCAGGTTAGATCCATGGGTAGGGGAGATCCATTGGAAAGGGCAAGGCTACACACTCCAGTATTGATGGGCTTCCCTTATGGCTTAGCTGGTAAAGAATCTGCCTGTGATGTGGGCGATCTGGATTTGATCCCTGGGTTGGTAAGATACCTTGAAGAAGGGAAAGGGTACCCATTTTGGAATTCTGGCCTGGAGAATTCCATGGACTGTATAGTCCATGGGATAGGAAAGAGTCGGACATAACTAAATGGCATGCACTTTCACTTTCATCACTCCAGTATTCTTGGGCTTCCCTTGTGGCTCAGCTGGTAAAGAATCCACCTACAATTTGGGAGACCTGGGTACAATCCCTGGGTTGGGAAGATCCCCTAGAGAAGGGAAAGTGTACCCACTTTGGAATTCTGGCCTGGACTATACTGTCCATGGGGTCACAAAGAGTTGGAAACTACTGAGCAACTTTCACTTAACTTCAAGTCACTAGTAGGTGGGGAGAGTTTATATATGTGGAGGGAAAAGAATGCAATGAAGAAGGGTGTTCCGTGTGTTTTCCTGCTTGGATGAGAATTTTCCTTCTGAATTTAAGCACCTTGAGGCAGAGGAGGGTCAAGAGCCCTAAGTTGAGTGGCCGTGGGCAGGAACTCCTAGACTTCATCATCCCAGTCCTGGAATGTGTGACCTGGATAGGCCCATGTTTAAGTTAGGCTCTCCTTTCTGGAAGGCTCCACCCTAGGACCCGCCAGTTCACTCCTCTGAGTTCTGATCCTTGAGCTGTCCCTGGGAACACAGGGTGTCGCCAGTGGACCCCTCTTGTCTTGGTAGAATTGAGTGGGTGATGAACAACAACACCAAGGTGAATATGGTGCCCATCAAAGTAATGCACTCGGAAAGCCAGCCTGAGAACGAAAGCTGTCAGTCACTGGACTGCATCCTAGAGCCCCGCGGCCTCCTGTGGGACCAAATCAAGATGCTCAGCATGTCAGAGCAGTCCTACTCACACTTCTCCCCCTACAGCCTCCAGGGTGCCAAGCCCCAACCCCTTGGTCACCCTGGGCCCCCCGCCAAGGAGGGCTGGGCCTCCCCTCCCACGCTCAGCTACATGAAAGGCAAAGACAGGACGGATGACGACCTCAAGTCAGAGGAGCTGGCCCGCAAAAGCTCGGGCAGGGATAAGTCACTGGCAGATATCCTGGACCCCAATGTGTGGATGAGAACCACCATGGATCTATGGAAGGCATCTTCCCCAAAGATGAGCACCTCCTGGAAGGATTGCAGCAACAAAGGAAGCTGCTGTCCAAGGTGCCCTCGACCAGGACGGCAAAGAAATGAGTAGACCACCCCACTCCATCTCTGCCCCTGTCCTTCCCTGTGTTGGTTCTAACTTCTTGGGATTCCAGAGCAAGGGGCCTGAAATGTATCTCTTTATCTGTTCACAACTGTGCTTTCTGGTGACAGATTTCTCCATAAATGTTTGGCACTTTGGGGATTATTATTATTATTTTGTTTTACACCCACTGCAAATTAAATGTCCATCTGGGCAGTGACGTCAGTTGGGCAAAGATGTGAAAAGACACATTTCTAGAGGTGCCCACGTGTACTTTTCTCATGAGGTGGAAGTTCTCTGCTGTCTGCCCTTGGAGCACTTGGCAATGTTGAGAGACACTTCTCATTGTCTCCTCTGGGAGAGTGGAGGCCAGGGATGGTGCTCATCAACTTTCAGGGGCACAGGACAGTGCCCCCTCCCCCAACAAAGAACGGTCCAATGCCAAAGGTCACTAGTGCTGAGGAGAAGAAACTTGTTACAGAGGAGTAAAAGTTTATGTGCTTACAAAAAGATCTTCTGTTTTTACATATTTAGCTGAGCGGATAAACTTGCTGTGATTCATTCTGTATAGAGAACTGGGAATGAATTACAGCGAATTTACACACTCAGCTAAATATGTAAAGAAGAAGAAGGAGGAGGAGGAGGAGGAGGGAGAGGAGGAGGAGGAGAAGGAGAAGGAGAGGAAGAAGGAGAAGAAGGTCTTTTATGTAAGCACAAATCTTCAATAGGACCAGTGGCTGTGCTTTGCTTTAGCAGCCGTGAAGAGATACCCCACACCAAAGGGAAAGAAACCTAAGTAAGATAGTAGGTGTTGCAAGAGGGCATCAGAGGGCAGACACACTGAAACCATACACTCAGAAAACTAGTCAATCTAGTCACATTAGGACCACACTCTTGTCTAACTCAATGAAACCAAGCCATGCCTGCCGGGCAACCCAAGATGGGCGGGTCATGGTGAAGAGGTCTGACAGAATGTGGTCCACTGGAGAAGGGAATGGCAAGCCACTTCAGTATTCTTGCCTTGAGAACCCCATGAACAGTATGAAAAGGCAAAGTGATTGGATACCAAAAGAGGAACTCCCCAGGTCATTAGGTGCCAATATGCTACTGGAGCTCAGTGGAGAAATACCTCCAGAAAGAATGAAGGGATGGAGCCAAAGCCAAAAAACAATACCCAGTTGTGGGAATGACTGGTGATAGAAGCAAATCTGATGCTGTAAAGAGCAATATTGCATAGGAACATGGAATGCTATGTCCATGAATCAAGGCAAATTGGAAGTGGTCAAACAAGAGATGGCAAGAGTGGACGTCAACATTCTAGGAATCAGCGAACTAAAATGCACTAGAATGGGTGAATTTAATTCAGATGACCATTATATCTACTACTGAGGGCAGGAACCCTTCAGAAGAAATGAAGTAGCCATCATGGTGAACAAAAGAGTCTGAAATGCAGTACTTGGACGCAATCTCAAAAACGACAGAATGATCTCTGTTTGTCTCCAAGGCAAACCATTCAATATCACAGTTTCCAACTCTGCCACCAACCAGTAACACTGAAGAAGCTGAAGCTGAACGGTTTTATAAAGACCTACAAAACCTTTTAGAACAAACACCCCCAAAAGATGTCCTTTTCATTATAGAGGAATGGAACGCAAAAGTAGGAAGTCAAGAAACACCTGGAATACCAGCCATTTTGGCCTTGGAATGCGGAATGATGCAGGGCAAAGACTAATAGAGTTTTGTCAAGAAAATGCCCTGGTCATAGCAAATACCCTCTTCCAACAACACAAGAGAAGATTCTACACATGGACATCACCAGATGGTCAACACTGAAATCAGATTGACTATATTCTTTGCAGACAAAGATGGAGAAGGTCTATACAGTCAACAACAACAACAAAAAATACCAGGAGCTGACTGTGGCACAGATCATGAAATCTTTATTACCAAATTCAGACTCAAATTGAAGAAAGTAGGGAAAACCGCTACACCATTCAGGTATGACCTAAATCAAATCCCTTATGATTATACAGTGGAAGTGAGAAATAGATTTAAGGGCCTAGATCTGATAGACAGAGTGCCTGAGAACTATGGACTGATGTTCATGGCATTGTACAGGAGACATGGATCAAGACCATCTCCATGGAAAAGAAATGCAAAAAAGTAAAATGGCTGTCTGGGGAGTCCTTTCGAAAAGCTGTGAAAAGAAGAGAGGCAAAACGCACAGGAGAAAAGGAAAGATATAAGCATCTGAATGAAGAGTTCCAAAGAATAGCAAGAAGAGATAAGAAAGCCTTCTTCAGCGATCAGTGCAAAGAAATAGAGGGGGAAGAAAAAAAAAAAAAAAAACACACACACACAGAATGGGAAAGACTAGAGGTCTATTTAAGATCATTAGGGATACCAGGGGAATATTTCATGCAAAGATGGGCTCGATAAAGGACATAAATAGTCTGGACCTAACAGAAGCAGAAGATATTAAGAAGAGGTGGCAAGAATAAACGGAATAACTGTACGAAAAACATCTTTATGACCCAGATAATCATGATGATGTGATCACTAATCTAGAGCCAGACACCCTGGAATGTGAAGTCACATGGCCCTTAGAAAGTATCACTACAAGCAAAGCTAGTGGAGGTGATGGAATTCCAGTTGAGCTGTTTCAAATCCTGAAAGATGATGCTATGAAAGTGCTGCACTCAATAGGCCAGAAAATTTGGAAAACTCAGCAGTGGCCACAGGACTGGAAAAGGTCAGTTTTCATTCTAATTCCAAAGAAAGGCAATACCAAAGAATGCTCAAACTACTGCACAATTGCACTCATCTCACATGGTAGTAAAGTAATGCTCAAAATTCTCCAAGCCAGGCTTCAGAAATATGTGAATCGCGAACTCCCTGATGTTCCAGATGGTGTTAGAAAAGGCAGAGAAATCAGAGATAAAATTGCCAACATCCACTAGATCATGGAAAAAGCAAGAGGGTTCCAGAGAAACATCTATTTCTGATTTATTGACTATGTCAAAGCCTTTGACTGTGTGGATCAAAATAAACTGTGGGAAAGTGTGAAACAGATGGAAATATGAGACCACCTAACCTGCCTCTTGAGAAACCTATATGCAGGTCAGGAAGCAATGTTAGAACTGGACATGGAACAACAGACTGTCTCCAAATAGGGGAAGGAGTACGTCAAGTCTGTATAATGTCACTCTGCTTATTTACCTTATATGCAGAGTACATCATGAGAAACTCTGTACTGGAAGAAACACAAGCTGGAATCAAGATTCCTGGGAGAAATGTTTATAACTTCAGCTATTCAGACGACACCATCCTTATGGCAGAAAGTGAAGAGAAACTAAAACGCCTCTTAATGACAGTGAAAGAGTAGAGTGAAAAAGTTTGTTTAAAGCTCAACATTCAGAAAACGAAGATCAAGGCATCCAGTCCCATCTCTTCAGGGGAAATAGATGGGGAAACAGTGGAAACAGTGTCAAACTTTAATTTTTTCGGCTCCAAAATCACTGCAGATGATGACTACAGCCATGAAATTAAAAGACTCTTACTCTTTGGAAGAAAAATTATGACCAACCTAGATAGCATATTCAAAAGCAGACATTACTTTGCCAACTAAGGCCCATCTACTCAAGGTTATGGTTTTTCCTGTGGTCATGTATGGATGTGAGAGTTGGACTGTGAAGAAGGCTGAGCGCCAAAGAATTGATGCTTTTGAACTGTGGTGTTGGAGAAGACTCTTGAGATTGCCTTGGACTGCAAGGAGATCCAACCAGTCCATTCTGAAGGAGATCAGCCGTGGGATTTCTTTGGAAGGAATGATGTTAAAGCTGAAACTCCAGTACTTCGGCCACCTCATGCGAAGGGTTGACTCATTGGAAAAGACTATAATGCTGGGAAGGATTGATAGTAGGAGAAGAAGGGGACGACAGAGGATGAGATGGTTGAATGGCATCAAGGACTCGATGGACGTGAGTCTGAATGATCTCTGGGAGATGGTGATGGATAGGGAGGCCTGGCATGCTGGAATTCATGGGGTCACAAAGAGTTGGACACGACTGAGTGACTGAACTGAACTGAGAGAACTGGGTGGGAAGCTTCCCTGGTGACTCAGATGGTTAAAGAATCCTCTTGCAACAGGGGAGACCTTGGTTCAATCCCTGGGTTGGCAAGACCCCATGTAGAAGGGAATGGCTACCCAATCCAGTATTCTGGCCTGGAGAATCACAAAGACAGAGAAACTTGGTGGGCTACACTTGCCTGTGGGTCACCAAGAGTGGGATGTGACAGAGTGACTAAGAGTATCACATGTTTCATTCTCTATAGAATCCACTCTAGCCTCTTGCATTCAGTGACCTATCCACCAAGATGAATCTGCTTTCATCTGTCATACAGGTGCATGTGGTCTTGGTAAATATCACTGATTGACAGGTGTGAGCATGAATGTCATGCAGCAGACACGGGCTCAGAGGCTGCAAATGTGGCTGCTGGTTGAAGGATGCCTGGTGAAATTGGGAACTGTGGCAGCACTCCCAATGGCAAAAGACAGTTCTCGGTATACCTCAGATGCCCCAAGAAAACTACCTGTACCCTCCTACCCCGCAGGCAGGGCTTCAGGTACAAGTTGGCAGGGGTTTCTAGTTCTGGGTGGATTCCTTGATGGATCAGATGGTAAAGGGTCTACCTGCAATTTAGGAGTCCCCAGCTCGATCCCTGGGTTGGGAACATCCCCTGGAGAAGGGAATGGCAACCCACTCCAGTATTCTTGTCTGGAAAATCCAAGGGACAGAGGAGCTGGGTGGGCTACAGTCCACTGGGTCTCAAAGAGTCAGATGCGACTGACCAACTTCACTTTCCAATTCTGGCTTCAGGACCTGCCCTTTCCACTCTTCTTTTTGTTTGCTTGGTTTACTGATTTTTTTTTTTTTTTGGGGGGGGGGGGGGGTAGTTTTGAGGGGTGCTGCAGGGGCACGCATACTTTCCAGCATGTGTGATCTTCTCTTCCCAACTAAGCAATGAAACTCTTATCCCCTGCATTGGAAGGCAGAATCTTAGCCACCCTACCCACCAGGGAAGCCCACTCTGTTCCTGCTTCTGCTGGCTCCTCTCTCTGGCTGAGGTCCTTTCATCAGCCCTGTGGTTTGAAGATCCCAGACCAGGTTTCAAGTGCATCTGCAGGCAAAGTCATTGCTACCATTTGGTTTCCCAGGAGGGAGGAGACCAGCCAGCTGGAGGCCACGCCCTTGGCCACCAACTCCACATACTACGGCACATAGGCCCCCAAGGCAGAGCTGCTGATAAAGATGAAGGTCCTGCAGGATCAGCAGGAGCCAGAAGAGGACTCGAGGAGTGACTTAGACCATGACTTGTCAGTGAGAAAGTTAGGGAGGCCAAAATTCAGATGATAATGTGCTAGCAAGAGTCAGGTGGTGGCCCGCAAGTCCACCCTCAGCCTGACCCTGAACCATGAGCCATTTGTGTTGGGCAGGATGTTGACATTTGGGCCTGCATGTGAAGTCTTTTTTGGGAGAGTCTTCTGTCCTAAAATCAGGCCTTTTCACAGGATCTCCTTACTATCTCTCTGTCATGAGATCCAGTGTCAACAGAACTTGGTGGCCACCAGTCTCTTTCATTTTAAGGTCAATGGATAATGTCTCTTATATTCCAGTTGAAACCCAAGGGGCTTACTTATATGACCTTTAACAGGGTCCATACCATCTTTGAGTACAGATTTAAATTCCTATAATCAGGTAATAAATTCAACAGCAGATAATAAAGGCTGTGCTAACCAAAAAGCAGTCAGTGGTCAACTCCAAAAACTAACCCAGGCCCTTGGGGAATACAGCAGAAACATGCAAAATAATAATCCCTTCCCTGAAGGCACTGTGTATTCACAGTGCAAAACACAAACACACAACACAGGCCCTTTGGGCCACACATAGCCCCCACTCTGCTATTGTCAATAAAGTTTTATTTAAAGACTGCCAATTCATTATTTTACACATGGCCTCTGGTGGACTTTATTATTATTATTTTTTTAATCTTTAATTCTTACATGCGTTGCCAAACATGAACCCCCTCCTCCCACCTCCCTCCCCATAACATCTCTCTGGGTCATCCCCATGCACGGACTTTAATACTGTAAGCCATGTTGAGTAGTGGCTGTGTGGCTTCTGAAATCTGAAATATTTACTCTCTGGCTCTTTACAGAAAACATTTTCAAACATATAATTTAATTGGTCACAAAAATAAAACTGGGTAAAGGCATACAGAGATAAAGGAGTGTGATTGTAGAGAAGGCTCTGATGAGCTCATGATGAGGAAAAACCTGGAGTGACATGAGGGAGTGTCC
This sequence comes from Rupicapra rupicapra, assembly GCA_963981305.1. Lineage (NCBI taxonomy): Eukaryota > Metazoa > Chordata > Mammalia > Artiodactyla > Bovidae > Rupicapra > Rupicapra rupicapra. The sequence goes on along the minus strand of OZ022299.1, from coordinate 6,066,531 downwards.
AGGTCTGTCAGGGACTGGGGGGATGTGGGGGCAACAAGTACAAATGCCCTGGGGTAGGAGATATGTGACATGTTGGGAAGGCATCAGACACCACTGGTGGGAGCACTGTGGACAGAAGGAGGGAGGATCATAGATGTAAGTTAGGGACCAGAGGGTGGACCAGGAGGAAGGAGGGTGGGAGATGAGGTCAAGGAGCAGTGGCTGAAGCCGTATGGACAAAGAGGCTAGGAGGGGAGGTAAGGGACCAGTGTTTGTAACTGGACAAAGAGGAGGGAGGACTGAAGAGATCAGGGTCCAGTGTTTGGAGTGATGTGGACAAGGACCAGTACAATTGGAGAGGAGGGCAGGTACCAGTGGCTGAAGCTGTGTGCACATGGTGGAAGGAATATTGAACAAGAAGTCAGGTCCTTGTGTCAGGAACTCCATGGAAATTTGAGAGGCGAATTGATGATCAAACTCTGGGACCTGTGGCCGGAGCTGTGTGGACAAGGATGGGAAAGATTTCACTTTAGGTCACACAGACCAATGGTTGCAGCTATGCAGACAGGGAGGAAGATGATGATCGGAGAGGATGTCAGGAACCAGTGACTGGAGACATGTGGATAAAGAAGAACAAGACTGGAGAGATAGTCAAGGTGCTTGAGCTGCAGCTGTGTAGACAAGGAGGGATGATTGGATATAACATCGTTAGACAAGTGACTGTGTGAAGAAGGATGAAGAGGTTTGGAGATGAAATCAGAGACCAGTTGGCTGGAGCTGTGTGGACACAAAGCTGGAGGATTGGAAAGGAAGTCAAGGACCAGTTTCTGGAGCTCTCTGTACAAGGAGGAAGAGGATTGTAAAAAACTGTCAGGGACAGGGGGGCCAAAGACGTGTGAACAAGGGTGAGGAAAATTGCAGTTCAAGTCAGTGACCACTAGAAGCTGTGTAGACAAACAGAAAGAGGAATGAGAGACAAAGTGAGGGGCCAGTTGCTAGAGCTGCGTGGACAAGGAGGAAGATTGGAAGTGTGGTAGACCAGTGGCTGAAGCTGTGTGGACAAGGAGGAGGAGGACTGGAGAAGAGGTCAGCGACATGTGTCTGGAGATATTTCAACAAGCAAGTGAAGGGTTTGTGATAACAGTCAAGGCGACCAGTGGCTGGTGCTGTGTGAAGAAGGGTGAGGTGCATTGGAGATAAAGTCAGGACAAGTCGGTGGAACTGGATATACAAGAAGGAGAAAGACTGGAGGTAAAGTCAGCAGCAACATGGCCAGACCTGTGTGGATAAGGATTAGGTTTGGTGGTTTGGAGATTTTAAGTCAGGGACCAGAGGCTGGAGCTGTGTGACAAAGAGGAGGCAGAACAGAGAGGCAGACAGGGACCAGTAGCTGGAGCAGTGAGGACTAGAAAGAGGAAGATGTGACTAGAGGTCAGGGACCTGTGCCCCATCACCATAAAACCCAATATCGCGAGCCATGAGGCAGAGCAGTTCTCCTGGGTTCCTCTCCATCTGGGTGCCCTTTCCCAATAAGGTCTCTTGCTTTGTCAGCACATGTATCTCCTCAGACAATTCATTTCCAAGTGTTAGACAAGAGCCTAGTTTGGGGCCCTGGAAGGGGCCACCTTCCTGCAAAAAATGGCGATTCTGGCAGGGGCTCTTCTTTGCTGAGACTAATATCCTGGCCACTTGGGGTACTCAGGGGCCAGCTTGCCTGTCAATGGACCAGACCCAGTGGCCCCAACCGAGACCCTTTTGTCCCTGGTCTCTTCCTGATGTGGACAACTGGCCAGAGTGCCCCGACTGGTAAGGAACAAGTGACTTTATTGACCTCTCTCCCCTTCTCTCTCTCTTTCATCTCCTTAACCCTTCCTATCCTTCCCTGCTTTTCTAGTCCCCTGGTCCTTGATGCAGGAATCTGGTTGAAGGTCCCTAAGCCTGAGCTGAGGATTGAAGACTGATCACCTCCTCTTGGCAGATAACTTGAATTCTGATTCTGGTCTGATCTGATTTCTGGTAGGTCAGAGTTCCAGTCCTCCCTTCTCTGGAGTCCCAGGGAAATGTCCCATAACACCTGGGTATCTGTAGGTGGCAGGAGACGTCCATAAGGCCACCCCTTTCCTACCTCCTCTCCCACCTCCTCCCCTTCTTTCAACCTGGCTTCCTTTCCTCCCTTGAAATCTTTGATGTTAGTACTTAGATCTGAAGTTCTGTGTCTCTATAGGAGGTTTTATGAGAGACTGTATTCTTGTATTTAAGAGCTTCCCTGGTGGTGCAGAGGCTACAGCATCTGCCTGCAATGTGGGAGACCTGGGTTTGATCCCTGGGTCAGGAAGATCCCCTGGAGAAGGAAATGGCAACCCACTCCAGTATTCTTGCCTGGAGAATCCGACGGACGGAGGAGTTTGGTGGGCTACAGTCCACGGGTTGCAAAGAGTTGGACAGGACTGAGCGACTTCACTTTCAGTTAGGGACCAGTGGAGGGAACTTCGTGGACGAGGAGGAGGAAAGTTGGAGAGGCAATCAGGAATCAGTGACTGGAGCTGTGTGCACAAGGAAGAGCAGGACTGGAGAGGGGGTCAGAGCCCTGTAGCTCTTGCTGTGTAGATGAGGAGGGAAGATTGGATATAAAATCAGAGACAGGTGCTGGACTTGTGTGAGGAAGGATGAGGGGATTTGTAAATCAAATCAGGGACCCGTGGCAGGGACTCTGGGGGCAGGGTTGAGGAGGATTGCATCCAGTGACCACTAGATTGAACAGTGCTGACAGAATGGAAGGCCTTTCAGAGACAAGGTTGGAAACCAGTTGCTATAGCTACATAGACAAGGAAGAGGTCACTTATAGACAAAGCAAGGGACAAGTGTCTGGAGTTGTGTTGACATGCAGAGAGAGGATAGGAAGAAAGACAAGGACCAATGGTTAGAGTCCTCGGCACAAGACCAAGAAGGACTGAAGAGGAAGTCAGGAACCAGTGGCTGGAGCTTTTGGGACAGGGGAGGAGGTCTGGAGGTGGACTCAGGTGTCCGTGGCTTGTGCTGTTTGGTAAACGAGGAAGATCGGAGATGAAGTCAGGGACCATGGGTGGGGCTGTGTGGACAAGGAGGAGGGAACATGCAGACGCTGGAGCTGTTTGGACACACAGGAGAAGGACTGGAAAGGAAACTGAGGGGTAGAAAGGCTAAAGGCTCTCTGTACAAGGAGGAGGAGGAGCTCCACCAGGGCCTGGAGCTGTGTATACATAAAGGACAATTGGAGATAATGTGTGAACTGGAAATAAACTGTGTGAAGGAGGATGAGGAGGTTCATCAATTAATAACTCAGAGTCCACTGGATGGGACTGTGTGGATGTGAATGAGGAGGACTGCTGTTCAGGTCAGTTCAGTTCAGTTGCTAGGTCCTGTCCGACTCTTTGTGATCCTATGGACTGTAGCATGCCAGGCCTCCCTGTCCATCCACAGTTCCTGGAGTTTATCCAAACTTATCTCCATTGAGTCAGGAACGTATGGGTGCAGTTTTTCTGGAACACCAGAAGGTCAGGTGCCGTTGGCTGGAGCTGTGCAGACAGGGTTTAAAAAGATGTGAAGGAGGGTCAGGACCAGTGGCTTGAGTTGTTGGAGATGGAGTAAGAACAGATTGGAGAGGTCAGGGAATTTTCTCTAGAGGTAATGTGGACTAGGTGGATGGAAAAGTTAAGAGAAGGTCAGTGACTTGTTGCTAGCTGTATTTGGAGAAGAGGATGGTAGATGAGGTCAGGAACCAGTGACTTGGAACGACGTGGAGAGGCTTGGAGAGTAGACTGTGAAACATAGTTGAGGCTCAGTGTTCAAGGAGGATATGATTCATAGACAAGGCAATGACTGGTGGTCAGACCCCTGTGCACAAAGTGGAGGACAGGTGCACTGTGGGTCAGTGAGCACTAGATGGAGATGTGTAGAAAAGTAAGAGGCTCACTAGAGACAAGGAAAGGGACCCCTGATGGGAGCTTTGTGTTCAAGTAGGAGATTGTTTTGACAGGTGGCCAAGGACCTATAGATGCAGCTGTGTGACACAAGGAGGAGTTATGTAGCATAGTTTGAGGACCAGTGGCTGGAGTTACGTGGGCAAGGAGGAGGAAGATTGGAGAGTAGGCAAGGCACTGGCCATTGAAGCTGTGTGTATAAGGTCGGGGGTGGGGGCGGCGGTGGGGAGTGAAAGTTAGTTGCAAAGTCATGTCTGAATCTTTGCAACCCCATGGACTGTAGCCAGTGTGGCTCCTTTGTCCACTAGCGTGCTGTAGTCCATGGGGTCCTAAAGAGTTATACACAACTGAGTGACTGAACTGAACTGAGACAAAGGAATGGCGTTGATAGACGACTTTGGGATCAATTGCTGGGGCTTCTGGACAAGGGGCAGGAAGACTGGAGAGGATGCCAGGGACTAGTGGTTAGAGAGATATGTGGGAAAGGAAAGGTTGAGAAGAAGTTAGTGACTTCTGGCTGGAGTTGTATGGAAAATGAAGAGGAGGACTGACTGGAGTGGGAACCAAAGACCAGTGGCTGGAGCTATGAGAATAAGTCCACATACTAGAGAGAAAGTTAAGGACCTTGGATGGAGCAGTGTGGACAAGTAAGAAACACGCTATAGAGGAGATCAGGGACCAGTAGATGAAGCTGTGAGGAGAAAGTCCAGGAACAGTGGCTGGAGCTGTGAGTACAAGCAGGGAGAGGGTTGTTGATAAAGTCAGGTACCAGTGATGGGAACTGTGTGCCCAAGTGTGAGGACACAGTGGAGGAGAGTGAAAAAGTTGGCTTCAAACTCAACATTCCAAAAAGTAAGATCATGGCATCCAGTCCAATCACTTAATGGCAAATACATGGGAAAACAATGGAAACAGTGAGATATTGTATTTTTACAGGGCTCTAGATGATACTGTGATAGTGCTGGACTCAATATGCCAGCAAATTTGGAAAACTCAGTAGTGGTCACAGGACTGGAAAAGGTCAGTTTTCATTCCAATCCCAAAGAAAGGTAATGCCAAAGAATGCTCAAACTACCACACAACTGCACTCATCTCAAATGCTAGTAAGTAATGCTCAAAATTCTCCAAGCTAGGCTTCAGCAATACGTAAACCTTGACTTCCTGATGTTCAAGCTGGTTTTAGAAAAGGCAGAGGAACCAGAGATCAAATTGCCAACATCTGCTGGATCATGGGAAAAGCAAGCGAGTTCCAGAAAACATCTATTTCTGCTTTATTGACTATGCCAAAGCCTTAGACTGTGTGGAACACAATAAACTGTGGAAAATTCTGAAAGAGATGGGAATACCATATCACCTGACCTGCCTCTTGAGAAATATGTATGCAGGCCAGGAAGAACCAGTTAGAACTGGACATAAACAACAGACTGGTTCCAAATAGGGAAAGGAGTCCGTCAAGGCTGTATATTGTCACCCTGTTTATTTAACTTATATGCAGAGTACATCATGAGAAACGCTGGACTGGAATAAGCACAAGCTGGAGTCAAGATTGCCAGGAGAAATCTCAATAACCTCAGATATGCAGATGACACCACCATTATGACAGAAAGTGAAGAGGAACTAAAAACTCTCTTGATGAAAGTGAAAGAGGAGAGTGAAAAAGTTGACTTAAAGCTCAACATTCAGAAAATGAAGATGACGGCATCCGGTCCCGTCACTCCATGGGAAATAGATGGGGAAACAGTGGAAACAGTGTCAGACTTTAATTTTGGGGGCTCCAAAATCATTGCAGATGGTGATTGCAGCCATGAAATTAAAAGATGCTTACTCCTTGGAAGAAAAGGTATGACCAACCTCTGATAGCATATTCAAAAGCAGAGACATTACTTTGCCGACTAAGGTCCGTGTACTCAAGGATATGGTTTTCCCAGTAGTCATGTATGGATGTGAGAGTTGTACTGTGAAGAAGGCTGAGTTCCAAAGAATTGATACTTTTGAACTGTGTTTTTGGAGAAGACTCTTGAGAGTCCCTTTGACTGCAAGGAGATCCAACCAGTCCATTCTGAAGGAGATCAACCCTGGGATTTCTTTGGAAGGAATGATGCTAAAGCTGAAACTCCAGTACTTTGGGCACCTTATTGGAATAGTTGACTCATTGGAAAAGACTCTGATGCTGGGAGGGATTGGGGGCAGGAGGAGAAGGGGGCGACCAAGCATGAGATGGCTAGATGGCATCACGGACTCGACAGACGTGAGTCTGAGTGAACTCCAGGAGTTGTTGATGGAGAGGAAGGCCTGGCGTGCTGCGATTCATGGGGTCACAAAGAGTCAGACACCACTGAGCGACTGAACTGAACTGAAGAATCACTGCAGGTGGAGACTGGAGCCATGGATTTAAAAGATGCTTGCTCCTTGGAAGAAAAGCTATGACATATTTCGACGGCATGTTAAAAAGCAGACATTACTTTGCCAACAGAAGTCCATTTAGTCAAAGCTATGGTTTTTCTAGTAGTCATGTGTAGATGTGAGGGTTGGAATACAAAGAAATCTGAGTGCCAAAGAACTGATGCTTCTGAACTGTGGTGTTGGAGAAGACTCTTGAGAGTACCATGGACTGCAAGGAGATCCAGCCAGGCCATCCTACAGGAGATCAGTCCTGAATATGATGCTGAAGTGAAGCTCCAATACTTTGGCCATGTGATGGGAAGAGCTGACTCATTGGAGAATACTCTGATGCTGGGAAAGACTGAAGGCAGAAAGAGGAGGGAACGACATAGATGAAATCGTTGGGTGGCATCACTGACTCGATGGACATGAGTTTGCACTCTGGTAATTAGTGATGGACAGGGAAGCCTGGCATGCTGAAGCCCATGGGGTCGCAAAGAGTCAGACATGACTGAGCAACTGAACTGAAGGGTGAGGACGATTATAGTTTAGATCAGCTACCTCTAAGAAAAGAGGAAAGCTGATTAGAGAGGTGTTCAGGGACCAGTTCTTGGCCTTGTGTGTGCACAAGGAGGAGGGGGGATTTGTGAGTGGCTAGGCAGCTGTGTGAACATGAGGACAAATTAAGGGTGCTTCAGGGACCAATTTTCAGCTGTGCTGACTTGGAAGGAGAGGACTGGAGATGAATTCAATGATCTGTTGCTGAAGCTATGTGCACAAGGAGGAGGACATTTGGAGAAGAGATCAGGGACCAGAGCCTGGAGCATTGGGAACTCCAGATAGGAGTATTGGAAAGAAAAACCAAGGACCAGTGGCTAGAGCTCTCTGTACCAGGAGAAGTACAGATAATGTCAGGTTCCGATGAATGGAGTGGTGTATTCAATTGGAAGGAAGGCTGGAGATAATGTCAGGGAAAGGCAGCCAGATCTGTGTGAAGGATGGGGAGGTTTGTAGATGAAGTCAGGGACTGTGTGGATAAAGATGAGGAGGATAGCAGATAAGGTGAAGGACTGTGGTTGGAGCTGTTAAAACAAGGGACAGAGGACTAGAAGAGAAATTGCTGACCTTGGCAAGAACTCTCTGTCCAAGGAGGAGGAGGCTGACAGATATAGTCAGGCACTGATGGCTGGAACAGTGTGTACAGTAGGAGGAGGTTTTGAGGTAAAGTCAGGGACAAGCAGCCTGATCTATTTGAATGGGATGAGAAGGTTTGAACATTGTCACCCCCTAGTGGCTGGGACTGTGTGGGCAAGGATGAGGAATATTGTAGTTGAGGTCAGAAACCACTAGTTTAGCTGTGTAGACAAAGACTTATGGGTGGGGGGCTTCCCAGGTGACTCAGTGGTAAAGAACATGCCTGCCAATGCAGGAGGTGCTGGTTCAATTCCCAGTCTGGAAGATCCCTTTGAGTAGGAAGTGGCAACACACCCCAGTACTCTTGCCAGGGAAACATCATGGAAAGAGGAGCCTGGTGGGCTACAGCCCATTATTCGATGGCAATTCATTGGATGTGACTGCACATGCATGCAGACACACAGGCAGTGAGGAATGAGGCTGGAAGATGAGTCCAGGGATGAGCGGTTAGAGCAGTGTGAACACAGAGGAGGATTACTGGCATGGGATTCAGAGATCGGTGGTAAGAAGAGGACGGCACATCAACTCAGTAGACCAGGGGCTGGAAGCTGTGTGAACAAGAAGGAGGCTTGCACATGAGGTCAGTGACTACCAGATACAGCCATGCAAAGAAAGGGGAAGGGGGCTGGGAGGTGAAGTCAAGGACTTGTAGTCAGGGAGCAGTGTAGACAGGATGAGGAGAGACACTGGGAAAGGAGGTCAGGGACCAGTGGCTGGGGTGTGTGGACAAGGAGGGAGGAGGGTTGGAAAACCACCAGGGACCCGTGATTGGAATTTTTTTGGGGAAAAAAGGTGGGGGGTGGGTAGGATGGCAGTGTTGAACTCCCTGTGTCATCCCACAAATTCCTACTGAAATTTTCCATATTGTAATATGCATCTTTCCATGCTACTTTTTCCATTAATCTCACTATCCTTCCCCTATCCATCTGTCCTTTATGTGTCTGCATCTCCACTGCTGCCCAGCAAATAGGTTCCTCAGTATCATCTTTCTAGATTCCATATACATGTGTTTGTACATGTTGCATTTTTTTTTCTTTTTCTTTCTGATTTAGGTCACTCAGATGATAGAATCTAGGTTCATCCACCTCATTAGAACTGACTCAAATGTGTTTCTTTTTGTGGCTGAGTAATATTTCATTGCGTACAAGTACCATGGCTTCTTTATCCATCCATCACCTGATGGACATCTAGGTTACTTCTGCGTGCTGCTGCTAAGATGTTTCAGTCATGTCCAACACTGTGCATCCCCATAGATGGGGGCCCACCAGGCTCCTCTGTCCCTGGGATTCTCCAGGCAAGAATACTGGATTGGATTGCCATTTCCGTCTCCACCCATGTGCTAGCTATTGTAAATAGTGCTGCAATGAACAGTGAGGTATATGTATCTATTTTAGTCATGGTTTCCTACAGGGCATATGTCCAATATTGAGAATTGTTAGATCACATGGTAGTTTTATTCCTAGTTTTTGTTGTTGTTGTTGTTTTATGACATCTCCATACTATTGTCAATAATGGCTGTACCAATTTACTTTCTCACTAACAGTGCAAGAGGGCTTCCCTCATGGTTCAGATGGTAAAGAACCCACCCACAAGGCAGGAGACCTGGGTTGGGAAGATTCCTTTGGAGCAGAGAAAGGCTATCCACTCCAGAATCCTGGCCTGGAGCATCCCATGTACTGTACAGTCCATAGAGTCACAGAGTTGGACGTGACTGAGCAACTTTCACTTTCAAACAATGCATGATGGCTTCCATTTTTCCCACAGCCTAACCAGCATTTATTGCCTGTAGATTTTTTTCAATGCTGGCCTGATATTTGTTCATAGGAAACAAGTTGCTGAGGGCCTGCAGGCCAGGAGGTGAGGGTGGGAGCTGCAGGGCACCCAAGTGAGCAGGGCTACAACTGAGTCTTGCACACTGTACCCACTGCAGGAGCTCATTGAGAGCCTTGGCCACAAGCTGTAGGTGCTTTGGGAAGCATGGCAGAGCCTTCTGGAGGACATGAAGGCCAGCAGCATGCTGGGTGTTGAGGTGGAGGCCATGGTCAAGGCTGTGTGCAAGCCCGACAAGTTTGACAAGTTCCGCATGTTCATTGGGGACCTCAGCGAGGTGGTGAAACTCCTGGTGTCACTGTCCCACCGTCCGGCCCACATGGATAATGCCCTCAACAACCTGGACGACAGCACATCTCCAGGGGATCGGGTACTCTCCCTGAGGTGGAATGGGTAGACTTGGGGGAGGGCCAGTGGGGTGTGAACACCTGGAAGCTTCACTGGGCTGGGTGTCCAACTGGTCGCAGAAGGTCTTCTTCTCTCTTGCTCTCTCCCTTCTTGTAGTGAGGGACAGACACGAGGTTCCCCATTTTATATAGTACCCTGGTCACGTCTGGCTCTTTGAGACCCTATGGACTGTAGCACTCCAGGCCTCCCTGTCCATCACTACCTCCCTGAGTTTTACTGAAACTCATATCCATTTAGTCAGTGATGCCATCCTACCATCTCATCGTCTGTTTTCCCCTTCTCCCTCACCTTCAATCTTTCCCCGCATCAGTTTTTTTTTCCAATAAGTCAGTTCTTCACATCAGGTGGTGAGAACATTCTAGCATTATTTTATACGTTCATACTCATGTCCGTCACATCAGTGATGCCGTCGACAAACTTAGTTAGTATCTGAGACATTGAAGGAGTCTGCAGCAGGGCCCCATTCCTGTGGTCCTCCTAGGCCCTAAGCCTTCCCAGTATCCCTTGGAGTCTCCATGTTAAGTCCATGCTGATGTGCTTCATGAGTGTGCTTGATGAGTTTCACCTTCCTAGATCTGGAGGCAGTGGTGGTCCATGGCCTCCTCCAGGTACAGTGTAGAGGCCTGTCCTCCACTATGACCAGCATTGGTGAAAACTGACAGTGACAGGCAGCCTAACCAGGACAAAGATGCAGTATCAGGCCGTGGGAGGCACCCCCTGTCTTTTCAGATAGAAAGTGGGACATATGGGCAGTTGTGGACAAAGGACTCCCTCAGTCCAGTCTGCAGCTTCTAGTTTCCAGGGATGCCAACTGATTTCTGTAGCCCTGCTTCAAGAATCAGCTGAGGTCTCTTTATCTTTTGGTTGGAATAATGAATTGCAATTAATCTTCTTCTCACTCAGCTGAAAGGTCAGTTCAGTTCAGTCGCTCAGTCGTGTCCGACGGTTTGTGACCCCATGAATTCCAGAACGCCAGGCATCCCTGTCCATCACCATCTCCTGGAGTTCACTCAGACTTACGTCCATCAAGTCCGTGATGCCATCCAGCCATCTCATGCTCAGTCGTCCCCTTCTCCTCCTGCTCGCAAACCCTCCCAGCATCAGAGTCTTTTCCAATGAGTCAACTCTTTGCATTAGGTGTCCAAAGTACTGGAGCTTCAGCTTTAGCATCATTCCTTCCAAGGAAATCCCAGGGTTGATCTCCTTCAGAATGGACTTGTTGGATCTCCTTGCAGCCCAAGGGACTCTCAAGAGTCTTCTCCAACAACACAGTTCAAAAGCATCAGTTCTTTGGTGCTCAGCCTTCTTCACAGTCCAACTCTCACATCCATACATGACCGCAGGAAAAACCATAGCCTTGACTAGACGTACCTTAGTTGGCAAAGTAATGTCTCTGCTTTTGAATATGCTATCTAGGTTGGTCATAACTTTTCTTCCAAGGAGTAAGCATCTTTTAATTTCATGGCTGCAGTCACAACCTGCAGTGATTTTGGAGCCCAAAAAAATAAAGTCTGACACTGTTTCTTCTGTTTCCCCATCTATTTCCCATGAAGTGATCCGACCAGATGCCATGATCTTCATTTTCTGAATGTTGAGCTTTAAGTCAACTTTTTCGCTCTCCTCTTTCACTTTCATCAAGAGGCTTGGGTGTCCTCTAACAGAGGGCAGGCTGCCCTGAAAGGTAGAGCAGGCCATGGGGTCCTTCCAAGGCTCCGCACCAGGAAAGTAATTTCTATTTCCCGCTCCCTCACCCACCAAGCAGCAAGTCTGTGCCTCTGGCCTCTTTGGGCAACCCCACCCCACCCCATGATGCTCCAGTGGGTTTGGGGGAGGACATTCATGTCACCAGGTGGTGAAGGAATGTGAGACTCTGCTGGTGTTGGAAACAGAGACTGAGTACAGGGTGTTCCCTGGCGTCAGCCAGCCACTACTTGGAGACATTTCTCACTCCCTCTCTTGTTTTCACAGCAGGTTATGAGAGGGAAGGGAGGTAGGGGTGCATGTCAGTACAGGAGTGAGGGTGTCTGTGTGTCCCAGAGTAAGGAGGCAGGGCAGCTTCCGGACACCCCCCACCAACCAGCCCTGTACCCCACCTCCATCTCTCTTCTTCCAACTCTTTGTCCTCTTATCCTTCCACCTCTCGTTCTGCCAGAAGGATTTAGTAATCCCGCCCTAGGACATCTCTTTAAGTGCACTGCTTTGGTCCACTTTGATCCCATCCCTAGTGTTGTCAGGGAAATGCCTTGAGAGCACACAAGCCCTCCAGGAGTCCTTCGCTGCCTGTGAATCTCCCAGTTTTGGACTTTTCTGGGTGCAGATGGCTCTTGTGTTCCTCCAGTTGGATATCCGGACTCCTCCTGCAGGGCTGTCCTGAGCGCCTCATGGGTTGCCATTTATCTGTCTGCCTCCTGCAGGGGTGTATCCAGGAGCCTCCCAGCACAGGCGGTGGGAGGCGCTGTCCAGCCCCCACGCATGGCTGGGTCCCCAGCAGGTTTGTGTATCTTCTGTCTGTCCAGCAATCCCAGCTCGAGAAGCAGCTAGAGAAGTCTCCTGATACAGCAGTAGGAGGATGCTAGGGAACGAGAACCTGGACCCCTGGGAGGGCATTTTCTTCAACATCCTGGCCAGCTACCTGGGCCCTGAGAGCCTGGTGGACTAGGAGCACTTTGTCAAGATAAAGTCGGTGCTTGTCATGAGCACCAGGAGCTGGATGACAAAATACACCTGGGTGAGGAGTAGCTGAAGTGCCTGTTCGACAGCCTTCAGCCAGAGAGAGGCAGATGAGGGTGCACCCAGCCCACAATCGGCCCTCCCCAGAGCGGGAGGATGGGGATGTGGTTGGCGGAGCCACCAGCTCTGGTTCTGTGGATGAAGCTGAAAACCGCAGCCTATATTTACCTCCTGTCGACAGGGAACGGAGGTGGGGAGGGGGTCCTCCTTTCACAGCCAGGTGGAAGTCAGTAAAGCAGTAACTTCTGTGTGTGCATTTGGGATGAGTTCTTTAATTCATAGATTCCCATGGAATGCTGAGCAGAGTGGCTCCCGCCTCCACACCACGTCGGGCTGTCCCCTGGCGCCCCCATGCTTCTCCACGTGGCACAGGGTCTCAGGTGCACCCTGTGCATGCAGATAGGGTCACCCACATGGTCTCTGCTGGCCCTGTGTGCAGGTACTGAACCATGTCCTCCAGGTGGTACGAAACAGTGCGCCTCTCTAAGAAGGTCCAGGCAGGTTGGGAGTTGGTGGGGTTGGGGTGGGGCGGGGCTCCCCTGGTGCACGTGCTGTCCAGTGTATCACTGGAGGTGCTGGGTGGCTGTGTTCTGCCGTGGGTCTGGAAGTGTTGTGCCATTCATTGTGTCTGTCCTTTAGGGATGACCTCTGACCCAAAAAAAAATCATAAGGATGAGCATCATTTATTAATGTGTTAGAAAGGAGAATAATTGCCCATGAGGTTTAAAGACCAGCTGTAAATGATGAGCTTCCAACCAGGTGGGTTCACTCATGGTGAAATCACCACTTCCACAATGTGCATGCTTTGAGATGCATGCAAAAGGGACATACTGGCTTTTGTTCTTCTGGGATGACACCAACTTGCAAATATTTGTCCTGCAAAGTGAGATTATCTGGCTGAAATTTGAGTCTGGAAGTTATGTGCTTGCGAGGGTTTCTTTTTTTCTTAAGGCCCCTGAGATATTGTCTTCATTTACTACCTGCCCCCATCCAAAAGCATTTATTTGGTGTGTATATTATTGTGGGTTCTAACTGGCAGCTTGTATCTTTTTGCTTCTCTGGGTTTCTTATTGATCTGTCAGGGCCATGTTTCCTCTAAGAACTCAAGCCTCTGGCTTTCCAGAGGTCCTAGTGGACCACACAACTCCTAGACCTGGTCATTCTCTGCCACAGAGTTAACCGCTGTCCATTCCCTGATTTATCATTTGATATTGCAAGGTGGTTGAGCTGTTGTTTTCCAGGGGCCAAGTCACTACTAGAAGATAACTTCTTCTTCTCTGGGAGCAGATCCCGCATGTGACAAATTATTTTTATCCAGAATGTATAGAGAAATTTCCAAGTTAACAGTATGAAAACGGACAGCACAGTTAAAACATGAGCCAGAAACTTAAATAGACACCTCACAAAGAGGCTATATGCACGTCAATAGGCACAATAGAGGTTCAGCCCCTTGTGATTTGGCTCTCACCATCTGATTTTTAACCTGATCATTTCTGTTCAATCCCAGTTGGGTGAGATGCTTGGGTAATCTCAGGAGAAGCCCTAAGATAATTTCATGTTGGGGTGATATTTGGAGGTCAGGTCACATTTCTTCTTGTTTCTTCTTATGCCCATGAAAGGAGTTTTCTGGCAGGTGGGGAGATAACCCTTTGTCACCGGTGGCTGGTGCCTTACCAAAGACAGAAGCACACAATGTCTTATTAAAGAGCACTACTCCACACCCACTTAGCCAGAATGACAAGTTGGACTGGCCATGGAGATATCTCTGTAGCCCTGGAGGGAACTGATCTGGCAGGCTTCAGTAATGCTGGCAATAAACATTCCTTTCGCAGTCCACCCACAAAGAGAAACAGCTTTTCCCTCACTTCTTACTCTTAATCTGTTGAAAAACTTGAAAAATCCCTCTTCTGCCAGTGAAATGTCATCCTCCTCCCCACGTGCTACGGTCCCTTGCTGTGAAAATGGGTCATAGCAGAAAAGAAAAAGCTGTCTATCCATGTACCCTGCTTTTCTCCCTTGGGGAGGCAATCACAGTGGTGTCAGTATGTTTTGAATTTCACAAAGCTTTTATCTGTGATTCTTGCCCTCTTCATACAGGATTGTGATCATTTTGAAGATATGTCTGTGAAATGTGAAAATAGAATTTGTGTCTGTATCCAGCTGTTCAGTGTTTTTTGACAATGTTGTCTTCTACACAACAATACACAGGGCTTTGGTGTCCTTTCAGCGAAGCATATAGAATCACAATGGTCTATTTCCTCATGTGCCTCATAAATGTCTCATTGACAGGGACCCAAAGATTGCAATGAATCAGTGTGCACACCTTTGTATATAGCTATATTACTGCATATACAAACACTCTAGTGCTAATATTTCTCCCGTGGCATTCCTGGATTGTAGCTGATGGCTCACCCTGGGTCATTGCTCTGCTGAGAAGTGCTCTCTGATTCTTGAGGTTGAAGTTAGAGGCCTTCCCTGAGAATATGATCACGCCACCCACTGTGGACAATGTGTACCGATTTCATGCTCAACACTTAATGATTACCTCTCAACAGATCATCCTGCTTGACCTTAATAAAATAAATGGTGTCTTTCAGTGAATGGAGCATGTCTTTGTCTGGCATCTTTTTTAAGAATTGGATCATCCTTTCTGTATGTCAGATCATTCAGCCACTGATAAATCACGGGGCTGAATCTGTGTATGCAGGTGTTCAACTGTTTCTGCCTGTCTTGTTCAGGCTAGTCAGTTTGCAGCCAGGAAAACATCAGGGACACAGGTTGTATCAGTCAGCTGTTGTTACAGCCATGCTGTGCAACAACCACCATAAAATTACTGCAGGATGCAGGGAGAAGTACTCCTTTAGAGTAGAAATGTGTCGATCATTCTGCTCCATGTGCCTGTCATCTGCCTTCTGGGACCAGGCCTTTGGCCTGGGCATGTCCATGGCACATGACTGGAGAAAAAGCCCAGTCACAGCACTGCTTGCCCTGGGTGTGGTAATGGTGCACCTTGAAACCTTCCATTACTGCACCTGCTAAACTTCCATTGCTGCAACAAGTCCCACAACCCAACCCGGAATCTGGAAGGTGTGGTGTGTGCTCCACCTCGTGACTGAAGGGAGCTGTGATGCATTGGGGCCACTGGAGTCCCGTCACCTCCCACACCAGGTGCTGATACAGAGTAGCTCCCTGTGTCCAGGACCCAAAGCCAAGTACCCAGAGAAAAGCCACCTCTGTCACTTGAAGTTTGTGTGGCTGTGAGCAGATGCTAGCCTTGCCACCCCTCAGCTTCCTCCTTCATAGCTGTTGGGAGAGCAAGCAAGATGATAATGTCAATGGGCTTGGAACCTACACAGGGTGAGAAGAGTGCCACACAGAGGGAGGTGTTCACACCTCTGGGCTGTCACTGCAGCCTCAATGTGGAGGAAAAGCATTCTCTGCACCTGGACACTCCTGTTGGAACCACCGGAGGACAGATGGAAGCTGCTTCCAATCAGCAGTGGACAAAACCTTCTGTTTTCAGAACAGGTTGATGAGACCCAGAAGTTAACCAGGTGAGAAAGAGGGAGTCTTTTTTTGTTTGTTTGTTTGTTTGTTGAAGTTTGGCTGCTCTGGGGTCTTTCTTGCTGCTCCAGCTTTTCTGTAGATGTGGTGTGCAAGCTTCTTACATGTAGCCCTCAGTAGTTGTGGCATGTGGGATTAGTTGCTCTGTGGCAGGTGTTATCTTCCCAGATGAGGGGTCCAAATCTTTGTCTCCTGTATCAGTGGATTCTTTACCGCTGAGTCACCAGGAAAGCCCCAGAAAGTCTTCTTAGTAACTATTCAAATGTAGGAGGTGGATTTTTATTTGGAATGGGTGAAAAAAGATTGTCACAAATTTAGGAACTTTAAAAAGTACACAAATGCTACATGCTCTGTGTGTGTGTGTGTGTGTGTGTGTGTGTGTGTGTGGCTTTTTCAGAGCCACTCCTGCTTGTCTTTTGAGTTCTGAAAGGATGGAGGGATTTGTCCATGAGAGCAATGGAGGTGCAGTTGTAGGCTAGGGTTGTGGTAGTGTGGCAGTGGGAGCTGGTGATCCTCATGCTATGTTCTGAGACCCATGGACTGAGATGTTCAGATTTCTGTTTCTTCAGGGTGTACCACCTTGGGCACACTGAATCAGTCTCAGGCACTGGGGATATGGGAGACATTGTGTGTGTCCTCCCTCTGCAGTGGCTTGACCCCTGCAGGGCTACAATACTCTGCAAGCTCAGGCATTCAGGGGGAGGGGGGAATTTTTTCTCCATTTCCCATCAAAATAAGAGAACCTCCCACATTGTGCATATACAGGTATAGGCTGTGCACTGAGTCACACTGAGCCAGGTAAAACGTCCCATGAAACCTGATCTGCGTCATTCCCCTCCCCAACCAGATCCCCAAAATGCTTTGTGATGACTCCAGAGCCCAACTCCCCACCTCCACCGTGAAACTTAGGAAGTGAGGTACAGAGGAAGGCAAAGAGGAAAGGCTCTTAACATGTGGCAGTGAACCCTTCTTTCTCATCTCAACAAAGCTGGAGCAGGGGGAGCCTGCTCCTTTAATCTCAAGGTCAGCCTATTTCTAATTTACACCCGCTTAGGAAACTCAAGAATGAGATCTACCTGACAGTGTCATCCAAGCAGGCCCAGATCCCATGGGCAGGGGCCCTCCATGCACATTATCCACGGACCCAGGAGCAAGGTCAAACACTGTTCACAGGACTTGCCAAGGGAGGACACTATCTCGTTTCAGAGGTGTCCTCTCCAAAATACCTCAGACAAACCCAAAGTGGGGGATAGGCTCTTTATTTAAAAAAAAAAAAAAAAAAAAAAAAGCTGACCTGTTCCTTTAAAAGGTGCCAATGTGATGAGAGACCACTGGAGGGGAAGCTCAAATCTGGGGGGAATGAACACCATTGACCACAGCAACGATGTACTGCCTGTGCCCCATGACCCCCTCAGTGGGAAGACAACCCAGACTGGCGGTGGGAGAAGTCTGAATAAGGTGTTTAGATCATCGTGTGGTCAATGCGAAGTTCTTTTTAAATATATGAAGTATACTTGATTTACAATGTTGGGATAATTTCTTCTGTGCAACAGAATGACTCACATATAAACATATATAATTTTTGTTTGTTCTTTTCCATTATCCTTTATTTCAGAATACTGAGTATAGCTCCCTGTGCTACATAGTAGGGTCATCTTGTTTATCCATTTTATGTATATACACACACACACACACACACATATATATATATCAGTTCAGTTTAGTTCAGTCACTGAAGTTGTGTCTGACTCTTTGCGACCCCATGGACTGCAGCATGACAGGCCTTTCTGTCTATCACTAACTCACAGAGTTTACTCAAACTCATGTCCATTGAGTTGGTGATGCCACCCAATCACCTCATCCTCTGGTGTCTCCTTATCCTCCTGCCTTCAATCTTTCCCAGCATCAGGTCTGTTCAAATGAGTTAGCTCTTCAGATCAAGTGGCCAAAGTACTGAAGCTTCAGCTTCAACATCAGTCCTTCCAATGAATGTTCAGAACTGATTTCCTTTAGTCTGGACAGGTTGGATCTCCTTGCAGTCCAAGGGACTCTCAAGAGTCTTCTCCAACACCTCAGTTCAAAAGTATCAATTCTCCGGAGCTCAGCTTTTTTGATAGTCCAACTCTCACATACATGCATGACTACAGGAAAAACCATAGCCTTGATGAGATGGACCTTTGTTGGCAAGGTAATGCCTCTTCTTTTAATATGCTGTCTACGTTGGCCATAACTTTCCTTCCAAGTGTCTTTTAATTTCATGGCTGCCATCACCATCTGCAGTGATTTGGGACCAAAAAAAAAAAAAAAATCTGCCACTGTTACCCCATCTATCTATCATCTATCTATCTTTCTATCTGTTTATCTATCTATCTAGGTTTATTCATTCCTCTCTTATCCATTCCTATCCAAATTCCCAATTTTCCCTCCCCTCCCCCTTGGGAACCACAAGTCTGGTCTTTGAGTCTGTTTCCTTTCATATACATGTTGATTTCTGTTTTATTGTAGATTCCACATTTAAGTCATATCATACGGCAGTTGTCTCTCTGCTGCTGACTTGCTTTTTGTTGACTGAATATGACCAGACTCATCCATGTGCCTGAAGATGGCATTTTTATTTTTTCCTGGTTGATACTAATTTCTCTGTATATATGTACTACATCTTTTTTATCCATTCATCTGCTGATGGACATTTCATTTGATTCCACAGCTTGGCTATTGTGAATAGTGCTATGAACATGGGAATGTATGTATCTTTTTGAATTAGTGTTGTCTGGATATACGCCCAAGGGATTGCTGGGTCATAAAGTAGCTCTACTTTTAGTTTTTAAGAAACCTTCATACTTTTAACGTAATGGCTGGACCAGTTTACATTCCTACTAACCATGTAGGAGGGTGCCCTCTTCTTCACACCTTATCCAGCAGTGTTTGTATGTTTTTTTTTTGTTTTGTTTTGTTTTTTTTTAAGAATGGCCATTTTAACCAGTGTGAGTGACACTTAACTACAGTGTTGATTTGCATTTTTAAAAAATTAGTGGTAATTAGTGGTGGTCAAGGTGAATTTCTTGATTCCCAGTGCCATGCTATGGTGACTGGTGTCATTTCCACTTGGTTAATTTTGGGTGAAGTATGTGATGATGTTGTTGCACTTAGTCCCTCAGTCATGTCTGTCTCTTTCACCCATGGACTGTAGCCTGCCAGGGTCCTCTGTCCATGGGGTATCCCAGGCAAGAATACTTCAGTGGATTGTCATGCTCTCCTCTAGGGGATCTTCCTAACCCAGGGAATTAAACCCTGGTCTCCCGCATTGCTGGTGGATTCTTTACTGTCTGAGTTACCAGAGAAGCTCTGAGAATACTTGAGTAGGTAGCCTATCCCTTCTCCAGGGGAGCTTCCCAACTCAAACTGAAGTCTCCTACAAGAATGTGTGGAGATGTGCTATTTCAACTCTTTTTTTTTTTTTTTTTTTTTCCCAGAAGATGACAGTTTTTTCAGGAGGTGCTCAACTGGTTGCTTTCCATTATTTCAGAGGAGGATTTCCTTCTGCACCTCCTCACTCGAGCACTTTTTATCCAGTGTGTGAGGGGAGCTTTAAAGCTGAGTTGGGAATAATTCTTCATAACAGGAAGATCAGCGCTGAGCTGGTGCCCTTTAACCTCTTGGGTTTTCAGAAGACTCTTGCTTTAAGCTGTCAGTAAATGCTGGAGGCTGCTTATCTGTGCTTCTCCAGGTGTTTAGCTGATGTGAACAAGAGGAGTGAGCATGGGTAGCCCGGCCTGCACCAGGCCACCAAACTCTGGGCCCTGGGTGCTCAGAAGCCAGACTTCCATGCTGGGGAAAAGGAACACAGGACTGCTGGCCTCTCAGTGGCAGCGGTTTAGTCCTTCCACCATCCCCGTTCTGTGTTCCAGAGCTAGGACAGGGAGTTGGAGATGGAGGGCTGGGGTTGGGGAGAGGTCGCAGGGAATGGGCATGTTCAGGTTTGTTCTCAGGTAGGCCTGGAGGTACTACCCTTGGCCTTGAGATGAGAAAGGGATAGAGCTCTTTGGGAGTGGGGGCAGCAGCCTGGGAAGGGAGGCCAACATTTTATGGTTTCAAAAACCCCGGATCTCCAGTGGTATGTGGGGGACATGGTTCCACGTGGGAGGCAGTAATGCCCTTGAGCTGGTGGGCAAAGTCCTGCACTCCGAGAGCAGCACACTTCCCAGCAAGCCCCACGGAGGGACCAGATTTTAAGTTTATGTTCCGGGTTTCCCAAACGGATATGTGCTTGGACTGCCGCTGTCCCCTCCACCCCCAATCCTCCACACCCTGTGATTAAACATTGAATGCCAATCAGAACACCGCCATGTCTCCAGGGACACCATTCCAGGAGAACGGCAATTCCGGATGGCCATTGCGGAACATATTTTGAGTGTTGGATAGGAAGGGCCTCCAGTCCCCCGAGGGTGTGGCAGGCTGGCGGTGGGGGGAGGGTCTTGTGATGTCTCTCTATGAGACCATGGCCTGGCTGTGTGATTTGTTTGTACATTCGTGTCCAGCTATGTTGTTTTTTGTTTTCGTTGTTGTTGTTGTTTTCCGGCATGACAGAAGATAGCGGAAACACACAGGCATATACAGACAGTGATGCATGTGTGTGGATGGCACTAGTTGACAGTTGATAGTTGACAGTTTTACAGCAATACTTGAGCTGGCATACTTGCTGCATTCTCACCTGGATGAAGACACATTTGCCAGTATTGACAGGCCAACTGCAGATCATGATTTCTCTGGGATCCCGCCCCACATCCCTTATCGCCTCTCCTCAGAGCTCTCTTCCTGTGATTTGCCAAACACCCCTGGAGCAGTGCCAGGATCTATTCAAGCGAGGTGAGGTTGCTTCACGCCCTTCACAGGTACTACCTACTCCTATTGCTTTGCCTCAGTCCTTCCCTGAACATGACAGGATGCCAAGGTTTTCTGAGGGTATTGCGCCAGGTCAGGTAAGGTGTTGGTATAACACATCCCTCTCCTCACATCTCTCCCTTTCCAGCCCCACTTTTTTTTTTAAGGAAACAGGATCCTTAAATATATATTTTTGTCTTTCCCTGTTTTTTTTTTTTTTAATTGAAGTTTATTTGCTTTAAAATGTGGTGCTCATCTCTGCTGTACAGCAAACTGACTCAGTGATACACACAAAGATATTCTTGTTTTATAGCTTTTGCAGTTTGTCACAGGATACTGAGTATAGCTCTGTGCATTCTGCAGAAGGACCTTGTTGTTTATTCTAAATGTAGTAGTTTGTATCTACAAATCCCCTACAGACAGATGATCCTTATACCCTCCTTCTTCAAAACCACAAGTCTGTTCTCTATGAGTCTTTGTTTGTTTTACACGTATGATCATTTGTGCCATATTCTGGCTTCCACTCCAGATATGCAGATGACAACACCCTTTTGGCAGAAAGTGAAGAACTAAATAGCCTCTTGTTGAAAGTGAAAGAGGAGAGTGGAAAAAGCTGGCTTAAAACCTAGCATTCAAACCCATCACTTCATGGCAAATAGTTGCAGAAATAATGGAAACAGTGAGAAACTATTTTCTTCGACTACAAAATCACTTCAGTTGGTGATTGCAGCCATTCAAAAGATGTTCACTCCTTGGAAGAAAAGCTATGACCAAACTAGACAGCATATTGAAAAACAGAGACATTATTTTGCTGACAAAGGTCCATCTAGTCAAATCTGTGGTTTTTCCAATAGTCATGTACGGATGTGAGAGTTTGACTATAAAGAAACCTGAGCACCTAAGAACTGATGCTTTTGAACTCTCGTGTTGGAAAAGACTCTTGAGAGTCCCTTGGATTAGAAGGAGATCAAAGCAGGAGAAGGACATGACAGAGGATGAGATGGTTGGATGGCATCACCGACTTAATGAACATTAGTTTGAGCAAGTTCCAGGAGTTGCTGATGGACAGGAAAGGCTGCACGCTGTGGTTCATGGGGTCGCAGAGTTGGACATGAGTAGTGACTGAGCTGAACTGGCTTCCACATATAAGTGAGAGCATATGGTATATGTCTTCTTCTGTCTGAATTATTTCACTTAGTCTGATAGTCTCTTTGTTGTTGTGTGGTCACTGAGTCATGTCCAGCTCTTTTACAGTCCCATGCCCTGTGGCCCACTGGGCTTCTCTGTCCATGGGCTTTCCCAGGCAAGAATCCTGCAGTAGGTGGCAGTCCATTCTCCAAGGGATCTCCCCAACCCAGGGATCAAACCTGGGTCTCCTGCATTGCAGGTGGATTCTTTACCACTGAGCCACCTGGGAAGCCCATGATAACCTCTAGGTCCATCCTTATTGCTGCATTGTTTCATTCTCTTTTATGGCTGGGTAGCATTCCATTAAACAGAGATCATGTCATCTTTGTCCATTCATCTATTTTAGACTGTTTCCATGTCTTGGCTATTGTAGTACTGCTCTGGACATAGGGGTGCATGTATCTTTTTGAATTAGTTTTCTTTGGGTATATTCCCAGGAGTGGGATGCTAGATCATATAGTAATTCTGTATTTAGTTTTTGAGAAACATCTTTACTCTTCTGCATAGCAGCTACACTAATTTACATTTCCACCAACAGGGTTGGAGGATACCCTTTACTCCACATCCTCTCCAGCATTTTTACCTATGTATTTTTAAAATTAGCTTTTTATTTAGCAATACGAGGAAGTTTTTCCTTCTTTATTCTTCATTATGTGGAATTCTTGTCCCATTGTAAAGGACAAGAATTATGTCCCATTGTAAGGTTATAAAATGGTTTAATGTATATATTCTCTACCTGGGTTTTCTTCTCCATATTTTTCCCCATTGTAAGTTCAGTTAAAAAGCTCAGTGGGTATGTGTGTTTCACTGACAAGTTTGCAATTTCTCTGCTTATTTCCTTGGAATAATTTTTTTACCAAGACATTGTACACAGAAGATTCCACTGGAGGTTCATCTTCTATGTGAAATATAGTCCTCACCTCTTCCTCATCTACGTGATGTCTCATTTCTTATGGAAGTCCAACCTGAAGTTCTCTCCTGTCTTAGCAGCTACCTTATCTAGTCCATACCTCCATACTACTGTGGACCATTTGTGATCCAAGACTCAACTGGAAGGGCATAGTTTCTCATGAACTAAGGGCAGTTTCCTAATGTATTTCTTGTCGTTGGTCTGTCCCAACTCAGTCCCCTTCATGTGGACACCACAGCTGCTAATACCTGTCTGTACAGGTTGCCCTTGTTTAAAAAAAAAAAAAATTGTCATTAACTCCAGGTGAGATGGGTTAGCTACCATGAAGGAGAGGGCCGTCCCCTCCCAGTCCAGTCCCACTAACTATGAAAACAGTGATAATCCCTCTCTCTCTGGAGAAAGGAGCCTGCAACTCTGAGCAGAAGACAGCAGAGAGGGACTGTTTGTCTGTTAGCAGTTCTGTGTATCTGAGCTCACTGTCCTTGATCCCAGATGCTTCTTCCAGTAGAGTCTGGTTAGTAGACTCTGGCTTCTTTGTTGTGTGTGCCTTGTGGTTAAACATACAGTTATAGTATGACTGCTTTAAAGCATACAGCTCAGAGGCATTAAGTATATTCACAGTGTTGGGCAACTACTACCACCATCCCTCTCCCCAGACTGCAACTTCTGGTGCCATCAAGCACTACCTACCCCTTTCTGCCTCCCCTGGACCCTGGTAACTGATCTTTTATCTTCTGTGTCTGTGAACTGGACTAGTCTGGATCCTACACAAAGTGAAATCATACAATATTTGTCTGTCTTTACCTGGCTTATTTCCCTCAGCATAGTCTACAACGTTCATCCTTTTCTGTAACATTTGTCCAAATTTCCTTCCATCTGAAGACTGAGAAGTGCCCTCTTATATGAGTCGACCACATTTTAGCTACATGTTTGTACTTCCATGGATGGAGAATTGGGCCACTCCCACCTCTTAGCTATTGTGAATAATGCTGTTAGAAACACGGTCATACCAGTGTCTGTGTAAGTCCCTGCTTTGTCATGAGGTGTGCATCAACCCAGAAGATAAATTCCTGTATCACATGGTAAGTCTTTGTTTACTTTGAGGAATCACAGTACTGTTTTTCACAGCAGCTGTACCAGTTCATAGTCAAGCCAGCAAAACAAAAAGGTTCTGGTTTCTCTGCATCCTGGCCGATACTTGCTTCTTTCAGTGTTTTTTGATAAGAACCATCCTATTGAATGTAAAGTACGGTTTCACTGGGAGTGAGATATCTTTAGCCAGGTCAAGTAAGACTCTAATACAGATACTGAAGATAGAAAGATATCTGCCATAGGTAATAACTAACTAGAACTAATCTTGGAAAACACAGTCCTTTGTTTCCCTCATATTTAACTTTCCATTCTACAAATACTGATTAGGCAGCTTCTATAGGGCAAGCTTGGGCTTTCAGGGCACTTCTTCTCTGCATCCTTCGCACACTTGGTTCTAGAAGAAGAAGGCTCCTCTAAACCATGGGTCTCCAACCTCTGGGATCTGATGCCTGAAGCAGAGCTGATGTCATAATAATAGAAATAATACTGCACAGTAAATATAACGCATTTGAATCATCAATCCAACGAAAACATTCCTGGTGACACAAAGGTTGGGGACCACTGCTCTAAACATTTTCTTGGGGTGGAGTGTTTCTTCCATGTTCCTAAGTGTTCTTTCACCTTCACAGCTTTGGTGGCTTATGGTGAAGAAATTGCTTTACTGCCCATGGGTATGAGTGTATTTTTCAGCCAGAATTAATCCTCCATTGCTTCACATGTGATAATTAAGTTTGTTTGTTTTTTCTTTCGACAAATTAAGCTCATCTCTGTTGAATAGCCTGCCATCATTAAAACAAACAATCTGAGGTCATAAACATAGTGATGAAAGAAGGAATCACTACTCCATGCCTAATCTATGATTTCTCTCTTGAAAATCAGGCAGAATGTTTGGGGGGATGCATTCTGAGATGAGCAAATATAAAGACAGATAAGGAAGTGTGACAATGTATGTATTTCTTCACTGCGTGTGGGTATGGGCCTCTTTTATTGTGATTTATTTTTTTTAATTGGAGGCTAATTACTTTACAATATTGTACTGGTTTTTGCCATACCTTCTCATGAATCAGCCATGGATGTAGATGTGTCCCCCATCCTGAACCCCACTCCCACCTCCTTCCACATACCATCCCTCAGGGTTGTCCAAGTGCACTGGCCCTGAGTGCCTTGTCTCATGCATCAAAACTGGCAACCTATTTCACATATGGTAATATACATGGTTCAATGCTATTCTCTCAAATCATCCCATTCTAACCTTCTCCCAAAGAGTCCAAAATTCTGTTCTTTACATCTGTATCACTTTTGCTGATTTGCATATGGGATCAATATTATCATCTTTATAAATTCCATATAAATATATACATTAATATACTGTATAGATGTTTTCCTTTCTGACTTACTTCATTCTGTATAATAGGCTCCAGTTTCACCAACCTCATTAGAACAGATTCAAATGCATTCTTTTTAATAGCTGAATAATATTGCTTTGTGTGTATGTACCAACAGCTTTCTTATCCATTCACCTCCCATTGTACATCTAGGTTTCTTGCATGACTTAGCTATTGTAAACAGTGCTGTGATGAACATTGGGGCATATGCGTCATTTTCAATTCTGGGATTCCTTGGTGTGTATGCCCAGCAGTGGGATTGCTGTGTCACTTGGCAGTGCTATTTCCAGTTTTTAAAGGAATTCCCACACTGTTCTCCTTAGTCACTGTACTGATTTGCATTCCCACCAACAGTGTATGAGGGTTCCATTTTCTCTGCATCCTCTGCAGCATTTATTGTTTATAGACTTTTCTGAAAGCAGACATTCTGACTGGCATAAAATGGTACACCATTGTGGCTTTGATTTGCATTTCTCCGATTATAAGTGATGTTGAGCATCTTTCTATGTGTTTGTTAGCTATCTCTATGTGTTCTATGGAGAAATGTCTATTTAGAATTTTGGCCGATTTTTTGATTGGGTCTTTTATTTCTCTGGAATTGAGCTGCTTGTATATTTTTGAGATTAACTATTTGTCAATTGCTTCATTTGCTATTATTTTCTCCCAATCTGCAGGCTGTCTTCACCTTGCATATAGTTTCCTTCATTGTCCAAAACCTTTTGAGTTTAGTTAGGTCCCATTTGTTTAGTTTTGCCTTTATTTCCACTATTCTGGGAGGTGGTAATATAGGATCCTGCTGTGACTTTTATCAGAGAGTGCTTTTCCTCTGGGAGTTTTATGGTTTCTGGTCTTATATTTAGATCTTTAAGCCATTTTGACTTTATCTTTGTATATGGTGTTATAAAGTGTTCTAGTTTCATTCTCTTACAAGTGGGTGACCAGTTTTCCCAGAACCACTTGTTAAAGTGCTTGTCTTTTCTCCATTTTACATTTTTGCCTCCTTTGTCAAATGTCAGGTGTCCATAGGGGTGTGGGTTTTCCTCCGGGCTTTCTATTTTCTTCCATTGATCTTTCTTCCAGTACCATACTATATTGATGACTGTAGCTTGTAGTATACTCTGAAGTCTGGTTGACTTCTCCAGTTCCATTCTTCTTTCTCAAGATTGTTTTTACTAGTCGAGATTGTTTGTATTTCCTTACAAACTGTGGAATTATTTGTTATAGTTCTCTGAAAAATACCATTGGTAACTTGACAGGGATTGTGTTGAATTATAGATTGTTTGGGTAGTATACTCATTTTCACTATACTGATTCTTCTGGTCCATGAACATGGTATATTTCTCCAACTATTTGTGTCATCCTTGATTTCTTTCACCAGTGTTTTATAGTTTTCTATATATCAGTATTTTGATTCTTTAGGTAGATTTACTCCTAAGTATCTTATTCTTTTCATTGCAATGTGAATGAAACTGTTTTCTTAATTTCTATTTTTGTTTTCTCATTGTTAGTGTATAGGTATGCAAGGGATTTCTCTGTGTTAATTATATATCCTGCACTTTACTATATTCATTGATTAGATCTAGTAATTTTCCGGTGGTGTCTTTAGGGTTTTCTATGTAGAGGATCATGTCATCTGCAAACAGTAAAAGATGTTCTTTTCCAATCCGGATTCTTTTTATTCCATTTTCTTCTCTGGTGGCCGTGGCTAAAACTATGTTGAACAGTAGAGGTGAGAGTGGACACCGTTGTCTTGTTCCTGACTTTTGAGGAAATGCTTTCAATTTTTCACCATTGAGGATAACATTTGCTGTGGGTTTATCATATATGGCTTTTATTATGTAGAGGTTATGTTCTTTTCATGCCTGCTTTCTGCAGGTTTTTTTTTTTGTTTGTTTGTTTGTTTTGTTTTGTTTTTAATCATAAATGGATGTTGAATTTTGTCAAAGGCTTTCTCTGTATCTATTGAGATAATCATATAGTTTTTATATTTTCCATTTGTTAATGTTGTGTATCATATTATTGATTTATGAATATTGAAGAATCCTTTCATCCCTGGGATAAAGACCATTTTTGTTGTGATATCTGACCTTTTAATGTGTTGTTGGATTATTTTTGCTAGAATTTTGTTGAGGATTTTTCATCTATGTTCATCAGTGATACCGAACTGTAGCTTGCGTTCTTTGTGGCATCTTTGTCTGGTTTCAGTATTAGGGTGATGATGGCCTCACAGAATGAGTTTGGCAGTTTACCTTCCTCTACAATTTTCTGGAAGAATTTGCATAGGGTAGGGGTGAGCCCTTCTCTTAATTCTTTTGTAGGATTTACCTGTGAAGCCATCTGGTCCTGGACTTTTGTTTCTTGGAAGATTTCTGATTACAGTTTTGATTTATGTGCTTGTGATGGGTCTGTTGAGATTTTCTATTTCTTCCTGGTTCAGTTTGGAAGGTTATAATTTGCTAAGAGTTTGTCCATTTCTTCCAAGTTATCAATTTTATTGGCATATAGTTGCTGATAACAGTCTCTTATGATCCTTTGTATTTCTGTGTTATCTGTTGTGATTTCTCCATTTTCATTTCTAATTCTGTTGATTTGGTTCTTCTTTCTTTCTTGATGAGTCTCCCTAATGGATTGTTGATTCTATTCATCCTTTCAAAGAACCAGTTTTAGTTTTGTTGATTTTTTTGTATAGTCCTCTTCTTTCTTCTTTCATTTATTTCTGCCCTAATTTTTATGATTTCTTTCCTTCTACTAACACAAGGGTTCTTCATTTCTTCTTTTTCTAATTGCTTTAGGTGTAAATTTAGATTAATTATTGATTTTTCTCTTGTTTCTTGAGGTAAGCTTATTTGCTATGAATCTCCCCCTTAACACAGTTTTATGGATTCCCAAAGGTTATGGTTTGTCTTCTTTTCTTTCCTTTCTATGCATATTTTGATTTCTTCTGTGATTTGTTGGCTATTTAGAAATGTGTATTTAGCCTCCACACATTTGTACTTTTAACAGCGTTTTTTTTTTTTTTTTTATGTTGTTTACCTCTACTCTTACCACATTGTGATCAGAAAAGATGCTCAAAGTTATTTCAATTATTTTCAATTTACCAAGGCTAGATTTATGGCCCAAGCTGCGATCTATCCTGGAGAACGTTCCGTGTGTGCTTGAAAAAAAGGTGGAATTCTTCGTTTGGTGGTGAAATGCCCTATAGATTGGAGAAGGTGATGGCACCCCACTGCAGTACTCTTGCCTGGAAAATCCCATGGACAGAGGAGCCTGGTAGGCTGAGGTACATTGGGTTGTGAAGAGTTGGACACGACCGAGCAACTTTCAGTTTTCACTTTCACGCATTGGAGAAGGAAATGGCAACCCACTCCAGTGTTCTTGCCTGGAGAATCCCAGGCACGGGGGGAGCCTGGTGGGCTGCAGTCTATGGGGCCACACAGAGTCGAACATGACTGAAGTGACTTAGCAGCAGTAGCAGCAGCCCTATAGATATCAATTAGGCCTATCTGGTCCCCTTCATTGCTTAAATTTTGTGTTGCCTTGCCAAATTTCTTTTTAGTTGCTCTATCCATAGGTGTGAGGGTGGTATTAAAGGCTCCAACTATTATTGTGGTACTTCCATTTCATACTTGTTAGCATTTGCTGTACATATTGCAGTGCCCCTATGTTGAGTGCATATATATTTATAATTGTTATATTTTTTGGATTGATCCTTTGATCATTATATATTGTCTGTCTTTGTCTCTTTCGATGGCTTTTATTTTAAAGTATATTTTATCTGATATGGGTATTGCTACTGCCACTTTCTTTCAGTTTTCACTTGTGTGAAATATTTTTCCAAGCCCTTCACTTTCAGTCTCTATGTGTCCCTTGTTTTGAGGTGGATTTCTGTAGACTGCATATATAGGGGTCTTGTTTTTGTATCCATCCAGTCAAAGACAAGTATTTGTCTTCTGGTTGGGGGATTCAAACATTTACCTTTAAAGCTATTATGGTATGATCCCACTACCCCTTTATTTTGTTCTTTGGGTTTGAGTTTATAAATCTTTTCTGTGTTTCCTGTCTAGTGAAGATCCTTTAGCATTTGTTGAAGAGCTGGTTTATTGGTGCTGAATTCTCTGAGCTTTTGTTTGTCTGTAAAGCTTTGATTTCTCCTTCATGTATGAATGTGATCCTTGCTGGGTATAGTAATCTGGGTTGTAGGTTTTTCTCTTTCATCACTTTAAGTCAGTTCAGTTCAGTCCAGTCACTCAGGCGTGCCAAACTCTTCACGAACCCAAAGAGCATGCCAGGCCTCCCTGTCCATCTTCCACTCCCAGAGTCTCCTCAAATTCATCTTCATTGAGTCGGTGATGCCAACTCATCTGTTATCCTCTGTTGTCCCCTTCTCCTCCTGCCTTCAATCTTCCTCAGCATTGGGGTCTTTTCAGATGAGTCAGCTCTTCGCATCCGGTGGCCAAAGTTATTGGCCTTTCAGCGTCAGCCCTTCCAATGAATATTCAGAACTTATTTCCTTTAGGATGAACTTCTTGAAGTTGAAGGGACTCTCAAGAGTCTTCTCCAACACCACAGTTCAAAAGCGTCAATTCTTCAGAGCTCAGCTTTCTTTATATTCCAATTCTCACACTCATACATGACTACTGGCAAAATCATAGCCTTGATGAGATGGACTTTTGTTGGCAAAATAATGTCTCTGCTTTTTAATATGCTGTCTAGGTTGGTCATTACTTTCTGTCCAAGGAATAAACATCTTTTAATTTCATGGCTGCAGTGACAATCTGCAATGATTTTGGAGCTCCCAGAAATAAAGTTAGCCATTGTTTCCACTGTTTCCCCATCTATTTGCCATGGGGCCAGGTGACATGATACTGCCATTCTCTTCTGGCCTGAAGAATTTCTATTGGACAATCAGCTGTTATTATTATGGGAATCCCCTTGTTCGTTGCTTCCCCTTGCTGCTTTTAGTATTTTCTCTTGTGTTTCATATTTGTTAATTTGATTAATATATGTATTGGGGTGTTTTTCCTGGGTTTATCCTATTTGGGACTCTCTGGGTTTCTTGGACTTAGGTGACTATTTCTTTCCCCATTTTAGGGAAGTTTTAAACCATTGTCTACTCAGGTATTTTCTCATGGTCTTTATTTTTGTCTTCTTTTGGGATTCTTATGATTCTACTGCTAAGATGTTTAATATTGTCCCAGAGGTCTCTGACGTTGTCCTCACGTCTTTTCAATCTTTTTTTTTTTTTTCTTTTTCCCTCTCTGCTTCATTTATTTCCACAATTCTATCTTCCACCTTACTTATCCTATCTTCTTCCTCAATTATTCTAATGTTGATTCCCTTCAGAGTGCTTTTGATGTAATTTTTTGCCTTATTCATTATTGATTGGCTCTTTTTTATTTCTTCCATGTCCTTGTTAAATATTTCTTGCATCCTCTCAACACTTGGCTCTAGTTTACTTACTTGTAACTCCACTTTGTTTTCAAGAGTTTGGATCATCTTCATTATTGTGAATTATTTTTTAGGTATACTCCCTCTCTCCTCTTCTTTTGTTTGATTTGGTGGCAATTCATCATGTTCCTTTACCTGCTGAATATTTCTCTGCCTTTTCATTTTGTTTAGATTGCTGTGTTTGGGGTGGCCTTTCTGTAAGCTGGATGTTTGTGTTTCCTCTTTATTGTGGAAGTTGCTCCTTGTGGATGGCTTGTCAAGGTTTCCTGGTTAGGGATGCTTACATCAATTTTCTGGTGAGTGGAGCTGGATCTCTTTTCTCTGGAGCACAATGAAGAGTACAGTAGTGAGTCTGAGGTCTGTATAGGTTTGGTGTGACTTTGGGCAGCCTGTATTTTAATGCTCAGGGCTATGTTCCTGTGTTGCTGCAGATGGTATGCCTTCCTCTTAAACTTGTCAGTTCCTGGGTGGATCTGGGTTCTATATAGGTATGGATGCTTTTGGTTGAGCTCTTGTTGATTAATGTTCCCTGGAGTCAGGAGTTTTTGTTTGTTTATTTGTGGTTTTTTTTGTGTGTGTGTGTTCTCAAGTTTTAGATTTAAGCCTCCTGCCTCTGACCTTCAGTCTTATTCTTACAGTAGCCTCAAGGCTTCTCCATCAATACAGCACAGATGACAAAATATCTAGGTTAATGTTGAAAAGATTCTCCACAGTGAGGGACACCCAGAGAGGTTCACAGGGTTATATGGAGAAGAGGGAGGAGAGAGAGAGAGTGACTAGGAGAAAAACAGGGGGAGTCAAGAGGAAAGAGACCAATCTAGCAAGTAATCATTTCCAAGTGTTCTCCACAGCCTGGAAAACCCAGGGAAACTTGCAGATTTAAGTAGAAAACAAGGGAACGGAGGAGATAGAGGTCACCTGGGGGAGAAAAGGGAAAGTCAAAAGTGGAGAGAATAATTAAGCCAGTAATTACACACCTAAGTAAAAATGGGAAATGAAGATTAGGTTCTTAAAGGCACAAAATTGATAACAAATACCAAAAATCAGAGATTAAAAATATAGAGGTTAAACTCTGCAAAATATTAAAAATACAAAACAAAATAAATCACAAAAATTATAAATATGTATATATGAAATTTTCTTTAAAATGGGGTCTTTTTTGCAAGGTAGAAGTGGGTTATAAAAATGAAAGTTAAGGACTAATAAAGAAGAAGTTTTTTTTTAATTAAAAAAAAAATGATAATCGTACCTAGGAATTTCTCTGGGGCTGTTGAGGGCAGTGTGCCATCAGTTCAGTTTCAGATAATTCCTTATTCCAGCTTATACTTCTCCTCAAGTTCATAGGCCCCTGCAAATGCTTAGTCAATGCTAACTACTGGGTTTTAATCTGTTGTAAGTGTCACTCCCAGAGTGGTTCCCTCTTGTTTATTTTGGCTTCCTGTCTTTGCAAGTTTCCTCAGTTTCTAATTTCCACCCTGACACAAGGGGGCAAAGGTGGTCACTTATTCATGCTTACTTGTTCAGTTGTGTTGTGGGAAGGCGGAACACTGCAAACAAATGTTCCTGTCATGTGTGTGTGTGCGGGGTTGGGTAGTGCTTGCAGTGTTTGGACAACACTGGTTTTACCCCAGCTCACAGTGGTGTGTGCTTTCCAGGTCTACACTTCTCAGGCTCCAGGTTTCCCTGCAGGGATACTTTCCAAAGCAAGCCCTGCATTTCATGCCCTTCCCAGAACTAGGCCGGTCAGGTTCAGTTTCTTGGTACTTCCTCAAAGGCACAGACTTGGTTGAACATGCGTTTTGCGCTCTTCCCAGCTCTGAGCAGCTCAGGAGACCAGGTGTTTGGTGAGCACACTGTCCCATGGGAGCTGTACATCTTAGTCACCTACCTGGTCCCAGCCCCTTGGTTTCCTGGGTATGCAGCAAGAGCGCCATCTCAGGTGTGTTGTATGTCTCCTCTGAGTAGCTGATCTCAGGCTGTGACCCTTCTGGCAGATGTCAACCATCCAGGATCCCGGGAAGACCTGGTTAGCAACTGGGAGCCTGCTCACAGTTTGGTGGAGGATGCCACGCCATCTCTGGAGCCAAGGTTGCCTCTTGCCTTCTCGTTCTTGCTGTCATCTGCCTGCCTCTCTGCTTCTGGTGTGGGACAGGCCAATCCACACCTGGCTAGTTCTCCTCTGGTATTTATTTGCTCAGTCTTTTTGTTCTGTGAGCGGGCCAAGCTGTGCATTAGGTTAGAGCTTTTCATGGGAAAGTTCTCTCTCTCTCTCTCTCTCTCTCTCTTGTTTTCTTCTCTCGATGGTTATCCCACAGTTTGAATTGCTACATCATGTTTGTAGCAGAATGCCCTCAGATTGTCCTCAGGGCATTCTGGCCCCCCAGTCCTTACCCTAAGCCTGCAACCTATGCCTCCCTGTCCAGCCCCATCTTGCTAGTGGTGGACATGAGCATCTGGGCTACTTCTCCACTGGGAGTTGCAGTTAGGAGCATGTTCTGTACTTTTTATTTCTCCTACCAGTTATGCTGCCCCCTGAGATTCCAAAACTCCCCACAGACCCACTGGTGAGATGGTTTCCTGGTGTTTGGAAATTTATCCTCCGTCATGACTCCCTAGGGAGAGACATCTCCACCCCTAACTCTTTAATCTGTCTTTTATATTTCGTCCTACCTCCTTTTGAAGAGGATAGTCTGCCTTTCAGGTGCCTGGTGTCCTCCACAAGCATTCAGAAGTTGTTTTCTGGAAGTTACTCAGCATACACATGATCTTTTCATGAATTTGTGGAGGAGAAATTGGTCTCCCCATCCAAGTCCACTAACATCTTAGGGCTTCCCTTGGGGCTATTGATATTTCATTGAGCGCTCCACTTATATTTTTAAGTGTTCTTTCGTATTAATGTGAACCTGATTCTTCACAATACAGATAGCTTTAAAAACTCCCTTAGTCCCTCTAACCCAGTTCAAAATGTCTCTTACTCACTGAGAATCTAGACTTCCAGTTCTAGTCACATCCCTCCCTGATTACATTACACATACTGTTTCATGATGTGCTCTTACTGTTTGATATATTGTGAGTAACTTCCTCCTCTGATTGGTCACATTTTCTTTTAATGGCAACTAGAATGGCCATAAGAAAAATGAATAATTGTACCAAAGTGTCAGAGAAGTAGAAAGTGGAG
Organism: Rupicapra rupicapra; assembly: GCA_963981305.1. Classification (NCBI taxonomy): domain Eukaryota; kingdom Metazoa; phylum Chordata; class Mammalia; order Artiodactyla; family Bovidae; genus Rupicapra; species Rupicapra rupicapra. The sequence goes on along the minus strand of OZ022299.1, from coordinate 6,032,403 downwards.
CCTTCGTACATGGCTGGTGCAGATGTAAAACGGTACAGCTATCTGGGGAAACAGTTTTGGGTTTGCTAAGAAGTGAAACATACACTTGCTGTATTACCCACTAAATTGCAGTCCTAGGTATCTAGATGAAGAAAATGAACCATACCATCACCCCAGGTTTTGGAGAGAAGTGTTTATAACACTGTTATTTATAATAGTCTAAACCCAGAGACAATCTTGATGTCCACTGATGAGTGAGTCAACAAACTGTGGTGCATCCCTACAAGTGAATACTACTCTGGGGGTCAAAGCTGCCTGGTACCCACACAAGCTAAAACAAGGACGAACCTTGAAGAGAGGCAGACATGCAAGATATCACACCTCATACCAGTCCACGTCTATTCTTAATTGCTGGCACACAGCCCCCTTGTATGAAGCTAGCATCCTGTATTTAACCCAGCTCTCTTGTTGGACTCGAACTCATTTCCCATATGTCAATATCACAAACATGGCTGTGTCGACCATCTTGGTGATGAAAGGTTTCCAGCCAGTCTTCATTATGTCCTTGAACAAATGCCTGTCAGTGGGAACTGTGTGTTTGAAGGTTGGTGCATTTGAAGGCTTTCAATAAATGCTACATGATGGCCCTCGGCAAAGTGTGCCGGGTCAGCACTCCCACCAGTGGAGTCTTCAGTGTCTCCATTCTCAAATATAGCACTTCTTTCAAACACAGCACTTCTCTCATACCCATAGCATCTTCTCTTCGACATGGTGGGGGGCTGTTTCATGTATGAAGGTCCCACTTTCATGATGCCCTGCATTCGTTGGCAGTTCCTGTGAGAATGAGGTCACCCTGCTGTTGATTCCTAATAACACCAAATGCCAACTGGCAGGGTGAACTGCAGCCACCTCCACCTGGATCCTCAGCCCATGACCATGGGTCTGGTGGAGTGGCGAGTGCAGTATATCAACAATACCTCGCTCTTTTCCTGGGATCTGGCCTCCAGGGGGATGTGGAGAGCCTGTGTATTCCAACTTAACAACACCGTCAACAAAGCCATCGAGTATCACCATTACTGCCAACTTGATTCATACCTCCCTCTGGATATCTGCTTTGTGCGAAACCTCCTCCTGCTTTCCAGCTTTCTGGGGTTTAGAGGTAAAGGCTTATTCACCTCTGTGGTTCAGCACATGTACCTGAGACTTCCATGGAAGGACCTTCACTTCATTTGTTATTGCATGAATTCTCATCACAGCTGCCAGTGCTCGTGTAACGATCACCACTCCCTGGAATTGCTACACTGTGATACACAGAGAGGGAGTTGCCTTCCCACCATCTTTCAACATGTCTGCCAAGCCAGATACACAGAAGCTCGGTGGTGCCATCCTTGTAGCATCTGTCACTGCCTGCAAGATGTTTTTAGATGGGTTGATTTCCTTTGCTTTCAGTTCCCTCTTTGAGACATGAATCCATTCCTCGCATGTAGAAATCTATAATTCCTCACTGAGTTGACTTTCCAAACCCCACATTCCCAGGAGTTTATAAGGGCATATAACCAGCATGCTTTGTCCAATATGTGCAAGGACTCTCAAGACCAGGGCAAAAGTAGTTTGAGGCAGAAAATGGCTGTCACCTTCCAACTGAATTTGATTCATTGACTACTTGGTTGAAAAAATTACATGAAAAAATCTTACCCACCTGCCAGATGGTCTTATTTGATCAGCATTTTAAGTATTGTCAAACGAATAATACTCAAAATGTCATGTGTGAAAAAAAGTTTCTGAGATTATCAAATCTACTCCCTAAACTTCTGCTTAAACAAACAAACAACCAACCAAACAAACAATGTTATGTCTTGTGACATCATAACTACATCTATCTAGCATGTTAAATTCTCCAAGATGTTCCCAAGCAGAAGTGTATAAGGAGTCTCTCAACACCCACTTTAAGACTACACTTACCTGACCAGGAGTCTGCCCTACTAGTTCTCTCTCTTTCTCCTTCTCTTTCAATCTTTTTTTCCTAAAGATTTTATGGCAAATTCCACACCTCCAGTCTCTTCATCCCTCCTAACATATACTCATCAATATCATTCCAGCATTACTAATAGACAGATATTTCCTCACATAATCATGTTTGTAAAAAAACATTAAGGATTATTCCATAGCATAATTATTATGTAATTATAATAAGCATTTATTATATGATATTATATAATCATAATAAGCATTATGATTATTCCAAACATAAGGATTATTCTAAGTATTTGAATATTTAGAATTTTTAAATGCCTCAAAAATAATTTTATAACCGCCCTCCCACCCCCCACACACACAAGGTGCTCACACTGTCTCTTAGGTCTGTATCTAAAGGCCTCCCCTACTGCATGCCCTCTGTCCTTTAAGAAAATGACTTTGACTTGAAATAAGTCAATTATCTTCTCTGAAATGTGTGACCTGCTGAAGCTGAGATGTGGGGTCAGCTTTTTGAGGGAGAATATCTTGAAAGTGGCGGTTGACAGTAAATGCCACTTGTACAGATGCTAAGATTCATGGGTGGGTCACTAGGGGAAAGTGTGTTCCATTTTCCGTTTCGTCTTGTTTCCATCTAACCATTTCTTCTCCTGATGGTCTGTGTTCCAATCGATTATTGCACTAAGGATTACAAGAGGTGAGTTTCTGGTATGAACGTTTTTACTATATTTATTATCTGGGATGCTTTTGCAAAGAACTTTCCCTATGGAGCATAGCTTCTTGGTTACACTAAAATTTATCTCCTACAGAAAAATTCAACACATCATTTCTCTGCTCTGATTATGAGATTTCTACAGCCAACAAGGGAGAATGCCCTATGTACCTTTGATATTATTCTGAACAAAGTTTCTAAACTATTTCCCCAATCTTGGTTTTCCTTTTTTAAATATCAGCTCTTGAGTATCAACTGAAGATTATTCCCATGATCCTGAGAAAGTAATTTCCTAGGCAGGTTGATAAGAAGTCCAGGGGTCCTCAAGGAGAGAGGGGTCTGGAATTATCAAAGAGGAAGAAAGGACAAACTTTTTTTTCCCATCTACTTTCCTTCATTTCAGTTCAGTTCAGTTCATTTGCTCAGTCATGTCTGACTCTTTGCGACCCCATGAATTGCAGCATGCCAGGCCTTCATGTTCTTCAACAACTCCCGGAGTTCACTAAAATTCACGTCCATTGAGTTGGCGATGCCATCCAGCCATCTCATCCTCTGTCGTCCCCTTCTCCTCCTGCCCCAAATCCCTCCATTATAGCAATAATGTATCCTGCTTGAAGACACTCTCTGGAAAAAAATAAAAAAATAAATAAATAAACTTCTAGCTGATCCTCTTATCTTAAAATGTAAATTATAAAAGTAGGTCTAGTGAGATCTTTACAACCTCCAGACATTCTTTGATTCACTGTAATAATGAACTGAAGAGTATATAACTTATTGTTAACACTAGCAAGGCAGTAATCTTTCTGTTCCCTTCTGATGTCTATGTCAGAAGCTTTCTTTATCCCTTTTATACTTTAATAAAAATCTATTGTACAAAAGCTCTGGGAGACCAAGCCTCATCTCTGACCCCAGATTGAATTCTCCTCCAGAGGCCAAGAATCCCAACATCTTTTCTTGGTTCAGCAACAACCTTTCACACCTACTAGGGAAATTTTCATAGGCATTTGAGCTAACCATGTTTCCTCTCTCCTCTGACTCTCGCCTACCTGAGCCTTGAATTATTTTTTCCATAAATACTTCAATACACATTTTGAAAAGATAAGTACTCTTTTTCTAAAGATAACTGTTCATGTTGTGATAATGGCAGTGTTGCAGTTCTAATGGCTAATGGCTAATGTTCTAGGTATTCAAATACCTAGTCAGTGATCAAATTTCCCTAATTATCTCAAAAATGTTTGACAGTAGCTAGTATGGCAACCCACTCCAGTGTTCTTGCCTGGAGAATCCCAGGGATGGGAGGGCCTGGTGGGCTTCCATCTACGGGGTCACACAGAGTCGGACACAACTGAAGTGACTTAGCAGCAGAAGCAGCAGTAGTGTCTATGTTTGTGAGTTTCTATGTTTTCAGAGTGTTGCATTCCATTTCATTCATTATTGCTTTTGTAAACAAATTGTATCACTCTAGGCATGGAGCCAGAAGGACATGAGTCCTCTGATAAACCCCCATTGGTATTCAGAGTTTTTTTTAAAAAACACTGTAACTCTAAGCAATCACAACATACTGTTTACATCAACTCTTCACAATTCTACAAAGTTATTCTACTAACCTGGTTTTCCTCAAGAACTAAATAGTAAATGATATATCAATACAATAACAACTACACTTATCAAATGCTTAATGTTGATATTAGAGCATATTTACCCCAGGAGTTGGTGATGGGACAGGGAGCCCTGGCATGCTGAGATTCATGGGGTCACAAAGAGTTGGACATGACTGAGTGACTGAACTGAACTGAACTGAACTGAACTCCATATTTACACAGCTTTTATATCAGTGGTTCTTAACCTCATGGAAATGTTCCCCAGAATAATTTCTGCACACACACAATTCTGCATAGGTTAGGAGCTCTTGAAATCTATCCATGGATCTCATTTTCAAAATAATTTCCTAAAATTGATTTGTTGTTTCAAGGACATGCTCACAACTCTCAGATTATTTATAAAATGAACTTCACTAGTGAAAAACCTACCTTTGTTGTCAAGTCACCGAGTTGTGTCTGACTCCTTGCAGCTACATGGACTGTGGCACTACAGGTTACCTGTCCATCACCATCTCCTGGAACTTGCTCAAACTCATGTCCATAGAGCCAGTGATGCCATCCAAGCATATCATCTTCTGTCACCCCCTTCTCCTCCTGTCTTCAGCCTTTCCCAGCATCAGGATTTTTTCCAATGAGTTGGCTCTTTTCATCAGGTGGCCAGAGTATTGGAACTTCAACACCAATCCTTTCATTGAATATTCACACTTGACTTCCTTTACAATGGAATGGCTTGGTCTCCTTGCTGTCCAAACTACCTGGAATATTAATAAGTACAGATAGATCCTACTTAAAATTATTTTATTAAACAGCTGTGAGTGATGGTTTCCACATTGAAAGTTTAAGAAAGCATGCTAAATAAAATCTAATCCTGAAGTCATTTTCCTTTCAAGAAACATGACTAGCAAGCATGTTACTATTTGAAAGGGAAGGGTGGTACTGAAGAAATACTGTCTCAGGAGTGAATGCACATTTTAAAGGAGTTTTGCTGAAGTGCCTTCCTTCCTTCCTTCCAGCTATGATACACTATGTATCTTAGTAAAACATGTTTTCTTGAGGTTTATATATCAGCAATATGTTGCCCAGTTAATCCTCCTGGTGACACTGTACTCAGCATAAACTGATTGTAGCTGAATGCTTCCTGGAGTCTAGAATTGCTGTTCACTAGCCAGTTCTCTGACCATGCCCATCAATGAAGAAACCCCTCTATGCCTCAGTTATCATTCCCATAGCCTTCACAGTAGTAGTGAGAGAAGTCCTCACTTTTTGTGTTTGTTTTGTTATTAAATATATCTTAAAAATCATACTTTAATAACAGTTTAACTATACTTCGTATCCCACATGGATCTCCTGTATCAACAGACATGTGCTCAACAGATTCAGAAGACATAGCTGTGACAGTTACCACAACTGAATACCTCCAGATAACTGTGGAAGGGAAGGAGAAACTGTTTCCCTGAAACAACTACAATGGTGTAAATAGTCTTCAATAAAAACCACAGTTCCATTTAAGGTAAAACCTCAAAGACTAAAGAAATTTAAGCTTTTGGTGCCTTCCTGTGTTTCGTTTACAACCAGGCCTCAGATAACCTCTCAGGCTGCTCTTATGATAGCAAGAGTAGGAAATTTAAAAATGCTGCCGCCTTGTGGATATTTTCTCTAACAGCAACCTTAAAATGATACTGATGGACACACCATACACAAGGGTTCACTTCAATTCAGCTCAGTCGCTCAGTAGTGTCTGACTCTTCGCGACCCCATGAATTGCAGCATGCCAGGCCTCCCTGTCCTACACTAACTCCCGGAGTGCACTAAAACTCAAGCCCATCGAGTCGGTGATGCCATCCAGCCATCTCATCTTCTGTCGTACGCTTCTCCTCCTGCCCTCAATCCCTCCCAGCGTCAGAATCTTTTCCAATGAGTCAACTCTTCGCATGAGGTGACCAAGGTATTAGAGTGTCAGCTTCAGCATCAGTCCTTCCAAAGAACACCCAGGGCTGATCTCCTTTAGAATGCATTGGTTGGACCTCCTTGCAGTCCAAGGGATTCTCAAGAGTCTTCTCCAACAACACAGTTCAAAAGCATCAATTCTTAAGGGCTCAGCTTTCTTCACAGTCCAACTCTCACATCCATACATGTCCACTGGAAAAACCATAGACTTGACTAGACGGACTTTTGTTGGCAAAGTAATGTCTGTGATTTTGAATAAGCTATCTATGATGCTCATAACTTTCCTTCCAAGGAGTAAACATATTTTAATTTCATGGCTGCAATCACTGTGTTGAGCTCTAAATGATACTCACCCTTAGCAAATTCTCAGGGGTCACAGAGCGGGGTGGGGGTCAACTAAATTAAACACACACTGGCAAAGTAATTCTCAAAATTCTTCAAGCCAGTCTTCAGCAGTACGTGAACTGTGAATTTCCAGATGTTCAAGCTGGTTTTAGAAAAGGCAGATGAACCAGAGATCAAACTGCCAACATCTACTGGATCACTGAAAAAGGAAGAAAGTTCCACAAAAATATCTATTTCTGCTTTATTGATTATGCCAAAGCCTTTGACTGTGTGGATCATAATAAATTGTGGAAAATTCTGAAAGAGATGGGAATACCAGACCACCTAGCCTGCCTCTTGAAAGACCTTTATGCAGGTCAGGAAGCAACCGTTAGAACTGGACATGGAACAACAGACTGTCTCCAAATAGGGGAAGGAGTACGTCAAGATTGTATATTGTCACCCTCCTTATTTAAATTATGTGCAGAGTACATCATGAGAAATGCTCAGCTGAAGGAAACACAAGCTGGAATCAAGATTTCTGGGAGAAATATCAATAACCTCAGATATGCAGATGACACCATCCTTATGGCAGAAAGTGAAGAGGAACTGAAAAGCCTCTTGATGAAAGTGAAAGATGAGACTGAAAAAGTTGGCTGAGAGATCAACATTCAGAAAACGAAGATCATGGCATCCAGTCCCATGACTTCATGAGAAATAGATGGGGACACAGTGGAAACAGTGTCAGACTTTATTTTGGGGGGCTCCAAAATCACTGCAGATGGTGATTGCACCCATGAAATTAAAAGACACTTACTCCTTGGAAGGAAAGTTATGACCAACCTAGATAGCATATTCAAAAGCAGAGACATTACTTTGCCAACTAAGGTCCGTCTAGTCAAGGCTATGGTTTTTCCAGTGGTCATGTATGGATGTGAGAGTTGGTCTATGAAGAAATATGAGTGCCAAAGAATTGATGCTTTTGAACTGTGGTGTTGGAGAAGACTCTTGAGAGCCACTTGGACTGCAAGGAGATCCAACCAATCCATCCTAAAGGAGATCAGTCCTTGGTGTTCATTGGAAGGACTGATGCTGCAGTTGAAACCAATACTTTGGGCACCTCATACAAAGAGTTGACTCATTGGAAAAGATTTTGATGCTCGGAGGGATTGGGGGGCAGGAAGAGAAGTGGAAGACAGAGGATGAGCTGTCTTGATGGCATCACTGACTCGATGGACATGAATTTGCTAAACTCTGGGATTTAGTGATGGACAGGGAGGTGTGCTGTGATTCATGGGGTCTCAAAGAGTCAGACATGACTGAGCAGCTGAACTGAACTGAACTGAAAGTAAACACAGAGGAAGCTAACAGGAAGAGGATATGAGCAGGTAAATACAATTCCTTGTTTCTTGAAAAGAGCACATGACAATTTTCACATTAGGTGAATTCTAAGAGATACAAGCACTTACACTGCAAGGACATTATCCCCTCTGCCTGAGCATTGAAAAAGGCCATTGCTGAAAGCTTGACATGGCATCAGTGGTAAAGTAACATTAGTACAGTGGATGCTTTAGGGTACTCTTGGAATGGACCTGGTAAGAGGCACTATAAGCATGACTAGAAAAGTGCACCCCCATGAGAGAAAAAAATATATTTAAAAATGTAGAAATAGTATGAAAAATCAGATCATCTCCTGAGATATTTAAGAAATGAGTAGGTCTGGAATATCACACACTGCAAACCTTGTCCAGAAATCAAATTAAAGATAGCGTACCTGGACAGACATATGGATAATGTGATAGAGGTCTGGAATGAATTATGAATCAAGGGTTGGAATATGAACATAGGCCATGTTCAGAGGTAGAGATGAATGTACATGTCATCATACTGAGTGAAGGAGGGTCAATTCAAGAAACATTATGGGATGCAATGGACAGGTGGGATACAAAAACCCACAGCAGTGAACACCCACTCAAAGGTGATATTCCAACCTGGCAAGAAATTCATGGGTACCACAGGATCCTGCTGGATGGAAGGGATACATCTGGAACTTGGCATTAATTTCTTCCCACAGATACATATAAAATACAGAATGCAGCTAAACCTACTTCAGCGTGAGCGGTAGACAAAACACGTTCTAATGATATGGGTGAGACGAAGCACAGATGAGTTCATCTAGTACACTCAGTGCCAAGAAACCAGAATCTGTGCACATAAAACCAACTCATCCTTGTCTTCAACTTAAAGAGAACAGGAACATTTACTTAAAAAATCCAAGAGTGAGGAGATATCAGGTTGGGTGGCATCCCCTAGCTCATTCTACTCCAGTGTACAGCCAGGCCTGAGAAAAACTCTCAGGTGGCTGTTGCCAATCTAAAAGAGGAGGGAATAAAAAAAGCCTTCTAGCATGGAGGCTTCTTCAGTAGCGTCAGCCTGAAAACCATTGCTGGTGGACATCTAATTTTCACAAGGCCACTGGACTCAACATGACGCTTACCCTTGAACATATCAGGGGTCACTGACCAAAAAAAAAAGTAAAACCAGGACACTATCAGGAAGACAATACCAACAGTTAAATACAGCTCATAGTGCTTTTAAAAAATAAATCAAAAGCACTGAATATTCCCAAGGCTTGTAGGTTTTAAAAGATACCTAGCCTTCAAAAATTGTACCAAGCTCCTATGAATAAAAAATGTCAAATAGCACACCATATCCGGAAGATGATATCAACCAGTAAATACAGTTCACAGTATTTCTTTAAAAGTACATAAATATGCTCATTATAGTGAGTTACTGTGAATCCTTATGTGTTCAACTCTTTGTGATCCCAGACATCATATCCCACCAGGCTCCACTGTCCATGGAATTTTCCAGGCAAGAATTCTGGAGTGAGTTGCCATTTCCTCCTCCAGGGAATCTTCCCAACTCGGATCTCCTTTGACTCCAGCCTTTGCAGATAGATTCTTTAGTACCATGCCACCGGGGAAGCCTAGTGTATTAATAGAGATACAAAACCTATACTAATGAGATATCACACCTGAGTAGTGAAAAAGTATCAAATATCATGCAGAGAAAACATGATAGAGTAATATTTTTAAACGGGACTCTTTTATGGTACTAATGGGATATATTTGGTAGGAAACATTATAAATATCACTACAAAGGGGCATTGTAATGATAACAAGAAACTGACCATATGATCTGGCATTTCCACTCATATGAGTATTTCAGGTAAAAACAGATTTTAAAAAATACATATAAGGCAACTGTGCACTGCAGGAAGATTAACAGCATCCTAGACATGAAAGTAAAGAAACTGAGGGAGCTACTATTGAAAACAGTATGTAGATCTTTTTTAGTTATTATTATTTTTTTAATTCAGGGATAATTGGTTTACCGAATTTTGTTGTTTTCTCTCAAACCTTAACATGAATCACCCATAGGTATACATATATGCCCTTCATTTTGAACCTCCCTCCCATTTCCCTCCATTTATGGAGTTTTTTTAAAACTGAAAATACAGTTACCATATGATCCAGCAATCCTACTACTGGGCATATATCCAGTTAGGATGAAAACTCCCATCAGAAAACAGGCATGCACAACAGTGTTTATAGTAGCACAATGTACAGTAGCAAAGATATAGAAACAAATTTAAATGCCCATAGATAGGTGAATGGATAAAGAAAGATATATGTTATACATACAGTGGGATATTAGCCATAACAAGAATGAAATAATGCTATTTTTAAAAATAGATGGACCTAGAGATAATCATATTAAGTGAAACAGAGAAATATATCATATATCATTTATAGGTGCAATTAAAAATAGTAGAAATAAACCTATTTATAAAACAAAAATCGTCACTCATGTATAAAGCAAACATTGGTACCAAGGAGAAGGTACGGGGAGGCATAAATTGAGTTGAGACTACAGGATTAATAGATACCCACTACTATATATATATAGTAATATATATTATATATAATATATATATATTATAAATTTAAAAAAGGTTTCTGTAAATCACAGGGATTATATTCAAGATCTTATAACAGCCAATGATAGAGAATAAAACATATATATAATAGTTATTTAGTTGTGGTGCCTCTAAGTCCATACACCACAGCTTCTGAGCCCTTGCTATAGAGCCTGAGAGTTGCAACTGCTGAAGATTGCGTGCCCAGAGCCTTCGTTATGCATGAAGAAATGTCATGTCATGAGGAGTCATGAGTAGCCCCCACTCACTCAACAAAAGAAAAGTTCAAAGAGCAAAAAGACACAACACAGTCAACAATAAATATAATTTTAAAAAAATTCTTCAACAAAAAAAATGTCCAGAACCAGATGGCTTCATAGACACTTCGATCAAACATTTAGAGAATAGCTGACATCTATCAGTGTCAGACTTTATTTTTTGGGGCTCCAAAATCACTGCAGATGGTGACTGAAGCCATGAAATTAAAAGATGCTTTCTGCTTGGAATAAAAGTTATGACCAACCTAGATCGCATATTCAAAATCAGAGACATTACTTTGCTGACTAAGGTCCATCTAGTCAAGGCTATGGTTTTTCCAGTGGTCACGTATGAATGTGAGAGTTGGACTGTGAAGAAGGCTGAGCACTGAAGAATTGATGCTTTCGAACTGTGCTGTTGGAGAAGACTCTTGAGAGTCCCTTGGACTGCAAGGATATCCAACCAATCCATTTTGAAGTCAGTCAGCCCTGGGATTTCTTTAGAAGGAATGATGCTAAAGCACTTTGTCCACCTCATGCGAAGAGTTGAGTTGACTCATTGGAAAATACTCTGATGCTGGGAGAGATTGGGGGCAGGAGAAGGGGACTACAGAGGATGAGATGGCTGGATGGCATCACTGACTCGATGCACGTGAGTCTGAGTGAGTTCTGGGAGTTGGTGATGGACAGGGAGGCCTGATGTGCTGAAATTCATGGGTTCACAAAAAGTCAGACATGACTGAGCGACTGAACTAAACTGAACTGAACTGATCCTTCTTAAACTCTTCCAAGAAGCTTCAAAGAGAGGAACACTCTCAAACTCGTTTTAGGAGACCACCATCACCCTGATACCAAAAACTAGAAAATATCACAAAAAAAGGAAAGTTACAGATCACTCTCACTGATGAACATAAGACATACAAAAAAAATTTCAACAAAATGCAAGCAAAGAGAATCCAAAAACACATTAAAAGGTTCATACAATATGATCAACTGAGATTCATTAAAGGAATGTAAGGGTGTGTCAACATAATATTAATGAATTGATGAATAAAAACCATCTGATCACCTCAATAGATGCAGAAAAACTTTTGACAAAATTCAATAACCAGTTGTGATAGAAACTCCAGAAAATGGAGGGAACATACCTCAACAAAATATAGGCCATATACAACAAACATAAACAGCAAACATCATTCTCAATGGTGAAAAACTTAAAACTGCTCTAATATCAGGAACTACACAAGTATGTCCACACTTGCCACTATTGTGCAGCATAGTTTTGGAATTCCTGTCCAATAGAGAAGAAAAAATTAAAGGAATACAAATTGAAAAATAAGTTAAACTCTAACTCTTTGCAAATTACATGTTACTATAAATAAAAAATCCTAAAGATGCCACGAGAAAATTTCTAGAGCAAATGAATGAATTTGGTAAAGTTGCAGGATATAAAATTAATGCACAGAAATTTCTTGCATTCTTATACAGTAATGAAGAAAGATACACAAATGAAAAGAAAAATTAACAAAATAATCCCATTTACCATCACAACAACAACAAAAAAAATATCTAAGGATAAGCCTATGAAGACCTACAAGACTTTTTAGAACTAAGGCCCAAACAACTATGTTCTTTTCATTATAGGGGATTGGAACACAAAAGTAGAAAGTAAAGAAACACCTGGAGTAACAGGAAAATTTGGCGTTGGAGTATAGAATGAAGCAGGGTAAAAGCTAATACAGTTTTGCAAAGAGAAGACATATGTCATAGCAAACACCCTCTTCGAAAAGCACAAGAAAAGACTCTACACATGGACATCACCAGAAGGTCAGTAACAAAATCAGATTGATTATATTCTTTGCAGCCAAATGTGGAGAAGCTCCATAGAATCAGCAAAAGCAAGACCAGGAACTGACTGTGGCTCAGATCATGAATTCCTTATTGCCAAATTCAGGCATAAATTGAAGAAAATAGGGAAAACCACTATTCGAGTATTACCTAAATCAAATCCCTTACTATGATGCGGTGAAAGTGAGAAACAGATATGAGACTAGATCTGATAGAGTGCCTGATGACCTATGGACAGAGGTTCATGACACTGCATACGATACAGGGAGCAAAACAATCCCCAAGAAAAAGAAATGCAAGAAAGCAAAATAGATGTCTGAGGAGGCCTTGAAAATAGCTGTCAAAAGAAGAGAAGTGAAAGGCAAATGAGAGACGGGAAGCTAGATACATTTGAATGCAGAGTTCCAAAGAAGACCATGGAGAGATAAGAAAGGCTTCCTCAGCGATCAATGCAAAGAAATAGAGGAAAATAATTGAATGGGAAAGACTATAGATCTCTTCCTGGAAATTAGAGATACTAAGGGAATATTTCAGGCAAAGATGGGCTCAATAGAGGACAGAAATTGTATGGACCTAACAGAAGCAGTGGAGGTGATGGAATTCCAGTTGAGCTATTTCAAATCCTGAAAGATGATGCTGTGAAAGTGCTGCACTCAATATCACAGCAAATTTGGAAAACTCAGCAGTGGCCACAGGACTGGAAAAGGTCAGTTGTCATTCCAATCCCAAAGAAAGGCAATGCCAAAGAATGCTCAAACTACCGCACAATTGCACTCATCTCACATGCTAGTAAAAAGTAATGGTCAAAATTCTCCAAGCCAGGCTTCAGTAATACGTGAACCATGAACTTCCTGATGTTCAAGCTGGTTTTAGAAAAGGCGAGGAACCAGAGATCAAATTGCCAACATCCACTGGATCATGGAAAAAGCAAGAGAGTTCCAGAAAAACATCTATTTCCGCTTTATTGACTATGCCAAAGCTTTTGACTGTGTGGATCACAATAAACTGTGGAAAATTCTCAGAGAGATGGGAATACCAGACCACCTGACCTGCCTCTTGAGAAATCTGTATGCAGGCCAGGAAGCAACAGTTAGAAATGGACATGGAACAACAGACTGGTTTCAAATAGGAAAAGGAGTATGTCAAGGCTGTATATTGTCATCCTGCTTATTTAACTTCTATGCAGAGTACATCATGAGAAATGCTGGACTGGAAGAAGCACAAGCTGGAATCAAGATTGCCAAGAGACATATCCATAACCTCAGATATGCAAAGCCTCTTGATGAAAGTGAAAGAGGAGAATGAAAAAGTTGGCTTAAAGCTCAACATTCAGAAATCATGGCATCCGGGCCCATCACTCCATGGGAAATAGATGGAGAAACAGTGGAAACAGTGTCACACTTTATTTTGGGGGGGCTCCAAAATCACTGCAGATGGTGATTGCCGCCATGAAATTAAAAGACACTTCTCCTTGGGAGAAAAGTTATGACCAACCTAGAAAGCATATTCAAAAGCAGAGACATTACTTTGTCGACTAAGGTCCATCTAGTCAAGGCTATGGTTTTTCCAGTGGTCATGTATGGATGTCAGCATTGGACTGTGAAGAAGGCTGAGCACCAAAGAATGGATACTTTTGAACTGTGGTGTTGGAGAAGACTCTTGAGAGTCCCTTGGACTGCAAAGAGATCCAACCAGTCCATTCTGAACGAGATCAGCCCTTGGATTTCTTTGGAAGGAATGATGCTAAAGTTGAAACTCCAGTACTTTGTCCACCTCATGAGAAGAGTTGAGGCAACTAAAAAAGACTGTGATGCTGGGAGGGATTAGGGGCAGGAGCAGAGGGGGATGACAGAGGATGAGATGGCTAGATGGCATCACTGACTCAGTGCACATGAATCTGAGTGAGTTCTGGGAATTGGTGATGGACAGGGAGGCTTGGCGTGCTGCGATTCACGGGGTCACAAAGAGTTGGACACGACTGAGCAATTGAACTGAATTGAATGCATATATAAGGAATTTAGAAAGATGGTAATGATAACCCTGTATGCAAGACAGCAAAAGGGACACAGATGTATAGAACAGTCTTTTGGACTCTGTGGGAGAGGGAGAGGGTGGGATGGTTTGAGAGAATGGCATTGACACATGTATAACATGATATATGAAACAAATCGCCCGTCCAGTTTTGATGCATGATACTGGATGCTTGGGGCTAGTGCACTGAGGCGACCAAGAGGGATGTTACAGGGAGGGAGGAGGGTGGGGGGTTCAGGATGGGGAACATGCCTATACCTGTGACAGATTCGTGTTGATGTATGGCAAAACCAATACAATATTGTAAAGTAATTAACATCTAATTAAAAATATAAATTTATATTTAAAAAAAGAAAGTAAAAAGTATATATTAATTTAAACAAAAATAGAAAAAAAAAACTGTGTTGAGATAATAAAACAAGAGCTGGTTCTTGGAAAAATAAATCAGAAACATTGATACAACTGTGTAAAATCTAATAAAGGGGAAGAGAAAGTTAATTCCAATAGTAGAAATGAGAAATGGAATGAGATTCTGAGAGGATAATATTCAACCCTGAGAGGAATTACTTTTGTTTCTGGAAAGGTTCAGTCAAGCAAAAACCTGGGGAAAGAAAGGGATGAAGGAAGGAAAGAAAGAGGAAGAGAGAAAGGCGAAGAAAGGAAGGGAGAAAGAAAGAATCGTAAATGTCTCAAAGATGTAAATTATCCAATAAAACAATTTTCTTTAAACTCTAATACAGAAATAGAAATTTATTAAGCCATATACTCATTGCCTTTCTTGGTACTAAGAACAAGAAAACCCATTTACACATCTTTGTTTAGAAGTCCTGGCGAACACAATAAGACTATTTTAAAAAAACTAAAAAATATTCCATGTTATTTGTAAAAAGACAGACAGCAGAAATATTTTTTTTAAAAACATTTTATTTCAATAAATACTGATTTTACTTACAATTTTTGGCAATGTTAAGAAAATAATAAATTTTATCTGAAAGAACAAGCAAAATAGAGAAGGAAATTCCCAAAAGGCAATAACAAAATAGTCATCTTGACAGATATACAATATATTTGTAAACAAAACAAAGTGACATTGCCTTAAAAGATATAGAGGTATCAATAGAAAAAACAGGAAGCTCCTGAAAGAACTCAACTCACTATTAATTATCTTTTATTTGCAGGCACAGAAACTGATTCAAGTTAATTCTAAGAAGCAAAGTCTTCATGTTATTATCTCTTCTCAGCTGTTGTTGTTGTTTTGTGTGTTCATGTGTGTGTGTGTGTGTGTGTGTGTGTGTGAAAATCTAGGAAATTTAGGCTGGAGAGGGAAGAGAGGGTAGAGACTTAAAGTGCCTTCAAGGAGGAGGAGGAAAGGGAGGGGGTTGGAGATTTCATTGTGTGATCTGAACAGCACTGGTGAAGCTCAAACAAGGGAGGAAGGGAGGTAGCAAGTCATGCAGGCCCAGGGGAAGAGCATTTCCCAAATAACAGCATTTGCAAAGTCTTTGGATCAGGCAGAAATGGAATTTGCTTGAGGAAAAGCAATGCCAGTGCACCAGTGGGGAAAATAGAGTAGAATGACAGAGAATGGAAGAGAGGAGGTAGTCAGGGACCATATCACTGGAACCTTTTTAGTTGGCAATAAATAACAATGTGTACCCCTTAGGAGCATACTTCAGAGCAAACAACAGTAACAGTGTTGATAATACTAAGCAACAATAAAAACACATAACTAAAACATTTCATATTTTTACAACAGAAATAGAATAAAGGTGATAAGTATGCAAAAGTCTGCACATTTATTTATACATAGAAGTTTTCACCTGATGCCAGAACACATACACACACACACAGACTCTTTCTACCTCAAAAGAAAGTGGTTTAAGGGGACACTTATCAAAGTGCTTTGGCCTAAGCAAACTAACTGAAAAGGCCTAGTAAAATAATCAAAGTGCAAATCAATCAATGAAGCATTGAGTAAATAAATACAATATAACTAATTGTATGGTTACCTAAATTACCTAAAATGCAGACAATAGACTCACTACAGCTTAGTTATCTGTAGTCCTTCCTCTTCAGTTCTAGGAGGGATGCTAACACCTTGGTGATTACCACTTTCAAGCATTTTGTGAAAGTTTAGAGAATTTAAATAAATTGAGGAGGGGGGAAATAAGAGTGGGGAGAGATAAAGAAGACAAGAAAGGAAGAGGAAATGGAGAGATTTCTCCTGGCATAGGTCTACAGCTAGGATCCCAGCTTCCTTGAATGGTGCACAGAGATTGCTAGGTATCTGTGCTAGAAGTGAAGGAAGGGATGACATTCAACTCCAGGAGGAGACTCAACTTCAGGAACCCACGGAGGCAGCCAAGTGTGCTGATGTTCAGGAACCAATTCTTAGAGGGTACCCCACAGGTCTGTGAAACAGCCCTTGGAGAATGCAAGAAAAAAGGTTTCCACAAGTATAATGACAGACTAGATAGTTTGATAGATAAGAGGAAGCAAAATAACTCTATGACCTGATAATTACTGAAATAAATAAGACAATTCCTGCATATCAGACTGTGTCAGGTTAAGACCAAAACTCAGTATTAGTTTGATAAAATGGGAAATTACACACTCAAAGAATTAACAGTTAACTGTAATACATTCAAGCCCAAGGCAAGAGAAGATATAAAACTGAAATCTTCTCATGTTCAACTAGCATAAGACACATGTAACTGGAAAAAAAAAAAAAAAAAAGTTCTATAAAAGGTTTAATCACCCTGAACCATTTTTATCCACTGCATTTACTATTCTCAGACAACTCCACTGTAGCTTAAGGGTTAGAGAACTAAATTCTGCCCAATTCTTAAACTGAACAGATTCCCCGTGTTTGATACTTTTCAATTAAATCTATGGGTCCAGGACAAATCAAATTGGACATCAAGGCATTTTCCCTTGGGAATCTTAACTTGTTTTACTACTGAGACTGAGACAGATATGGCTACTTCACTCTGACTGCTGCTGCTGCTGCTGCTAAGTCGCTTCAGTCATGTCCGACTCTGTGTGACCCCATAGACGGCAGCCCACCAGGCTTCCCCATCCCTGGGATTCTCCAGGCAAGAACACTGGAGTGGATGGCCATTTGCTTCTCCAATGCATGAAAGTGAAAAATGAAAGTGAAGTCGTTCAGTTGTGTCTGACTGTGACCCCATGGAGTGCAGCCCACCAGGCTTCTTTATCCTTGGGATTTTCCAGGCAAAAGTACTGGAGTGGGGTGCCATTGCCTTCTCCTAAAGGCCAGCCAAATGGGAAAGGGAACAGAATGAATCAAATTCCCCTTCTGATCACTCAACAACAAGGTCCACGGGCACCAGGCAGCATTCTATTAACTATCTGTGCTTCTCCAACTACAGTCAATGATACACAGGGCCTGCTTGATGCCTGCAGGGGCCACTCACCAAACATAGGCATTTTAATTGTTGTCTTCCTTTAGATGTCCCTGGGCTAGGTAAAGACTCTGAGACAGTGTTCCTTCTGCCATGGCTCCATGAGTGGAGTGAATGTGTGCCTCTTCCTCAACTGGAACAAGAAACCACAGCTGTCCGCTGACTAACTCCAATGTCTGGTCCAAACTCACATCACAGCTTCTCTATCAACTTCTCCACATCAGGCTTTCGGAGCCAGGTTATCTTAGATCAGCACAACAAAGGCACTCTGGAGAGTTCAGCACCACATGGGACCATATCTGGCTATATTAATACTGAGATCTTCAAGACATGAAAACAGTTGAAAATTATGTTGCTAAAACACTCTACAGATTGTACGTATAATACTAGAGCTTTCAAACTTACAAATAACATGAAATACCAGTAGGGGTTGTTACATTTCCTGTTTCCCCCTCTCTCATTCTCTCTCAACACACAGACACACACACACACACACACACACACACACTTTTTACGTGTTAAGACAATTATATGAAAACCAGGTAATATATTTTTAAATAACATCTCAACTTTCAGATCAAACAAAACATATACAGATAGTGATGCATCTGTGTGGATGGCACTAGTTGACAGTTTTACTGCAAT
The DNA here is from genome assembly GCA_963981305.1 of Rupicapra rupicapra. Classification (NCBI taxonomy): domain Eukaryota; kingdom Metazoa; phylum Chordata; class Mammalia; order Artiodactyla; family Bovidae; genus Rupicapra; species Rupicapra rupicapra. Next base: position 6,013,678 of record OZ022299.1, on the reverse strand, counting down.
ACTTGAGCTCCACATGCATGCATACTTGCTGCCTTCTCACCTGGAGAAAGACACAACTGCCAGTACTGACAGGCCAAGTACAATCCAAGGTTTCTCCAGGACCCTGCCCCTCATCCCTTATCACCTCTCCTCAGAGCTCTCTTCCTGTGGTTGGCAAACCCCCCTGGAGCAGCACCAGGATCTACTCAAGCGAGGTGAGGTTCCTTTAGACCCTTCACAGGTACTACCTACACCTGTTTCTTTGCCTGAGCCCTTCCTTCCCTGTACAGGACAGGATGCCAAGGCTTTCTGGAGTACTTTTCCAGGTTACTATGGGTTGTATTTGTAAGGTATTGGTATTCCCATCCCTCCCTCACATCTCTCCATTCTCTCTCTTTTTTTTTTGTTTTTTTTTTTTGTTTTTAAGGAAACAGGATTCTAAACCATATATTTTTGTCTCTCTCTTTTTTTAATTAAAGTCTATTTGCTCTAAAATGTGCTGCCCATCTATGTTGTACAGCAAACTGACTCAGTGATACACACAAAGACATTCTTATTTTATAGCCTTTTACAGTTTGTAACAGGATACTGAGTATAGCTCTGTGCATTCGGCAACAGGACCTTGTTGTTTATTCTAAATGTAGTAGCTTGTATCTACCAGTCCCCAAAACAGATGAAACTTCATGAATTAAAAAAAAAAAGAAACATAAATTACCCATTGGTTTCCCTATATTTGATACTATTGAATAATGCTATAATTTGATCTTTTTGTTTTTAATGGGGTTTTTAACTTTGACTGAAATACTTGCTTCAGACTTACTGAAAGCAGAATTAATTTTTCTTCTCTTTTTTTGACCTCCTACTTTTAGATTTGGGGGGGTGATGCTTCAAAATCAGATGTGTTCACAGTAACGGATGCTATTTCCACCAATCCTGGTTGAAGGGGTTCCAGTGATACCTGAATAACAACTTTTGTTTCAGGAGACAATCCTTCTAGCTGCTTAGGCTTCTTCAACGTTTGATGACACTGGGTCTTGTGCTCCCTTTTCTCTTTGAAAGTTAAAAGCTGTAGCCGACATTTGGAACACTGGTGAAAACTCTTTTCCCAGTGCCCTCTATGATGACGTCTGTATGCTCTTGCAGTTTTAAAAATTTTGAGACAAAACGGGTAAAGCAAATTCTTAGTGTTACCATGGCATGCTCTGAAATGTGCATCCACGTCTGCAAAAAATGATGATCTGTAACTGCAAACCTGGCATACATGGGGCATTTCACCAGGCTTAAGATTGTCTTTCATGTGCTCCAGGAGAACCTGATCTGTCTCAAAGGACAACTCACAGATCTTACAGACTGCGGAGGGCCCCTGGGGAGTGTGGACACTTTCAATGTGACACTGCAGCTGGAAGGGAGTAGGAAACTGGAAGGGAGGCAGTGCTGGCAGGTGGTGTGGTTTTTCCAGCTGTCACCTCTGTGCCTCTCAAGTTCCAGATGGTGCTTCATGTGATTCATAAACTTGACATTTTTTAGAACTTTCAAGCAGCTGAGGCATTTAAAGGCTGTGTGGGTCTTCGGTTCTGGCTGCCCAACTCCTATATGCTCTCCATAGTAGAAGTCACAAATTAACACAATCAGATTTCCCTCTGTGGGATCAACAATCTTCTTTGGACTTGCTAAACTTGGAAAATCAGTTTTTGTCAGTCCATTTTCCCCTAAAGGTCTTACAGGCTTGCAGTGAACATTGTCCTTTGCAAAAGGTGTCGGACAAGGTTCTCCATTCTGAGCACGGCTTAGTGAGGTAAGGACACGGTCTGGTGTGCTTTGCTGAGTGGGCACTGTATGAAAAATACCTGAAGGGGAAATACCTAAAGAATATTCCCCTATAATTCTGTTACTGAGCTTAGGCCTTTTGGGATTTCTGCTATTTGTTTCACAAGTGGAAAGTCGCTTTGATACATGAGGACTTTTATTCATATCTCCTGCAGAAACTGCTATTTCTACTGGATGCTCTAATGAACTTCTGAAGGTAATCAAAGAAGAACATAACTCCTTTGAAAAGCTATTAGGCACTATTTGTGGTGAAATATTTTTATAATCAGCTTGAGACAAAGGTTCAATAATAATAGGACAATCTGTTCATCTTGATTCAGAGTCAGAAACTGGCAAGACAGTCTTTGCTTCTGATGTAGGAGTCACATGACTAACAGGCTGTAATTTGTGAGCGTTACCTTTCCTGAAGTGACCATACCTTTTTCTCCTTGAACAAGAACCTGGGGTATCTCTGTTCAGTATGTTTGAAACGATTGGTTTTGACATTGAGGTCATCCCAACAAAGATCACGTCAGCATCTTCATTTACGTATTCCACTCCAACTAAGATCAGTTCATCATCATCATCATCTACTTGTTTGGTTTCTCCCTCGCTTTTCCGTAGTTCTGGCTCTTGTTCTTCTTCACATAACATACATGGTAGTTCCATATTTTTAATACTTTTTTATTCTTAGAGGGTGCGGCCACAAGTCCCAGTGCCTCCTTTATAGAAACTGCCACCTAAGTATAAACATACTACATATTAGTTAAAGACAGAAAAATGTGCTATTTGATTATCTCCAAAACTCTAGAGTATTTATAAACACCCTTATCTTACAGACAAAGACAATGAGTGTCAAAGAGACTCAATGACAGCTGAAAAACCTATGACTACAAGTCTACATGGCTCTAGAATCATACCTTTGTCCCATGTTCACTTTAATCTCTTCTATTTAAAAAAATAGAGGAAAAAAACCCCACTACTGATCATTAAGTGAAATCATATGTAAATGATGAGTATTTTCACAAAAGCACTGTCGTACAGTGTTTAGAAACATGGACTTTGGAGTCAAAGAAGATTAAGTTGGAATTCTAAGTTAACCACACACCAGTTGCATCTTCTTGGGCAAATTTCTAACTTTTAAATGTGTTTCTGTATCTTAAAGATAAACATGCTTATTTCTTAGACTCAAAACAGCTCTTTTGGAAAGGAATCAGCTATTCAATGGGATCTTGTTTTGTAGCAAAATTGGAAGAAAATGTATCTCAAATGCACACTACAACTGATTCACAAAATTCTAATTTCTTAAATGTTAATAAAGAAAATAGGTAGCAAAGTCAAAGCATAAAGTATCTATATATAGTTAACAAACAGCATAATTCAATGTCAAGCACTTAACACAGGCCTAGGAAATTGAGAACAAACTCTCTTGATAATCTCACCCCAATTCCACACTGATATATCCTAAATTTCTCCCTCTAATCCTGGCTAAACTTAAATCCAACAATGCTTCATCCTTTACTCCGCAGGCCTTTTCCCCACATAGCAGGCAAAGTGATGCCAGTTTTTCTCTCATACCAATATCAGACAGAGGTATCACACACACACACAAACACACACAGACCCAATATCCTTTATAAATACAGGTGAAAGAGTCCTCAACAAAATACTGGCAAACAAAATCTAACAACATATAAAAAAGATTGTATACCATGATCACATGGGATTTATGGAGGTATGCAAAGTTGGTTCATTATATGAAAGTCAATCAACATACCACTTTAAAACAATAAAACGAGAAACACATCTGCCTGCAGAAGAAGCATTTCCCTGAATCTATCACCTTTTCATAACAGGGGTTAAAAAAACACTTAATAACTAAGAACAGAAGAGAACTTTCTCAATCAAAGGGAACCTGTAAAAGACCCACAGCTAACATCATACTTAATAATGAAAAACTGAAAGCTTTCCCTCTAAGACTGGGAACAATGCAGGAAAGTCTATTACACACTTTGGCTCAACATTATACCGGCAGATCTATAACCAGAGCAATCAGGTAACAAAAAGGAATTGTTTAAAAAGAAAACAACAACAAACCAGCCTTCAGAATGGAAAGGAAAAAGTCAAAGTATATTGGAGATAAAATACTTTTGTATACAGAAAATCTTGAAGACACCACAAGTATTATAATTAATATAAAGTTTGCAGAATACAAGGCAAATATTTTAAAAATCAATCACATTTTATACAGTAGCAACAAATGTTGTTAAGTAAATACTTGAATCTACACTAGCATTAAGAAGAATACTTCGGAAGTCAGAAAGAGAAAGACAATATATTATTTTTAATGGCTGAGTAATACTCCATTGTGTATATGTACCACAGCTTTCTTATCCATTCATCTGTTAATGGACATCTAGGTTGTTTCCAGGTCCTGGCTATTATAAACACTGCTGCGATGAACACTGGGGTACATGTGTCTCTTTCAATTCTGGTTTCCTCAGTGTGTATGCCCAGCAATGGTATTGTTGGGTCATATGGCAGTTCTATTTGCAATTTTTTAAGGAATCTCCACACTGTTCTCCATAGTGGCTGTACTAGTTTGCATTCCCACCAACAGTATAAGAGGGTTCCCTTTTCTCCACACCCTCTCCAGCATTTATTGCTTGCAGACTTTATATGAATCAATTCTAATGAGATGGATGAAACTGGAGCTGATTATACACAGCGAAGTAAGCCAGAAAGAAAAACGCTAATACAGTATACTAGCACATATATATGGAATTTAGAAAGATGGTAATGATAACCCTGTATGCGAGACAGGAAAAGAGACACAGATGTATAGAATGGACTTTTGGACTCTGAGGGAGAGGGAGAGGGTGGGATACTTTGGGAGAATGGCACTGAAACATGTACACTATCATGTAAGAAACAAATCACCAGGCTATGTTCGATGCAGGAATACAGGATGCTTGGGGCTGGTGCACAGGGATGATCCAGAGAGATGATGTGGGGTGGGAAGTGGGAAGGGGGGGTCAGGAATAGGAACTCATGTACACCCGTGGTGGATTCATGTAAATGTATGGCAAAACCAATACAGTATTGTAAAGTAAAATAAAGTAAAAATAAAAATTTAAAAAAAAGAAAGAGAAAAACAAATATCGTATGGTATCACTTACATTGAGTCTAAAATATGACACAAATGAACTTATCTATGAAACAGAAACAGACTCACAGACATAGAGTGCAGACTATGTGATTACCAAGAGGGTAAAGGAGGCAGGCATAGGTTGGTAGCTGGTGATTAGCAGATGTGAACTATAATATATAGAATAGACAAACAAGATCGTACTGTATAGCCCAAGGAACTATATTCATAATTTGTGATAAACAATAATGGAAAAGGATATGAAAAAATTGTGTGTGCATATGTGTGTGTGTTTACATATGAAGGAAAGGAAAGGTAAAGGGAAGGAAAGGAAAGGACAACTGTTGGCAAGTACATACAGAAACTGGATCCTTGTGTGTTATGAATAGATTTTAAAATGGTGCAACTGCTACAGAAAGTTTAAAGGCTCCTCAAAAAACTAAAAAATAGAACTGACACATGATTCAGCAATTCTGCTTCACGATATAAATTCAAAAGAAGTTAACATGGGGTCTTGAGATATCTGCACAGCCATGATCACAGCAGCACTAATCACAACAACTAAGAGGTGGAAGCATCTAACTCTCCATCAAATGTGATATATACACACAATGAAACATTATTTAGCCATATAAAGAAAATTCTGTCACATGCTAGCTACAACATGCATGATCATTTTAGACATCAAGCCAAATGAAATAAGCCAGTCATACAAAAAGACAAATACTGTAGGTTTCTAAACACAAATACTGTAGGTTTCTACTTGTATGAAAAAGCTCACAGTCAAGCAATAGAAAGGAAACAAAAAAGAACGATGGAGTCCATATTCTAGGTAAACAGGGAAGAAAAGAGGAGTTGTTATTTAATAGGAAGGTGATGGGTATAGAGTTTTAATTTTGCAAGATGAAAAGGTGTAGAGATCTGTTTCATAACAATGTGATAAGGAATTCCCCAGTAGTTCAGAGGTTAGGACTCCACAGTTTCCTATCAGGGGCCTGGGTATGATTCTCAAACAGGGAACTGTCATTCAAGCTGCATAGCACAGCTAAAACAATGACAACAACAACAAAACAACACTGTGACTCTGTGTGTGTACATGTGTTAGTCACTCAGTTGTGCCCGACTTTGCATCCTCATGGACTAAAGCTTACCAGGTTCCCTTCTCCATGGGATTCTTCAGGCAAGAATACTGAATTGGGTTACCATTTCTTTCTCCAAAAGGCTGATGAAAGTATGTGAAATACTTATCATGAAAAAATGGTTAAAATGGTAAAAATTTAAGTTAGATGTTTTCTACAACAATTAAAAAAAAAAGCATTTAACAGCCAGGAAAGAATTTGAATAGACATTTCTGACTGTTTGCAACCCCATGGACTGTAGCCTATCAGGCTCCTTCGTCCATGGGATTTTTCAGGCAAGAATGCTGGAGTGGATTGCCATTTCCTTCTCAAGGGGATCTTCCCGACCCAGGAATTGAACCCAGGTCTCCCACATTGCAGGCAGACACTTTACCTTCTGAGCCACCAGGGAAGCCCCTAGCAAAATGTAAATCAGTCTCACTGAGATACTACTTCACACCCATACTGCTTCACACCCAATCAAAATGACAAATAATAACAAGTGCTGCAGAGGATGTGGAGAAAAGGAATCTTCAGATATGGTTGATATAATTGCTACAAAATGGTACAACCACTATTGGAAAAGTGGTTTGTCAGTACCTCAAAAATTAAATATAGAGTAGCCATATGATGCAGTAATTTCACTCTTTTGTATATATCCATAAAAACTGAAAATGTTCAGTCCATGCAAAATCAGTGTTCACAGGAACATTACTCACAATAGCCACAAAGAGTACACCATGCAAGTATTGTCCATTAATTGACGAATGGATAAACAAACTGTGGTATATGCTCAATATGGACTACATAGAAGCCATTTACCATACTCATATACCATATTCAGCCATAAAAACAAAACAAAAACATTCACTGCTATACAGCCATAAAATGGATGAATCTTGAAAATACACAAACTAGAGGACTTTGCTGGAGATCCACTGTTTAAGACTCTCCAAAGGTTCCATCCCTGGGCTGGGAACTAAGATCCCACATGCCACACAGCTAAATAAATAAATATTTAAACAGAATATATGACATCTGAATAAAGCCAGACACAAAGGTCACACATTGTATGTGGGAGAACTGTAGGTGGAAGAGAAGCAGGAAAGAGAAGCACTCTGTAATCAAAGTGAAACATTTTTTTCAGGGAGGAGGAAATGAACTACTCTGATAAAGGCTGCCAATAAATTAAATAAAACAACAGCTAAAAATTGACCACTGAGTTAAACATTTGAAATTCACTTGTGGCCTTGACAAGAGTGGCTTTAAAGGAAAACGAGAGAACTTGAGATAACAAAGCCTATGAACAACTCTGAAGAAGTCTATAATAAGCAAATATGAAATAAAAGCAGCAGAAGCAGGATGTGCCACCAAAAGATGGATTTCTAACGAGAGGTCACATTATAGTCAATCTGTTTGCTGATGAGAACCATTCAGAGAAACACAAAACTTAAACCAGGACAAAGAGGAGACTTGCTAGAATATCAAGAAATGAGTAGATTAAGAACTGAATAGATCAAGAATTGAGTAGATCAAGCCGGAAAGCACATAAGCTGGAGAAAGCAATGGAAACCCACACCAGTACTCTTGCCTGGAAAATCCCATGGACTGAGGAGCCTGGTGGGCCGCAGTCCATGGGCTTTCGAAAAGTCGGACACGACTGAGCAACTTCAACTTCACTTTTCACTCTCATGCACTGGAGAAGGAAATGGCACCCCACTCCAGCGTTCTTGCCTGGAGAATCCCAGGAATGGGGGAGCCTGGTGGGCTGCTGTCCCTGAGACTGCAGACTCAGACACGACTGAAGCGGCTTAGCAGCAGCAGCAGCACACAAGAAGAGTACACAAGCCAAATAATTTGCTCACAGTGACAGAACTGAGATCACATGAAAAAAAAAGGCTGGCATGGTGGATTAATGGGTATGGTAACCAGCCTTCAAGTGAATCCAATCTCCTGATATGCCCACCCCTGTGTAGTTCTCTCTCAATCTATCACAGGGTTGACCTTTGAGACTAAGCAAATACAGAAGTGAAGATGTGTAACATCTGAAAAAAGACTCTGCACTTTATCATGGGTGCAAGTGTTTTCCTGAATCACTCATTCTGAGAAAAGACAGCAGCCTTCACAAGAGAAGCCCCTTGGAGAGGCCCACTGAAGGAGGAACTGAGGCTTCAGGAGTACAGCTAAGTGAGAGAGCTTAGATTTAACAAGCTAAGTCTTCAGAGGTTGTCAAGCTAGATAAAAGCTTGCCACTACCTCAGGAGAGATCCTAGGACAAGAGATAACAAGTGTTAAGTTCTTTCAAACTATTCAATTTTGAGATCATATGTACAACACAAACATTTCAAGTTATAATACCATTCACATCATACTTACACACAGAAGAGTTCTCCTATAAATACAGCAAAAATTAAACACACACACACACACACACCCCAAAGCACCTACAAACAGGAGTTGCCTGGCAGTCCAGTGGTTTGGTTAGGACTCAGCCCTCTCACTGCCAGGATCTTATGTTCCAGCCCTGGTTGGGGAACTAATATCCTTTGAAACCACATGTTGTGACCAAAACATAACATGCTGTGAAGTTCAAAGCTGTACCAGCAAGATAAGTATACAACACAGCTGTAGGCACAAGTTGCTGGGCATAGAGCTACCTATGATCATGTTTACTCACATGAAATGAACTCAGATGGTCCCTAGCCCCCATCCAGTGGAGTTCACTTATTTAATAAAATAATGCCCTTAAGGGTACAGAAATGAGCAAGTAATCCCACATAAACATGTTAAATCACAACACATTTTCTCTGAATGAACCACTTTATTCATTTGGCCATGCTGCTTGGCTTGCGGGGTCCCAGTTCCTTGACCAGAGATTGAACCCAGACCACTGCAGTGAAAGCCCAGCATCCTAATCACCAGGCCACCAGGGAACCCCCACACCTGCATTGCTTTGCTTTCGTAGCTAAAACCTTAGGATATGTGCATTGCCCCATTTTAGCCTCACCAAGTGGTCGGAGTCAGCTCTACACAGCTTAAGACCCATGGTGCTCTTACTTTTTTTCTTTCAAGAAGGCAGAAGAAAGCAAGTCACAGCCCCTACCTGTTTTTAAGGTTGCCACTCAGAAAGCTGCAAACCTGAAACCATGATTGCCCTGAAGTCAGCACCCGCAATCAGGGTCAGGTAATCCCCAATCAGGAATACTCTCTCTCAACAGCAACGTGTCAGCCCACGAATGAAAAGAGAAAAACGGAAGGCAAAAAAGCCACAACTTTGTCCCTTATTGTAAAGATGTCTGTCACCTTACCTCAGGGGCCCACTGAAATCCTGAGCGCTTGAGACCTCCCAGGCAGGAAACGGTCACATCCTGGGGACGAGCAGAGGGAAAGGTCAGGGTGAGTCACCTGTTCCGGGAACATTCTATCCCCCCAGGCCCTACCTGGTCCTACCCTACGAATGCTGACCAGGCGTCTCACACTCAACCAGAGCAAGTGATTGAACTCCTTTTCCCTGAGCTTCTTCCTCCCACCTCCCTTCTCTCAGTAACAAACAAATACCTCATCTGCCAACTTCCTGAACCAAAGGCCTGAATCTCGGGGCCCCCAGGGACAGGGCAGTCCTGGTGTCCGAGGAGAGGCAGAGGAAACAGGAAAACGACCAAAGCACCAGGGCAGTGAAGAGGCCACTAGACCGATTTTTTTTTTTTTTTTTGCTGCGCCTGCCTGACTGTGCCTGGGTGCAGAACAGGGTTGGGCCGTGAAGATTTGTGTGTGTGTTTAAATATATTAGGTCCCACAGGAGAGCTGGGGGTGGTGTCGGGGGCCAGGGGCCTTAGAGGCCCTTTCTGCAAGCTGGCTTGTCCCATCCCCCGGGTAGGAAAGCTGCTGGAGAGCAGCGTCCACCCAGACTAGAGAGGGGAGAGGGCGAAAGGAGCCTGAGGCCTATGGGTCCTGCCGCACGCTCCCTCCTGAGGGCCCGCGGGCCCTCACTGGCCGCCCCGCTGAGCAAGGCCCCGTGCGAGTGGGGAATCGAGAAACCCTCCCTTTAGCCCTCGGGCACTGCTTTGGCTGAACCATGCTCCAGTCCTTACCGGTCCCCGTTGGCAGAGGTGACATAACTGACTGCCACTCACCTGCCCTAGGGTGTTCTGGGATTAAGGCTGAGGAGGCGAGCCTGAGGGGATGAGGCCTCCTCATGTCTGGGGCGCCGCCTCAGCCCCCACTACAGGCGTGCGGGCTGCCTCCGATGATTGGCTGCCAGGTGTCGGCGCAAGCAATCTGATTGGCCGCGAGGCCAAGTTGGGCGCATACGCGGGCGATGGACCCCACCCCCACCCCCCAAAAAATCACCCGCTGTGGGCGTGGTCAGGCTGAACAGAATCACAAGGTTCTTGGGTCAAGATTGCTCAGCTCACAGAACGGGAAGAAAGAAAAAAAACAGATAGCACAGTCGCCAGGGCACAGGGCTGAGAACGGCCTCCGAGTCTACCAGGGGAGTCCAGTGATGGTGTCCAGCGCTCACAGCCCTCAGGGGTGACCTCCCTTAAGCAAGTTCTTTGCTTAAGGAACTTGACCATACAGTGTATCTTGAAGACCCTCCTCTTGGAATCACATTTAACTCAATGCAGTGCAACCTGCCCCTGTCTTTGCACAGTCTATTGTGAGCTGAGAAAGAGCTTTACTTTTTCTTTTTCTTGTTCTTTTTTTTTTTTTTTTAATTTTAGAGCTTTACACTTTTAATGGCTGAGGAAAACCGAAAAGAATTTTATTTTCTGACCTGAAAATTGTGTGAAATTCAATTTAAAGTTGGAACAGGGACTTGCCAGTTTTTTGGTTATTATCTATGGCTGAAAACTTAATCACCAATGATCATATTCGCAAAGGCTAAAATATTTATTTTTTGGCCCTTTACAGGGTCTTTTTTAAATGCCCTGTTCTGCTAGAAGTCTCCAAGTAGTCATATGGGAGAATAAAGTTTTGGTTTTATAATATTTTCCTATATATTCATTTTTCATTATTTACTTATTTCCTTCCTTCATATCACTATAAGTTTGTTCTGTTGCTCATTTTTACAACTTTCTGAGATGATTATTTGTAAGTCTCATTATATCTAATATATCTCTTATATCTAATACTATAAATTTACCTTAATTTGTTGTTGTTGTTCAGTCCCTCAGTCATGTTGGACTCTTTGCAACCCCATGGACTGCATGCAGCACACCAGGCTTCCCTGTCCTTCACTGTCTCCTGGAGTTTGCTCAAACTCAGTCCATTGAGTTGGTGACACCATCAATACATCTCATCCTTCGCTGCCCACTTATTTTCCTGTCCTCAGTCTTTCCCAGCATCGAGGTATTTTTCAATGACTTGGCTTTTCACATCAGGTGGCCAAACTATTGGATCGTCAGATTCAGCATCAGTCCTTCCAGTGAGTATTCAGAGTTGATTTCCCATAGGATTGACTGGTTGCATCTTGCTGTCCAAGGGACTCTCAAGAGTCTTCTCCAACACCACAGTTCAAAAAGCATCAATTCTTCGGCACTCCACCTTCTTAATGGTCCAGCTGTCACATCCATGCAGGACTGCCGGAAAAACCATAGCTGTGACTAGATGGACTTTGTCAGCAAAGAAATGTCTCTGCTCTTTAATATACTGTCTAGGTTTGTCATAGCTTTTCTTCCAAGGGGAACATATCTTTCAAGCTCATGGCTACATTCACCATCCACAATCATTTTGGACCCCAAGAAAATAAAGTCTGTTACTGTTTCCATTGTTTCTCTGTACAAATTTAACTGTGTCCCACAATTTTTGCAAATAGACTGTTCATTATCATTCACTACCAAGTATATCCTAATATTCTCTTTTAGAGGGTGGGATGATTTGGGAGAATGGCATTAAAACATTTATACTATCGTGTAAGAATCGAATCACCAGTCTATGTCCGATGCAGGATACAGCATGCTTGGGGCTGGTGCACGGGGATGACCCAGAGGGATATTGTGGAGAGGGAGGTGGGAGGGTGGTTCATGTTTGGGATTGCATGTACACCCGTGGTGGATTCATGTCAATGTATGGCAAAACCAATACAGTATTGTACAGTAAAATAAAGTAAAAATAAAAATTAAAAAAATAATAATAAAGACAAGACTATATATTGTATGGGCTTCCCTGGTCACTCAACTGGTAAATCACTTTCCAGCCAATGCAGGAGACACAAGAGGCTTGGGTTCAATCTTGGGTCAGGAGGATCCCCTGGAGAAAATAATGACAATCTGCTCCAGGATTCTTGCATGAAAATTCCATAGAGATATATATTATATATTAATAGAGTTATTTATATTATCCAAGTGAATGGCATTTAAAAAGATGCTTCTTGGTAAATTTTTCATTGTTGCATTATAGTCAGATGACACAGTCTAAATATTATTGATCCTTTGTATTTGAAGATTTCCATTCAGTTAAGTATACCGTACTTCAGATTTCCATCTCAGTGAAGTAAAAATGAAGTGGGTGTTATGTAGAGAAAATACTTGCAATGGCTAAAATGTATATAAGTCAAATGACTTCCTTTATGCTTCAAAATTATTCCAGCATCTTTCAGTAAGATACCTTTAACTAAGTTTCCTCAAATTTTACCAGTTTTTTCACAAATGTTCTTTCCCAGTTTCATATTCCCATATAGGATACTGAACTGCATGAGGATATATAGCAAAAAGATAACAGACCCCTCTTAGCTTACTCTGGTCTATAGCAGTTTCTTAAACATTCCTTATTTTTCATGACTTTTGACAATTTTCAGGAGTCCTTCAGGGACAGGTATTTTGCAGAATGACTCTCTATATGGGTTTGGTATGTTTCTCCTGATTGCCCTGGGGCTTATATAATTTTAGAACTATACCTCCAAGGCAAAATATCTTTCTCATCACTTCCCATCAAGGATTCATACTATCAATATGGCTTACCACTAGTTCTTCTTCTATAAAGTTGTCTCCTTCCTACTGACATATTCTGTTCTTGGAAACAAGCCACTAAACACAGCCTACATTTAGGGAGGGGCATGGAATCTCATCTTGAGGAAAATATCTAAGAGATACACAAATTACCGAGTCATAAAGGTTAATTGAAACTAATTTATAAGGAAGATCTGGTTCTTCTAGCCATATCTTTTAATTTTAAATTAATTAAAGTAAAGATTTAATAGGTTTTCCAGTTGGTGCTAGTGGTAAAGAACCTGCCTGCCAATACAGGAGATGTAAAAGCCATGGGTTCAACCCCTGGGTCAGGAAGATCCCCTGGAAAGGGAAATGGCAACCCACTCCAGGATTATTGTCTGGATAATCCCATGGACAGAGGAGCCTGGTGCACTACACTGATGGGGTCGCAAAGAGTTGGGCAGACTGAAGCCGCTGAACGCACACAAGGATTTAATACCTCAGTCACACAGGCTATGTTATAACATTTGCAAAGTGGCATATTAGACAAGAACATAGAAAATAGTTTTACTGAGAATTCCTTAGTGATCCAGTTGTTAGAGATTTGTGCTTCTACTGCAGGGGGCAGAGAATCAATCCCTGGTTGAAGATCTAAGATCCCTTAATCCTCACAGCAAGGCCAAAAACAAAACAAAACAAAACAAAACAAACAAACCTGCCAGAAAAACACTCCATCTGAAAATTCAGATAAAGTATATAAACAGAACACCTCACAGAAAAGAAACATAAGCATTTATATATGTGAAAAGCTGATCGTCCTTATTAGGGAATACATCTAAAATTATTTAAAAATTTTCTATTCCTGCAGAAATGTCTGTGAATAGCACTGACTTAGGTCATTGTTTTGCCAAGCTTTCTTCTTTTGTAATGAAGAATGTAATGCATATTAACACATGAAAGTGCTTTAGCTCTGTCTCAAAAATGGGCTATTTTCACTATCATTCAGTTCAAATACTGTTTTTCCCATAACAATTTCTCTTAGGAGCAATAAGTTATTTAGGTTCAGAAGCAGGAGAAGGAGGAGCCTAAACCACAACATTAAAGAGGCTTGTGAATTACCGACGTGCCACTTCTGTACTTTGGGTTCCTGGCAATCCTTACTCTATCCTCAGCCTGTTTGTGGTGATACTGCTTCATTTTCAAACTTTGGGAGTTCTGTCCTCCTCAGTTATCTTTCTGGGTTTTTGTTTGGTCATGCCACAGAACCTGTGGGATCTTAGTTCCACAACCAGATGTTGAACACTGGCCATTGACAGTGAAAGCATCAAGTCCCAACAGCTGAACCAACAGGGAATTCTCATATATTTTTCTTTCTTTCTTTCAAATATTTATTCATTTACTTGGCTGCACTTGTTTTTAGTTCCAGTACAAGGACCCTTCAATCTTTATTGTACCATTTGGGAGCAGGAATTTAAATTGTCACATGTGGTATTTTTAGTTGCAGTATGTGGGATCTAATACCCCGACCAAGGAATGAACTTGGACGCCCTAATATGGGAGCACCAAGTATTTCCACTGGACTACTGGGATGTCCTTCCCATGATCGAACCCAGGTCTCCCACATTGCAAGTGAATTCCTTACTGTCTGAACCACCGTAGCTTTGACTATAAGAATTTTGGTCAGCAGACTGAGGCGTTAGCTTTTTTTTTTTTTTTTTTTGCTGTCTATGTTTGCCATAGCTTTTCTTCCAAGGAGCTAGCTTCCTTTAATTTTGTGGCTACATTCACCATCCACAGTGATTTTGGAGTCCAAAAAAATAAAATCTGCTGTTATTTTCAATTTTTCACCATTTGTTTGCCATAAAGTGATGGGACCAGATGTAGTGATTTTCATTTTTTGAAATTTGAGTTTTAAGCTACTCTTTCACCCTCCTCTTTTGCCAACATCAAGAGGCTCTTCATTTCCTGCCGTTAGGGTGGCACCTTCTGCATATCTGAGGTTGTCGCTATTTCTCCCAGTAATCTTGATTTCAGATTGTGCTTCACCTAGCCCAGTGTTTTTCATGATGTACTCTGCATTTAACTTAAATAAGCAGGGCAACAGTATATAATCCTGACGTACTCCTTTCCCTATTTGCAACCAGTCCCTTGTTCCATGTCCAGTTCTACCTGTTGCTTCTTGAACTGCATACAGATTTCTCAGGAGGCAGGTCAGATGGTCTGGTATTTCCATCTCTTTAAGAATTTTTCAGAGTTTGTTGTGGTTCACACAGTCAAAGGTCTCATCACTTCATCAAAAATAGATGAAGAAACAATGGAAACAGTGACAGAATTTATTTTCTTGAGCTCCATAATCACTACAGATGGTGACTGCAGCCACAAAATTAAAAGATGCTTGCTCCTTGGAAGAAAAGCTGTGACAAATCTAGAAAGCATATGAAAAAGCAGAGACGTTCCTTTGCCAACAAAGGTCCATGTAATCCAGGCTATTGTTCTTCCACTAGCCATGTATGGATGTGAGAGTTGGAGCATAAAGATGGCTGAGCACCAAAGAACTGATGCTTTTGAACTGTGGTGTTGGTGAAGATTCTTGAGTGTCTGTTGGACTGGCAGCAAGATCAAGCTAGTCAGTCCTGCAGGAAATCATTACTGAATAGTCACTGTAAGGAATGATACTGAAAGTGAAGCTCTGATACTTTGACCACCATATGGGGAGAGCAGACTCATTAGAATACACCGTAAGCTGGAAAAGTTTGAAAGAAGGAGGAGGGGATGACAGAGAATGAGATGGTTGGATGGTCATACACTCAACGGACTTGAGCTTGAGCAAGGTCCAGGAGATGGTGAAGGACAGAGAAGCCTGGTGTTCCGCAGTCCATGGTATCACAAAGAGTGAACACGACTGCCCAAAAACAAATTGTTATTTGTCTTGCTTGATGTTTCTCTTGTTCTGCAGCTTTTCATTTATAATTAAACTTGTTCTTTGAAACTCATGGAAGGTCTAGGACCAGAAATTTTTTTACTAATAAGGGAGGACATTGGTGGGGATTGGGCAGGGGATGGTCTATCACTGGGAAAGCCCTGCAGGGTCCTGCTGAGTTATATGATGCAACAGACTGACAATGCCAAGTGTTCAGTAGAAATGGAAATGCCAATACTGTTAGTGGAAATACACATTGCTTCAATCAGTTTCAAAAAAGCCTTTGACTGTACCTGCATGTTAGAATGGCTCAGTCAGTAACATCCGCATGTAACTGAGGAGACCTTGGTTTGAACCCTGGTTCAGGAAAATCCTCTGGAGAAGAAAATGCCAACCCATTGTTGTATTTTTGCCTGGGAAATCCTATGGACAGTGGAGACTGGATGGTTAGTCTATGGGGTTGTAACAGTTAAATACCACTTAGCAACTAAACCACTACCACATGCATTGTCAGAAAATTTCATGTCTAGACATATAGATATTGCTATCTTAAAGAAATTACAATGAGAGACACAAAAATTTTCATAGGCAGCTTATTCATAAAGGAAAAATAAGAGCCTTAAATTTCAGGCATAGTAAAATGGACATATAAGACTATGCCAATTCATCTGAGGGAATTCTACCCAGCAATCAAAAAAGAATATTCCACAGCTACATACAATAAGAACGCATCTCACATAGTTAAAGGAAGACCAGGGGAACATAAAGTCTATTGTGTGATTCTATTTATTTAAAATTTGAAACAAAGAAAAATGAATCCCTGGCTCTAGAGTTCAGAGAAGTCGTTACTTTGAGGGGCAGAGAGTGGCCAGTAAGGAAAATGGAGATTTCAAAGCTAATTGATAGAAGAAAGAGGAAACAAATACAATCTCAGTTACAGTAAAGCCAGACTTTATTTACTTGGGATCCAAAATAACCGTAGATGGTTACTGATGCCGTGAAATTAAAAGATGCTCACTCCTTCGAAGAAAAGTTGTTACAAAGCTAGACTGTGTATTGCAAGAAAGAGACACCACAATATGTAAGACAAATGCTAACAAGTATGAAAGGGGAAATTAACAATAACACAATAATAGCGGAAGACTTTAATACCCCACTAACACCTATGGACAGATCAACTAAACAGAAAATTAACAAAGAAACACAAACTTTAAATGATACATTAGACCAGTTAGACCTAATTGATATCTACAGGACATTTCACCCCAAAACAATGAATTTCACCTTTTTCTCAAGTGCTCACAGAACCTTCTCCAGGATAGATCGCATCTGGGGCCATAAATCTAACCTTGATAAATTTTTAAAAATCAAAATCATTCCAATCATCTTTTCTGACCATAATGCTTTAAGATTAGATCTCAATTACAGAAGAATAACTATTAAAAATTCCAACATATGGAGGTTGAACAACACACTTCTGAATAACCAACAAATCACAGAAGAAATCAAAAAATAAATCAAAATATGCAAAGAAATGAATGAAAATGAAAACACAACAACCCAAAACCTGTGGGACACTATCAAAGCAGTGCTAAGAGGACAGTTCATAGCAATACAGGCATACCTCAAGAAACAAGAAAGAAGTCAAATAAATAAACAAGCTCTACACCTAAAGCAACTAGAAAAGGAAGAATTGGAGAACCCCAGAGTTAGTAGAAGGAAGGAAATCTTAAAAATAAGGGCAGAAATGAATGCAAAAGAAACAAAAGAGACCATAGAAAACATCAACAAAGCCAAAAGCTGGTTCTTTGAAAGGATAAATAAAATTTACAAACCATTAGCCAGACTCATCAAGAAGCAGAGAAAGAAAAATCAAATCAACACAATTAGAAATGAAAATGGAGAGATCACAACAGACAACACAGAAATACAAAGGATCATAAGAGACTCCTCTCAGCAATTATACGCCAATAAAATGGACAACGTGGAAGAAATTGACAAATTCTTAGAAAAGTACAATTTTCGAAAACTGAACCAGGAAGAAATAGAAAATCTTAAGAGACCCATCACAAGCATGGAAATTGAAACTGTAATCAGAAATCTTCCAGCAAAGAAAAGCCCAGGTCCAGATGGCTTCACAGCTGAATTCTACTGAAAGTTTCGAGAAGAACTAACACCTATCCTACTCAAACTCTTCCAGAAAATTGCAGAGGAAGGTAAACTTCCAAACTCATTCTATGAGGCCACCATTACCCTAATACCAAAACCTGACAAAGATACTACAAGAAAGGAAAACTACAGGCCAATATCACTGATGAACATAGATCCAAAAATCCTCAATAAAATTCTAGCAATTAGAATCCAATAATACATTAAAAAGATAATACATCATGACCATGTGGGCTTTATCCAAGGGATACAAGTATTCTTCAATATCGGCAAATCAATCACTGTAATTCACCACATTAACAAATTGAAAAATAAAAGCCATATGATTATCTCAATAGATGCAGAGAAGGCCTTTGACAAAATTCAACATCCATTTATGATAAAAAACTCTCCAGGAAGCAGGAATAGAAGGAACATACCTCAACATAATAAAAACATACCTATATATGACAAACCCACAGCAAACATTATCCTCAATGGTGAAATATTGAAAGCATTTCCCCTAAAGTGCGGAACAAGACAAGGGTGCCCACTTTCACTGCTACTATTTAACATAGTTCTGGAAGTTTTGGCCACAGCAATCAGAGCAGAAAAAGAAATAAAAGGAATTCAAATTGGAAAAGAAGTAAAACTCTCATTGTTTGCAGATGACATGATCCTCTACATAGAAAACCCCAAAGACTCCACCAGAAGATTACTAGAGCTAATTAATGAATATAGTAAAGTTGCAGGATATAAAATCAACACACAGAAATCCCTTGCCTTCCTATACACTAATAATGAGAAAGTAGAAAAAGAAATTAAGGAAACAATTCCATTCACCATTGCAACTAAAAGAATAAAATACTTAGGAATATATCTACCTAAAGAAACTAAAGACCTATATATATTTAAAACTATAAAACACTGATGAAAAAAATCAAAGAGGACACCAATACATGGAGAAATATACCATGTTCATGGATTGGAAGAATCAATATAGTGAAAATGAGTATACTACCCAAAGCAATTTACAAATTCAATGCAATCCCTATCAAGCTACCAGCGATATTTTTCACAGAACTAGAACAAATCATTTCAAGATTTGTATGGAAATACAAAAAAAGAATAGCCAAAGCAATCTTGAGAAAGAAGAATGGAACTGGAGGAATCAACTTGCCTGACTTCAGGCTCTACTACAAAGCCACAGTTATCAAGACAGTATGGTACTGGCACAAAGACAGACATATAGATCAATGGAACAAAATAGAAAGCCCAGAGATAAATCCACACACCTGGGGACAGCTTATCTTTGACAACGGAGGCAAGAATATACAATGGACTAAAGACAATCTCTTTAACAAGTGGTGCTGGGAAAACTGGTCAACCACTTTTAAAAGAATGAAACTACATCACTTTCTAACACCGCACATGAAAATAAACTCAAAGTGGATTAAAGATCTAAACATAAGACCAGAAACTATAAAACTCCTAGAGGAGAACAAACACAAAACACTCTCCGACATAAATCACAGCAGGATCCTCTATGATCCACCTCCCAGAATTCTGGAAATAAAAGCAAAAATAAACAAATGGGATCTAATTAAAATTAAAAGCTTCTGCACAACAAAGGAAAATATAAGCAATGTGAAAAGACAGACTTCTGAATGGGAGAAAATAATAGCAAATGAAACAACTGACAAACAACTAATCTCAAAAATATACAAGCAACTTATGCAGCTCAATTCCAGAAAAATAAATTACCCAATCAAAAAATGGGCCAAATAACTAAATAGACATTTCTCCAAAGAAGACATACGGATGGCTAACACATGAAAAGATGCTCAACATCACTCATTATTAGAGAAATGCAAATCAAAACCATAATGAGCCGTTAAAAAGAATTCATTTGAATCAGTTCTGATGAGATGGATGAAACTGGAGCCGATTATACAGAGTGAAGTAAGCCAGAAAGAAAAACACCAATACAGTATACTAACACATATATACGGAATTTAGAAAGATGGCAATGACGACCCTGTATGCAAGACAGGAAAAAAGACACAGATGTGTATAATGGACTTTTGGACTCAGAGGGAGAGGGAGAGGGTGGGATGATTTGGGAGAATGGCATTTTAACACGTATACTATCATGTTAGAATTGAATTGCCAGTCTATGTCTGACGCAGGATACAGCATGCTTGGGGCTGGTGCATGGGGATGACCCAGAGAGATGTTATGGGGAGGGAGGTGGGAGGGGGGTTCATGTTTGGGAACGCATGTAAGAATTTTAGATTTTAAAATTTAAAAAATAAAAAACCAAAAAAAATAAAAAATAAATAAAAACAGTTGAAATTTTGGAGAGAAAGAACTGGTATGGAATGATGGAAAATAAAATTAAAGCTTAAAAAAAAAAAAAAAAACACAATGAGGTATCACTTCACACCGGTCAGAATGTCTGCATTCCAAAAATCTGCAAGCAATAAATGCTGGAGAGGGTGTGGAGAAAAGGGAACCCTCTTACACTGCTGGTGGGAATGCAAACTAGTGCAACCACTATGGAGAACAGTGTGGAGATTCCTTAAAAAATTGCAAATAGAACTGCCTTATGACCCAGCAATCCCACTGCTGGGCATACACACCAAGAAACCAGAATTGAAAGAGACATGTGTACTCCAATGTTCATCGCAGCACTGTTTATAATAGCCAGGACATAGAAACAACCTAGATGTCCATCAGCAGATGAATGTATAAGAAAGCTGTGGTACATATACACAATGGAGTACTACTCAGCCATTAAAAAGAATACATTTGAATCAGTTCTGTTGAGATGGATGAAACTGGAGCCGATTATACAGAGTGAAGTAAGCCAGAAAGGAAAACACCAATACAGTATAGTAACACATATATATGGAATTTAGAAAAATGGCAATGATGACCCTGTATGCAAGACAGCAAAAAAGACACAGATTTGTATAGTGGAGTTTTGGGCTCAGAGGGAGAGGGAGAGGGTGGGATGATTTGGGAGAATGGCATTCTATCATGTATAATATCATGTAAGAATCAAATCACCAATCTATGTCTGATGCAGGATATTGCATGCTTGGGGCTGGTGCATGGGGATGACCCAGAGGGATGTTGTTGGGAAGGAGGTGGGAGGGGGGTTCATGTTTGGGATCACATCTACACCTGTGGTGGATTCATGTCAATGTATGATGAAATAAACACAGTAATGTAAAGTAAAATAAAGTAAAAATAAAATTAAAAAAATATTAAAAAATAAAGAAAGCTGAAAATAAATAAATACATAAATAAAATAAAAGAAAGAGACATTTCTTTGCCAACATATGTCCATAAAGTCAAATCTATGGTTTCTCCAGTAGTCAGATACCGATGGAGGAGCTGCAACATAAAGAAGGCTGAGTGCTGAAGAATTGATCTTTTCAAACTGTGGTGCTGGAGAATGGAGTAGATTCTTGAGAGTCCCTTGGACTGCAAGGAGATCCAACCAGTCAATCCTAAGGGAAATCAACCCTGAATATTCAGTGGAAAAACTGATGCTGAAGCTTCAATACTTTGGCCTCCTGATGGGAAGAGTCAACTCACTGGGAAAACAAAACAAAACAAAACAAAACAAAACACTTGATACTGGGAAATATTGAAGGCAGGAGCAGAAGTCATGACAGAGGACAGGATGGTTGGATGGCATCAGCAACCCAGTGGAATGAGTTCAAGCAAGCTTCAGGAAATGGTGATGGACAGGGAAGCCTGGCATGCTGAAGTTCATAGGGTCACAGGGACTCAGACACGACTGAGCAACTGAACAACAAAAGCCAGGCAGGGTCTTTAACATACAGCTGGCTAAACCTCAATGGGGCTTTTTTGAATTTCCGGAGGTGGGTAGAACATAATTTTTTAGCCAGATCCCTTGCTGCAAAATGTCTGGAATATTTTGTGTTCGTAGACAATCTTTTTTGTGTTTTTTCTGGGTGGTACTTAGGAGTCAGTGTTCCTCACAATGATGGATGCTGTCTCTCTCAGTCCCAGCTGAACTGAACTTTGGATCATGACCTCTGTTTCAGGAGGCAACCCTCGCAAGTGCTCTGGCTTTTGGAATGAACGATGATTCTTGGTTTGGTTCTCTGTCTTTTCCTTCATGTTCAAACTTTGTAGCCAGCACTTGGAACATGGAAAGACCCTCCTGTTCCAGTTCCTCCAAGCGTGATTTACAAAGGATGTCACCTGTTTGAAAATTGCGAGGCAAAACGGACAAACAAATTGTTCATATCTCCATGCCATGTTCTAAAATATGCCTCTACATTGGCAAAGGCTGACAATCTGTGATTGCAAACACAGCACACACAGGGCATTTTGCCAGCTGTGTGACTGTCGTTCATGTGCTGTAAGAGAACCTGATCTGTTTTGAAGGACAATTCACAGATATTACAGACCGTGGAGGGCTCCCAGGAAGCATGGACACTTTCAATGCGACGCTGCAGCTGGAACGAGGTGGGAAACTGGTGGTGGCAGTGCTGGCAGGTAGTGTAGATTTCTCAGCTGACACCCTTCTGCCTCTCAAGCTCCAGATGGTTCCTCAGGTGGTCATAAACTTGACATATTTTATAATACTCAAGCAGCTGAGGCATTTAAAGGCTTTGTGAGTCTTCTGTTCTGGTGCCGTCTTTTGTATGCTGCCATAGAAAAAGCCATCAAATAACATTTACTTTCATCAGTAAATTTGATCCCAGATTTACTTTCATGGGATCAACAGTGATGCTCTGACGTGCAAGAGTCAAAAAGTCCATTTTCTCCAGCCCTTACAAACTACATGTTCCTTCTGGATCCATAAGATGGAAGCACGCCTGGTCATTGGCATGAGTCCGTGAAAATGATGCCCCACCATGAACATGGCTCGGTGAGGTCAGGGAAAATCTTCCAAGGTCATAATTGTGTTTTTCCAGGAGAGATACCTGGAGGGGCCATGGTGGAGGCATGTTCCCTTGGGATTCCATCGCTGAGATTGGGTCTTTTGGGATTCCCACTGTTAAATTTCACATCTGAAGTGGGACACCACTTTGATTTAAGAGGGCTTTCATCCTTGCCTCCTAAAGAGAGAATGGCTCCAGAGAAAGAGTGAGGACTCAGATTGAGAAATTCTGAATTGTGAAGGACAGTTTCTGGAGGGCTCGTTTTATAACAAGGTTTAGATGAAGCCTCAGAAATAATAGAACTGCCTCTTCCTCCCCATACACACTGAGAAGCTGGTGATAGGGCAGCTGGCTCTGATGCTGGGGTCCTAAGATTTGTCGGTTGCAACGTGCAGGAGGGATCCAGACTCACGTGGTCCTCCGTTCCTTTTGAAGATGAGTCCCTGGTCACTCTGTTCAGAATGTTAGAAATGACTGGCTCCGAACTTGAAATCACTCTGACAAAGAAGGTTTCAGCATCCTCACTGACGTGCTCCACTCTAACAAAGATGACCTCAGCATCGTCATTGTCCTCATCTCTGGATTTGGACACGGCAGTCTTTTTCTCGGTTTGTGGTGGTGCTTGCGCTTCCTCACACGGGAAGAGATGGGCCATTTTACAATCACTTTTGGCTTCAATTGGCCCCTTCTAGTGTTTTTTTTTTTTTTTTTTCCACCTAAAAGCAATCACCAGACAAGGTCATCCCCTCTGATCTCAGGTGTCACTTTCTGTGGTTTCAGTTAACCCTCAGTTGTTCTCCGAGAATATTAAATGGAAAACTCCAGAAATACATAAGTTATGCGTTTTAATCTGCAGGTAATTCTGAGGAGTGTGATTGGAATCTCACACCATCCTGTTTCTTCCTACCCAGAATGTGAATCATTCCTTAGTCCTGAACATCCCACTCATTTGTCACTCGGTTACCACAATGACTGTTGAGATGTCACAGGGCTTGTGACCAAGTCATCCTTATTTTACCAAATAATGGCCCCAAACCATAAGTGAAGTGATGCTGTCCATTTAGGTATGCCAGAGAAAATCCATTAAGTGCTACCTTTAAGTAGAAAGATCAAATTCCTCAATTTGATATAAAAAGAGAAAGAAAAAAATGTATGCTGTGGTTGCTAATATCTGTGGTGAATGTGAAGAAGAGAAAATAAATCTGGGTTAGTTTTGCTGTCACACCTCAAACTGCAAAAGGTATGGACACAGAGCATAGTAAGTGCTTAGTTAGGGTGAAAAAAAAAATCACTCAATTAGCACAGTAATATATTTTATATAGTGACTACACCCACAAAACTTTCATAAAAGTATATTGTTATAATTGTTCTATGTTAATATTACACCTTCCCTGGTGGCTCAGATGGTAAAGTGTCTGCCTACAATTCGGGAGAGCCAGGTTCAATCCCTGGGTCAGGAAGATCCTCTGAAGAAGGAAATGGCATTCCAGTCCAGAATTCTTGCCTGGGAAACGCCATGGACAGAGGAGCGTAATAAGCAGCAGTCCATGGTGTCGCAAAGAGTTGGACACCGCTGAGCGACTTCACTTTCACTTTCCTGATATTGTTAGGCAGTAGCTGATCTCTTACTGAGCCTCTATAAAATAAACTGCATCACCGTTATGTTTGTATAGAAGAACCTTTGCGTATATAGAGTTTGATACTGTGTGAGGTTACCGATGTCTGCTGGGGGTCTCGAAACTTATACTCTGCCAATAAGTGGTGATGATTATATTTTTTTCAAAAGACAAAATTAGTACCTGATTTAATCATTGGCTGAAACATTGAGATAGCTATTAATACCCTTAGACATAAGGAAACATCTCAAACTCAGTTAAGTGACATGATTGTTTTAAACTTCCTTCTCCAGTAACCACTTTTGCCTTGTCTCCCCATGGTGGCCCCAGTGCTCCTGTTAAACTCTGCAGGAGAGCTGGTAGGCACCATTTTGCTTATAGATCTACAATCTCACTCAGAAATGCTGACCAACAGAAAATGTCCAAAAGGGCCCCCAGCTGTCCCTTGGGTGTGCCTCTCACTCCCTCCACTCTCTGAGTCCAAAAGGCACCATAGTCTATACATGGGTAATATATATATATTGCAGGTTTTTTCAAGCCTTTATTTTTAAGAGCAATTTTATGTTTACAAGATAAATGAAAGTGCAGAGATTTCCCATATAGAAGGAAGATTTCCTCTTCCTCCACACATGCATCATCTTCCCCAGGGTCAGTATCACTCACAAGATGTTTTTACCACGGATGAACCCACACTGACACATTATCATCACCCAAAGTCCACAATTTACCTTAGGACCCACTCTTGGCTTTGTACTTTCTATGGGTTTGGGCAAACGTATAAAAATCCCGTGGAAGGAGGAGCCCGGTGGGCTGCAGTCCATGGGGTCACTAGGAGTTGGACATGACTGAGTGACTTCCTTTTCACTTTTCACTTTCATGCATTGCAGAAGGAAATGGCAAGCCACTCCAGTGTTCTTGCCTGGAGAATCCCAGGGACAGCAGAGGCTGGTGGGTTGCTGTCTATGGGGTCGCACAGAGTTGGACACGACTGAAGCAACTTAGCAGCAGCAGCAACATAATAGCACATATGCATCATTATAACATCATACAGATTATTTTCACTTTCTAAAATTTATCTGTATTCTATGTCTTCATCCCTCTCCCATTTCCTCTGGAAACCACTGAATTTATTGTCTTCATGGTTTTGCCTTTTCCTGAAGGTAATATCATTTGAGTTATATGGTATGTATCCTTTTCAGATTGCCTTATTTTACTTAGTGATATGCATTTCAGTTTCCTGTATATCTTGTTTATGGCTTAAGAGCTCATTTCTTTTTAGCACTATGTAATATCCCACTGTGGTTAGACCACAGTTTATCCCTTTATCTACTGAAGGGTATCTTTGTTGCTTCCAAGTTCTGGCAATTATAAACAAAGCTACTATAAATAGACATGTGCATTATTGTGTGGACATAAGTTTTTCACTCTTTTAGATAAAAACCAAGGAGTGTAACTGTTGGATTCTAAAGGTATGTTCAGTTTTGTGAGAGATTGCTATATTGTCTTCTAAAATTGGTGTAGCATTTCACATTCTTACCAGCAATACATGAGTTCCTATTCCTTCACATCCTCATCAGTCAATGTATGGCAAAACCAATACAGTATTGTAAAGTAAAATAAAGTAAAAATAAAAATTAAAAAAATTTAAAAAAATGAAATAAAATATATAAATAAAAAATGAAACAGTTACATATCCATTAGAATGGCCAAATTCCAGAACACTGACAACAACAAAAATATTCTTTAAAAAATCCCAGCCAATTCTAATAGCAAGACTTGAACCTACCTCATGCTGGCAACTCTCTCTCTCTTTCTCTCTCTCTCTTTCTCAAGAGCATTT
The DNA here is from genome assembly GCA_963981305.1 of Rupicapra rupicapra. Classification (NCBI taxonomy): domain Eukaryota; kingdom Metazoa; phylum Chordata; class Mammalia; order Artiodactyla; family Bovidae; genus Rupicapra; species Rupicapra rupicapra. Next base: position 5,987,243 of record OZ022299.1, on the reverse strand, counting down.
ACACTGTACTTGAAACTATTTACACAGCATCAACATTGTATTAGGTATTATTAGGAATGTGGAGATGATTTAAAACATGTGGGAGTATCCGCTTAAGTTACATGGAAAGACTGCACCATTTTATATAATGGACTTGAGCGTCCATGGATTTTGGTATCTCCAGGTGCAGGGTTCCCAGACCCAGTCTCCCAAGGGAACCGAGGAGGAAGGATGGGGACTTCTCACGACTTCTACTGCTCCCCCTGCCTTGGATGCTGTGTCAAGTACCAGCACCCAACTCTTAACCTGCCTCGGTCCACAGTTTTTCTGCCAGGCTTTACTGACCATGATGTCAGAAAGCACAGCCTCCCCCAACTCACATGCCTTATTTACCTCCAGATCTATTGGGCTGCTGTATTTTGGTTTCTAGAACAACATGTAGTGTCTGTCAGTGCTACATGTCTGCTGCATAAATAAACAGTAACTGTTATTAAACAATCATTTATCTGTACCTCAAGCTTGACCTACTGATTCCTGGCTCCCCAAGTACTTACACTTGATCTTACCCAAAAGGCTGAGAAGCAATTTCTCCAAGCATTTAATGACTTCCAAATCTGAATGAATTAAAACTATCATGCAAGAGAGAAAGTCGGCCAGTATATAGCTGGATGCTGACAGGGGCGGTAGTGCTCATTGAAATAAAAGATTTGTAACACAATTTCTCTCCATATAATATGTTTGTTGATAGTTTCCATGCCATTAACATGTTTCATAGACATTAAGGGGCATTCTAAAGTTTACATGTGGCCATTTGTGAAAGCAGATCACATTTCATCAGGAGCATATCATAGTTGGGTTGTGGGTAAATGATGACCCTAGCGGTAAAGGTCCCTCCAGCAAATGCAGAAGACCTAAGAGATGCAGGCTCCATCTCTGGGTCAGCAAGACCCCCTGGAGGAGGGCATGGAACCCACTGCAGTATTCCTGCCTGAAGAATCGTATGGACAGAGAATGGCGGGCGACAGTCCAGAGGTTTGCAAAGAGTCAAGCATGACTGAAGCACCTGAACACATACACATACATATGTATATAAATCTACATTTTATAGTGGTATGAAAAATAATGCTGTGGGACTTCCCTGGTAATCCAGTGTTTAAGACTCCTCACTTCCAGGCCAGGGGCATGGCTTCAATCCCTGGTCAGGGACCTGTGATCCCACATGCCACTGGGTGTGGCCAAATGTAAATGGACTAATGTATCTTACAGCTGATGCCATCTTAGATTTAATGAAGATTTCTATTTTTCATAAGCAGAATCCAGCCTACTAAATTCAGGTAACAAGTCACTAATGGGATGCTAGCTATGTTATATAGGCAAATGGTTTAGACAGGGATTGATAAATTGCCTTGCTTCCTGTTTCATTATATATTTTTCCCCAACCAGCTAACTGAGCGATTTTTAAGTTTTAGTTTATTTTTTTTCTTGTTTTAACTTTTAAAAAACGTTTAATATTTTATACATTTGTTTTAATTTGTGGAAAAACAAAGGAAACTTTTCTGACATGTGAAAATTATATAATATCTATATTTCAGTGTCACAAAGAAAGTTTTATTGGAACACAGCCATCATCATTTGCCACTGCCTGAGGCTATTTCACACTGCTAATGGGAGAGACCTCATGGCCCTTAGTGCCTGGTTACCCTCTAGCCCTTTACAGAGAAATATTGCAGACTCATGGCTGCAGAGAACAAAATGAAGCATCCCAAACCCCATGGCTCACCAGCTCCTGAAGTCCAGCTGACTCAGTGCAGCTAAACACTTCCTACTCTGAGACCAAGTGGAGGGTGAAGCTGGAGTGTCTTTGCCTCCACATCCCTGAAAGATTTCTCTGGGAATAGCAGCACCGCTTCCTGTGTCCAGTGTCCGTTAAACTACCACCTGGCTCTCCAAAAGCCTTTTCCCAGTGAGGCTGCATCAGGAGATTCCAAGCCTTTTAAAGCCCATTCTAGTCCAATCCACAGTACCCAAACTGGGCTCCAATCAGGTTTCTGAACCAGTTTTTCCTCATAGGATCTTTCAACTAGAAACATCTCTAGCAAAATGTTAGAGAGGGGAAAGAATCTGAGTGGGGCTTCAAGGGCCCCTCCCAGGGGCTAATTTTCCAGGTCTCAGTGAAGTGAGAGTCCTCACTTGCATCCCTGGCATCCAGAGGCCCACCACCTTATCTCCAATTTATCTGAATGCTTAGTTATTTGGGGTTCAATAGCTTAAGAGCAAGGGAAGGTGGTCCACACAGTTATTCCAACAGGGCATGGCTGATGTCAGGAACCTAAAAAGTCAGGAGTTCTCTTCCAAAGGCAAAAAATTCTCCAGCTGCAAACAGTGAACCCCTGTCCTCTTCAAAAAGCAAGGGGGTGGGTTGAGGAGGAGGTGGTGTGAGGAGGGCAGAAAGCAAGCTAATTCCCAGGTGATCTGCACTTGAAGACTCAGCACCCGCTGGATTCCCAGGGTCCTCACTCTGAATCTAGATGCTGAAACCCAGGAGCTTTTTCTAGGCAGGGGCTCATGCTTTCTTAAACCATGTCAGGAGTGTCACTTCACACCATCACCCCCCTCCTGCTCCCTACCCCCCTTACTCGCCCTCTTCTCTGTCCTCCTTTGCAGCACCTAGATTATATCTCAAGCTTTCCCTCCCACTGTCTTTACAGCCCTGTGCACACAGATTCGTGGGGGGAGGGGGGGTTTCAGAGAAAAAAATATGTGTATTTCGATTCGTTATAAGGTAATAGAATTACTGAATTAGAACAAAAGTGATGTTCACTGTTGAACGTGATATCAAATGCTGTAATCAGATATAACATCAAAAATACCGTTATTATCAAATCAACATGTGTTCCCCTTAAATTTACAGAATATATGTCCATTACATCTCAATGAAGCAGGAGAAAAAAACATAAAAACTGACCATTAGAAAGAGTTAGTTTTATACTCTTTTAAGAAGCATGATGGTCGGTGCTGTGCCTAGTAGCTCAGTTGTGTCTGACTTTTGTGACCCTATGGACTGTACTCAGCCAGGCTCCTCTACCCATTGAGTTCACCAGGGAAAAATGCTGGAATGGATTGCCATGTCCTTCTCCAATTTTGGTGAGTATTAAAACCCAAGGCTAGAGATTTTCTGGCGGTCCAGTGGTTGAGAATCTGGCTTCCAATGCAGGGAATGTGGATTTAATACATGGTGGGTAAGATCCCACATGCCAGAGGGTAATAGAACGAACAAAGGATTATGTGTGTCACGACTAAGACCCGAATAAGACAAATAAGTGAAAAAAAAAAAAAAAAAACTGATTATTTTTTAAAACTCTATGCTCTTTACATTCTTCTGTATATATTAGAAAGCATGATATTAACAGTTTTATTTATTTATGGACACACCATGAGACTTCCTGCAGGAACTTAGTTTCCAACCAGGAACTGAACCCAGGTCACCAGAGTGAAAGTATTGAACACGAACTGCTGGCTTGCCAGGGAATTCCTAGTTTGATTTACTTAAAGGGTTTATTTTTATTGTATGCCAAAAGGTACATCCTCTGCAGTATTTACACTTACAACAAAACATTTTGGATGCCATTTTTTAAATGTTTGCAAAAACTTAGGAAAAGGAAGAAACATTTTGTCTACGTATTTATGCTTCTAGGCTTCCCTGATGGCTCAGAGAGTAAAAAAAATCTGCCTGCAGTACAGGAGATCAGGGTTTAATGCCTGTGTTAGGAAGATCTCCTGAAGAAGGAAATGGCTCTCCACTTAAGTATGCTTGCCTGGAGAATTCCATGGACAGAGGAGCCTGGCGAGCTACTATCCATGGGTTTGCAAAGTGTCAAACACAACTGGATAACTAACACTTTCACTTTCATATGCTTCTAAGGATTGCTCAAATCTCAGAATCACCTGGTACATTATTATACATAGAGTTTCCACGCTGCATATCACACCTAAGAAATTCAAATTGCCCTAGGAGAGGGCCTGGGAATCTGAAAGTTCAAATTTTGCCTCACTTGATTCTAAAGTGAAATGAATCCCAAGGTGTAAGGTCATCCAATACTTTGGGAAAGATTGATCTCTGGTGGCTCAGCAGTAAAGAATCAACCTCTTAATGCAGGAGACCTGCGTACATTTTCTGGGTCGGAAAGCTCTCCTGGAGGAAGAAATGGCAACCACGCCAGTATTCTTGCCTGAGAAATCCCATGGACAGAGGAGCCTGGCAGGCTACAGTCTATGGGGTCACAAAAGACTCAGACACACAACTTAGAAACTAAATTGCAACAGTGAAAGTGAGAGGTGCTCAGCTGTGTCCAACCCTTTGTGACCGCATGGACTATATGCAGTCCATGGAATCCTCCAGGCTAGAATGCTGGTATGGGTAGCCTTTCCTGTCTCCGGGGCATCTTCCCAACCCAGGGATCAAACCCAGGTCTCCCATATTGCAGTCAGATTCTTTACCAGCTGAGGCACAATGGGAGCCCAAGGAACAATAAGAATATGCTTAAAATACCCAAGAATCTACGCCTTCAGGAGACTCTAAGGTTTGAGGGTCAGGATTTCATTTTCTTCTTCATGTGACACACTGAGCACCTGCCTTGGGAGGAGCAGGTTATTGGTAATTCAATAAACCAAAGAGATGTTGTAGCTTGAGCTGGGTGCTTCATCCTCCCCACCACCCTTCAGAGATTCTAGGAGCTCCACACCCTCTTTTGGATGTCCTTCATATTGAAGGAAGTTAGGATATAATCAAAGCTCAGAGATCTGGATGCAAACATCTCAGTTTGGGCTACGCTTTCAATCTCCTGGGCTGTGCTTCTTAACCGTCAGTGAATCTAAGGAATTGCCTATGTGTCTGGTGCAAAAACACATTCTCATAGGTTGGGCCTGAGAGTCTGAGTTTCTCACAAGCTCCAGGTGTTGCCCAGGCTGCTTAAGGTGTCCATATTAAACAGTGAGTACTAGAGAGATTTTGCAAACTACTGCCGTTCTGATTGATTCTGTCAATCTTGTTCCATACCCACAGGCTCAGTATCTCCAGGAATGGGACCAGGGAGTCAACGTTATTAAAGGTCTCAGGTATTTCTAAGGAGCAGGTAGGGTGCAAATGTGTAGCTAGGCAAATCACCCTACCATCAACCCTGTTTGGGGCTTCATTGTGTCCTGAAAAATCCATATGTTGGGGGGATTTTCCCAAAGGTTCAATGGCTAAAACTCTCCACTCCCAGTGCAGGGGCTGGGTTTCTGTCCGTGGTCAGGGAACTAGATCCCAAGTGCTGCCAGGAAGACCGAAGACCCCACATACCACAACTAACATCCGGTGCGGTCAAATAAATTAATTTATTTAAAAAAAAAAAATCTGTAGAATTTCTAAACCCTAACACTTTGGAATGCAACCATGTTTGTAGATTATACCTTTAATGAGCTGATTAAGTTAAAACGAGGTCACTAAGGTGGGCCCTAGTCCATTTCTGATGGTTCTCTATATAAAAAGAAAGAGAAAATTTCCCTGGAAGGCCAGTGGTTCGGGCTTAGAACTTTCACTGCCAAGAGTCCAATTCAATCCCTCGTCTGGCAACTAAGACCCAGAAGAATAGCAGCATGGACAGAAAATAAAAAGGAAATTATGACAAACAAGACATCAAGGATGCATGGACATAAAGGGACAGAAGGACACGAGAATGCAGGTGCCTGCTCATCAAGGAAAGATCTCCAGAGACACCACACTGTCAACACCTTGATCCTGGATTTCTAGCCTCCAGAACTGGGAGAAAACAATTTCCTGTTGTTTAAGTCTTGTGTATTTCTGGTGGACACCTTGGTACATTAATGTATTCTTTAGATCAGGAGTCCCTAGAGAGGGCTCACCTCAAGGGCAGTAGGGGGTATGTAGGTGATGACTCGGCTCCCAGCTGACTCTCAAACATTAACAAATGACACCCACCCAGATTTTCCAGGACGCAACTTGCTCCTGTGGACCTCTTCTTGCAGACAACTACTGCTAAACGTCCCCACACAAATTTTTTTCTGCCCCGAGCCCTTTGTTGTTGTTTGTTTGTTTGTTTGTTTTTGCTTCTCTCCTAGACTCTGAGGGACAGAACCTTAAGAACAGAGTGAGGCCTGTGCTCACACCATCCTGGATGTGAAGGAGAGTATGTGTTCTGACGAAAAAAACAAACAAACAAATAAAAAACCAAAGCTGTCTAGCAGAAGCTTGTCACCAAGTGTACAGAAAAGCCTTCACATGTTAGGTTAGGAAGAAGCAGAGGACATGATTTCAACCTCTTCTTCAGGGAAGGTTTCTGGGAAGGAGGACGGCATGCTTTCTGTAGGTGGATTGAGGGCAGATGAATTTATTGAAAGGCATTGGGTAGCCAGGAAAGGAATATGAGTGTAGAGGGGTATGTCATCCTTCAGTTCTCTCTACCTCCAGAAGTTTCTATGATATGGGCCACGGTCACAGGTCTCCCAGAGGTCAGGGAGAAAGGAACGTTTGGTGACTTCATCAAAGCCTGGCCCATAGAAGCCTGGCTCTCAGCAACCAACATCAGGCTTCTGGGGCATTCACCAGGCTCAGGAAATGACCTACTGGGAACTCTCTGGTAGTCCTGGGATGGTTAGGATTCTGAACTTTCACTGCTGAGGGCATGAATTCTATCCTTAGTTGGGAAACTAAGATCCTGCAAGCTGTGTTGGCTGGCCAACAAAAGAAACAAAAAGAGAAAGACAGACATGACCGGTTCCCACCTTTCCTTCCATGGACAACCCCAAGGACAACTACAGTCCAGATCCATTGCTGTGGCCAAGGAGGAAGCTCCCTGGGGCTTGTGGCCATGGAGTGACATTTGGTCAGCCTGAGTGTCCACCAACAGGGCTGAGCATCTCACACCAAATGAGAACCTGGTACCCAGGAGGAGATCAGGCCCTTGAGACAGGGCCGTGTGAGAAGTGGACTCTACAAGGTGTCCAAAAGGCACATCATTCAAGAGAGCACTAATTCAGGTGGCTAGCCTCTACCCACTTCCTCCGTCTCTAGGGGAGAGCTTGGCCCTTCCATTGTTCTCACAATTCTTTTCCTCTTCTACTCTCCCTGGAACAGCTTTATCTCAAGAAACTGTTGTTCATTTGCCCAGTTGTATCTGCAACCCCATGGACTTCAGCACGCCAGACCTCCCTGTCCCTCACCATTTCCTGAAATTTGCTCAAGTTCATGTCGAGTGCATTGGTGATGCCATCCAGCCATCTCATTCTCTGTTGCCCTCTTCTCCTTCTGCCCTCAATCTTGCCCAGCATCAGGGACTTCCCCAGTGAATCAGCTGCTTATATAACATGACCAATATAGTGGACCTTCAGCTTCAGCATCAACCCTTCTAACAAGTATTCAGGGTTGATCTCCCTTAAGATTGACTGGTGTGAACTCCTTGCTGTCCAAAGGGCTTTCAGGAGTGTTCACCAGCACCACAATTCGAAGACAAAAATTCTTTGATGCTCTGCCTTCTTTGTGGTCCAGCTCTCACAACCGTACATGACCACTTGGAAGATCACAGTGTTGACTATACAGACCTTTGTTGGCAGAGTAACGTCTCTGCGTTTCAACACCCTGTCTAGGTTTGTCATAGCTTTCCTTCCAAGAAGCAACCGTCTTTTGATTTCATGGTGGCAATCACCATTTCAGTGATTGTACAGCCCAAGAAGAGGAAATCTGTCAGTACTTCCACCTTTTTCTTCTATTTACCATGGAGTAATGGGGCTAGATGCCATTATCTTAGTGCTTTTAATATGTAATTTTAAGCTGGCTCTTTCACTCTCCTCCTTCAACCTCACCAAATCAGAGTATCTGGCTTCTTGCTGCTTCTGCCCTCAGTTCTAATTCCCTGAGTAAGAAATCATAAAGGGATGGTTTTGTAGCTTCAATGCAAGGGTGGGACAGAGAGGGGCGAAAACCTATGGGATCGTGACACACTGAGAAACTAAATCAATGACAACTTGCACCACCTGCTTACCTACAGGATTAAAGGTGATGTGAAAGTGTTAGTCAGTCCTATCTGATTCTTTATGACTTCATGTACGGTAAGCCAACAGGCTCCGCTATGGAATTCTCCAGGTAAGAATACTGGAGTGGGTAGTCACTCCCTTCTCCAGGGGATCTTCCTGATTCAGGGACTAAGCTTGAGCGTCCTGCATTGCAGGTGGATTCCTTACCATCTGAGCCACCAGGAAAGCTCAAATCAAGGCAATGCTAATTTCCAGGACATTACTATAGCAAAATTTTGATGGTCCATGCCGGTCGCATCTCTCTCATTCACAAAAAGCGGTATAGTTGGAGCCCACCACTCTGAAGGGGTGCTATTATTTGGTTTACTTGCTAAATCTCCCCTGACTCTTAGAGGACTTGGTCTCAGTAAAGAGCTCTGGTGGGAAAAGAGAATTAGTTAAAAGCCTTAGTACGGCCAAGTTTGCAGAGAACTAGGATTTGGAGGAAATTTTATCTTTACCATTTGGCTTAAGATCAATTCCTAACGATTAAGGTTTTATGAAAAAAAGTTACAGATGAATGACACCAAGGAGAAAAATGCCAAGTTACACTCCACACTGAAATACTAAACTCTGTAGTGACTTTTTTTTGACGATTGGGAATAGATTTCCATCTGCCTTTGAATAAATATTTGTGTGTGAAAGTTTTTATTCATGTAAAAAAAAATAAAACCTGTGGGGTTATTAGTGACATAAAAGCAGATTTAGACAATGGATTCAGGGATGTCGGGTTGTCTCTTAGAAACTGGAGGCTTGCCTGGCTGCTCAGTTGTGCATGCAATGCAGGAGACCCCAGTTCAATCCCTGTGTTGGGAAGATTTCCTGGAAAAGACATCTGTTACTCACTGTAGTATTCTCAGCTGTAGATTCCATAAGCAGAGAAACCTGGAAGTCTACAGTCCATGGAGTCCCAAAGATTCAGATACGGCTGAGCAGTGGGGAAACGGGCGTGGGCTGATGGGTCCCAGAGGCTCCAGATGGACTGCGGGTGAATATCACCCAGGACTCTGGGGCTGATTTTGCACAGTGAACCGTTTTGGCGCTGCCGAGGGTACAAGATGGACGATTTGCATCTGCTGAATCCACTGGGGAAAATGCTCCAGTCCAGAGCCTGGGTGAGGTTAGCAGTGGGGGTCCCTTGGAAGAAGGTTCGCTCTAGTGAGGCTCACTCCTGGACACTTAGTTCAGCTGCCAGAAAGGGAATCAATGCAACACATTCCTACGGACAGACTAGGCTGCATCCTTCAGCTTTTATTACTGTGTTAAAGGCAGAGTGATAACATGTTATTGAGAATTTCCTATGTATTCAGTAGTCTTAGAGGAAAACAATAATTGTAATTTGGACTTAGAGAGGTTGGAGCCCCTTCAACAATGATGTTTATTTAGCTTTTTATCTTCTCTGGACAGCTTAGGAGCTGCAATTTTCCCTCATGGTCCCTCCTTGTCATCTCGAGAATCACCTACATTCCACAGCTCACCTGGACCCTAAAACATCTCAGGACAAATGTGGCAGGTGGGAGGGAGAAACAGAGCTTCGAACTTCAAACCTCACACCTGATGGACCAATGTTCCTTGCTTAATTATTTGTCATCACCTCAGCTAAGACATCACTCTCTTGGAAAGAATTCCCAAGGGCATCACACCTGACTGCCACTGCAGACTCCCAGATAGAAGTCTGCTCTGACAGCATCTAACCTAAGCCACACCTCTGACCCTAACCAGGATGGTGACCTGATAATATGCCCGGGGACAGAGCGACAGCAACGTGAGGACTTCCAAGTGGCCCAGGCACCCTGGCAATGTCCACAGCAGGCACAGAGTACACGTCCTGACGTTAACAAAAGAGAGAGGCCCGTTCTGGTCTACAGAGCTGGAGCCATGTTTCACCTGAGCACCTGGTGCAGGTGGCTATCGAGGATGGTGATGGAGTTCAGGTAGAGCTCATACAGGTGGGGCAGGTTCAGGAACTGAGCCATGAGATGGGTGATGCAGTGCTTCTCCTGTTTGGGGCCTGTGTGTGGCAACACGTGGATGTGCCAGAGCAGCAGCCGGGGCAGTTTGCCCATCCGGCCCAGGTGCAGCACAAACCTGCCCAAAGTGGCCAGATTCCAGGTGCAATTCACCTCCAAGTCCTCGATACAGTCCAGCTGCACCACCTTCAGGATCCTCCTGATGTTCTGCATGGACATGGTGGAGATCCTCAGCTTCTGGCAGCTCAGGTGCAGCAGGCTCCTCCTGTTTTGCCTTCTTCAGCAGGTAGCTGAGGGTCTGGTTCCGGGTGTCCTCCTTAATGCACAGGTGGAGCAGCACCTCCACAGGGGCCCGTGCTGGCTTTAGCCCACCTGTGCCTTCACTCTGCACCTCTTCTACATAGACTGGGCTGGCTTGGGCTCCAGCAGTGAGCAAACACTGTCCGTGTTGCTGGATCGCATGGTCCAGATGTCCTGGTGGGCTTTCCGGTGCAAGTTAAGCAGCTGCAGCTTCCACTGCCTGCAGGGCCACGGGGGACATGCTGAGCTGTGCAGAGGCCGACTGGCACCAGGACCCCACAAGGGCTCTGCACTCCATATACCACAGCTTCTCTGGCTTCAGGAACCCCCTTGGTCCCTACCTTAAGGGACATTGGTGGGGAACACATGGCTTTTGTCCCTTCTGCACCTCAACCAGTCCTGTACACCCGGACGCCTGTCCAAGTGAACCCCTCATCCTCCTGCCCTGGTTGCATCTTGCTCACACCCCCAGGCCCCACCAGTCTGCCAAGTTGACCTTACCTGTGTTGGGCTCCCTGAGCAAACAGGATGGTCTAGGTCATCAAGTGGAGCCTGGAAGGTCTCCAGATGAGGCTGGTGTTCCTTCATCAGGATCCCCAAGTGGAGGCAGGGGAAGGGCCTGGACTGCACCACCATATTCAGGGCTTGGGTGTGTCTCCCGGCAAAGGCCACCATAAACAGTGGCGGGAAGAGCTCTAGGGGCAGCTCCTCCAGGGCCATGTTGGCCAAGGCCTCATTCCACAGCAGTCTCTGGTCGGCCAGGTCCAGGAGTTGGAGTGGGTCTTGGATACCCATTCTGAAGACCCTAATCTGGAGTTAGGCCTGGGGGGATGTCAGAGAGCAAGGGGAGGAGGCTGTGTTCTTCTCTGGCCAAGGAACTGGGGAGACCTTGCTGTCCCTCCACCCTAGGAGAACCAAGGCAGGCTCAGAGACATCCTCTGGCCACAAAGACACAGCTTTGGCCCCAATGGTACCAGGGCAAGCATTTCTCCAGGCAGCAAAAATAAAGGGACAAGGTGACCTCTTGCCCCATCCCATATCTACCAGTTGCTGCATTTAATCCTAGCCCTGCTGGCCAGTAGATACTTAGGAGCCTGACAGCTGGCCCCACTTTCTTCAGAGAAAGCTTCTGATTATTATTCAAGGGCTGAAAACAGGAATAAGGAGGTTAGCCCCACACAGTCGGTCTCTAGACTCCAACCAATAACTCATGAAATGGGTGCTGTTATGTCATTTAATAAAAAGACATATCTTTCACTCTGTGTCTCTTCTATAAATGTCATTACCATTCAGTTAAATGGATCAAAACATTCACATTCAGAAAAAAGCCACCACTATTTACAATATTCTACAGATTTTTTGTTTAATATCATGGATTAAAAAAACAGTTTTTAGCTTTTAAAACAAAAAGAAACTCCCAAACTTTTAAGCTAGTAAAATCACAAAACTATAAAATGATATGAACTATAATCACTGGTAACAAACTACAATGTAAAATGTCACCCAATCCTAATAAGACATCTTTCATTAAATCAATTCCAGGAACTTCCCTGTGAGTTTAGTGAGGAGGACTCTGTGCTTTCACTGCAGGGGCACGAGTTCTATACCCATTAGGGAACTATGACCCCAGATTCTATTTGGTGTTACCATATCCCCTCACTCTCACCATACACTACCCATCCACCCTGCACACCCCCTGCCAAATTCTATTTGATTAAGAAATATTGTAAAGCTGGAGACAGAATAGCACAGGGAGAACACGTTCTCCCTCACAAATTCATCAAAAGAACATTTCAACGATGAGCAAATTCCACAAAACAACTTCTGAATGCTGGCAGAGGACATCAGGCACCCAGAAAAGCAGACCATTGTCTTCAAAAACAGGTAGGAAAAAATATAAAAGATGAAAAAAGAGACAAAGGAGTTAGGAAGGGAGCTCCATCCCAAGAAGGGAATCCCATCCTGTGAATGGAATCTTAAGAAGAGAGGTTTCCAAACACCAAGAAACACTCTCCCTGTCGAGTCTGTGGTGAGCCTTCGAAGCACAGAGGGCAATGTAACAGGAAGGAAACATAAATAATAAAAAACAACAGATTATAAGCCCAACAGTAATTCCCCCAGCGAAAAAGCAGTGCAGATGCCTGCTTCCCCCACTAGCAAGTGGTGGCAGGGCAGGGAGGCAAGGGGGGCGCGGGCTTCAGTGATTTTTAAGAATCAGGCAGGAACACCCTGTGCCTAACCAAAATGAACTAACTTGAGATAGCAAACCAGGCTGTTGGGTAGCTACCATGTGAAAAGCTTGAACATAAGACACCACCAGCACTGCACACAGAACAAAGGATGGAACAGAAATAGTCAGCTACAGACCATCCCCCGCCGGTGACAGGCAGCCAGAGCCGTAAGGGCTGGAAGGGGTCAATCACAGACCCGGAGAGACTTTACCTACCAAACTGCAAGCTGGCTTCTTTGCTAAGACTTCTGGGGGTTCTGGACAGCCATCATCTGCCTCAAAAGGGGCGCCAGCAGTGCATCCAGAAAACTGAGCAGCAGAGACAGGATAGGAGATAAGTTGCAGCAACTGCACTTGCCAAACACCTGAGCTACTCGGACATGGGAAGGGCAAAAACGCAGTCCCAACCGAATCTGCACCTCTGAGGTCTACCTGAGCGCTGAACCTGAGTGGCATAGACCGGAGAGGTATATGCAGCTTAGGGTCAGCCTCAGACTGCTCCTGGTGAAGCAACGTAGAGCCTGAGCGGTGTGCGCCACGAGCAGGTGCAGGCCCAGCGGGGCTTAGACACTGGAAGCACAAACCAGTGTTATTTGTTTGTAGTATCCCTCCCTCCCCACAGCGTGACTGAACAAGGCAGCCTAATATATATATATATATATATAGTCCACCACCACCCCTCCGTGTTAGGATGGAAATCAGACACTGAAGAGACCAGCAAATAGAATAAATTAAACAAAGGGAACCGCCTTGGAAGTAACCCCACACTACCCACAACACCAGAGAAAGGGCAGATATATCTTTACAATTTTTACGGTCATTTTTTTTTTTTTTTTCTTTCTTTTCTTTTTCTTTTGTTTGATGTTGCTGTTTGGTAGTTTTTTCTTCTTTTCTTTTTCTTCTTCATTTTTTAAACTTTTTAAAATATTTAAGTCCTCTATTTTTCCTTTAATTTTTATTTTTATAACCTACTACTATTAAAAAAAAAAAAAAGACCCCATTTTTTAAAGTGAATGCCATATATAGTCTTTGTGTGGTGGTTGTTGTTGTTTTAATAATTCTTGCGGCTTTTTTTTTTTTTTTTTCATTTTCTTCTTTTCTTTAATATTGTATTTTTGAAAATCCAACCTCTACTCTAGAGTTTTAATCTTGGCTTTTTGGTATTTGTTGTCAATTTTGTACATTTAAAAACCCAAACTTCACTACCCAATTTTATCTGTCAGCATTACTAGGTTGACCACATTCTCCTCCTTTGGACTGTCCTTTTTCTCCACCAGGTGGCCTCTGTCTCTTTCTTCCCCCTTCTCTTCTCTACCCAACTCTGAGAATCATGGTGTTCCAGACGGTGAACACTTAAGGAACTGGTTACTGGCTGTATCTGTCTCTCTCCTTTTCATTTCCCTCTTTTATCCTCTTGGCAACCTCTGTCTACTTCCTCCCTTTCCTATCCCCTGTATAACTCCGTGAATACCTCTGAGAGGTCCAGACTGTGGGGCACACATAAGGAAGCGATTACTGGCTAGCTTTCTCTCTCCTCTTTTGATTCCCACCTCATCTCATTCCAGTCACCTCTAACTACCGCCTCCCTCTTCTCTTCTCCAGGTAACTCAGTGAACCTCTCTGGGTGTCCCTCAGTTTGGAGAAACTTTCTATCTTTAACCTAGATGTTTTAACATCGGTGCTGTATAGGTGGAGAAGTCTTGAGGCTACTGTAAAAATAAAAATGAAAACCAGAAGCAGGAGGCTTAAGTCCCAGCACTGAGAACATCAGAGAACTCCTGACTCCAGGAAAAATTAATTGATAGGAGCTCATCAAATGCCTCCATACCTACACTGAAACCAAGCACCACCAAGGGCCAACAAGTTCCAGAGCAAGACACACCACACAAATTCTCCAGCAGCACAGAAACACAGGCCTGAGCATCAGTACAGGCAGCTCAAAGTTACTCTAAAATCATTGGCGTCTCATAACCCATTGCTGGTCACTCCATTGCACTCCAGAGAGAAAAAAATCCAGCCTCACCCACCAGAACTGCAACACAAGCCTCCCTCACCAAGACCTTGACAAGTCACTGATACAACCACACCCACAGTGAGAAAACTCCATAATATAGAGAATTTCACAAATTCCCAGAATATAGAAAGGCCACCCCAAACGCAGCAATATAACCAAGATGAAGAGACATAGGGATACTCAGCAGGTAAAGGAACAGGAGAAATGCCCAACAAACCAAACAAAAGAGGAAGAGACAGGGAATCTACCTGAGAAAGAATTCTGAATATTGATAGGGAAAATGATCCAAATCTTGAAATCAAAATGGAATAACAGATAAATAGCCTGGAGACAAGAATTGAAAAGATGCAAGAAAGGTTTAACAAGGACCTAGAATAAATGAAAAAAAGTCAATATATAATGAATGATGCAATGAATAAGATCAGAAACACTCTGGAGGCAACAAATAGTAGAATAACGGAGGCAGAAGATAGGATTAGTGAAATAGAAGATAGAATGTTTGAAATAAATGAATCAGAGAGGATAAAAAAAAAAAAAAACGAATTAAACGAAATGAGGACAATCTCAAAGACCTCCAGGACAATATGAAACGCTCCAACATTCGAATTATAGGAGTCGCAGAAGAAGTAGACCAAAAGAAGGACAATGAGAAAATCCTTGAGGAGATAATAGTTGAAAATAGTTGAAATTCCCTAAAATGGGGAAGGAAATAATCACCCAAGTCCAAGAAACCCAGAGAGTTCCAGATAGGATAAACCCAAGGCAAAATGCCCCAAGACACATATTAGTCAAATTAACAAAGAGCAAACACAAGGAACAAATATTAAAAGCAGCAAGGGAAAAACAAGAAATAACACACTAGGGGATTCCCATAAGGAAAACAGCTGATCTTTCAATAGAATCTCTTGAGGCCAAGAGGGAATGGCAAGACATACTTAAAGTGAAGAAAGAAAATAACCTAGAGCCCAGATTACTGTACCCAGCAATGATCCCATTCAAATACGAAGGAGAAATCAAAAGCTTTACAGACAAGCAAAAGCTGAGAGAATTCAGCATCAACAAACCAGCTCTTCAACAAATACTAAAGGATATTCTCTAGACAGGAAACACAAAAAGGGTGTATAAACCCAAACCCAAAACAATAAAGTAAATGGCAATAGGATCATACTTATCAATAATTACCTTAAACGTAAATTGGTTGAATGACCCAACCAACAGGCAAAGACTGCCTGAATGGACACAAAAACAGGATCCCTATACATGCTGCCTAAAAGAGACCCACCTCAAAACAAGGGACACATACAGACTGAAATTAAAGGGCTGGAAAAAGATATATCACACAAATAGAGACCAAAAGAAAGCAGGAGTGGCAATACTCATATCTGTAAAATGGACTTTGAAGGAAAAGCTGTGAAAAGAGACAAAGAAGGCCATTACATAATGATCAAAGAATCAATCAAAGAAGAAGATGCAACAATTGTAAATATATATGCACCCAACATAGGAGCACGGCAATATGTAAGACAAATGCTAACAAGTTTGAAAGGAGAAATTGTCAATAACACAATAATAGTGGGAGACTTTAATACCCCATTCACACCTATGGACAGATAAACTAAACAGAAAATTAAGAAAGAAATGCAAACTTTAAATGATGGAATACACCAATAAGACCTAATTGATATCTATAGGACATTTCACCTCAAAAGAATGAAATTCACTTTTTCTCAAGTGCTCACAGAACCTTCTCCAGGATAGATCACATCCTGGGCCATACATCTATCCTTGATAAACTCGAAAACATTGAAACCCTTCCAAGCATCTTTTCTGACCATAATGCATTAAGATTAGATCTCAATTACAGAAGAATAACTATTAAAAATTCAAATATATGGAGGCTGAACAACACGCTTCTGAATATCCAACAAATCACAGAAGAAATCAAAAAAGAAATCAAAATAAGCATAGAAATGAATAAAAATGAGAATACAACAACCCGAAACCTGTGGGACACTATAAAAGCAGTGCTAAGAGGAAAGTTCATAGCCATCCAGGCAGACCTCAAGAAACAGGAAAAAAGTCAAATAAGTAACCTAACTCTACACCTAAAGCAACTAGAAAAGGAAGAATTGGAGAACCCCAGAGTTAGTAGAAGGAAAGGAATCTTAAAAATTAGGGCACAAATAAATGCAAAAGAAGCAAAAGAGACCATAGCAAAATCAACAAAGCCAAAAGCTGGTTCTTTGAAAGGATAAATAAAATTGACAAACCATTAGCCAGACTCATCAAGAAGCAAAGAGAGAAAAATCAAATCAATAAAATTAGAAATGAAAATGGAGAGATCACAACAGACAACACAGAAATACAAAGGATCATAAGAGACTACTATCAGCAGTTGTATGCCAATAAAATGGACAACGTGGAAGAAATGGACAAATTCTTAGAAAAGTACAATTTTCGAAAACTGAACCAGGAAGAAATAGAAAATATTAAGAGACCCATCACAAACACGGAAATTGAAACTGTAATCAGAAATCTTTCAGCAAACAAAAGCCCAGGTCCAGACGGCTTCACAGCTAAATTCTACCAAAAATTTAGAGAAGAGCTAACACCTATCCTACTCAAACTCTTCCAGAAAATTGCAGAGGAAGGTAAACTTCCAAACTCATTCTATGAGGCCACCATCACCCTAATACCAAAACCTGACAAAGATGTCACAAAAAAAGAAAACTACAGGCCAATATCACTGTTGAACATAGATGCAAAACTCCTCAACAAAATTCTACCAATCAGAATCCAACAACACATAAAAAAGATCATACACCATGACCAAGTGGGCTTTATCCCAGGGATGCAAGGATTCTTCAATATCTGGAAATCAATCAATGTAATTCATCACATTAACAAATTGAAAAATAAAAGCCATATGATTATCTCAATAGATGCAGAAAACGCCTTTGACAAAATTTAACATCCATTTATGATAAAAACTCTCCAGAAAGCAGGAATAGAAGGAACGTACCTCAACATAAAAAAGCTATATATGACAAACCCACAGCAAACGTTATCCTTAATGGTGAAAAATCGAAAGCATTTCCCCTAAAGTGAGGAACAAGACAAGGGTGCCCACCTTTACCGCTATTATTCAACATAGTTCTGGAAGTTTTGGCCACAGCAATCAGAGCAGAAAAAGAAATAAAAGGAATCCAAATTGGAAAAGAAGAAGTAAAACTCTCACTGTTTGCAGATGACATGATCCTTTACATAGAAAATACTAAAGACTCCATCAGAAAATTACTAGAGCTAATCAATGAATATAGTAAAGTTGCAGGATATAAAATCAACACACAGAAATCCCTTGCCTTCCTATACACTAATAATGAGAAAGTAGAAAAAGAAATTAAGGAAACAATTCCATTCACCTTTGCAACAAAAACAATAAAATACTTAGGAACATATCTACCTAAAGAAGCTTAAGAACTATATATATTTAAAACTATAAAACACTGATGAAAGAAATAAAAAAGGACACAAATAGATGGAGAAATATACCATGTTAATGGATTGGAAGAATCAGTATAGTGAAAATGAGTATAATACCCAAAGCAATCTGCAGATTCAACTCAATCCCTATCAAGCTACCAGCGATATTTTTCACAGAACTAGAACAAATCATTTCAAGATTTGTATGGAAATACAAAAAAAACCTCGAACAGCCAAAGCAATCTTGAGAAAGAAGAATGGAACTGGAGAAATCAACTTGCCTGACTTCAGGCTCTACTACAAAGGCACAGTTATCAAGACAGTATGGTACTGGCACAAAGACAGAAATATAGATAAATGGAACAATACAGAAAGCCCAGAGATCAATCCAAACATATGGACACCTTATCTTTGACAAAGGAGGCAAGAATATGCTATAGAGTAAAGACAATCTCTTTAACAAGTGGTGCTGGGAAAACTGGTCAACCACTTGTAAAAGAATGAAACTAGATCACTTTCTAACACCACACACAAAGGTAAAATCAAAATGGATTAAAGATCTAAACATAAGACCAGAAACTATAAAACTCCTAGAGGAGAACATAGGCATAACACTCTCCGACATAAATCACAGAAGGATCCTCTATGATACACTTCTCAGAATACAGGAAATAAAAGCAAAAATAAACAAATGGGATTTTATTAACATTAAAAGCTTCTGCACAACAAAGGAAACTATGAGCAAGGTGAAAAGACAGCCTTCTGAACGGGAGAAAATAATAGCAAATGAAACAACTGGCAAACAACTAATCTCAAAAATATACAAGCAGCTTGTGCAGCTCAATTCCAGAAAAATAAACGACCCAATCAAAAAATGGGCCAAAGAACTAAATAGACATTTCTCCGAAGAAGACATACGGATGGCTAACAAACACATAAAAAGATGCTCAACATCACTCATTACTAGATAAATGCAAATCAAAACCACAATGAGGTACCACTTCACATCAGTCAGAATGTCTGCAATCCGAAAATCTACAAGCAATAAATGCTGGAGAGGGTGTGGAGAAAAGGGAACCCTCCTACACTGTTGGTGGAAATGCAAACTAGTACAGCCACTATGGAGAACAATGTGGAGATTCCCTAAAAAATTGCAAATAGAACTGCCTTATGACCCAGCAATCCCACTGCTGGGCATACACACCAAGGAAACCAGAATTGAAAGAGACACATGTACCCCAATGTTCATCGCAGCACTGTTTATAATAGCCAGGACATGGAAACAACCTAGATGTCCATCAGCAGATGAATGAATAAGAAAGCTGTAGTACATATACACAATGGAGTATTACTCAGCCATTAAGAAGAATTCATTTGAATCAGTTCTAATGAGATGGATGAAACTGGAGCCGATTATACAGAGTGAAGTAAGCCAGAAAGGAAAACACCAATACAGTATACTAACACATATATATGGAATTTAGGAAGATCGCAATGACGACCCTGTATGCAAGACAGCAAAAAAGACACAGATGTGTATAACGGACTTTTGGACACAGAGGGAGAGGGAGAGGGTGGGATGATTTGGGAGAATGGCATTGTAACAGGTATACTATCATGTAAGAATCTAATCGCCAGTCTATGTCCGACTCAGAATACAGCATGCTTGGGGCTGGTGCATAGTGATGACACAGAGAGATGTTACAGGGAGGGAGGTGGGAGAGGGGTTCATGTTTGGGAACGCATGTACACCCGTGGTGGATTCATGTCAATGTATGGCAAAACCAATACAGTATTGTAAAGTAAAATAAAAAAAAATAAAAATTAAAAATTAAATAAATAAATAAATAAAAAGTATGAGACAGTCAATGAAGTAGAAACTTGTGACTGATAATAGAAAGAAAATATAGACTATAGGCACAGTCTAACAAATGACTCAAACCTATTTATTGGAAGTAGCAAGGACTTTAAAATAATAATTATAGATATGATAAAGCATTTATAGGTAAAGATAGATACATTCAGAGAGAAAGAAATGGAAACTCTAAAAAGAATCAAAAGAAAAGTTTATAACTGAGAATTTCAATATTTGAAATTTTAATGCTGAATGTGCTCACATGCGGGAAAGTAAAAGAAAAAAAAATAGCAAACTTGAAGTTAAGCCAATAAAAATCACCTAAACTGAAACAGAAAAAAATGCTAGGGTTTGAGGTTTTAGTAACTTGTGAATTAATGATCAGTGTGTAACATGGTTGTAAGTGTTTACATAGAATGAAAGGAAAAATAAATTGTAAGCAAAAATATTTAAATAAATAAACAAACAAACAAACAAATAAATAAACAAACAGACAAAATGGGCAACCCGATACTGGGAAACTATCTAGCGGGCCTACGTCCCTGGGGCCCAGGAACAATACTGGGGACTTTTCCTCCCTGTCCTCCTGCTGTCTCGCATACCCCAACCCTGTTCCCTCCCAACAACAGCTATCAGTCAATGCCTCATTAAAAGGACCTCAAATGATGATTTTAGACTTGCAGTCTGCTACTTCAGGGAGTGCTGCTGCTGATTTGCCACTAGCTGAGAATGTTCTTTTGTCACCAGGGGGAGGCATTTACAAATTAAAAACAAATATATTCAGACCACTAAAGACACCTTTGGCTTAATATTAGGCCGTAGCAGTGCGGCTTTGAGAGGTCCAACCATAATTCCTGAGGTAATAGACTCCGAATATGTTGGGGAAATTTTGATTATTGTTTCTACTTCTACCACACTTTTATTGTTAGCTGGGGAACATATTGCTCAAATATATCTACCTTATCATCCCTTTTTTGCTGTTCCTAATGAGCGGACAGGAGGATGTGGAAGCACTGGGTGACATATATTTTGGGAAATGCTTATCAAAGATTCTCACCCTGTTCTCTCCTTGATTATACAACGAAAAAACTTCGAAGGACTAGTAGACACAGGGGCAGATGTTTCAGTTATTTCTTCTCAACAATGGCCCCAAGATTGGAAAAAAGAAAAAAAGCCCTCTACTGCTGATAGGACTAGGCTCTAATGCAGATGTCTGGAAGAATACCCATCCCTTGCAATGCCAATTCCATAATGGAAGATCAGTGTCTGTTACCTTTCATATTGTAAACATACCTATTAATATTTGGGGAAGACATCTCTCTCCTTTGGGGGCTTTTATAACCATTCCACCAGAAAACGTGTAGCCACTACTCAAATTCCTCGAACACTCCCATTAAAATGGTTAACTAATACTCCAAAATGGGTTGAGCAGTGGCCATTACCACAAATGAAGCTCGAGGCATTAGAACAATTAGTACAAGAACAACTCCAAATTGGTCTTGTAGAGCCCTCTAACTCCCCCTGGAATTCTCCTGTTTTTGTTATAAAAAGGAAATCTGGAGAATGGAGAATGTTAACTGATTTACAAGAAGTCAATAAATGTATTGAACCTATGGAAGCATTGCAATTGAGGCTTCCCTCTCCAGCTCTTATTCCTCAGAATTGGTCCTTATTGGTGCTAGATCTTAAGGACTATTTTTTTTGCTATTCCCTTACAATTGCAAGATAGTGATAAATTTGCTTTTACGATTCCTGCTCTTAATCATGCTCAGCCTGTTAAGCGTTATCAATGGACAGTCTTACCACAGGGAATGACAAATAGTCCTACTTTATGTCAAGAATTCATAGCTCGCACTTTACAATCCCTCTGTCAAGAATACCCCAATTAAATTCTATACCATTATATGGATGATCTCCTATTAGCAGCTCCAAGTATTGCCAAACGTGATAAATTCTTTCTTAAAGTATAGGAGGCTTTAAAACTATACATAAATAATAAATTAAATTATAGTTTACACATTTGAAGGAATAGTATCTTACATTAAATTAATAAAAATGATGACTATAAAACCATACTGATAAATATTTATGGAATAATGTCAACTGAAAAAAATGACAGTTTTTTAAATCAAAAATTTTGCCAAGAAAAGTACTGTAAAATAAATGAATACATATGTAGTGTTAGGTTTAAAAATATCCATAACAGGTGAATGAATAAACAAATTGAGCTTACAGCCATACTCAGTAGTATTGCTCAGCAATACATAAGAACATACATATATCCATACATATGGGACCATGGAGAAAGAAAGCTGATAAATAAAATGAAACCAGAAGTTTGATTAATACACAAAATTATACTTCAGCCTCTAAAGTTTTTAGCAGGGAGTATAAACTGTAAACGTGATCAGTTCCACAACTCAGTGTATGCATCAGACATAACAAATTAGTTTCTTAAGAGAACTGCTAATTCTAAAATTGGGACAAGAGAAAAAATTTGCCTTTGGGTTATATATATATATAAAAAAAAAAAAAAATAGCCCCAGAAAAAATTTCAAAAAATCTTTCCTATTTAGTATTGGAACAACATAAAATAAGGCCCCCAAAGTTACAAATCAGAAGAGACAACCTCAAAACCTTAAATGATTTTCAAAAGTTATTGGGAGATATCAATTGGCTACGCCTGGTACTTGGGATTCCTACTTATTAAATACGACATTTGTTTTCTACTTTAGAGGGAGATACAGCTCTGGATAGCCCCCAGACCTTAACCCCATTGGCTTTACAGGAACTTAAATTGTTGAGCAACGACTAAATGATGGTTTTTTGATTTACTTTCTTGCGTCTCAACCAATTTTGTTTATAATATTTCATACCCCTTATTCTCCATCTGATGCAATTGCTCAAGAAAAGGGATTAATAGAATTGTTTTTTTTTTTTTTTTACCTAACAGCTTTTCTAAAAAATTGACTACATGTATGGATAAATTAGCCTTCCTTATACAGAAAGGTTGCCATTGCATTTTACAATTGTCAGGATATGAACCATACCAGATTGTTACTCAATTAACAACTGCTCAAATATCTCGATGTTTACAACTTAATGAAAACTGGCAAATTTCTCTTGCCTCATTTCCTGGTTCATTTTCTAATCACTATCCATCATCTAAATTGATTGATTTTCTTCAGACTAACTCTATGATATCTAAATCCCCAATTTCAGATGTCCCAGTTAAGGGACCTACTATTTTCACAGATGCAAATAAAAGTACTGCTGGATATTGGACCCTGGAAAGTTCTAAGGTTCTCCCCCACTCATTTTCTTCTGTACAGCCCTCTGAGTTCTGGGCTATCTATTTAGTTTCACAAGATTTTCCCCAAATTCCTATTAACATTGTTTCAAATTCTCAATATGCTGTTCTCTCTTGCCTACAGCTTTCCCATGTCTCCCTTCCACTGACCCTTAAAACAGCTATTGATAAATTGTTTAACCAAGTACAACAATTGCTCTTGCAGCATTCAAAATTAATTTTCTTTACTCACATTCACGCACATTCCACCCTTCCTGGACCCTTATCATGCAGAAATGCTACAGTTGATGTCTTGCTTTATCCTATAGAAGCAGCAAAACGAGAACATCTCTTACAGCATATCAACTCCAAAGGATTACAAAAACCTCATGCTATTACTTGAAAACAAGCTCAAAATATTGTTCGTTCTTGTTTCATATGTGCACCTTTTGCTTTACCGTTTACCTCACCAGGTGTCAACATAAGAGGACAACAAGCAAATCAAATATGGCAAATGGATGTAATTTACATTTCTACTTTCAGACAACAAAAATATGTGTATCATACTATAGATACGTATAAACATTTTCAATGAGCCACTGCATTACATTCTGAAAAGACTGACGCTGTTATTACTCATTTGTTATCTTGTTTTGCAGTTATGGGATTACCAACTGAATTGAAAACTGACAGTGCACCTGCCTACCAATCCGCGAAATTAGGTCACTTTTTATCCCAATATCATATAACTCATACTTTTGGTATTCCTTATAATAGTCAAGGGCAAGCTATCATTGAGAGCTAATCTTACCTTGTGTGAATATCTTGAAAAAAATAAAAAAAAAAGGGGGAACAAGAGAGATTTATGAAACCTAAAGACATTTTGAATAAAACCTTACTTACCCTAAATTTTTTGAATATTTGGAGCAAGGGATATCTTTCAGCAGCAGAGTTGATTTTCAAGGGAAAGAAAAAGACAAAAAGATCTTGAATACACCTATTTGGTATAAAGATAGAGAGAAAGGATGAATCTCAGCATCATTAATATATCTGGGATGAGGGTATGCTTTCATTTCTGTTAATAATTACAGGTTTTGGACCCAAGTGAGATTGATAAAAATCAACAATGGCTGATCCCTTTGTTAAAAAATGTTAAACTTTTTGATCCTTCTCTAGAATCTTTGGAATGGGAACATTGCTGAGGTCATCGACCCTTTAAAGTCATGAATTATTTTGGGTCTATCATTGTAGATTGGAGTTCAGATCATGGGCAATTCTTAGAAAAATGGTCAAATAAATCTCTTAGGTGGCATCGTGCAAATAGCACTTTGATGGGCAATAGTAATGAAACAGTTAAATGGCAGCAATTTGCCCTTGTACCTCCTCAATTACAATTGCAGGGACATCCGCACATTCAAGGAGATATTTGGAAACTATGGGCGGTTTCTGGTAATCTCACCATCTGGTCAGGAAACTATGCTTTGGATAGTGGTGACTCTTCGGGTCCATTTCATGTTAATTTACACATTAATAAATCTTATTCCGCAATGGCATGTGTAAAATATCCTTTTGCATTGTTATATGGGCATTGGACCTGGAATGATACTGTGGGGTCTGTGTCATGTGATTATTGTAACTTAACTCAATGTGTAAATCAGTCTTGGTGGAAAGAATTTGAAAGACGAGCCTGTAACTCCAGTTTTTCATCAATAATTGTTAAAGCTCGGACAGAAGTATGGTTGCCTATAAATCTGACTAGGCCATGGTCAGATTCTTTTTCTGTTTCTCATCTAGTAACTGCTGTACAGACTTTGCTACACCGATCTCGACGTATGCTTGGTGTGGTCATTGCTTCGATTCCAGCAGTTGCATCAGTAACTGCAACAGCGGCGATGGCAGGCCTTGCATTACACCAAGGAGTTCAAACAGCTGATTGTGTTCGGGACTGGCATAAAGACTCTCATTTGTTATGGCAACAACAGCGAGATCTGGATCCACAACTTGCTACTGACGTGCTCAATCTTCAACACACCGTTTCCTGGCTTGGAGATCAATTAGCTGTTTTATCTACACAAAATGTGTAGAAATGTGATTGGAATTCTTCTCAGTTTTGTATAACACCTGTACCATTTAACATGAGCCCTTCAAGAGATTAACCAACACATATAAATAAAAAGAGTTCTAGATGTCCATCATCTAGAGAGATTCTGCCCAGCCCCCAAGAGGTGGCTGGATAGCCAATGATGGGTAAGACCCTCAGAGGAGGGCAATCTAAGACAGGCACAGCCCTGAGAGGGGCTGGCAAGGCTGGAGGTTCACTGCCTACAGCTTTATGCCTTGCTCTACAGAACATCAATACAAATGTCTCAAGGGCTTACATAAAATAAAAAAAGGGGGGGGATGAAGGATTAATGCAGTCACAATAGGGAAAGTGGAGATGTGCTGCTTGCAAACAAGATGTTCTGCCAAGGAGACAGACACAGCCTTGAGATTAATGCTCCCTTGCATATGAGGGAACATTCCTTTCTTGTGATAAGGGCTCTGGACAGACTCTGCAGTAGGTGGGAATTTTACTCCCTTTTGCTGTACGATAACATTTATGCACATGCGCTATACTGAAAAGGCTTGGTCATACTGTCTGGAACTCTGCCCAGGGAGGCTATATAAAAGTAAACCGCAAGCCTGCTTGCTTGCGCAGTTCTTTTCCCTCTGGCCAGAGTGTCTGTCTCATGTGTGCCTGTCTTGTTTGTGTCATTTCACTTGCAATCTCCAAAAGTTTGACTCATTGGAAAAGACTGCTGGGAGGTTTTTGGCAGGAGGAAAGTGGGACGACAGAAGATGAGATGGCTGGACGGCATCACTGAATCACGGACGTGAGTTAGAGTGAACTCCAGGAGTTGGTGACGGACAGGGAGGCCTGGCTTGCTGCGATTCAGGAGGTAGCAAAGACTCCGACACGACTGACTGACTGAAATGAACTGAACTGAACTGAAAATTGTAAAAGTAAAAAGAAAACTTTAAGTGAGGTAAATACAGCAAATCGGGGCAAAAAGTAGAAATATTGATGGGAAAATGTTAGAGGATGAAACTGGATGCTTGAAATATTACAAACAAAAGTGTAACTGCAGGGCTTAATGAGGTCAATATTGTTACCCGGCATTATTTTTGTTTTAGAAAATCACAGAATAATCTTACATGAAAAATATTCTAAGATCCCACGGGATGCATTATAAAGTTATATATTTTAAAACATTCTGACTTAAAATGCACTAGAGTGAAATCATTCAACTACAAAACAACTTTCTACCTTAAGCTTAAAAACAAATAACAGAGTACTCTGTGAAGTTCATAGGTGTCCTTCAGTGACACCTGTGGGTTTTAGTTTCCTTTCACAAGTGTGTTTTGAGCATATAAGACTGAGACTGTGCTTGTGTGTGCACGCACATCAGATTAAGAATGTGTTTGTGAGTTTATGTCTAGGTTCTCCTATGGACTTTTATGCTAGGGATTTCGGCTGAAGAATTGGCTAATTCAAACATATAAAGAGGCACGAATGTCTGCTTTCATTTTCCAAATTAAAGACAACTTGATGAGTTTAAGAGGTTGAAAGTATTTCAATAATAACCAAGCTTCTCCACCCTAAAATTGTTACAAACTATATAGTACACTCCCAATCACCTAACAAAAATTAAGTGGTACCCTCTGTTCTGTTCAGTTCAGATGCTCAGTCATGTCCAACTCTTTGCAACCCCATAGATCGCAGCATACCAGGCTTCCTGTCCATCACCAACTCCTGGAGTTTACTCAGATGCACATTCATCAAGTCAGTGATGCCATCCAGCCATCACATTCTATGTCATCCCCTTCTCCTGACCCCAATTCCTCCCAGCATCAGTTTTGTTTTTTTTTTTTTCAAATGAGTCAACTCTTCACATGAGGCAGCCAAAATCCTGGAGTTTCAGCTTTTGCATCATTCCTTCCAAAGAAATCCAAGGGTTTTTCTCCTTCAGAATGGACAGGTTGGATCTCCTTGCAGTCCAAGAGTATTCTCCAACACCACAGTTCAAAAGCATTGATTCTTCACCGCTCAGCCTTCTTCACAGTCCAATTCTCACATCCATACATGACCACAGGAAAAAACATAGTTTTTACTAGACAGACCTTAGTTGGCAAAGTAATGTGTCTGTTTTTGAACATGCTACCTAGGGTGGTCATAACTTTTCATCCAAGGAGTAAGCGTCTTTTAATTTAATGGCTGCAGTCACCATCTGCAGTGATTTTGGAGCCCCCCAAAATAATGTCTGACAGTGTTTCCACTGTTTCCCCATCTATTTGCCATGAAGTGATGGGACTGGATGCCATGATCTTCGTTTTCTGAATGTTGATCTTTAAGCCAACTTTTTCACTCTCCACTTTCGCTTTGATCAAGAGCGTTTTAAGTTCCCCTTCACTTTCTGCCTGTAGCGTGATGTGATCTCCATACATGAGATTACTGATATTTCTCCCGACAATCTTCATTACAGCTTGTGTTTCTTCCAGTCCAACGTTTCTCATGATTTACTCTTAGATGTCAATTATGTCTGGCAATGACAAAACACACACCCACTAATATGGCAGTACCAGAAAAGGCTAACTAGATGCCTGGAATTTCAACCAGGCATTCCTATAAGAGGATAATATCTTCCTATGGGAGGCTGGGCACTCACCAATAACAAAGAACACTCTTAGGGATCCAAAAACCTAAGGATGGAATCTCTAATTCTGTTCCCACATGGTAGACCTTGTTTTCCCCCTTCCCAAGAGTATCAGACAGACAGTTAAATTAGAAGCAAGTTATAATATGGCCCACTTACTTCTTACACAATATCTTAAGTTTCCAAGTCCCACCACACTGCTAAGATGATGAATACAGGACTTCTGGCTTGAATTCTGTGTAGCAATCATCATATAAGAATATCATGAATATTTGAGATGCAATGATAGTGCCAATCTATAAAGCCAAAAGTCTTGAGATCTGATTCAGAGAGGAAAACTGCGTACTCCTTTTCCTCAGTTTTATGGGACTTTCACATGCATTCACACATTTCCACAATCCTCGACCTTTATCTGAAGTCAAAACCTGACATTAAGAGAAGAGGAACGGTCTATACACACAGAGGTCCAGCAGAAACATCAAAATGGTTACGGTCTCCTACATACTTCCATGCTCAGTAATAGAACCCCTTGTAAGCATTCCTAAGGCCAACTAGGAGAAAAACCTCAAAGATGCTTCTCCCTGGATTACAGAGGTTGGTTGAGAAGATTTAAGTTTGTTTAACTCTCACCTCATCCTTAAAATCACATACCATGCCTGTTAACACCTGAGAAGATGGGCAGCTCTGGCAGATATTTACAGACAATGCCTGTTTCTACCTAAGGCTAAGTTTGTAGATCCAAGCGGCATGTGGGATAAGGTTTCCATCTCATGATACCATATGACACCACAGGTGTTCTCCTTCTCTGGGAAGCTTTAAAAAGACATTGTGGGAAGCACAATATAAGGGAGGAAAACAAGGAAACTGACAAGAGCTGTGTTCTTTTAATTGTCCTGAATCTCACTTATCATTCCATTTCCAATGACAGACATTACATGCAATCTGAGCCATCTCCCAAACTCTGCCAGTTCTAATTTTGTGATGTTGTTCAGTCACTCAGACTTGTCAGACTCTTGTGACTCCAGATATAGCAAGAACCCTGGGCTCACCTGCTCTTCAAATATCCCAGAGTTTTATTCAAAGCCAAGACCTTTGAGTCAGTGATGCTTTGCAGCCATCTTGCCCTCTGTCGTTCCCTTCTTCTCCTGCACCCAATTTTTCCCAGTATCAGTTTCCTCCCAGCGATTTTGCTCTTGGTCTCAGGAGAGAAATATATTGGCTCTTCATGTGAAGCATCAGTCCTTCTGAAAATACTGAGAAATGATTTCCTTCATGCTTTACTCGTTTGAACTCCATGCTCACCGTAGATGTCTCACATGTCTTCTCCAACCCTACTGTTGTAAAGCATCATATTTTGGCAGTCTGATCTTGTGTTCCTGCTCACTCCTCCATACATTACTCCTGAAATTCAACTTTGACTATTCAGGTCTTGTTCAATAATCTCTCAGTTTTCTAATATGGTTTCTAGTTTAGTCATATATTTTCATCCAAGGGGCAAGTGCCTTTAATTTCTCAGCTGCCGTCACATCACGCAGTCATACCGGAGGTTAAGAAAGTGTAACCTGCCACTAATTCAACTCTATCCCATCGAAATATCTCAGATTGATGGGAACAAATTCCATGTTTTTGTGTGTGTGTGTTTGTTTTGTATTGAGTTTTATTCCAGCTTTTTCAATCTCCCCTTTCCCCTTCATCAGAAGTCTCTTTCGTTCCTAGTGTTTTTCAGCCATTTGTGTGTTGTCATATTATAACTAAGGCTATTCATACTTCTCAGAGTAATTTTGTTTCAAGCTTCAATTTCTTTCAGCAAGTTACTTTCCATGAAGTACTCTGCACAGAAGTCAAATAGGCTGGATGACAATATATTGCCTTGATTTATTTCCTTCCCTATTTTGTACCAGTTCATTATTCCTTGTTCAATTCCAACTTCTGTGTCTTGACCTGCCTGCACACTTCCCTGGAAACTGGTACGATGGTCTGGTATCCTTATCTCTTTAAGAATTTTCCACAATATGTTATGACACTCACAGTCAAAGGGCTTCCCTGGCGGCTCAGATGATAAATCATCTGCCTGCTATGGGGCAGGACCATTTTGGTACTCGAGTCTGGAAGATCCCCAAGAGAAGGAAATGGTAGGCTATAGTCCATGGGTCACAAAGTCAGACAAGACTGAATAACCTCATTTTCACACACTGTCTAAGCCAGTAACAGAGACAATTAAGTAGATGTGGATGACTTGATGAAACCCCCTTCTTTAAGGTTTGCCTATTAAGATTATATGAGTACGACTAACTATACCTGTCTGTTTTTATTTATTTATTTATTATATTTTTTTTTCTTAGTCTCTCTTTGTCAAGCTACCATCTACATACTGCTACATTCCTGGACACTTGCCATCTTCTTTTACAAGAATTAAATTATGCCCATGCCAGTCTCTGACCTTTGACACCCTCTTAAAACAGTTAAGTTTTCAGGACAGAAATAAGGAATCTGTGTTCTGAGAAAATGTCAGGTCAGTTTTATAAATAGCTAGATATTTTCAGGAACTGATTTTGACCCCAATTCTGCACTATCTCTTATCTGCAAAAGAACTATGTTTCCTCAAGCTGATGACAATTCCTCACTAGCAGAAATTTCAGGAAAAATTAATGTGCTTATTTCATGTTCAAGGCAGTAATGTACCAATTGTGTGAGTACATATGTAACCTCCCATCAAACAGATTAATTCATATCAAGTAATGCTTGTTTCACTGGCATGTCTAAAGGAATTACCTAGTTTGCCTAGAAAGAAAATCAGACCTTCCGATTCGGCAGAAAATAAAAGAGCACATTGAGTACACCTCTCTTCATGGAGGAATCAAAAATAATCCTTGTAAAAAGGGAACATTCCTCCAGAGCATCAAATGTATATTAGCAAAAGACCTTGCTCAACAGAGAAGACTATATAAAAGTAGACATAACTGGGAAGAATGGAGGGAAGATTGGAGAAGGGGAATGAGAAGAATCGAACCAAGCCTGTGATCTGAGGTGGGAGATGGAGAAGCAAGGAATAGACTGAGGATTCAGGTAAGTCACCTCACTAAACTTAAATTACTTTTGACTGAAAGGAAGCAAGGTGAAGAAGCTGATGACATTTAGTTTGTCTAGAGTGAGAATCAGAGAATGTGTGGTGTGGTCTTGCATCCCCCAACCTGCAGTGCAGGTGAAACAGTGTGCATAGGGCCTGGAAGATGAAACATGGGGTTAGAAAGCCAACATGGGAGGGAAGCGCTTTTGACTCTGTGGAGATGGAATGATGGATCTGTGACGACGAAGTGTGTAGAAAGGAATGCCTTTTCAAAAATTAAACTAACAAAGAAGTAGGACCTTACAGCACAGTCACACAGTGAGGTGGTGACAGTATTGATTTTCCCCATCTTGCCACATGCTAAGACCTACTATCAGGCAATGAAAAAGACTAGCCAGAATTACCAATCATGCTTCTGCCACCACAAGCTAGAAGATGATCCCATTAGGGACATAACTCTTCTGCCCCATGATTGCTGGCTCCTCGGCAAAACTGACACCACCAGTTTTCCAACACCACAAGCATCTCTAAAATGCAACGGCTTTCTCAAAGATGTGTTTCAGTAGCTGACCATCTGGCAGGAGAAAAATAAGTCTCTGTTTTGAACAAGACATTCCATAAATTTCCATTATTATAGGAAATACATATATTTTTTTTTAACATAGTGACCATTTAACTGTGCTAACATAATGAGGAGCTAAAACTGACTTTAAAATTGAGATAATATGCTGCTGAAATTTTTTTTTTTTTCAAGTTGAGAACAGCTGGATACATTTTAAGTGTAACAAAATTAAGGTTTAATTTCCCCTAGAAACTTGGATGGAGAAGGCAATGGCAACCCACTCCAGTACTCTTGCCTGGAAAATCCCATGGACGGAGGAGCCTGGTGGGCTGTAATCCTTGGAGTCGCTAAGAATCGGACATGACTGAGCAACTTCACTTTCACTTTTCACTTTCATGCATTGAAAAAGGAAATGGCAACCCACTCCAGTGTTCTTGCCTGGAGAACCCCAAGAAAGGGGGAGCCTGATGTCCTGCCGTCTATGGGGTCGCACTGAGTCGGACACAACTGAAGTGACTTAGCAGCAGCAACTTGGAACCAGAGAGAAATCCTGAAGCCACTTAAAGGGTATTTGGTGTAAAAATAGAATATATTGTTAAATGAGGAGCAAAATAAATTCAAATAGATAAGTATTTAAAACTATTAGTGGAGGTGTAATATTTGATGCTATTTTCTTTGTATGTTTTAAAGGATCAATATTTCCTAAACTGCAACTGGCAGGCATGGTTCTCAGTGTCAATAATCACTGATTCATCTTCTACTTCTGAAGGTTAACTCATCAGCTATCTTTATTATATGAAGGTCATACTAATTACAACTGATCTACCAAATAGGAGACTGATCACGAAGGATAATGAAGATTAAAATTTATGTTGGTGATGCCAACAAATTCCTACATTTCTCTTATTTCAATATTAAATTTTCATGTTCACCTAGATAGTTACATTTTGTATTCTGAAATATTTCAGAGGAACATGAGGGTTTATCTCAATGACTGTCTCTTTCATTGTGCATTTATATAAACACTTGGGCTTTTGAATGGTTATCTGACACTAAATTTGTCCATTCCAGTGAATTTTAATTCACTGATTCCTGAAAGTCTGATGTTCACACTTGTCATCTTCTGATTGACAACTCTCAATTTACCTTCATTCACGAAACAAATATTCTGGGT
Organism: Rupicapra rupicapra; assembly: GCA_963981305.1. Taxonomy (NCBI): domain Eukaryota; kingdom Metazoa; phylum Chordata; class Mammalia; order Artiodactyla; family Bovidae; genus Rupicapra; species Rupicapra rupicapra. Next base: position 5,954,556 of record OZ022299.1, on the reverse strand, counting down.
TCCTATGAAATAACGTTCTCTACAGCATCAAACTTTACTTTCATTCATAGCCATATATACAATTAGTTATTGTTTTTCCTTTGGCTCCATCTCTTCCTTATTAATGATTTCAGAAGTATATAGGGCATCAGCCAACCTGGAGAGTTCACCTTTCAGTGGCCTATCTTTTTGTTTTTTCATATTGTTCATGGGGTTTTCAAAGCACGAATATTGAAGGGGATTTGCATTTCTCTTCTCCAATGGACCACATTTTGCCAGAATTCCCCTTATGTCCAATACATCCTGGGTGGCCAACCATGGCATGTTTCACAGTTTAATTGAGGTTGACAAGGCTGTAATCCATTTGATCAGTTTGGTTAGTTTTCTGTGATTGTGGACTTTATTCTGTCTGCCATTTGTTCAATAAAGATAAGAGGCTTATGGAAACTTCCTAATGGAATAGACAGACTGTGAGTGAATCGGTCTTGTTCTGATATATGGGGCCATATTCAATTAACATTTAATCCAATTTACTCTTGGGTGTGGCTGTGTTCAGGCCCTGTTGTTTGAACTGAGGACTAACTGCGGTATGAATATTGAAAGTAATTGGGACTCTCTTCAAAAGGATTGAGCAAGCACTATTGTATGCATTGCCCATCACCCTGCTGCATCCTGTTCTTGGACCATGACTCTTCCAGAGACTCCTGGACACTCACAAGTAAGTCTGGCTCAGTCTTCTGTGGGAACACTGCTCTTACTCTTGGCTCCTGGTGAACACAAGATTTTGTTTGAGCCCTCCAACAGTCTGTTTCACACCTGCAGAAGTTCTATAATCAAATCCAACTCTCCACCAAAGCCAAATTCCTTGCGTGTTCTCAGTCCCTTTGCCAGATCCCCAGTTTGAGGAATTGGTAGTGGTCCTAAAACTTCCTTACATGTACAAGAATGTCTTTAAAATAATTATCCTGAAATTTGTGGATTGAGCGTTAGGCCACTTATTGGTGGGTTGAAAGTTTACCTCCTCTGAGACGGCTTATGTCACAAACTGCATGAACAAGATCTGTAGCAGACAGACCTCTTCCCTGTCAGGCCATTGCTGACCCATACCTCTGCAGGAGACACTCAATCACTGAAAAGCAGTCCTGATTCTGTCTTTGTCGGACCCCTGGGTATAGGTGCACAAAAAGTTTTATTGAGCACTCTCAGCTTGGTTGGTAGGTATTAATTCTAAATGCAAATTCACCTCTCCTACAGTCTTTTTTTGACTTTCCTTTGCCTTGGACATGATTTTTTGTTTGTTTGTTTGCTTTGTTTTGCTTTTTGGGTGGGATCCAACATTTTCCTGCCAACAGTTATTCAGTAACAAGCTATGATTTTGGAACTCACACAGGAAAAGAGGAGTTCACACCCTCTTCTTAGCCATCTTCACTTCCTCACAGGCACGAACTGGCAAAGGTTGAAATCCCTATATCCCAACTCTGCACTTTCTTCACCTTTCTGCACTGTCAGATAGGCTGGAAGCCCATGGACAGAGCCAAGGTCACCTCCTCTCTTCTAGGATGTCTGTGCCTTCACAATGAAGGACCCTACCTTATCATGACATTTCTCTCATAGGATGAAATTGTTTGTGACATGCAGAGAGCAAGTTGTGCCCCCTGATGGGCTGACCTGAGGAAGCACTATCCCAGAGCCATCCTCTAATATGGAAAACGTCTCCAGTGCAGTAGCTTATCTTCTGTTCCTCCTCCTTCCAGTCTCTACTCTTTTCTGAAGGACCTTCACATCTTAAAAGATTTGGATCCATTTATAACCATATCCACCATTTCCACAGACCAGCCCAATTCTCATAGACTATGCTTTAAACACCACAGGCTATGCTTTAAACACCTCACACCACTGGGTTTGCACTGGATGAGTCCTCAAGCCTTCCATATCCTTTTCCTAGTAAACACACACACATCAACACAGCAGAAACTGTGAGCTTCTTTATGTCTCGATGTAAATCCAAATTTGTGAACACACTGTCCTGAGTTATCACTGGCTATTCTTTCCTCATTGCTGTCTTGAACAGGACCACCTCAGAGATGCATGAACTAGTGTCCCACACTCTGTGGATGCCTGATTCAGCCTTCTGCTTGCTCCATATATCATGGTCTGTAACACTCATCTCTGTCAGCTGTGGTTGGACATACATCCACCCAGAAAAATGCACAAACATGGGCAACAAGCTCATGTGGGTAGACACACAAATGTTCAAGGCACATAAGCAAAAAGGGAACTAGATGTTTCTGTAGCTGAAGAACCAGTGCTCCATATGAAATATAGAGATTTCCATATTTTTTATAGCAAAATCTCCATTCTTAACTCAAATGTAAAATATAGAGAAAACCAAATTCCATGACGGAGACTCAGCACCTAGGTTTTGATACAGTAAAAACAAACCATTCCCCGCTTCATGAAATCAATCCTTTGTTTTGGTATATATTATTAAAAATATAGCAAACTGCTTACTTCATTAATAAACAGGGGTGCCCAGATTTTCATTTGTGCAATAGAGATAATTCCATTTTAATACGTATTTGCCATAGCTTCAAAAAGCAGTCCCAATATTGTCCTATTTGAAATATCCAGAACTTCACTTTTAATGGTAGAAAACCACCACCTAGATTCATATGTGAGGTATAAAAAAGTCCAAATTTCATAAAAAAAAAAAAAAAAAAACAGCTTCCAGATTTTCATAAGGTTAAAATTAAAAAAAAATATGATAGATCATGGAAGAAAACAAGCATCACTATATTTGCATGTAAAAATATAGGTACTTCTACATTTGAGTTCAATTCGGCTCAGTCTGTTAGTCGTGTTCAGCTTCTGTGACCCCCGTTTTCTGCAACATGTTCCCATTTTCATGCATCCCTGTCCATCATGAACTGCCAGAACCTCCTCTAACCTCATGTCATTAGAGTTGGTGATGCCATCTAACCATCTCATCCTCTGTCATCCTCTTCTCTTATTGGCTTCAATGATTCCCAGCATCAAGGCCTTATCCAGTGAGTCCATTCTTCACATCAGGTTTCCAGATTTTTGGACTTTCACCTTCAGGATCAGTGATTCCAATGTATATTCAGGACTGATATCCTTTAGCATCCTTGCAGTCCAAGCGACATTTTAAATGCATCAGTTCTTCTGTACTCAGCTGTCTTTACCATCCAAATATCACATCTGTACAAGCTTTCTTCTCCAGGAACTTCAATTTTGGTAAGCACCCAGTTCTCTTTGTCCTGGTTACTTTCTTTTACTTGGTCATCGATCATGACAGGTTTCACTTCTGAGTCTGTGACTTAGCCTCAAACGTTACAAAAAGTGGACATTTGGTCATGACAAGGACTGACCTGCAGATCAGTTGTCAGGGTTTGAAGTGCTTGTCCTGGACAGATGAATGACATGTGCCTGTGTGCTGCATTATCCCATCACCTTGGACAGCTTCACAGTACCAGTCACGTTGGCCTGATCCATTGCCTGTGCGTTCCTTCAGGGGTCCAGAGAACAAGGACCTCTGAGCTCAGCTGACTTTGAGAACTGCTTTCTCGGTGTGCACCTATCTAGGTCATTCCTGGTCAATTTTGTGACCCTGTTGGTAGCCTACCACCCCTTAGGGCCCACAGCATTCTGAATAAGGACTCCTGTGTTCCCTATCTTTGTGGTTTCCTGTGTGCACCTGTATACCTGCACCCCAAGAACCCCCTTGGACACACAGCTACCAGGGACTCTTCCCACTTCCCCCACCCCACCCCCCGTCCCATTACCATACCACCCACCCAACCCCACCCTTGTGTTCCTCCCCCGCCTCTAAAAATTAGCCCGTTTTGGACTCCTGGGGGAATCCCACTCCAGATCCCAAATCTGGTGACATTTGCTCTGTGAGGAAACAGGAACTGGAATTGGTTGGGCCTCGTGTTTTCCGGACAATGCTGAGTCACCACCTATCTCACCTCAGCATTCAACAGGGACCATATGTCTAAGCGCAGTGGCACAAATGGTAAGTTCCACCTTGGGTACCCCGCATTCCAACAAGGTGACATTGAGCTATTCCCTGTTTTGCCCCCACAGCCGCAATTCTATTTGCTGCCCTAAAAAGAGTTATCAGGACCGGGAGCTGAAGTGAAGACAGAAATGAGTGAGGAGCCAGTCAGGGCCACTTGCTCTATGGGAGCAGGGAGTGAGGAGGATGGTAGGGAGGCAAGGCTGCTGTGTGTGGAGGACGGCCTGAAGCTTAAGAAGGAGTGGCAGACAGTGCAGGACAGGGTGAATGGGCCCTGGGAGATCAGCCCAACAGGCGGGGCCATAGACTGTGATCCACTCACAGGCTGCTAGCCCAAATCTAGACTAATGGCCAAGAGGGTAGTGGGTGGCACTATTATGGACACACCCCTAGACCAGAGGGCATCTCCCAGGGTTCCTGGGCTCCAGCGCCCCAAGTGGCCAGATTCTGCTCCAGGGAGGTAGTGGGTTTTGCATCTGCCACCACCCCAGGTGCCGTCATTGACTTGGATCTCAAAATTCCATCCATGGTTTCCAGCTCCACAGTCCAAACAGCACACTCCTGTGTCACATGGGACCATCAATAACTGGGAGCTCTTCCTGAGTATCCAAAGGATATGAAGGGGCACAAAGTGGCTGGATAATTTTCTCCATGGTATGAGAGCCTGTTACTGTCTGGATGCTAGAGGAGCAGGAAAAAAACCCACCGTTTGCTCCAGTTGATCTCCACTCTTCAGGGACACCAGAGCCTTAGGGTACAGACTTGCTCTATGTCTATTTGCTTCTGCCATAACACTGTTTGGGCAATACTTCTGTGTGTGTGTACTAGAGGCTTGTGTCTGTGTGTCTCTGTCTCTCCCCAAGTGGTGCTGTTGCTGTTAACCACTGTCTGGACACGAGAGATCATATGAGACTCTTATCCTCTGCAAGGAGGCAAGCCCTTCTCCTCCTGAGTGAGTTGCATCTACGGCAGCTCAGAAATTTTTAGTCCACACGTTTGAAGAGTGCTTTCTCACACTTGAAAGCCAACAGTGGGTGGCCACTGCTGAACCACAGAATGGGACGGGTTACCCTCCCTCCATATCTGAACAAACGTGAATGCTGCATAGTCTGCAGTCCCAGACACAGAGCCACGGTTGGTGATCCCAGAACATTGGACATTCAGATACAAGGGCCATTTCTCCTGTGGTGGCTGGGCCACACTTTGCACAGATGGAAAACAGGGGATGCTCGGCTGGCATGAGGAAAGTCCCTTAAACTTGTTTGAATGCATGCTAGTGAGACGCTAAAAATTCGTTAAGTTCCAAGACTCACTGGTACTGGAGACATGCACGTCTGCCCATTTACCCTATTGAGGCGTGATTCTGTTTTCCATGTGAGAATACATCCCAGCCTGCCCAATCCCCCAAGCCTGTGGGTCCAAGAGCAGCAAGACGATCAAGCTAAGCCATCCACCCTCTAGACCTGATACCCAATATATGCATTTTGCAGAGTACAAAGAGTGATGTTTCAAACTGGAAGACTATGCAGGTAACAGGTGCTTATGCTGAAGTGCTCATCCATCTCTGGAACCTCACAAAAAAGGCAAGGGTTGCTCCTGCTAATGGCAAGGTCAGGGAAATAATGCCCAGTACTCAAGAAGGATAGAAAGGCCCTTGTAGCTGGGTGTCCAAGGGTCTGTGTGTCACCCACCATGGCTCTGTGTCTGAGATTGCAGCCTGTTCTGTGTCTCGGCTCCTGTGCACTCTCACTGGTCACCCCCAAGCCCTTTCTTCCTGCCTCTCCTTTCAGCCAGGCATCCTGGGTGCACTATGATTCTAGTTAGAACTTGCTCACTCTATGAGATAACGGTGATTGGTACGCTGGCTCCGTGCCTCTGCTGGCTAGAATCTTTGTACCTTTCCCTATGACATTCATGTTTTTGCTATCCAACTTCCATCACTTGGCTAGTTCTGTTTCAATAGCTCATAAACACAAGCATACTGGTAGGTGCTTATGTGTGCACATGTGCACACTTTTCCAGGTGTACACACTAACATCCCTGAGATGTAACTTGCACATATGCAGAAGTCGAAGCTTTCTTCCTCAAGAAATTCAATTTTGGTAAGCACCCACCTTTCTTTGTTCTGGTTATTTTCCTTCACTTGTTCATCAATTATGCTAAGTCTGTGACTTATTCAAAGGTTACAAAATCTGGGCATTTGTGACAGGGACCTATCTGCAGAGCATTGGGCAGGGTTGGAAGCACTCGCCCAGGACAGCTGAGTGACATGTGCCTCTCTTATACAATCTCCCATCACCTTGGATAGCTTCACAGTACCAGTCACGTTGTCCTGATCCATTGCCTCTGCATTCCTTCAGTTTACAAGAAAACAAGGATGTCTGGGCTCAGCTGACTTGGAGAACCACTTTCTCAGTCATTCCTGGTCAAAGTTGTGCCCTGTTGGTAGCCTACCACCTCTTAGGGCACACAACATTCTGAGTGAGGACCCCTGTTCTTCCTATCTGTTCACCTTTCTGTGTGCACCTGTCTACCTGTGCCCTCAAGCACCCCTGGGAAACAAGGGCCTCTTCTCACTTCCCCTACCCCAACCAAACCCATCTATCCCACCCCCACCCCAACCTCACCCACCTCTCCCACCACCCTAGCCCAAGCCTAATGCTCTGCCCCTGCCAGTCTGATGGGCATGGCCACAGGCACCACCCCTCTCCTCTCTCCATGCCACTCCCTGCTTCTTAAATCCCTTCTCAACGCCTTGGAAGACCCCATTTGAGGCCCCCAAGATCTGGTGAGATTTGCTCTGGGAGGAAACAGGAGCTGGGACTGGTTGGGCAGCATGGTTTCCAGACACTGCTGAGTCACTGCTTCTCTCACTTCAGCCTTCAGCAGGGACCACGTGGGGGGGGGGGTGTGGCTGCACAAACCCTTGGTTTCTGCCGTGGGTCCCCTGCTTTCCCACAAAGTGACCTTCACCTAGTCCCTGGTTCACCCCCATGGACCCCCAATTCTATTTGCCACCCAAAAATGGGTTATTGGGACCAGGCCTGGAGTGAAGGCCGAAGAAGGTGAGGAGCCTGCTGCGGCCACATGCTCTAGAAGGAGTTGAGGGGGCCACTTTCTGTTGAAAGTGGCCACAGAGCCACACTGTGGATGCCATAATCCAGTGAACCAGGTTCTGCCACCACTTGGCACTGGATGTGGGGTTCCCTCTGGAGGTGCCATGGCATTGTGGGCTGAGAAAGGGACAGAAATGGGCCTGCAGGATGGTAGCCAGTGTCCACAGAGGAAGGGCTCTTTGACCCAAGCAGCAGCTCAGCACTTCGATTTTCTGCTGGTCCAGCCATTGAGAAATTGCTCAGATTTTGAGACAAGAGGAGACAGCAGTCACATGGTGAGGTTGGCTCTCCAGTTTTCAGTTTATCCTCCAGTTTCCTAAATACCCGTTAACCTACCATCTTTTTGTTTTTGGAGCATATTGGGTCTTGCCTTCAGGCTTGGATGGACACGGGTGACTGAGAGAATAGGAGACCAGAGAAACCAGATGTCTGAGGACATGAGGCCATTGTGAGCTGAACCAGTGTGGGTGAAAGTCAACTTCAGGTAAGCTGGTTCCCTCACCACACCTCTGGTGCCCGCTCCATGCTGGTCATCGTGGAGCTGGGTAGAGTCTGCGGCCTGAGGCCCTTAGGGCAGGAGGAGGATGAGCACCCTTTAGTTTCCCAAGTCATTTTCCTAAGAGAGCTTTGGTCCTGCTGCTATCTTAGAAGAGGCAGCTGCCGTATGATGCAGATCCATTCCTGAAGCCATAGTCAGGTTCAGAACCTGTGCTTGGGAGGCTAGTTTCAGACCACAGATACTCGACCTCTGTGTGGAATTGGGCAAGGCCTGTGGTGAGCCCAAGGATGTTTTGATCTCCCTATTTGTGGGACCCCTGGGAGTGAGGTGTCCCTGGAAAGAAAGCACTCAGACAACAGAGTGACTCCTCTAGCTGCAACTGGAGGAGGCCAGGGAGGCTGTGTGGCCAGATGTGGAATGGAGAATGGAGAGGGACCCCAAGGGCAAAGACAGTGTTATGCACTAGGGATACTGACTAGCCCATGGGAGCTGCTGATCCCAGCACACCTGGCTGTAACCTCCAGTATCACTGCTGTCTCCAGAACAGAATATACAGACACTCTGTCCCAGAGCTGCAGACTCTTGAGTGTCTGTGTCAGGACCGACGGGGACCAGGACCCTGAGAGTAGGAAGGTGTGCAAAGAAGAGAGGTCAAGGTCATGAATCCATGGGAGTTCAGGGCAGAAGGAGAAAAGGGTCAGACTGGGGCTGCCAGCCAGTTGCCTTCCTGTGCAGACAGAGTGTGATCAGAGCCCAGGCTATGGCAGAGAGTCCCAGAGCTCTGCTTCTGCAGTCATGGCACCAGACCAGGGTCCCCACCCCCTTCATATCTCCTGTCGCACCTGTGGGAGGGGCCTCTGCTCACAGCTGTTCCCCAGATTCTGCTGGAGACACCCCATCAGTGAATCTCCTTTCTTGCCCCTGTAGAGAGCAGGCAGTACTGGGAGGTTTACTCCTGGGAGATGGACTGAGGCTGAGCCCTTGGAGGACAGCTGTTGAGCTGAGGAAAGGTGTAAATCTAGGCCTTTCTGGATTTCTCCCCAAATATTGCACTGTTGCCCCATCCTCCTGGATGACCTGGCAGTAGTCACAGAAGTGCTGAGTCCCTAGACTTTGGTGGGTGGTGTTCCATGAAAGGAGGCTTCTGTTCTGTGCTCTAGTAGTCCCTAAGCTTTTCACTACCCACAAACAGAGTAGGATATTCCAGTCCTCAGAGACTTTTCTGGGCACACTGCCCTACCAGACTGGCCCAGGGATGGCTTCGGGAGACTTGGACTTAGCCAAAGGCATCATTCTGTGTCACTCTCCATGGCCCTCTCTGTGACACTATCTTGAGCCCCAGCTCTTGCCTGTGAAAAGTAAAAAGCATGATAAGGCCCCTGCTGAAGATATTTCCATTTTTGAGGAAGAACCTGAGATGAGGAAAGTGAAACACTTGGTGGTTTAAGTCTTGCCAAGTACAAGGTATCATTTTGATTTAGAATCCAGCTTCAGGTTCTCATTCCACATCCCCTGGAAAAACTTGAATAAAAAGCCTGTTTGTGATAAGAGAAATGAAGATGTCTTAGAAGCAATGATGCAAGCAAATGGTAGTTCACTTGGTAGTGATAAAAATATTGGAGATAGTATCAGGCTTGAAAGCACAAAGGATGAGACGTTGGAAGTAGATCCAGGCTTAGGAAGTAGGGTGACAATGGTCCAAGTCATGCATAGGAAAAATCCTCACCCCCCAGTTGAAAGTTATGTGCTGAGAAGAAAGAAAACAGATTTGAAAGAAGTCTTTGGTGACATTTTTGGAAAGAAATGAAACACTTTAATATCAATGCTTAAGATCACCAAGTACTAAAAAAAAAAAAAAATAATAATCTACTATTTTTATTTCTCTAAACATTTACAACCAGTCAATCCTAAAGAAATCAACCCTGAATATTCATTGGAAGTGGTGATGTTGAAGTTGAAGCTCCAATATTTGGCCACCTGAAGCGAAGAGCTGACTCTTTGGAAAAGACTGTGATACTAGGAAAGATGGAAGACAAAAGTAGAAGGGGATGACAGAGGATGAAATCGATGGATGGCATCACTGACTCAATAGTCATGCGTTTGAGAAACCTCTGGGAGACAGTGAAGGACAGGGAATCCTGGTGTGGTAAGGTTCATGGGTCTCAAAGAGTCAGACATTGCAGAGTGACTGAACATCAACAAACATTTACAACAGTTAGTGTAACAGGGTTCTTGACTAAAAGAATATGGAATGGCCATGGAAAAATATCATGGCCCTGCTCCACCGTACAGATCAAGTTTGCTTGACTATTTTTGAGGCTTGCTTGCTTTTCACTTGTTCGGACACCCTGTGTGGAAGATCATGAGGTTTTTTTTTTTTTTTTTTTTTTTTTTTTTTAATCTTTTCAGTTTTATGGAGATATTAACAGAACTGACATATAGCCCTGTGTAAGTTTAAGGGGTCCAGCATCATGAGTCCACTTACATCCACCATGCAGTGATAAGTGCAGTAAGTCTAGTGAACATACATCATTTCATATGGATAAAAATTAAATAGAAAGGGGAAAAAAAAAGATTTTGGTTTTGCTGAGAACTTTTAGTGTTTGCTCTAATAATTTTATACCTAACATAAAACAGCGTTAGTTATACTTGTGTTGTATGTCACCTAACAAAACAATGTTAGTTATACTTATGCTGTATGTCACCTCCCTCATACATATTTCTAACTAGAAGATGAACATGACAGTTGCACGAGGTGTCCCTCCCGGTCACCGTGAATGATGCCCCCCGCCCCAGCCACTTTGTAAATATTAGAAACATCCCCTCCCAGGCTGCTGGCACCCACTTCTCTCTGAACCTCTCTCATCTGTGTGTCCAGTCTCAGTGCTCCTTCTGTGTGCCCTTGGAAGTAGGAAGGGGGGACAGCCACTGGCATGCCACCTAGCCAAAGAGAAACAGAGTGGGACACTGTGAAACCATTAGGTGTTGTTTCCAGGGCTCCAAAGAGTTTGGGCACCACAGTCCTATATGTCTCATAATGGAACAAATAGGTTCCATTCAAGGTCATTCACCTTAAAACCTGAATAAATTAACAATCAGCCGAGCAGAGGTATAGAATTGGTATAGGCTTTAAAGACTCAAGAGACAGTTTTCTGTAACAGGTTAACCAAGGGTATACTCTACTGCAGATTAAGGAAGTCTCCTTTATGTACAGTTGGGAAGGTCCCCTGGAGTCAGAAATGGCAACCCACTCCAGTATTTTTGCCTAGAGAGTCCCATGGACCGAGGAGCCTAGTGGGCTACAGTCCATGTGGTCCCAAAATGTCAGACACGACTGAGTGACTACTGCTTAATACTAGAAAGAAATTAGGTGAGAAGTGAAGTGCTAGAAAAAAAGTTATTTACTAGGGTACGATACTTGGAAAGTTCACAAGCATTATGTTGCCCTAAATACTCAGTTAGACTTTCACAATCAGCGGAAGAGGGGAGAGGGAGGGTGATCTTCATTTTGTTGAGTAGATAGCATGTTTCCATCATCAGTGCCTCCCCCAGTTAGGGCAGGGAAGTTTACCTTTTCAGCTTTATATGGTCATGCTAGGACTATAATAGTTCAGTTCAGTTTAGGTGCTCAGTCGTATCTGACTCTTTGCGACCCCACGGACTGCAGCACACTAGACTTCCGTGTCATATTACTTGGGAAAAATATTTTCAGGACTCAGTACAATGCAAGTATTTCATTTTGAAAAGTCACCATTCCATAAGTGAATGTGTTTTGTATGCCCAGAACCTGTTTTAGGGAGTCATTAACTTGATGACCACTGGGCAGGTTGTAGGTCTTGTTTTCTGCTATTGTTTTATTGTTTGGGGGCACATTCTGGAAAGAACATGTCTTAGGGTCCAAAGAGCATGTTTTGGGGTTATTAACTCATGGAGATCACTAGGCTGGATGTAACTCTCATGCCACCACTGTTTCACTGTTTAGGGCCATGTCTCATGCATCTGTTGCATGGTTTTGTTGCTAAGCAAGTTAGCTTGATTTAAGCAAGCCAAGCTGGCTTTGATGCAGAGCGACTTGTTTTGCTTTCTGAATCGAGCAAGCCTACATGTTTCAGAATTTTCCCAGTATTTTCTTGAGTGTCATTAGTCTTATTGTGGTCTCCCAAAACCCCATAAAGTTTCTTCTCTATCTACAGTCCCCTAATGGAGTATCAAGCTAACTGTTAGATCGTTCTATTCTATTATTCTGTTCCTACCTCCCTGGGACACTCCCAGCCCCCAAGTGCAGGCTGCAGTACCCTTGGTGATAGTGATCCTGACATGGCTCCAGAAAATGAGATGCAGTTCTGAGAGCCAGGAGACCAGGCCCCTTATTATGCTACCATTTCCTTCCTCCCCCTTGTTCTGGGCTACCACCTGCCAAGTCCTGCAGCCCTACCTGCTTGAAGTGGACCCTCAACCTCCCATGCCTCGCCCATTCCATCCTACTACTACTTTGATTCTAGAAGCACCACCCTCAGGAGTAACTGGCTAGAGTTAGGGTAACCTGGACATCTGGCAAGTCTTCACTGGGGAGGAAGAAGGAGGAAGCCTCTTTTGTTTATGTCTAGATGTCTCTGAATCTGACTTTCCAGACAAAGGAAGGAACAGAGCAGGCTCAAAGAGAGGGTAGACTATTCCAGGATAACAAAAGATTTGACTCCAGATTGGAGGGAGGAAAGACATATTGAAACTCCAGGTGGGATCTCGCCTGCTGGAGGCTGGGCACACAGAGCTTCTTGTCAGTCTGGGGCCTCTGAGGACCAACCAAGCTATGGTCTTTCTCTAGAAGTCAGGGAAGGTCATCATCCAGTATATCTAGTGCCTCTTTGGGCACAGATGCATTCAAACAACCCCCAGGAAGGCCCTGAGGAGCAGAGACTTTGCAATCACAGACGGAAATCTGCAACTAGGGAGGGAATGAGCTCTTCCACCCGTGAAACGAGCTTAGAGGCTGCACCAGCCAGTTCATTTCAGTCGCACAGCCGTGTCTGACTCTTTGCGACCCCATGATTGCAGCACGCCAGGCCTCCCTGTGCATCATTAACTCTCGGAGTTCACTCAGACTCACGTCCATCGAGTCAGTGATGCCATTGAGCTATCTCATCCTCGGTCATCCCCTTCTTCTCCTGCCCCCAATCCCTCCCAGAATCAGTCTTTTCCAATGAATCAATGCTTGACATGAAGTGGCCAAAGTACTGGAGTTTCAGCTTTAGCATCATTCCTTCCAAAGAAATCCCAGCGCTGATCACCTTCAGAATGGACTGGTTGGATCTCCTTCCAGTCCAAGCGACACTCAAGAGTCTTCTCCAACATCACAATTCAAAAGCATCAATTCTTCGGTGCTCAGCCTTCTTCACAGTCCAACTCTAACATCCATACATGACTACTGGAAAAACCATAGCCTTGACTAGACAGACCTTAGACGGCAATGTAATATCTCTGCTTTTCAATATGTTATCTAAGTTGGTCATAAATTCTCTTGCAAGGAGTAAGCGTCTTTTAATTTCATGGCTGCAGTCACCATCTGCAGTGATTTTGGAGCCCAAAAATTAAAGTCTGACACACTTTCCACAGTTTCTACATCTATTTCCCATGGAGTGATGGGACCAGATGCCATGATCTTCATTTTCTGAATGTTGAGCTTTAAGCCAACTTTTTAACTCTCCTCTTTTACTTTCATCAAGAGGCTTTTTGTTCCTCTTCACTTTCTGCCATAAGGGTGGTGTCTGTGCAACACAAAAATATGCCCCAAGTTGACTCAAACCTAGGTCCTGAGAGTCCTCCTGGGCCGACCTGACACTGGACAGGAAGAACCTATCTTCACCCAGATGAGAACCTAGGCTTCTGTGTCCAGTGATTCCCATGCCCAAACATACTCTATGGAGATGGAGGTGGACAGAGGCTTGTCCCCTGTCTCGAACGGGAAGCCATTTTGGCTGCTACTTCCAGTATTTTGATCATTTGTAGACAGTAGTCCCTCCTGCATCCTTAGATCTCCTGGATGCTGATCTCCCATGGAAACATCCCAAACTTAGACCTCTGCTGTTTCCTGTTTCCTCTATTCCCTGTGAAGTCAGCTACCTTTTCCTAATGTTCAGTGGGGCAGATCCATCCATCTCCACCCAAGTAGGTCTTCCGATTCCTCCTTCGTGGAGCATGACAAGCATGTCCTGCCTTGGCTGTCTCAGGCTCACCAGCCTGGAAAGGAAACCAGGGGTGAACTTCCGCTTCTCTCTTAAAGTTATTTGAGGTACTGGTGGAAAGTGCCTGTGTCATCGTGGCTGTTTCTTAATCAGGGACTTGATGATTATCTTTGTTGCGAATCTTGAGCTCCTGCAACTGATTGGTCAAGGTGATTGTCAGAAGTCAAAATGCCCACAAGGCACATTCCAGCTTAACCATAATTTAGTGTTTTAACTCTGTCTACTGGAGAAGGGAATGACAAGCGACTTCAGTATTCTTGTCTTGAAAACCCCGTGAACAGTATGAAAAGGCAAAATGATAAGATACCCAAAGAGGAACTCCCCATATCATTAGGTGCCCAATATGCTACTGAAGATCAGTGGAGAAATAACTCCAGAAAGAATGAAGGGATCGACCCAAAGCAAAAACAATACACACTTGTGGATGTGACTGGTGATAGAAGCAAGATCCAATGCTTCAAGCAATATTGCATAGGAACCTGGAATGTCAGGTCCATGAATCAAGGCAAATTGGAAGTGGTCAAAAGAGAGAGGGCAAGGATGAATGTCGACATTCTAGGAATCAGCGAACTACAATGGACTGGAATGGATGAATTTAACTCAGATGACCATTATATCTACTACTGCAGGCAGGAATCCCTCAGAAGAAGTGGAATAGCCATCAAGGTCAAGAAAAAATTTCGAAATGCACTACTTGGATGTAATCTCATAAACGACAGAATGAAAACTGTTCATCTCCAAGGCAAAACATTCAGATATCCAAGTCTATGCCCCAACCAGTAACGCTGAAGAAACTGAAATTGAATGGTTTTATGAAGACCTACAAGACCTTTTAGAACTAACACCCAAAAAGGATGTCCTTTTCATTAAAGGGACTGGAATGCAAAAGTAGGAAGTCAAGAAACACCTGGAGTAACAGGCAAATTTAGCCTTGGAATGCAGAATGAAGCAGGGCAAAGACTAATAGAGTTTTGCCAAGAAAGTGCACTGTTCGTAGCAAAAACCCTCTTCCAACAACACAAGAGAAGACTCTACACATGGATATCACCAGATGGTCAACACCGAAATTAGATTGATTATATTCTTTGCAGCCAAAAATGGAGAAGCTCTATACAGTCAACAAAAACAAGGCCAGGAGCTGACTGTGGCTCAGATCATGAAGTCCTTATTACCAAATTCAGACTCTATCTGATGGAAGTAGGGGAAACCGCTAGGCCATTCAGGTATAACCTAAGTCAAATCTCTTACAAATATACAGTGGAAGAAAGGGATAGATTTAAGGGCCTAGATCTGATAGATAGAGTCCCTGACGAACTCTGGAATGAGGTTCGTGACATTGTGGAATAGACAGGGATCAAGAGCATCCCCATGGAAAAGAAATGCAGAAAAGCAAAATTGCTGTCTGGGGAGGCCTTACAAAGAGCTGTGAAAAAAAAGAGAGGCAAAAAGCATAGGAGAAAAGTAAAGATATAAGCATCTGAATGCAGAATTCCAAAGAATAGCAAGAAGAGATAAGAACGATTTCTTCAGTGATCAATGCAAAGAAACAGAGGAAAAGAACAGGATGGGAAAGACTAGAGATCTCTTCAAGAAAATTAGATAAACCAAGGGAACATTTCATGCAAAGATGGGCTCTGTAAAGGACAGAAATTGTATGGATCTAACAGAAGCAGAAGATATTAAGAAGAGGTGGCAAGAATACACGGAATAACTGTACAAAAAGATCTTCATGACCCAGATAATCACGATGATGTGATCACTAATCTAGAGCCAGACATCCTGTAATGTGATGTTAAGTGGGCCTTATAAATCATCACTACGAACAAAGCTATTGGAGGTGATGGAATTCCAGTTGAGCTGTTTCAAATTCTGAAAGATGATTCTGTGAAAGTGTTGCACTCAATATACAAGCAAATTTGGAAAGCTCAGCAGTGGCCACAAGACTGGAAAAGGTCAGTTTTCATTCCAGTTCCAAAGAAAGGCAATGCCAAAGAATACTCAAACTACCACACAATTGCACTCATCTCACATGGTAGTAAAGTAATGCTCAAAATTCTCCAAGTCAGGCTTCAGCAATACATGAACTGTGAACTTCCTGATGTTCAAGCTGGTATTAGAAAAGGCAGAGGAACAAGAAATCTAATTGCCAACATCTGCTGGATCATGGAAAAAGCAAGAGAGTTTCAGAAGAACATATATTTATGCTTTATTGACTATGCCAAAGCATTTGACTGTGTGTATCACAATAGACTGTGGAAAACTATGAAAGAGATAGGAATACCAGACCACCTTACCTGCCTTTTGAGAAATCTGTACGCAGGTCAAGAAGCAACAGTTAGAACTAGACATAGAACAACAGACTGGTTCCAAATAGGAAAAGGAGTATGCCAAGGTTGTATATTGTCACCCTGCTTATTTAACTTATATGCAGAGTACATCATGAGAAGTGTTGCACTGGAAGAAACAGAAGTTGGAATCCAGATTGCTGAGAGAAATATCAATATCCTCAGATATGCAGATAACACCACCCATATGGCAGAAAGTGAAGAGGACCTAAAAAGCATCTTGATGAAAGTGAAAGAGGAGAGTGAAAAAGTTGGCTTTAAGCTCAACATTCAGAAAACGAAGATCATGGCATCTGGTCCCATCACTTCATCAGTAATAGATGGGGAAACAGTAGAAACAGTGTCAGATTTTATTTTTGTGGTGCTCCAAAATCACTGCAGATTGTGTCTGTAGCCATGAAATTAAAAGATGCTTACTCCTTGAAAGAAAAGTTCTAACCAACCTAGTTAGCATATTCAAAAGCAGAGACATTACTTTGCCAACTAAGGTCCGTCTAGTCAAGGCTATGGTTTTTCCTGTGGTCATATACGGATGTCAGATTTTGACTGTGAAGAAAGCTTAGCACCGAAGAATTGATGCTTTTGAATTGTGGTGTTGGAGAAGACTCTTGAGAGTCCCTTGGACTGCAAGGACATTCAACCAGTCCATTCAGAAGAGATCAACCCTGGGATTATTTTGGAAGGAATGATGCTAAAGATGAAGCTCCAGCACTTTGGCCACATATGTGAAGAGTTGACTCATTGGAAAAGACTCTAATGCTGGGAGGGATTGAGGCAGGAGGAGAAGGGGATGACAGAGGATGAGACTGCTGGATGGCATCACTGACTTGATGGACGTGAGTCTTCGTGAACCCTGGGAGATGGTGATGGACAGGGAGGCCTGGCATGCTGCGATTTATGGGCTCGCAGAGAGTCGGACACGACTGAGTGACTTAACTGAACTGAACGGTCAGCCACATCTCTGGCTGCTGATGGGGATGGTAGGACTTTGGTAAATATCATCTCTAGGAAGTTACCAAACTGTAGAATATCCTTCAGGAACGCCACCTTCTCGCTCTCCAAATGGAAGAACTGTTGGGGCATCACCATACCGGGGGTGGAGTGGTTCCATCTGTCTCTGTTCTGTCAGCCAGTCCAGGAGGGGCTTCACCCGAAACCCTTTGATGTAGGTTTTGCACATCCACTGAGAGAAAGTCCGTGTTGCTACCTGTGCTTAATGCAGAGCAAAGGAAAAACTGAATTGTATTTGTGGGCTTGAAGTTGATCTCACATCAGAATCTGTGTAAGTTAGAACCTTAGTGGGGGGAGAGGGGTTGGGGGGTGGGGGTTTCGAAGGCACTTTGCATTCTTTTTTCACTGGCACTGAGGGAACATCAGGTTACCCAGCTACACTTGGAAGGAACCTTTGAAGGTCATGGTGAGGGTCGCTGGACAGAGCCCAGGCTGGCATATGCAGGGGGACACCTGAGCCTCTGATTGCAGCCGTTTGCTGATACAGATTTGTGTCCTGGATCCACGTTGATTTCCCTTCAGGAGATCCACGACCCTAAGCCCTCAGTGGCTTTCAGGCAGAAAAAGGTGTGTGCCAGATTTGGACAGCCAAAGCAGTTACATCCTCTCCTAACCCACATTCCTAAATTTAACTTCCTAGCTTCATGGAGGAAATGTCCTTTGCCTCCAGGGAGGGAGGAAGCATGGATCTTGGGTTTGCCTTGGGTTTAAGGGATCCACCTGGTCCCTTTTTAGTCACTCCCTCTGTTGGCAATTTCTCAAGCCTAGCCTAAGAAAAGTCTTTTAATTTCTCCAAACAAAACAGACTTGTCTTGGGTACTTTCCTTGGTTTGATTGCAAATATCTGGTCCCCCTATTCTCATGGCCAGCTCCTAGGTGTCATTTTGACCTGAACAGTTCCAGGGAAGCTGGACCCTCAAAATCTGGAGGACCCACCATCACTCCATTACACCTCTGTTCCCCCGTGAACAGGCACATGTTTCACTGTCTGGTGTACTGATAAGTGACATTGTGATGCTTGGGAATCTTACAGTTTCTTTTTCTTCAGGGGTGACACCACCATCTGCACAAAGCTATCTGAATATGAACATTTGGATGACCCAAACTCCCCCAACGAATGTACTTTCAGGTTGGTTCTTTTTTTAATATATATTTTGCTTTTCTGAGCAGACATGGGATCCCATCAGTTTTATGTAGTGAGAAAGTTAAAAAAAAAAAAAAAAAAAACCCTCAGCCTTAGCTAGATGGAGATCTACTAGTAAGACAGCAGTTTAGCTGGAAATGGAAATTTCAGCCGGAATCTGAAAAGTGTGTTCTGGAAGGAGAAGATGGACCCAGGCCTGAGCACACTGCTTCACGTTGGAGCCTCACACTCTGACAGCTGTACCTGCCGGGGTCTTCCTGGGACAGGCCACGGAGGCCATGATCCTGTTGAGAATTTTCTTTGCCTTTCAATCACTTTGGCAGTTGTACACTTTGCTTTTGCTTTAACATGAAGTTTTACCTTTATCCCAGACAGTTTGGTTTCTTCTCTGATTTTTGCCACTTGTACAGATGGTTACAATATTTCTTTTATTTTTTTCTTTTTTTTTAATTAATTTTCTATTTTTACTATATTTTACTTTACAATACTGTATTGGTTTTGCCATACATTGACATGAATCTGCCACGGGTGTACATGAGATCCCAAACATGAACCCTCCTCCCACCTCTTAGCCCACATCATCTCTCCAGATCATCCCCGTGTATCATCCCCAAGCATCCTGTATCCTGCATCTAACATAGACTGGCTATTCGATTCTTGCATGATAGCATAAATGTTTCAACGTCATTCTCCCAAATCATCCCACCCTCTCCCTCTGCCTCTGAGTACAAAAGACCGCTCTACACATCTGAGTATCTTTTGCTGTCTCACATACAGGGTCATCATTATGATCTTTCTAAATTCCATATATATGTGTGTTAGGATACTGTATTGGTGTTTTTCTTTCTGGCTTACTTCACTCTGTATAATCAGCTCCAGTTTCATCCATCTCATTAGAACTGATTCAAATGTATTGTTTGTAATGGCTGAGTAATACTCCATTGTGTATGTGTACCACAGCTTTCTTATCCATTCATCTGCTGATGGACATCTAGGTTGTTCCATGTCCTGGCTATTATAAACAGTGCTGTGATGGACATTGGGGTACATGTGCCCCTTTCAATTCTGTTTTCCCCAGTGTGTATGCCCAGCAGTGGAATTGCTGGGTCATAAGGCAGTTCTATTTGCAATTTTTTAAGGAATCTCCACACTGTTCTCCATAGTAGCTGTACTAGTTTGCATTCCCACCAACAGTGTAAGAGGATTTCTTTCTCCACACCCTCTCTAGCATTTATTGCTTGCAGATTTTGGATTGCCACCATTCTGACTGGTGTGAAGTTGTACTCATTTGTCTTGATTTGCATTTCTCTAATAATGAGTGATGTTGAGCATCTTTTCATGAGTTTGTTAGCCATGTGTATGTCTTCTTTGGAGAAATGTCTATTTAGTTCTTTGGCCCATTTTTTGATTGGGTCGTTTATTTTTCTGGAATTGAGATGCATAAGTTGCTTGTATATTTTTGAGATTAGTTGTTAGTCAGTTTCTTCATTTGC
The DNA here is from genome assembly GCA_963981305.1 of Rupicapra rupicapra. Lineage (NCBI taxonomy): Eukaryota > Metazoa > Chordata > Mammalia > Artiodactyla > Bovidae > Rupicapra > Rupicapra rupicapra. The sequence goes on along the minus strand of OZ022299.1, from coordinate 5,934,688 downwards.
TATCATTTTCTCCCATTCAGAAGGCTGACTTTTCACCTTGCTTATAGTTTACTTTACTGTGTAGAAGCTTTTAATTTTAATTAGATCCCATTTGTTTATTTTTGCTTTTATTTCCAGAATTCTGGGAGGTGGATCATAGAGGATCCTGCTGTGATTTATGTTGGAGAGTGTTTTGCCTATGTTCTCCTCTAGGAGTTTTATAGTTTCTGGTATTATGTTTAGATCTTTAACCCATTTAGATTTTATTTTTGTGTGTGGTGTTAGAAAGTGATCTAGTTTCATTCTTTTACAAGTGGTTGACCAGTTTTCCCAGCACCACTTGTTAAAGACATTGTCTTTACTCCGTTTTATATTCTTGCCTCCTTTGTCAAAGGTAAGGTGTCCATATGTGTGTGGATTTCTCTCTGGGCTTTCTATTTTGTTCCATTGATCTATATTTCTGTCTTTGCGCCAGTACAATATTGTCTTGTTGACTGTGGCTTTGTAGTAGAGCCTGAAGTCAGGCAAGTTGATTCCTCCAGTTCCATTATTCTTTCTCAAGATTGCTTTGGCTATTTGAGCTTTTTTGTATTTCCATCCAAGTCTTGAAATGATTTGTTCTAGTTCTGTGAAAAAATATCGCTGGTTGCTTGATAGGGATTGCATTGAATCTGTATATTGCTTTGGGTAGTATACTCATTTTCACTATATTGATTTTTCTAATCCATTAACATGGTATATTTCTCCATCTATTTGTGTCCTCTTTGATTTCTTTTATCAGTGTTTTATAGTTTATATATATATATATATATATATATATATATATATAGTTATTAAGTTTCTTTAGGTAGATATATTCCTAAGTATTTTATTCTTTTAGTTGCAATGGTGAATGGAATTGTTTCCTTAATTTCTTTTTCGACTTTCTCATTATTAGTGTATAGGAAGGCAAGGGATTTCTGTGTGTTGATTTTATATCCTGCAACTTTACGGTATTCATTGGTTAGCTCTAGTAATTTTCTGGTGGAGTCTTTAGGGTTTCCTATGTAGAGGATATTGTCATCTACAAACAGTGAGCATTTTACTTCTTCTTTTCCAATTTGGATTCCTTTCATTTCTTTTTCTGCTCTGATTGCTGTCAAAACTTCCAGAACTATGTTGATAGTAGCGGTGAAAGTGGGCACCGTTGTCTTGTTCCTGACTTTAGGGGAAATGCTTTCAATTTTTCACCACCGAGGATAAGTTTGCTGTGGGTTTGTCATATATCTTTTATTATGTTGAGGTACGTTCCTTCTATTCCTGCTTTCTGGAGAGTTGTTATCATAAATGGATATTAATTTTTGTCAAAGGTCTTCTCTGCATTTATTGAGATAATCATATGGCTTTTATTTTTCAATCTGTTACTGTGGTGAATTACATTGATTGATTTGTGGATATTGAAGAATCTTTGCATCCCTGAGATAAAGCTCACTTGGTCCTGGCGTATGACCTTTTTAATGTGTTTTTGGATTCTGATTGCTAGAATTTTCTTGAGGATTTTTGGATCTATGTTCGTCAGTGATATTGACCTGTAGTTTTCTTTTCTTTTCTTTTTCTTTTTGTGGCATATTTGTCAGGTTTTGGTATTAGGGTGATGGTGGCCTCATAGAATGAGTTTGTAAGTTTTCCTTCCTCTGCAATTTTCTGGAAGAGTTTGAGTAGGATAGGTATTAGCTCTTCTCGAAATTTTTGGTGGAATTCAGCTGTGAAGCCATCTGGACCTGGGCTTCTGTTAGCTGGAAGATTTCTGATTGCAGTTTCAATTTGCATGCTTGTGATGGGTCTCTTAAGATTTTCTATTTCTTCCTGGTTCAGTTTTAGAAAGTTGTACTGTTCTAAGAATTTGTCCATTTCTTCCACGTTGTCCATTTTAATGGCATATAATTGCTGATAGGAGTCTCTTATGACCCTTTGTATTTCTGTGATGTCTGTTGTGATCTCTCTATTTTCATTTCTAATTTTATTGATTTGATTTTTCTCTCTTTGTTTCTTGATGAGTCTGGCTAATGGTTTGTCAATTTTATTTATCCTTTCAAAGAACCAGCTTTTGGCTTTGTTGATTTTTGCTATGGCCCCTTTTGTTTCTTTTGCATTTATTTCTGCCCTAATTTTAAAGATTTCTTTCCTTCTACTAACTCTGGGGTTCTCCATTTCTTCCTTTTCTAGCTGCTTTAGGTGTGGAGTTATGTTACTTATTAGAATTTTTCTTGTTTCTTGAGGTATGCCTGTATTGTTATGAACTTTCCTCTTAGCACTGCTTTTATAGTGTCCCACAGGTTTCAGGTTGTTGTGTTTTCCTTTTCATTCATTTCTCTGCTGATTTTTATTGCTTTTTTTATTTCTTCTGTTATTTGTTGGTTATTCAGAAGCATGTTGTTCAGTCTCCATATGCTGGAATTTTTAATTGTTTTTCTCCTGTAATTGAGATCTAATCTTAATGCATTATGGTCAAAAAAGATGCTTGGAAGGATTTCAATTCTTTTGAATTTATCAAGGATAGATGTATGGCCCAGGGTGTGATCTCTCCTGGAGAAAGTTCTGTGAGCACTTGAGAAAAAGGTGAAATTCAGTGTTTTGGGGTGAAATGTCCTATAGATATCAATTAGGTCTAACGGTCTATCGTATCATTTAAACTGGGTTTCTTTGTGAATTTTCTGTGTAGTTGCCCTTTCCATAGATGTGAATGGAATATTAAAGTCTCCTACTATTATTGTGTTATTGTTAATTTCTCCTTTCATACTTGTTAGCATTTGTCTTCCATATTGCCGTGCTCCTATGTTGGGTGCATATATACTCATAACTGTTATATCTTTTTCTTGGATTGATCCTTGGATCATTATGTAGTGGCCTTCTTTGTCTCTTTTTACAGCCTTTCTTTTAAAGTCTAATTTACGAATATGAGTATTGCCATTCCTGCTTTATTTTGGTCTCTATTTGCATGATATATCTTTTTCCAGCCCTTCACTTTTGGTCTGCATGTGTCCCTTGTTTTGAGGTGGATCTCCTGTAGGCAGCATATACATGGATCTTGTTTTTGTATACATTCAGGCAGTCTTTGCCTGTTGGTTGGGGCATTCAACCCATTTACATTTAAGGTAATTATTGATAAATATGATCCCATTGCCATTTACTTTATTGTTTAGGGTACGGGTTTATACACCCTTTTTGTGTTTCCTGTCTAGAGAATATCCTTTAGTATTTGTTGGAGAGCTGGTTTTGTGGTGCTGAATTCTCTCAGCTTTTGCTTGTCTGTAAAGCTTTTGATTTCTCCTTCGTATTTGAATGAGATAATTGCTGGGTACAGTAATCTGGACTGTAGGTTATTTTCTTTCTTCACTCTAAGTATGTCTTGCCATTCCCTCCTGGCCTGAAGAGTTTCTATTGAAAGATCAGCTGTTATCCTTATGGGGATCCCCTTGTGTGTTATTTCTTGTTTTGTCCCTTGCTGCTTTTAATATTTGTTCTTTGTGTTTGATCTTTGTTAATTTGATTAATATGTGTTTGGGTGTTTTGCCTTGGGTTTATCCTATCTGGAACTCTCTGGGTTTCTTGGACTTGGGTGATTATTTCCTTCCCCATTTTAGGGAAGTTTTCAACTATTATCTCCTCAAGGATTTTCTCATGGTCCTTCTTTTAGTCTTCTTCTTCTGGGACTCCTATAATTCGAATGTTGGAGCGTTTCATATTGTCCTGGAGGTCTCTGAGATTGTCCTCATTTCGTTTAATTCGTTTTTCTTTTTTCCTCTCTGACTCATTTATTTCTACCATTCTATCCTCTATTTCACTAATCGTATCCTCTGCCTCCATTATTCTACTATTTGTTGCCTCCAGAGTGTTTCTGATCTCACATTGCATTATTAATTATATATTGACTCTTTTTATTTCTTCTAGGTCCTTTTTAAAACCTTTTGTGTATCTTCTTAATCCTTGTCTCCATGCTATTTATTTGTTATTCCATTTTGATTTCAAGATTTTGGATCATTTTCCCTATCAATATTCAGAATTCTTTCTCAGGTAGATTCCCTGTCTCTTCCTCTTTTGTTTGGTTTGTTGGGCATTTCTCCTGTTCCTTTACCTGCTGAGTATCCCTATGTCTCTTCATCTTGGTTATATTGCTGCGTTTGGGATGGTCTTTCTATATTCTGGGAATTTGTGGAGTTCTCTTTATTATGGAGTTTTCTCACTGTGGGTGTGGTTGTATCAGTGACTTGTCAAGGTTTCTTGGTTAGGGAGGCTTGTGTTGCAGTTCTGGTGGGTGAGGCTGGATTTTTTCTCTCTGGAGTGCAATGGAGTGACCAGTAATGTGTTATGAGACGCCAGTGATTTTAGAGTAACCTTGAGCTGCCTGTACATTGAAGCTCAGGGCTGTGTTCCTGTGTTGCTGGAGAATTTGTGTGGTATGTCTTGCTCTGGAACTTGTTGGCCCTTGGGTGGTGCTTGTTTTCAGTGTAGGTATGAGAGCATTTGATGAGCTTTTATAGATTAATGTCCCTTTGATTCAGCAGTTCTCTGATTTTCTCAGGGTTTGGGCTTAAGCCTCCTGCTTCTGGTTTTCATTTTTATTTTTACAGTAGCCTCAAGACTTCTCCACCTATACAGCACCATTGAAAAAACATCTACTTTAAAGATGAAAAGCTTCTCCACATTGAGGGAAACCCAGATAGGTTCACTGTGTTACATGGAGAAATGAAGAGGGAGGCTGTAGTTAGAGGTGACTGGAATGAGATGTGGTGGGATCAAAAGAGGAGAGAGCAAGCTAGCCAGTAATCACTTCCTTATGTGTGCTCCACAGTCTGGACTGCTCAGAGGCATTCATGGAATTATAAAGGGAAGAGGAGAGGGAGGAAGTAGGCAGGGTGGACAAGAGGATAAAAGAGGGAAGTGAAAAGGAGAGAGGCATACCCAGCCAGTAACCAGTTCCTTAAATGTTCTCCACAGTCTGGAACACAGAGATTCACAGAGTTGGGTAGAGAAGAGAAGGGGGAGGGAAGAGGCAGAGGCCACCTGGTAGAGAAAAAGGAGAGTCCAAAGAAGGAGAGAGTGGTCAAGCCAGTAATCTCGCTCTCAGGTAAAATTGGATAGTGAAGTTTGGGTTTTTAAATGTACAAAGTTGACAACAAATACCAAAAAGCAAAGATTAAAAATCTAGAGTAGAGTTTCAATTTTCAAAAATACAATATTGAAGAAAAGAAGAAGAAGAAGGAAAAAAGCCACAAGAATCATTAAAAAGCAACAACAAAACCACACAAAGACCATATATGGCGTTTGCTCTAAAAAATAGTGTCTTTTTGTTTTTTTTTAAAGTAATAGTAGGTTATAAAAATAAAAAATAAAGGAGAAATAGAGGACTTAAAATTTTAAAATGTTAAAAAAAAAAAGATAAAGAAAAGAAGAAAAAATCTACCACACAGCAACATCAACCAAAAAAAAAAAAAAAAGAAAAGAAAGAGAAAGAAAAGAAAAAAATCATAAAAATAATAAAGATGTATCAGGCCCTTTCTCTGGTGTTGTGGGCAGTGTGGGGTTACTTCCAAGGCGGTTTCCTCCATTTAATATCCTCTGCTTGCTGGTCTCTTCAATGTCTGATTTCCATCCTGACAGAGGAGGGGTGGTGGTGGACACTTTTTTTTTTTTTTTTTTTTTTAAGGCTCCCTTGTTCAGTCCCGCTGTGGGGAGGGAGAGATGCTGCAAACAAATAACACTGGCATGTGCTTGCAGTGTCTAAGCCCCGCTGTCCTACACCTGCTCGTGGCGCACACCGCTCAGGCTCTACGTTGCTCCACCAGGAGCAGTCTGAGTCTGGCCCTGGGCTGCATGCACCTCCCAGGTCTAAGCCACTCAGCCACCTCAGAGGTGCAGATTCGGTTGGGACTGCGTTTTGTGCCCTACCCACGTCCAAGTAGCGCAGGTGTTTGGCAAGCGCAGTCACTGCAACTTAGCACCTTTCCCGTCTCTACTGCTCAGTTTTCTGAATGTAGTGCTGATGCCCCTTGTGAGGCAGATGGTGACTGTCCAAAGCCCTCAGAAGCCTTACCAACGAAGCCTGCTTGCAGTTTGGTAGGTAAAGTCTCTCTGGGGCTGCTATTGCCCCTTCCAGCCCTTATGGCTCTGGCTGCCTGGCACTGGCAGGGGATGTTCCATAGCTGGCTATTTCTTTTCCATACTTTGTTCTGTGTGCGGTCCTGGTGGTGTCTTATGTTCGAGCGTTTCACGTGGTAGCTATCCCACAGTCTGGTTTGCTTGCCCAAGTTGGTTCCTTCTGGTTACGCATGGGGCATTCCTGCCTGATTCTTAAAAAGCAGCCGGCACCTCCCGCACTTCCCTGCCCTGCCCACACTTGCTAGGAGCAGATGCAGGCATTTGCGCTGCTTTTCCACTGGGGGAGTTACTGTCGGTCTTGTAATCTGTTGGCTTTAATTATTTATTTGTGTTTCCTTCCTGTTATGTTGCCCTCTCTGCTTCCAAGGCTCACCACAGACTCGGCAGGGAAAGTGTTTCTTGGTGTTTGGAAATCTCTCTTCTTAAGATTCCCTTCCCAGGATGGGATTCCCTTCCCAGGATCGAGCTACCTCCCTACCTCCTTTCTCTCTTTTTTTCTCTTTTGTATTTTTTTCCTACCTCTTTTTGAAGACAATGATCTGCTTTTCTGGGTGCCTGATGTCCTTTGCCAGCATTCAGAATTTGTTTTTTGGAATTTGCTCAGTGTTGAAATGTTCTTTTGATGAATTTGTGAGGGAGAAAGTGTTCTCCCTGTCCTATTCCTTCGGCAGCTTTACAATATTCATTAATCAAATAGAATTTGGCAGGGGGTGCACAGGTGAGATTGAGTAGCATAGTGTGAGAGTGAGGGGATAAGGTAACACCGAATAGAATCTGGAATGATAGTTCCCTAAAGGGGATAGAACTTGTGCCCCGGCAGTGAAAGCAGAGTCCTCCTCAACGAACTGCCAGGGAAGTTCCTAGAATTGATTTAAAGAAAGATATCTAATTAGATTTGGGTGACATTTTACATTGTAGTTTGTTACCAGTGATTATAGTTCATATCGTTTTATAGTTTGTGATTTTACTAGCTTAAAATTTTGGGGGGTTTCTTTTTGCTTTGAAAGCTAAAAAAATTTTTTAATTAAAAAAAAATCTGTAGAATACTTTAAATAGTGGTGAATCTTTTTCTGAATGTGAATGTTTTGCTCCATTTAACTGAATGGTAATGACATTTATAGAAGAGACACAGAGTGAAAGATATGTCTTTTTATTAAGTGACAAAACAGCATCCATTGCATGAGTTATTGGTTGAAGTTTAGAGACAGACTGTGTGGGGCTAACCTCCTTATTCCTGTTTTCAGCCCTTGAGTAATAATCAGAAGCTTTCTCTGAAGAAAGTGGGCCAGCTGTCAGGCTCCAAGTATCTACTGGCCAGGAGGGCTAGGATTAAATGCAGCAACTGGTAGATATGGGATGGGGCAAGAGGTCACCTTGTTCCTTTATTTTTGCTGCCTGGAGAAATGCTTGCCCTGGTACCATTGGGGCCAAAGCTGTGACTTTGTGGCTAGAGGATGTCTCTGACCTGCCTTGGGTTCCCCTAGGTTGGAGAGACAGCAGGGTCTCCCCAGTTCCTTGGCCAGAGAAGAACACACCCCCACTTGCTCTCTAATATCTCCCCAGGACTCATTCCAGATTAGGGTCTTCAGAATGGGTGTCCTGGACCCACCTCAACTCCTGGGCCTGGCTGACCAGACCCTGCTGTGTAATGAGGGCTTGGCCAACATGGCCCTGGAGGAGCTGCCCCTAGAGCTCTTCCCACCACTGTTTATGGTGGCCTTTGCCGAGAGACACACCCAGGCCCTGAATGTGGTGGTGCAGTCCAGGCCCTTCCTCTGTCCCCACCTGGGGACCCTGATGAAGGAACACCAGCCTCATCTGGAGACCTTCCAGGCTCCATTCGATGACCTGGACATCCTGCTTGCTCAGGGGGTCCCCAGATAAGGTCAACTTGGCAGACTAGTGGGGCCTGGGGGTGTGAGCAAGATGCAGCCAGGGGAGGAGGATGAAGGGTTCACTTGGACAGGCGTCCGGGTGTACAGGACTGGTTAAGGGGTAGAAGGGACAAAAGCCATGTGCTCCCCACCAATATCCCTTAAGGTAGGGTCCAAGGGGGTTCCTGAAGCTGAGGGAGCTGTGGTATATGGAGTGCAGCACCCTCATGGGGTCCTGGTGCCAGTCGGCCTCTGCACAGCTCAGCATGTCCCTCACGGCCCTGCAGGCAGTGGAAGCTGCAGCTGCTGAACTTGCACTGAAAAGCCCACCAGGACATCTGGACCATGTGATCCAGCAACATGGACAGTGTTTGCTCACTGCTGGAGCCCAAGCCAGACCAGTCCATGCAGAAGAGGTACAGGGTGGAGGCGCAGGTGGTCTAAAGCTGGCACGGGCCCCTGTGGAGGTGCTGCTCCACCTGTGCCTCAAGGAGGACACCCGGAGTCAGACCCTCAGCTACCTGCTGAAGAAGGCAAAACAGGAGGAGCCTTCTGCACCTGAGCTGCCAGAAGCTGAGAATCTCCACCATGCCCATGCAGAATTTCAGAAGGATCCTGAAGGTGGTGCAGCTGGACTGTGTTGAGGACTTGGAGGTAAATTGCACCTGGAATTTGGCCACTTTGGGCAGGTTTGTGCTGCACCTGGGCCGGATGGGCACCCTACTCTGGCTGCTGCTCTGGTGCATCCATGTGTTGCAACACACAGCCCACAAACAGGAGGAGCACTGCATCACCCAGTTCACGGCCCAGTTCCTGACCCTGCCCCACCTGTAGGAGAACTACCTGAACTCCATCTCCTTCCTCGTAAGCCCCCTGCACCAGGTGCTCAGGTAAGGCATGGCGCCAGCTCTGTAGACCAGAACGGGCCTCTCTTTTTCGTTACCATCAGAACCTGTACTCTGTGCCTGCTGTGGACATTGCCAAGGTGCCTGGGCCACTCGGAAGTCCTCACGTTGCTGCCGCTCTGTCCTCAGACATCTTGGCAGGTTACCTTCCTGGTTAGGGTCAGAGGTGTGGCCTAGGTTAGATGCTGTCAAAGCAGACTTCTTTCTGGGAGTCTGCATAGTGATGGTCAGGTGTGATGCTCTTGGGAATTCTTTCCGAGAGAGTGATGTCTTAGCTGAGGTGATGCCAAATAATTAAGAAAGGAACATTGGTCCATCAGGCGTGAAGTTTGAAGACTGAAGCTCTGTTTCTCCCTCCCACCTACCACATTTGTCCTGAGCTATTTTAGGCTCCAGGTGAGCTGTGGGAAATAGGTGATTCTCGAGATGATAAGGAGGGACCATGAGGGGAAATTGCAGCTCCTAAGCTGTCCAGCGAAGATAAAAAGTTAAATAAGCATCATTGTTGAAGTGGCTCCAATCTAAGTCCAAATTACAATTATTGTTTTCCTCTAAGCCTTCGAATAAATAGGAAATTCTCAGTAACAACTTATCGATTTGCCTTGAACACAGTGATAAAAGCTGAAGGATGCAGCCTAGTCTGTCTGCATGAATGCGTTGTATTGATTCCCTTTTTGGCAGCTGAACTAAGTGTCCAGGAGTGAGCATCACTAGAGGGAACCATTTTCCAAGGAACTCAAACTGATAGCCCCACCCAGGCCTTGGATTGGAGCAATTTCCCCAGTGGATTCAGCAGATGCAAATCCTCCATCTCATACCCTGGCTGGTGCCAAAACGGGTTCACTGTGCAAAATCAGCCCCAGAGTCCTGGGTGATATTCACCCGCAGTCCATCTGGAGCCTCTGGGACCCACCCGTTTTCCCACTGCTCAGCCGTATCTGAATCTTTGGGACTCCATGGACTGTAGGCTGCCAGGCTTCTCTGCCTATGGAATTCTACAGCTGAGAATACTACAGTGGGTATCAGATCTCTTTTCCAGGAGACCTTCCCAACCCAGGGATTGAACTTGGGTCTCCTGCATTGCATGCACAACTGAGCAGCCAGGTAAGCCTCCAGTTTCTAAGAGACAACCCAACATTCCTGAAGCCATTGTCTAAATTTGCTTTTATGTCACTCATATCCCCACAGGTTTAATTTTTTTTTTTTTTACATTAATAAAAATTTTCACACACAAATATTTATTCAAAGGCAGATGGAAATCTATTCCCAATCGTCAAAAAAAAAAAGAAAAAAAAATGACTACAGAATTCAGTATTTCAGTGTGGAGTGTAACTTAGATTTTTTTTTTTTTTTTTTTTTTCCTCCTTGGCGTCATTCATCTCTAACTTTTTTTCATAAAACCTTAATCCTTAGGTATTTATCTTAAGCCAAATGGTAACGATAAAATTTCCTCCAAATCCTAGTTCTCTGCCAACCTGGCCGTACTAAGGCTTTTTTAACTAATTCTCTCTTCCCACCAGAGCTCTGTACTGAGACCAAGTCCTCTAAGAGTCAGAGGAGATTTAGCAACTAAACCAAACAAAAGCACCCATTCAGAGTGGTGGGCTCCAACTATACCCCTTTTTGTGACCGAAGGAGCTGCAACCGGCATGGACCACCAAAATGTTGCTATAGTAACGTCCTGGAAATTAGCATTGCCTTGATTTGAGCTTTCCTGGTGGCTCAGATGGTAAGGAATCCACCTGCAATGCAGGATGCTCAAGCTTAGTCCCTGAATCAGGAAGATCCCCTGGAGAAAGGAGTGACTACCCACTCTAGTATTCTTTTCTGGAGAATTCCATAGAGGAGCCTGTTGGGTTACAGTACATGGAGTCATAAAGAATCAGATAGGACTGGCTAATACTTTCACGTCACCTTTAATCCTGTAGGTAAGCAGGTGGTGCAAGTCGTCATTGATTGAGTTTTCCAATGTGTCATGATCCCATATGTTTTGGTCCCCCATTGAAGCTACAAAACCATCCCTTTATGATTTGTTACTCAGGGAATTAGAGCTGAGAGCAGAAGCAGCAAGAAGCCAGACACTCTGCACTGATTAGGTGAGGATGAAGGAGGAGAGTGATCCAGCTGGCTTAAAACTACGTACTGAAAACATTAAGATCATGGGATCTAACCCCATTACTCCATGGTAAATAGAAGGAAAAAGGTGGAAGTACTGACAGATTTCCTCTTCTTGGGCTGTACAATCACTGAAATGGTGATTGCAACCATGAAATCAAAAGACAGTTGATACTTGGCAGGAAAGCTTTGGCAAACCTAGACAGTGTGTTTAAAGCAGAGACGTACTCTGCCAACAAAGGTCTGTGTAGTCAAGGCTATGGTCTCCCAAGTGGTCACGTATGGTTGTGAGAGCTGGACCACAAAGAAGGCAGAGCGCCAAAGAATTGTTGCCTTCAAATTGTGGTTCTGGTGAACACTCCTAAAGTCCTTTGGACAGAAAGGAGTTCAAACCAGTCAATCTTAAGGGAGATCAACCCTGAATACTTGTTAGAAGGATTGATGCTGAAGCTGAAGGTCCACTATATTGGTCATGTGATATAAGCAGCTGATTCACTGGTAAAGTCCCTGATGCTGGGCAAGATTGAGGGCAGAAAGAGAAGAGGGCAACAGAGAATAAAATGGCTGGATGGCATCACCAATGCACTCGACATGAACTGGAGCAAACTTCAGGAAATGGTGAGGGACAGGGAGGTCTGGTGTGCTGAAGTCCATGGGGTTGCAAATACAACTGGGCAAATGAACAACAACAATTTCTTGAGATAAAGCTGATTCAGGGAGAGTAGAAGAGGAAAAGATTTGTGAGAACAATGGAAGGGCCAAGCTCTCCCCTAGAGACGGAGGAAGTGGGTAGAGGCTAGCCACCTGGATTAGTGCTCTCTTCAAAGATGTGCCTTTTGGTCAGCTTGTAGAGTCCACTTCTCACACAACCCTGATCTGTAGGTCAGCAGGCCCTAGCCTGTGTCCCAAGGGCCTGATCTCCTCCTGGGTAACAGGTTCTCAGTTGGTGTGAGATGCTCATCCCTGTTGGCAGACACTCAGGCTGATCACATGTCACTCCACGGCCACAAGCCCCTGACCACAGCAATGGACCTGGACTGGAGTTGCCCTTGGGGTTGTCCATGGAAGGAAAGGTGGGAACCGGTCATGTCTGTCTTTCTCTTTTTGTTTGTTTCTCTTTTTGTTGGCCAGCCAACACAGCTTGCAGGATCTTAGTTCCCCAACTAAGGATAGAATTCACCCCCTCAGCAGTGAAAGTGCAGAGTCCTAACCACTGCAGGACTACCAGAGAGCTCCCAGTAGGTCATTTTCTGAGCCTGGTGGATACCCCAGAAGCCTGATGTTGGCTGCTGAGAGCCAGGCTTCTCTGGGTCAGTCTTGGATGAAGTCACCAAATGTTCCTTTCTCCCTGACCTCTGGGAGACCTGTGACTGTGGCCCATATCATAGAAACTTCTGGAGGTAGAGATAACTGAAAGATGACATACCCCTCTCCACTCATATTCCTTTCCTGGCTACCCAATGCCTTCCAATAAATTCATCTGCCCTCAATCCATCTACAGAAAGCATGCTGTCCTCCTTCCCAGAAACCTTCCCTGAAGAAGAGGTTGAAATCATGTCCTCTGCTTCTTCCTAACCTAACATGTGGAGGCTTTTCTGTACACTTGGTGACAAGCTTCTGTAGAGAGCTATGGGTTTTCTTCATTTTTTTTTTTTTTTTAAACACATGCTCTCCTTCACATCCAGGATGATTTGAGCACAGGCCTCACTTTGTTCTTAAGGTTCTGTCCCTCAGAGTCTAGGAGAGAAACAAGCAAACCAACCAACCAACCAACCAACCAACCAACCAACCAACCAACAAACAAACCAAGGCTGGGGGTGGTGTGCAGAAAGAGAATTGGGTGGGGACATTTAGCAGTAGTGGTCTGCAAGACGGAGCAGGCTGCATTGTGGAAAATCTGAGTGGGTGGTCATTTATTGATGTTTGGGAGTCGGCTGGAAGGCAAATCATCACCTGCATGGCCCCTACTGTCTTTGAGGTGAGCCCTCTCTAGGGACTCCTGATCTAAAGAACACATTAATGTACTAAAGTGGCCACCAGAAATACATGAGACTTAAACAACAGGAAATTGTTTTCTCCCAGTTCTGGAGGCTAGAAATCCAGGATCAAGGTTTTGACAGTGTGGTGTCTCTGGAGATCTCTTTCCTTGATGAGCAGCCACCTGCATTCTTGTGTTCTCCTATTCCTTTATGTTCATGCATCCTTGAGGTCTTTTGCGTCCTAATTTCCCCTTTATTTTCTGGCCATGCTGCTTTTCTTCTGGGTCTTAGTTTCCAGACGAGGGATTGAACTTGGGCCCTTGGTAGTAAAAGTTCTGAGCCCTAACCACTGGCCTTCCAGGGAATTTCCCTCTTTCTTTTTATATAGAGAACCATCAGATTGGACTAGGGCCCACCCTAGTGACCTCGTTTTAACTTAATTACCTCATTAAAGGTAGAATCTACAAATAGGGTTACATTCCAAAGTGTTAGGGTTTAGAAATTCTACAGATTTTTTTTTTTTAATAAATTAATTTGTTTGACCGCACCAGGTGTTAGTTGTGGTATGTGGGGTCTTCGGTCTTCCTGGCAGCACATGGGATCTAGTTCCTGACCACGGACAGAAGCCCAGCCCCCTGCACTGGGAGTGGAGAGTTTTAGCCACTGGACCTTTGGGAAAATCCCCCCAACATATGGATTTTTCAGGACACAGTGAAACCCCAAACAGTGTTGATGGTAGGGTGATTTGCCTGGTTACACATTTACATCCTACCTGCTCCTTAGAAATGTTTGATACGTTTAATAATGTTGACTCCCTGGTCCCATTCCTGGAGATACTGAGCTGTGGGTATGGAGCAAGATTGACAGAATCAATCAGAACATCAGTACTTTCAAAAGCTCTCTAGTACTCGCTATTTAATATGGACACCTTAAGCAGCCTGGGCAACACCTGAACCTTGTGAGAAACTCAGACTCTCAGGCCCCACTCACAACTGTTGGAAGAGAATGTGTTTTTGCACAAGACACATAGGCAATTTCTTAGACTCACTGACAGTTAAGAAGCACAGCCCAAGAGATTTGAAAGTGTGGCCCAAACTGAGATATTTGCATCCAGATCTCTGAGCTTTGATTATACCCTAACTTCCTTCAATATGAAGGACACCCAGAAGCCCCAAAAGAGGGTGTGGAGCTCCTAGAATCTCTGAAGGGTGGTGGGGAGGATGAAGCACCCAGCTCAAGCTACAACATCTCTTTGGTTTATTGAATTACCAATAACCTGCTCCTCCCAAGGCAGGTGCTCAGTGTGTCACATGAAGAAGAAAATGAATTCCTGACCCTCAACACTTAGGGTCTCCTGAAGGAGTAGATTCTTGGGTATTTTAAGCATATTCTTATTGTTCCTTGGGCTCCCATTGTGCCTCAGCTGGTAAAGAATCTGACTGCAATATGGGAGACCTGGGTTTGATCCCTGGGTTGGGAAGATGCCCCGGAGACAGGAAAGGCTACCCATACCAGTATTCTAGCCTGGAGGATTCCATGGACTGCATATAGTCCATGCGGTCACAAAGGGTTGGACAAAACTGAGCACCTCTCACTTTCACTGTTGAGATTTAGTTTCTAAGTTGTGTGTCTGAGTCTTTTGTGACCCCATAGACTGTAGCCTGCCAGGCTCCTCTGTCCATGGGATTTCTCAGGCAAGAATACTGGCGTGGTTGCCATTTCTTCCTCCAGGAGATCTTTCCGACCCAGAGACAGTACCCAGGTCTCCTGCATTAACAGGTGAATTCATTACTGCTGAGCCACCAGAGATCAATCTTTCCCAAAGTATTGGATGACCTTACACCCTGGGATTCACTTCACTTCAGAATCAAGTGAGGCAAACATTGAACTTTCTGATTCCCAGGCCCTCTCCTAGGGTAATTTGAATTTCTTAGGAGTGATATGCAGCCCTGGAATTTCTATGTTTAATAATGTCCCAGGTGATTTTGAGATTTGAGCAATCTTTAGAAGCATATGAAAGTGAAAGTATTAGTCATGCAGTTGTGTTTGACTCTTAGCAAACCCATGAATAGTACCAAACTAGGCTCCTCTGTTCATGGACTTCTCCAGGCAAACATAATTGGAGTGGATAACCAGTCCCTTTTCCAGGAGATCTTCCTGACAGAGCGATAAAACCCTGGTCTCCTGTACTGCAGGCAGATTTTTTACTCTCTGAGCCATCAGGGAAGCCTAGAAGCATAAATACGTAGTCAAAATATTACTTGCTTTTCCTTAAATTTTGCAAACATTTAAAAATTGACATCCAAAATTTTTCTGTTGTAACTGTAAACACTGCAAAGGATGTACCTTTTGGCATACAATAAAAATAAACCCTTTAAGTAAATCAAACTAGGAATTCCCTGGCAAGCCAGCAGTTAATGTTCAGTGCTTTCACTCTGGTGACCTGGGTTCAGCCCCTGGTCAGGAAACTAAGCTCCTGCAGGAAGTCTCATGATGTGTCCATAAATAAATAGAACTGTTAATATCATGCTTTCAAATATATCCAGAAGAATGTAAAGAGCATAGCGTTTTTTAAAATATTCAGTTTTATTCACTTATTTGGCATCTTCGGGTCTTAGTGGTGGCATGCAGGATCCTTTGTCCATTCTACTGCCCTCTGGCATGTGGGATCTTACCCTCCACGTATTAAACCCACATTCCCTGCATTGAAAGGCAGATTCTCAACCACTGAACTGCCAGAAAGTCCCTAGCCTTGGGTCTGATAGTCACCAACACTGGAGAAAGATATGGCAACCCTTCCAGCATTTTTCCCTGGTGAATTCAATGGGTAAAGGAGCCTGGCTGGCTTCAGTCCATGCGGTGGCAAAAAGTCAGACACAACTAAACAACTAGGCACAGCACCGACCATCATGCTTCTTAAAAGAGTATAAAACGAGCTCTGTCTAATGGTCAGTTTTTTTTTTTTTTTTTTCCCCTGCTTCACTGAGATGTAATGGACATATATTCTGTAAATTTAAGGGGAACGAACACATGTTGATTTTATAATAATGGTATTTTTGATGTTATATCTGATTACAGCATTTGATATCATGTTCAACAGTGAACATCACTTTTGTTCTAATTCAGTGACTCAATGACCTTATAATGAATGGAAATACACATATTTCTTCTCTAAAACCCTCCCTCCCTCAACGCATCTTTATGCACAGGGCTGTAAAGGCAGTGGGAGGAACACCTTGAGATATAATCTAGGTGCTGCAAAGGAGGACAGAGAAGAGAGCGGTTTGAGGGGAAGGGAGAAGGAGAGGGTTGAGGGTGTGACCTGACATCCCTGAGGAGGTTTAAGAAAACATGAGCTGCTGCCTAGAAAAAGCTCCTGGAGTTCAGCATGTAGATACACAGTGAGGGTCCTGGGAATCCAGCGGATGCTGAGTCTTCAAGTGCAGATCACTTGGGAGAAAGCTTGTTTCCTGCCCTCCTCACCCTGCCTCCACCCCAGTCCACCCCCTTGCCCTCAGAAGAGGACAGGGGTTCGCTGTTTGCAGCTGAAGAGTTGTTTGCCATTCGAAGAGAACTCCTGACTTTTTGGGTTCCTGACATTAGCATATGCCCTGTTGGAATAGCTGTGTGGACCACCTTCCCTTGCCCTCAAGCTGTTAAACCTCAAATAACAAAAGATTCAGATAAACTGGAGATAATGTGGTGGGTCTCTGGAAGCCAGAGATGCAAATGGGGACTCTCACCACACTGAGACTGGGAAAATAGCCCCTGGGAGGGGCCCTGAAGTTCCACCCACATTCTTTCCTCTCTCTAACATTATGCTGGAAATGTTTCTATTTGAAAGATCCTAAACTGGTTCAGAAACCTGATTGGAGCCCAGTTTGGGTAATATGGATTGGACTAGAATGGACTTTAAAAGGCTTGGAATCTCCTGATGCAGCCTCACTGGGAAAAGGCTTTTGGAGAGCCAGGGATGAGTTCCAGGGACACGGGACACAGGAAGCGGTGCTGCTATTCCCAGAGAAATCTTTCTGGGACGTGGAGACAAAGACACTGCAGCTTCACCCTTCACTTGGTCTCAAAGTAGGAAGTGTTTAGCTGCACTGAGTCAGCTGGAGTTCAGGAGCTGGTGAGCCATGGGGTTTGGAATGCTTCCTTTTGTTTTCTGCAGCCCTGAGTCTGCAATATTTCCCTGTAAAGGGCTAGAGAGTAACCATGCTTTAAGGGCCAGGAGGTCTCTCCCATTAGCAGGGTGAAATAGCCTCAGGCAGCAACAAATGATCATTGCTGTGTCCAAATAAAACTTTACTTGTGACAGTGAAATTTAGATATCATATAATTTTCATATGTCACAAAAATTTCCTTTGTTTCTCCCCAAATTTAAAAAAAAAAATGTAAAAATATTAAAAGTTTTTTTAAAAGTTAAAAAAAAAAAAAGTAAAACATAAAAATCACTTTGTTGGCTGGCTGGGAAAACAAACAAACAAACAAAAAAAAACAAAAAGCAAAAAATGGGAAGCAAGCCAATTTATCAATCCCTGTCTAAACCATTTGCCTATATAATGCAGCGAGCATCCCAATTTGTGACATGAATTTAGTAGGCTGGATTCTGCTTATGAAAAATAGAAATTTTCATTAAATCTAAGATGGCATCAGCTGTAAGATACATTATTCCATTTACTTTTGGCCACATCCATTGGCATATGGGATCACAGGTCCCTCACCAGGGTTTGAAACTGTGCTCCTGGTCTGGAAGTGATGAGTCTTAAATACTGGATTACCAGGGAAGTCCCACAGCATTATTTTTCATACCACTATCAAATATATATTTATATACCTATGTATGCATGTTTGTTCAGTTGATTCAGTCTTGCTTGTCTCTTTACAACACTGTGGACTATAGCCCAAAATTCTTCTCTGTCCATACAATTCTTCAGGCAGGAATACTGCAGTGGGTTGCATGCCCTCCTCCAGGGGGTCTTCCTGACCCAGAGATGGAACCTGCATCTCTTAGATCTTCTGCATTGGCAGGAGGGACCTTTAACACTAGGGCCATCATTTACACGGAACCAAACAAACTATGATATGCTACTGATGAAATGTGATCTGGTATCACAAATGGTCAAATGCAAACTTTAGAATGCTCCTTAGTGTCTATGAAACGTGTTAATGGCTTGGAAGCTATCAACAAATGTATTATATGGAGAGAAATTGTGTTACAAATATTTTATTTCAATGAGCACCACCGCCCCTGTCAGCATCCAGCTACATACTGGCTGACTTTCTCTCTTGCATGATAGTTTTAATTTATTCAGATTTGGAAGTCATTAAATGCTTGGAGAAATTACTTCTAAGCCTTTTGTCTAAGATCAAGTGTAAGTACCTGGGGAGCCAGGAATGACTGGGTTGAGCCTGTGGTACAGATAAATGATTGTTTAATAACAGTTACTTTTTATTTATGCAGCAGACATGTTGCACTGACAGACACTATATGTTGGTCTAGAAACCAAAATACAGCAACCCAATAGCTCTGGAGGTGAATATGGCATGTGAATTGGGGGAGGCTGTGCTTTCTGACATCATGGTCAGGAAAGCCTGGCAGAGAAATTGTGGACTGAGGCAGGTCAGGAGTTGGGTGCCGGTACTTGAGACAGCATCCAAGGCAGGGGGGCAGTAGAAGTCGTGAGAAGTTCCCATCCTCCCTCCTTCTTACCCTTGGGAGATTGGGTCTGGGAACCCTGCACCTGGAGATACCAAAATCCATGGGTGCTCAAGTCCATTGTATAAAATGGTGCAGTCTTTGCATATAAATCAAGGGGATACTCCCACATGCTTTAAATCATTTCCACATTCCTTATAATACCTGATACAATGTTGATACTGTGTAAATAGTTTCAAGTACAGTGTAAATGCTCTCTAGAAAGAGAGAGAGTTGCCAGCATGAGGCAGGTTCAAGCCTTGTTATTAGAAATGGCTGGAATTTTTTTTTTTTTTTTAATATTTTTGATCCATGTATAGACTATGGTGCCTTCTGCACCCAGAGAGTGGAGGGAGTGAGAGGCACCCCCAAGGGACAGCTAGGGGCTCTTTTGGACATTTTCTGTCAGTCAGCATTTCTGAGTGAGATTGTAGATCTATAAGCAAAACGGTGCCTACCAGCTCTCCTGCAGAGTTTAACAGGAGCACTGGGGCCACCACGGGGAGACAAGGCAAAAGTGGTGGCTGGAGAAGGAAGTTTAAAATGGCCATGTCACTTAACTGAGTTTGAGATATTTCCTTATGTCTAAGGGTGTTAATAGTCATCTCAATGTTTCAGCCAATGGTTAAATCAAGTACTAATTTTGTCCTTTGAAAGTAATATAATCATCACCACTTATTGGCAGAGAATAAGTTTCAAGATCCCCAGTGGACATCGGTAACCTCACACAGTATCAAACTCTATATACACAATGGTTCTTCTATATAAACATACCTGTGATGAAGTTTATTTTATAAAAGCACAGTAAGAGATTGGCAACTGCCTAATAATAACAGGAAACTGAAAGTGAGGTTGCTCAGTCGTTTCCAACTCTTTGCAACCCTATGGACTGCAGGTTATTACGCTCCTCTGTCCATGGGATTTCCCAGGCAAGAATTCTGGACTGGATTGCCGTTTCTTTCTTCAGAGGATCTTCCTTACCCAGGGATTGAACCCGGCTCTCCCGATTAGTAGGCAGACACTTTACCATCTGAGCCACCAGGGAAGGTGTAATATTAACATAGAACAATTATAAAAATATACTTTTATGAAAGTTTTGTGGGTGTAGTCACTATTTAAAATATATTACTGTATTATTTGAGTGATTTTTTTTCACCCTAACTAAGAACTTTTGCACTCTGTGTCCATACGTTTGCAGTTTGAAGTTTAAAAGCAAAACTAACTCAGATTTATTTTCTCTTCTTCACATTCACCACAGATATTAGCAACCACAGCATACATTTTTTCTTTCTCTTTTTATATCAAATTGAGAACTTCGATCTTTTCACTTAAAGGTAGTACTTAATGGATTTTCTCTGGCATATCTAAATGGACAGCATCACTCCATTTATGGTTTGGGGCCAGTATTGAGTAAAATAAGGATGACTTGGTCACAAGCCCTGTGACATCTCAACAGTCATTGTGGTAGCTGAGTGACAAACACGTGGGATGTGCAGGAGTAAGGAACGATTCACATTCTGGACAGGAGGAAGCAGGATGGTGTGAGATTCCAATCACACTCCTCAGAATTACCTGCAGATTAAAACTCGTGAGTTATATATTTCTGGAGTTTTACATTTAATATTCTCAGTGAACAGCTGAGGGTTAACTGAAACCACAGAGAGTGACACCTGAGATCAGAAGGAATGACCTTGTCTGGTGCTTGCTTTTAGGTGGAAAAAACACTAGCAGGGCCACGTGAAGCCAAAAGTGATTGCAAAATGGCCCATCTCTTTCCGTGTGAGGAAGCACAAGCACCACCACAACCCAAGAAAAAGACTGCTGCATCCAAATCCAGAGATAAGGACAATCAAGATACTGAGGTCATTTTTGTTGGAGAGGAGCACGACAGTGAGGATGCTGAAACCCTTTTTGTCAGAGTGATTTCAAGTTAAAAGCCAGTCATTTCTAACATTTTGAACAGAGTGACCAGGGACTCATCTTCAAGAAGAACGAAAGGCCACATGGGTCCAGATCCCTCCTGCACGTTGCAATCTGCAAATCTTAGGACCCCCCCCACATCAGAGCCAGCTGCCGTATCACCAGTTTCTCAGTCTGCATGGGGAGGAAGAGGCAGTTCTATTATTTCCAAGCCTTCATTGAAACCTGGTTATAAAATGAGCTCTCCGGAAACTGTCCTTCACAATTCAGAATTGCTCTCTCTGCAGCCCACTGTCTCTCTGGAGCTGTTCTCTCATTAGGAGACAAGGATGAAAGCCCTCTTAATTCAAAGTGGTGTCCCAGTTCAGATGTAAAATTTAACAGTGGGAATCCCAAAAGACCCAAACTCAGCGATGGAATCCCAGGGGACCTGCCTCCACCATGGCCCTCCAGGTATCTCTCCTGGAAAAACATGATTATGACCTTGGAAGATTCCCTGACCTCACCAAGCCATGTTCATGGTGGGGCATCATTTTCATGGACTCATGCCAATGACCAGGTATGCTTCAGTCTTATGAATCCAGAAGGAACATGTAGTTTGTAAGGGCTGGAGAAAATGGACTTTTTGACTCTTGCAAGTCAGAATAAGACTGTTGATCCCAGGAAAGTAAAACTGGCCACGTTATTTGATTCCTTTTACTATGGAAGCATTCAAGAGATGGCACCAGAACAGAAGACTCACACAGTCTTTAAATGCCTCAGCTGCTTGAGAGTTCTAAAATATGTCAAGTTTATGACCCACCTGAGGAACCATCTAGAGCTTGAGAGACAGAAGGGTGACAGCTGGGAAATCCAAACTACCTGCCAGCACTGCCACCACCAGTTTCCCACCTCGTTCCAGCTGCGGTGTCACATTGAAAGTGTCCATGCTTCCTGGGAGCCCTCCACGGTCTGTAATATCTGTGAATTGTCCTTCAAAACAGATCAGATTGTCTTACAGCACATGAGGGACAGTCACAAACCTGGCAAAATTCCCTATGTGTGCTGTGTTTGCAATTGATTGTCAGCCTTTGCCAATGTAGAGGCGTATTTTAGAACATGGCATGGAAATATGAACAATTTGTTTGTCTGTTTTGCCTCGAAATTTTCAAACTGGTGACATCCTTCATAAATTACGCTTGGAGGCACTGGAACAGGAGGGTCTTTCCATGTTCCAAGTGCTGGCTACAGTGTTTGAACCTGAAGGAAAAGACAGAAATCCAAACCAATAATCATCTGTCATTCAAAAAGCCAGAACAATTGCGAGGGTTGCCTCCTGAAACAGAGGCCATGATCCGAAGTTCAGTTCATTTGGGACTGAGAGAGACAGCATCCGTCATTGGGAGGAACACTGACTCCCAACCACCACCCAGAAAAATTGCAACGAAGATTGTCTACGAACACAAAATATTCCAGATGTGTTGCAGCAAGGGATCTGGCTAAAAAATTATGTTCGAACCACCTCCAGAAATTCAAAAAAGCCCTATTGATGTTCAGCCAGCTGTGTATAAAGACCCTGCCTGGCTTTTGTTGTTCAGTTGCTCAGTCGTGTCTGACTCCCTGTGACCCTATGAACTTCAGTATGCCAGGCTTCCTGTCCATCACCATCTCCTGAAGCTTGCTCAAACTCATTCCATTGGGTTGCTGATGCCATCCAACCATCTCATCCTCTGTCATGCGTTCTACTCCTGCCTTCAATATTTCCCAGTATTAAGTGTTTTTCCCAATGAGTTGACTCTTCCCCTCAGGAGGCCAAAATTTTTCACAACTTTTCTTCCAAGGAGTGAGCATCTTTTAATATCACAGCATCAGTAACAATCTACAGTTGTTTTGGAGCCCACATAAATTAAGTCTGGCTTTACTGTAACTGAGATTGCATTTGTTTCATCTCTCTACCATCAAGTAGCTTTGAAATCTCCATGTTCCTTCCTGGCCACGCTCTGTCCCCCGAAGTAACTACTTCTGTGACCTCTAGCACCTTGGATTCATTTTTCTTTCTTTCAAATTTTAAATAAATAGATTCACACAATAGACTTTCTGTTCCCCTAGTCTTGGTTGTATGTAGCTGTGAAACATTCTTTTTCATTGCTGGGTACTATTCCCTCAAATGAATGGGCATAGTCTTCTATGTCCATTTTACTGGGCCTGAATTTTGTGGCTTTTATTTTGCCTTTTTGAATGAGCTGCTTATGAACCTGTTTGTGTCTTTCACTGTAATTTCTCAAGGATAGCTATATCTATATGTCTAGACATGAGATTTTCTGATAATGCATGTGGTATTGGTTTAGTTGCTAAGTGGTATTTAATTGTTACAACCCTATAGACTCTAGCCAACCAGGCTCCACTGTCCATAGAATTTCCCAGGCAAGAATACAACAATGAGTTGGCATTATCTTCTCCAGAGGATTTTCCTGAACCAGGGTTCAAACCAAGGTCTCCTCCATTGCATGCAAATGTTACTGACTGAGCCATTCTAATATGCAGGTACCGTCAAATGCTTTTTTCAAACTGATTGAAGCAATGTGTATTTCCACTAACAGTACTGGCATTTCCATTTCTACTGAACACTTGGCATTGCCAGTCTCTTTCATCATATAACTGAACAGGACCCTGCAGGGCTTTCCCAGTGATAGACCATCCCCTGGCCGACCGCTTCCAATGTACCTTGTCTCTTCTTTGTAGAAAAAACTTTAGGTCCTAGACCTTCCATAAGTTTCAAAGGACAAACAATAATTTATTGTTAGGTAGTCATGTTCACCTTTTGCGATCCCATGGACTGCAGAACACCAGGCTTCTCTGTCCTTCACTGTGTCCTGGAGCTTGCTCAAGCTCAAGTCCATTGAGTGTATGATACCATCCAACCATCTCATTCTCTGTCATCCCCCTCCCCGCCTTCTTTCAAACTTTTCCAGCATTAGGGTAGTATTCTAATCAGTCAGCTCTCCCCATAAGGTGGTCAAACTATTGGAGCTTCACTTTCAGTATCATTCCTTACAGTGACTATTCAGTGATGATTTCCTATAGGACTGACTGGCTTGATCTCACTGCCAGTCCAAGAGGAACTCAAGAATAATCACCAACACCACAGTTCAAAAGCATCAGTTCTTTGGTGCTCAACCATCTTTATGCTCCAACTCTCACATCCATACATGACTAGTGGAAGAACAATAGCCTGGACTACATGGACCTTTGCTGGCAAAGTAATATCTCTGCTTTTTCATATGCTTTCTAGATTTGTCACAGCTTTTTTTCCAAGGAGCAAGCATCTTTTAATTTCGTGGCTGCAGTCACCATCTGCAGTGATTTTGGGGCTCAAGAAAATAATGTGTCACTGTTTCCATTGTTTCCTCATCTATTTTCCATTATGTGATGGGACCTTTGACTGTACAAACCACACCAAACTTTGGAAAATTCTTAAAGAAATGGGAATACCAGACCATCTGACCTGCCTCCTGAGAAATCTGTATGCAGGTCAAGAAGCAACATTTAGAACTGGACATGGAACAAGGGACTGTTTGCAAATAGGGAAAGGAGTACATCAGGATAATATACTGATTACAACAGATTATATACTGAGTACAACAGATTATATAATGTTGCCCTGCTTATTTAACTTAAATGCAGAATACATCATGAAAAACACTGGTCTGGATGAAGCACAATCTGGAATCAAGATTGCTGGGAGAAATAGCGACAACCTCAGATATGCAGAAGGTGCCACCCTAATGGCAGAAAATGAAGAGCCTCTTGATGATGGTGAAAGAGGAGATTGAAAAGACTGGCTTAAAACTCAACATTCAAAAAATGAAGATCACAACATCTGGTCTGATCACTTTACGGAAAACAAATGGTGAAAAATTGAAAATAAGAGCTTATTTTATTTTCTTGGACTACAAAATCACTATGGATGGTGAATGTAGCCACAAAATTAAAAGAAGCTAGGTCCTTGGAAGAAAAGCTATGGCAAAAATTGACAGCATTAAAAAAAAAAAAAAAAAAAAAACTAAGGCATCACTCTGCTGACCAACGTTCTTATAGTCAAAGCTATGGTGATTCAAAGAGTAAGGAATTCACTTGCAATGTGGGAGACCTGGGTTCGATCATGGGAAGAGCATCCCTGTAGTCCAGTGGAAATACTCGGTGCTCCCAAATTAGGGCATCCAAGTTCATCCCCTGGTCGGGGTATTAGATCCCACATACTACAACTTAAAATACCACATGTGACAATTAAACTCCTGCTCCCACATGCTACAGTGAAGATTGAAGAGCCCTTGTGCTGGAACTAAAAACAAGCGCAGCCAAGTAAATGAATAAATATTCGAAAGAAAGAAAGAAAAAGATATGAGAATCCCCTGTTGGTTCAGTGTTTAGGACTTGATGCTTTCACTGTCAATGGCCAGGGTTCAACACCTGGTTGTGGAACTAAGATCCCACAGGTTCTGTGGCATGAACAAGAAAAAAACAGAGAAAGATAACTGAGGAGTACAGAACTCCCAAAGTTTGAAAATGAAGCAATATCACTGCAAAGAGGCTGAGGATAGAGTAAGGATTGCCAGGAACCCAAAGTGCAAAAGTGGCACGTCTGTAATTCACAAGCCTCTTTAATGCTGTGGTTTAGTCTCCTCCTTCTCCTGCTTCTGAGCCAAAATAACTTATTGCTCCTAAGAGAAACTGTTATTGGGAAAACACTATTTGAACTGAATGATAGTGAAAATAGCAAATTTTTGAGACAGAGCTAAAGCAGTTTCATGTGTTAATGTGCATTCTATTTGAAAAAAAGAAAAATTGGCCAAACAATAACCTAAGTTAGTGCTTTTCACAGACATTTCTTCAGGAATGGAAAATTTTTTAAGTAATTATTACATATATTCCTTAATAAGGACGATCAGCTTTTCACATATATAAATGAACATTTTTCTCTTCTTTGAGGCAACCTGTTTATATCCTTTATCATGGTAGTTTTTTTTTTTTTTTTTTTTCTCTTTTGGCCTGCTGTGAGGATTAAGGAATCTTAGATCTTCAACCAGGGATTGAATCTCTGCCCCCTGCAGTGGAAGCACAAATCCCTAACAACCATATCACTAAGGAATTATCAATGAAAATGTTTTCTCTGTACTTGTCTAATATGCCACTTTGGAAATGTTAAAATGTAGCTAGTGTGACTGAGGTATTAAAATTTTGTGTGTGTTCAGCCTCTTCAGTCTGTCCAACTCTTTGTGACCCCATCAGTGTATCGCACCAGGCTCCTCTGTCCATGGGATTCTCCAGGCAATAATACTGGAGTGGGTTGCCATTTCCCTTTCCAGGGGATCTTCCTGACCGAGGGGTTGAGCCCACATCTTTTATGTCTCCTGTACTTGCAGGAAAGTTCTTTACCACAGCACCAACTGGGAAGCCTATTAAGTCTTTAATTTAATTTAATTAATTTAGAATCAAAAGATATGGCTAGAAGAACCAGATCTTCCTTATACATGAATTCAATTAACTTGTATACTCAGTAATGTTTGAGTCTCTTATATATTGTCCTCAAGATGAGATTCCATGCCCTTCCCTAAGTGTAGGCTGGTTTTACTGACTTGTTTCCAAAGAACAGACTATGTCAGCAGGAAGGACACAACTTTATGGCAGAGGAACTAGTGGTAAGTCATATTGATTGCATGAATCCTTGATGGGAAGTGATGAAAAAGATATTTTCCCTTGGAGGTATAGTTCTAAAATTATATAAACCCCAGGGCAATCAGGAAACATTTCAAACCCATAGAGAGAGTCATTCTGCAAAACATCTGTCCCTGAAGGACTCCTGAAAATTGTCAAAAGTCATGAAAAACAAGGAAAGTTTAAGAAACTGCTAGAGACCAGAGTAAGCCAAGGGACGTATCTGTAGCTTTTTGCTATATATCCTCATGCAGTTCAGTATCCTATATGGGAATATGAAACTGGGAAAGAACATTTGTGGTAAAACTGGTAAAATTTGAATAAAACCTGGAACTTAGTTAAAGGTACCCCACTGAAAGATGCTGGAATAAAGGAGGTCATTTCACATATATACATTTTAGACATTGCAACTATTTTCTCTACATAATACCCACTTCATTTTGACTTCACTGAGATGGAAATCTAAAGTATGACTTAACTGAGTGGAAATCTTCAAATACAAAGGATCAATAATATTTAGACTGTGTCATCTGACTATAATGCAATAATGAGAAATTGACAAAGAAACATCTTTTAAAATGTCATTAATTTGGAAAATATCAATAACTATATTAATACCTAATATAAATCTCCATGGAATTTTCATGCAAGACTACTGGAGCAGATTGCCATTATTTTCTCCAGGGGATCCTCCTGACCCCGGATCGAACCCAGGCCTCTTGTGTCTCCTGCATTGGCTGGAAAGTGATTTACCAGTTGAGTGACCAGGGAAGTCCATACAATATATAGTCTTGTCTTAAGAGGAGAATATTAGGATATACTTGGAAGTGAAAGATAATGAACATTCTATTCAGCAAAAATTGTGGGACACAGTTAAATTTGTTGAAGAAACAGATTTTATTTTCTTGGGCTCTAAAATGATTGTGGATGGTGACTACAGCCATGAGCTTAAAAGATATGTGGCCCTTGGAAGAAAAGCTATGACAAACCTAGACAGCATGTTAAAGAACAGAGACATTTCTTTGCTGACAAAATGCATCTAGTCACAGCTATGGTTTTTCTGGAATTCATGTATGGATGTGACAGTTGGATCATGAAGAAGGCTGAGCACTGAAGATTTGATGATTTTGAACTGTGGTGTTGGAGAAGACTCTCGAGAGTCCCTTGGACAGCAAGATCCAACCAGTCAATCCTAAGGGAAATCAACTCTGAATATTCCCTGGAAGGACTGATTTTGAAGCTGAAGACCCAATAGTTTGGCCACCTGATGTGAAAAGCCAACTCATTGGAAAAGACTTTGATGCTGGGAAAAACTGAGGGCAGGAGGAGAAGTGGGCAGCAAAAGGTGAGATGTTTGGATGGTATCACTGAATCAATGGACATGATTTTGAGCAAACTCCAGGAGATAATGAAGGACAGGGAAGCCTGATGTGCTGCAGGCAGTCCATGGGATTGCAAAGAGTCCTACATGACTGAGGGACTGAACAACAACAACACATTAAGGTAAATTTATAGCATTATATATAAGAGAAATGAGACTTACAAATAATTATCTCAAAAAGTTTAAAGATGAGCAACAGAATAAACTTATAGTGATAAGAAGGAATGAAATTAGAAAAGAATGAAAAATGAGTGTAATAGAGAAGAAAATATTGTAACAAAACCAAAACTTTATTCTCCCATATGACTACTAGGAGACTTCCAGCAGAACAGGACATCTTAAGAAGACTCTGTAAAGGGCCAAAGGAGAAACATTTTACACTTTGCAAACATGATCACTGGTGATTAATCAAGTTTTCAGCCATAGGTAATAACCAAAGAAACTGACATGTCCCTGTTCCAACTTTAAGGACTCCAAAATTGAATTTCACACAATTTTCATGTCAGCAAATAATATTCTTTTCTGTTTTCCTCAGCCATTAAAAGTGTAAGGCTCTAAAATTTAAAAAGAAGAAGATGAAGAAGAAGAAAAAGAAGTAAAGCTCATTCTCAGTTCACTATCAGTTCAGTTCAGTCCAGTCGCTCAGTCATGTCCGACTCTTTGTGACCCCATGAATCGCAGCATACCAGGCCTCCCTGTCCATCACCACATCCTGGAGTTCACTCAGAGTCACGTCCATCGAGTCAGTGATGCCATCCAGCCATCTCATCCTCGGTCGTCCCCTTCTCCCCCTGTCCCAAATCTCTTCCAGCATCAAAGTCTTTTCCAATGAGTCAACTATTAGCATGAGTTGGCCAAAGTACTGGAGTTTCAACTTTAGCACCATTCCTTCCAGAGAAATCCCAGGGTTGCTCTCCTTCAGAATGGACTGGTTGGATCTCCAAGGGAGAGTCTCCAAGGGACTCTCAAGAGTCTTCTCCAACAACACAGTTCAAAAGCATCAATTTCTGCTGTGTATATTTTTACAAATAACATGGCATATTTTTATTTATTTATTTTTTTAATAATCATATTGTGTTCTCCAGGACTTCTAAACAGTGATGTGTAAATGGATTTTCTTTTTCTGGGTACATTAAAAGCAATGAGTATCTGGCTTAATAAATTTCCATTTCTGTTTTTAAATCTTAAACAGAATTGTTTTATTGGATAGATTACAACATTTGTTGAGACACTCACTTTTCTTTCTTTCTCCCTTCCTTTCCTTTTCTTCCTTTCTTCCTCTGTCTCTCTTCCTGTGTCTTTCCTTCCCTTTCTTTTCCCAGATTTTTGCTTGACTGGACCTTTCCAGAAACAAAATAATTCCACTCAGAGTTGAATATTATCCTCTCAGAATACCATTCCATTTCTCATTTCTAGTATTGGAATTAACCTTCTGTTCCCCTTATTAGATTTTCCACAGTTGTATCATTGTTTCTGATTTTCTTTTTCCAAGGAGAAGCTCTTGTTTTATTATCCCAACAAGTTTTATTTCTGTCGTTTTCTACTTTTGTTTCAATTCATATATACCTTCTACTTTCTTTAGGATTTTTTTTCTTTATAATTTTGTATTCTAAATGCTTTCTTTACCTTTTTTTTTCTTTAGATATATTTGATTTACAATGTTGAGTTTCAGATGTATATCAGAGTGATTTTGTTATGCAGATACATATCTATTCTTTTGTGGGTTCTTTTCCATTATAGGTTATTACATGATACTGAGGATTTCTTTTCTTTTCTTTTCTTTTTTTTTCCCCAAAGAGGGTTTAGAGCTAGACCTACCTTTATATAGCAATTTTGTCTGAATCCCAAATATTTTTATGTATACATTTTTTAAACTAAAATTTATTTCTCTATGATTTTTGCAAGTTAATTCCAAAGATTTCACTATTTGCATGCTGAATGTTTTCAAGTATAGTTTACTGAGAATTAAGTTTTCCTTGGAGCTCTGAGTGTATGAGTGTATATACACTGACATATCTATATACACATCCTTTTCAGATTACTACATTTTTTAAGTACATATTTTAAAAGTTATTTTATTTGTATGGTAAAAACATGAAATGTTTTAATTCTAGAAATTTGTTCACCCAGATGAATATAGTATAAAGAGTAAATATACAAAACTATATTCCTTAGAGAATAATCCTTACTAACAGAATTTGGAAATGTTAAAAAATATTCATAACACTTACTGAAAGTGGTAAGAAAAACTTTATTCAAGGTAAGAGTACTACAGTGGGGTATTATAATATGGGTGAGAGATTGAGCTTATGTCTGACTCCAGCAGGGATGCAGCTGGGATTTATAGCTAAGGAACAAGGTGGGTCCATGGGATTTCAAAGAGAGAATGGGAGACTGAAAAGCAATGGACAACAACAACAGAGTGGGTGTCAGTGGATGGGAACTTATTAAGAGGACCCTAAGGGTGAGGGTGGATTCTGGCTCAACTGAGAGGATCATTGCTGAGGCTAGGCTAGGCTGATAAGATATTCAGGTGAGTGGAAATTTATGACCAACATAGATAGCATATTCAAAAGAAGAGACATTACTTTGCCAACTAAGGTCCGTCTAGTCAAGGCTATGGTTTTTCCAGTAGTCATGTATGGATGTGAGACTTAGACTGTGAAGAAGGCTGGGCACTGAAGAATTGATGTTTTTGAACTGTGGTGTTGGAGACTCTTGAGATTCCCTTGTACTGCAAGGAGATCCAAACAGTCCATTCTGAAGGAGATCAGTTCTGGGATTTCTTTGGAAGGAATGATGCTAAAGGTGAAACTCCAGTACTTTGGCCAGTGGATGCAAAGTGTTGACTCATTGGAAAAGACTTTGATGCTGGGAGGGACTGGGGGCAAGAGGAGAAGGGGACGACCGAGGATGAGATGGCTGGATGGCATCACTGACTTGATGGATGTGAGTCTGAGTGAACTCTGGGAGTTGGTGATGAACAGGCAGGCCTGGCGTGCTGTGATTCATGGGGTCGCAAAGAGTTGGACACAACTGAGCGACTGAACTGAACTGAGAAGGTATTTGATCGGATACTGAGGGTGGTCAGATCAAGGGTGGGGTATATTTTCTAAACTGAAGTAGCAGATTCTGGCTTAGATTGGACTAAATGGACAGGCGCCCCTGGATAAAGACATTGCCCAAATTTGGCAGTGCATTAATGGACTACTGCTGCATAACAAGTTACCCCAAACTAACATCTTAACACAATATTATCTCATACTGCTGCTGAAAGTTGTGAATCCAGGAGTAA
This sequence comes from Rupicapra rupicapra, assembly GCA_963981305.1. Lineage (NCBI taxonomy): Eukaryota > Metazoa > Chordata > Mammalia > Artiodactyla > Bovidae > Rupicapra > Rupicapra rupicapra. Next base: position 5,903,710 of record OZ022299.1, on the reverse strand, counting down.
TTCAGCTGAGTGATCTGGCTCAGTATTTCATGAGATGGCCATCATCTAAAGCCTTGACATGAGCTCATGGATTACCTTCCAAGATGGCTTACTCACATAGCTGTTGAAACCAGTTTCCTTGATGGCTATTGGGAGAAAGCCTCGGTTCTTTCACATGGGTCTCTCTACTGGGTTACCTCAGTGTTCTCAAGATACGACTAAGCTGGCTTCTGGAGTGAGTGCTCCAAGAGGATGAACAAGGAGACTGCAGTGACTTTTATGACCGAGTCTCAGACACTTCATTGTTCATTTCTACAATATTCTAACATTAGAAATGAACCACTTAGTCTACCACACATGTGAAGGGGAGAAGGAAATAATTTGTGAACATAATTTAAAACCACGTGGTACACACATGGCCACAAATTGTTTACATACTTCTATGTCCAAAATGCATTTTCCTGCCAATGCTTTCAAATAATGTATTCGTTATAGCATTAACTTGAAGGTCAGGACCTTGTCATCTAAGTCAGGTCCAGATATGGATCAGGGTACACTTGCACAGTATCTCAAGTGTTCTGTGTCTCAATTGTGTCATATTCTTTGCAACCCCATGGACTGCAGCACTGTAGGCTTCCCTGTCCATCAACTCCAGGAGCTTGATCAAACTCAAATCCATTGACTCAATGATGCTATTCAACAATCCCATTTTCTGCTGTACCCTTCTCCTACCTTCAGTCTTTCCTGCATCACGGTCTTTGCCAGTGAGTCAGTTATTCGCATCTGGTAGCGAAAGTATTGGAGCTTCAGCTTCAACATCAGTCCTTCCAATGAATATGCAGGAGAGATTTAATTTAGGATTGACTGGTTTGATCTCCTTGCAGTCTAAGTGCTTCTCAAGTCTTCTCCAACATATCAGTTCAAATTATAAAAGGGTAGTTCCTCTAGACCTGAGGATCTGTGAACCAAAGAGATGAGTTAATCTGCTCACTTGCACAGCTAACATACAGTGGTGGGTCAGACAGATAATCTTCATAGACAGTCCTGTTCCAGGAAGGGGAGGGGGGATGGGAGTCAATAGTAGCAGTTCTGAAATCACACGGGGTTCTTTCTGGCAGTCGTTTGCTTAGGACTTAAGGCCTGGAAACTTCCTAGGTCTCTGAATTTTTAATTCTGCCCTCTGACATGATTCCATTGCATGAAAGGTGGCTAGTATATGGTTACAGTGAAACAGTCTCCCTATCCTGCTTCTTGCTTGTAGAAGGTAGAAGTCCAGAGCTATTATTTTGTACTATTGCTGGTCCTTTCAGTCCTAGTTGAACTTAAATATGTTATCTTAAAAACTTAATGTGTCTCCTGATAATCTTACTGGTGTTCATGGCAAAGCACCTCACTCCAAAGCAACAATCACACATGTTTTCAAAACAAGGCCTACTCTGTCTTGGTTTTCTGCTGAGATAGCTGAGGAATAACACCCTGAACCTTGGTAGAAGTCTTACTGTGTGATTTAAAAGATCTCTGAGTGACACCCGTAAACTCTTTGAAGGGCATTGGCCTGATTAATAAAGCCATGAAGTTTCCCCTTCCAGCTATCTGAGGCTTAACAAAGAATTTTACAGTCACACTCATCTTTAGAACATCTTAATTAAAAAAAAAATAATAATAATATGAAGAAGTACTGGCCTCTAGGTGGTGCAAAATGTTATATTTAGACCACCTAATCTCAATGCTCTGGATATGATCTTGCTTGAGTACCATTAATTTTAGCATCTTCTGTCTTCTTAACAGACTGAAAAATTTCCAAATCAGCAAGTTCTGCCTCCTTTTTAAAATAATCTTTATCTGAAACATTTTTTTTTTTTTAAATTTCCCTTTATATTTTACTATAGGGAGCAAGAAGAAACCAGGAAGCACTTGGTTGTTTGGGTGGAAATCCTCTTAGCTAGACAATTCAATTAATTAGTACAGTTTCTCCTTCCAGCTCATTAGGTACATTTTCTACTTTTCATAAACTGCTGGTGTAGTGGAATTTCCTCTTCACACAACCCAGGTTCTTTCCCCCTGACTCTCCTTTCTGCTAGGCATCCTACTTGCACCACTGTGATTCCACTTAGAAAGTGTTCATTCAGTGAGATAACGGGGAGCGATTCCCTGGCTTCAGTGATTCTGCTGGCGAGAGACTATCTACCTTTCCCTAAGAAATTCAAGTTTTTGCTATCTAACTTCCATCACCTGGCTAGGTCAGTTGCAACAGCTCATACTCACAAGCGTACTGATAGGAACTTTTACACGCACATGAGCACAAACATGCGCGTGTACACATTAGCATCTCTGAGAGGAAACTTGTCCATATGCAGAAGTACAAGCTTTCTTTTCCAGGAGCATGAATTTCGGTAAACACTCAAATTTCTACATGCACAAATGTACAAACATGCATGTTTACACAGTAGCATCCCTGAGAGGAAACTTGTCCATATGCAGAGGTAGATGCTTTCTTTTTCAGGCACGTGAATTGTGGTAAGCACTCAAATTTCTATGCGCACATGTGCACAAACATGTGCATGTACACAGTAACATCGCTGAGAGGAATCTTGTCCATATGCAGAAGTACAAGCTTTCTTTTCCAGGAACATGAATTTTGGAAAGCACCCAAATTTTTTGCACACATGTGCACAAACATACGTGTGTACACTGTAACACGGCTGAGAGGAATCTTGTCCATATGCAGAAGTATAAGCTTTCTTTTCCAGGAACATGAATTTTGGAAAGCACCCAAATTTTTTGCACACATGTGCACAAACATACTCGTGTACACAGTAACACAGCTGAGAGGAATCTTGTCCATATGCAGAATTACAAGCTTTCTTTTTCAGGAACATGAATTTTGGTAAGAGCTCAAATTTCTACGCGCACATGTGCACAAACATGCGGGTATATACAGTAACATCGCTGAAAGGAAAATAGTCCATATTAGAAGTACAAGTTTTCTTTTTCAGGAACATGAATTTTGATAAGTACCCACATTTCTTACTCCTGGTTGTTTTTTCACTTGCTCGTTGATCATGTCACGTTGCACATCTAATTCTGTGACCTATCCTCAAAGATTACAAAATGTTGGCATTTGCTGTTGACAGTGACTCACGTGCAGAGCAGCAGACCGGGTTGGAAGCACTTGCCATAAACAGGAGTATGACATGCATCTGTGTTCTGCATTCTCCCATCACCTTGGACAGCTTCACAGTACCAGTCACGTTGGCCTGATCCATTGACTGTGCATTCCTTCAGGGGACCAGAAAACAAGGACCTCTGAGCTCAGCTGACTTGAAGAACTGCTTTCTCGGTGTGCACCTATCTAGGTCATTCCTTGTCAGTGTTGTGCCCCTCTTGGTAGCCTACCACCCCTTACAGCACACAACACTTTGAGTGAGCCCCCCTCTTCTTCCTATCTGTGTAGCTTTCTGTGTGCACCTGTCTACTTGTGCCCCCCATGTGCCATTTCCATGTAGCAGGAAAAGGTCAAAGAGATGCCTGAGCCTCCAACAACCCCCAGAGACAGTGATAGGCCTGAGTCTGATCCAAGGTTGTGAAGAAGGTGGACATGGATACAGGGTCTCTTCCAATACAAAGAATGGAACCTGAGGCCGTAAAAGTAAGGTGGCATTCCTACACATCGTCCCTTCTGTTTAACACTACCCATGCACATGGAGTCCCCAAACAGATGATGCCCTGGGAAACCACACTTTCTGGGCCCAGAGCTAATACCTCTCTTGGGCAGAAAGCAGCTGTTCTGTCTCAAAAACAACAAGAGGGCTTGAACCACCCAGACCTCAGTGATTTGATAAATGCCAAGGCTCTCTTTAGTTGCTCTCATTAGGCCCAGGTAGGACTCCCTACAGTCACACATCCCTGTTTCCCTACTCAGCCCCATGCCAAGGAAGCCAGAGCCCGATTGGGCCCAGAGGCATCTAAGACGGTCACCTGGAAGACAGCGTCCCTCTGAGTGTCAGCTGGATGAAATCCCCTATGACAAAATCAAAGATTCTGCTCCAACAAGACTACCAGAATCCTCCCTCAGGTGCAGACATGCACCTTTGCCCCTCAGGCCCCCAAAGTCAGGGGGAACACCTCAGAGAAAAGAAGGAATTCATGTCAAAACTTTCAGCATGGACCATGGAGTATCAGGACCCCTATTACCTAGAGTCTGGACCCTGAAAACCAGCAGGCCCTGAATTGCCCAAGGGGCTTCTCTGTCTCCCACTCTCCTGAGGTCCCTTGGGACATGCAGTTTACCCACCACCCTTGCCTTTTCTCTGTTCCCTCCCTCACAGGCATATCCCGGCAGGAGGGTCACACAGGTAAATCCACTTGTGCTTTCCTCGCCTTTTGGCACTGCCAGGGAGGCAGGCTGGAAGTGCCTGGGGGCATACCATGCTTACAGCATGTCTCTCCTAGGATGCCTGTGGTTTTGCAGATACAGCATACTTTAGCACATCTCATGTTCTGTGTCACATCGTGCCAGTGTGTGTCACCCTCAGAGAGGGCGTGTGCTGGCTGCTGGGCTGATCTGGGGCAGCACTGGTCCAGGACCTTCCCAGTTGATCTATTCACATGTGTGTGGAACAAGTCTCCAGTGCAGCAGGCAATCTATGACTCTTTCTCCTTCAGCTCTCTGCCTATCTCGGCAGGACATTAGCCTCACTATCCCAGGTCTTGCCATAGCCACGTCCACCATTTCCACAGGCCAGCCTATGGCTCCACACACTGAGGGCTCCACAGGCTGTGGTTTCCAAGCCCCACCCCACATGATTTGCTCTATGTGAATCCTTAGACCATGAACCACCTCTTCCTGGTCCAAACACACACAACAACACGGTAGAACTGATGAGCATGTTTTGTATCTGGTCTAACTGCAGATATCTGGAGCCACGGTCTGGAGTTATCACTGCCCATCCTTTCCTCGTTCCCATCCTGGGCAGGGTCAATGCAGAGATACAGCGACAAACCACCTTCAGCCTAGTCGCCTCATGACTCCTCTTCTGGTTGCTCAGCATCTCCTCTCCTGCTGCCTTCATCTCTGCATCTGACCTGGGCCAGATACACACACACACACACACACACACACACACACACACACACAGAGCCAACATAAACAAACGTGTGCATACACACATATGCTCAGCATGGGAACACAAATGCAAACAACGAACATAGGTGTTTCAGGAGGTGAAAACCACCGAGTCCAGCAATGTCAGAGATGGTGATAGTAGGCACCATGTCCTGTCCTTGGGCTCCCTGTTCAATTCCTCCACGAACTCTTCCATATTTTCCCAGGGCAGCCTGAAGCCACTTCCAGTGCAGCATGTTTGGTTGTTGGGAGATGCTGAGTGGTGAATGTGGAAATTCACAGAAGATCCCAAAGAATAGACAGACTTTAGTCAGCAAAGAGCAATGTCTCTACTTTTGAATATGCTATCTAGGTTAGTCATAACTTTTCTTCCAAGGAGTAAGCGTCTTTTAGTTTCATGGCTGCAATCACCATCAAAAACCTGAAACAGTAATGGTTATAATCTGTAAATAATGACTCAGCTATTTGGATGCAGAAACACTTAAAAACGTCATAGCACTGAAACATTGGAATTCGATTAATTATATGGTGTACCTTCCAAGAATGGGTGATAAAGCACCGAAATGTATCACATAGCTGAAAGACAGGATTTTGATCAATATCAGGTGTGTTTGACCTGGCGTAGGATGGGGCCTCATTTAACCATGTGATAGCCCTAAAATGCAGGACGCTGATAAATCTATGAGTGTGTATGAACTGGTATGTACAGAAACAGTTGAAACATATCACAGAACTAAACACCTGATGAACCAGAGGATATGAAAGAAAAGCCTTGAAGAAACATGTCACAGCACTGAAACACCAATGGTCGTAAGCTACTGGGTATGTTTCAGCTCAAGTGGATTCGAGAAACATTTGAAGCAAGTCACACAACTGAAACATTGCATGTTTTTAAATGACTGAATGTACTTGATATGGAGTGAATGAAGAAAGCACTTGAAACATGTGACATCACTGAAGCATTGATTGGGAATACTGACTATGCTTTAGCCGGGAGGCACACAGAGACTCCAGAATCATTTCATAGTACTGAACACTAACACTAGATGGGGATAAACTACTGGATTGGTTTGACATAGGAATGGATAAAGAAGCAATTGACATTATGTCACAGCAGTGAAGAAAGATGGTTATAAATGGTGAGTGTGTCGATGTCAGTGTGACCAAAACACATTTAATCTTATCAAAGCCATGAAACACTAGAGGATGATGAACTACTGGGTGTGAATTCCCCAGTGTGGACAAACAAAATTTCAAATCATGTCACAGAAGTGAAACGCTGCTGTGGTGATAATATACTGACTGTCTAGATCTAGGGTGGATGATGAAGCTCTTTAAGCATGTTGCAGTGTGTAAACACTAGATGGTGACAAACCATGGAGTCTGGTTTATTGCTGAGAATAAAGAAGCCATTGGGTCATGCTCCAAAATTAAAACACTGGCTGTTTATAACTACTAGAAATTTTGCACCAAGGTTGATGTAAAAGCATTTGAAGCATGTCAGTGTAGGGAAACAATGGATGGTGATAAACTACTATTTTAACGTAGAGTGAATGAAGAAGTATTGAATCCAGTGGTAGCCATGAAACACTGTATGTTGATAAACTCCTGATTTTGATTTTTTTTTTTTTTGCTCATTTCATTGATGAAGAATTAAAATTGCTCATATGTCACAACATGGACACTGGCTGGTACAAAATATTGGCTATGACTGAACAGAGTGGGAAACGAGGCATTTTAATTGTGCCACACCCATTAAATGAGGAAAACAATAGATTGGGAAAGACTAGAGATTTCCTCAAGAAAATTGGAAATACCAAGGGAATATTTTGTGCAAAAATGGGCTCAATAAAGGACAGAAGTTGTATGGGCCTAACAGAAGCAGAGGATATTAAGACGAGATGGCAAGAATACACAGAAAAACTGAGAAAAACATATTCATGACCCAGATAACCATGACCCAGATATTCATGACACCAGATAGTGATGGTGTCATTATTCACTTAGAGCCAGACATTCTGGAATATGAAATCAAGTGGGATTTAGGAAGCATCACTACAAAGAAAGCTAGTGGAAGTGATAGAATTCGAGTTGAGTGATTTCAAATTCCAGAAGATGATGCTGTGAAAGTGCTGCACTCAACATGCCCCTAAATTTTGAAAACTCAGCATTGGCCACAGGACTAGAAAAGGTCAGCTTTCACTCCAATCCCAAAGAAAGGCAATGCCAAAAAAAACCCTCCAGCTACCACATAATTGCACTCATCTCACAAGCTAGTAAAGTAATGCTCAAAATTCTCCAAGCCAGGATTCAGCAATACATCAACCATGAACTTCCAGATGTTCAAGCTGGTTTTTGAAAAGTCAGAGGAACCAAAGATCAAATTTCCAATATCTGCTGGATCATTGAAAAAGCAAGAGAGTTCCAGAAGAAGATCTACTTCTGTATTATTGAAACTTTGATGGTATGGATTACAGTAAATGTTGGGGAATTCTGAAAGACGTGAGAATACCAGACCACTTGAAACACTTTATGCAGGTCAGGAAGCAACAGTTAGAACCGGACATGGAACAACAGACTGGTAACAAATAGGATAATAGATACATCAAGGATGTATATTGTCACCCTGCTTATTTAACTTCTATAAAGTACATCACGAAAAACGCTGGGCTAGAGGAATCACCATCTGGAATTAAGATTGCTGGAGAAATATCAATAACCTCAGATATGCAAATGACACCACCCTTATGGCAGAAAGTGAAGAACTAAAAGACCGTCTTGATGAAAGTGAAACGGGAGAGTGAATGAGTTGGCTTAAAGCTCAATATTTAGAGAAATAGGATCACGGCATCCGGTGCCATCACTGCATGGCAAATAGATAGGAAAATAGTGAAAACAGTAGAAACAGTGGCTGACTTTATTTTCTGGGCTCCAAAAGCACTGCATTGGTGAGTGCAGCCATGAAATTTAAAGACTCTTATTCCTTGTAAGGAAAGTTATGCCCAACCTAGACAACATATTAAAAAACAGAGACTTTACTTTGTCAACAAAATTACTCTAATCAAGGCTATGGTTTTTCCAGTGGTCATGTATGGATATGAGATTTGGACTATAAAGAAGGCTGAACAGTGAAGAATTGATGCTTTTGAACTGAAGTACTGGAGAAGACTCTTGAGACTCCCTTGGATGGCTAGAAAGTACACCCAGTCCGTTCTAAAGGAAATCAAACCTTAGTGTTCATTGGAAGGACTGATGTTGAAGCTGAAACTCTAATAATTTGGCCAACTGATTTGAAGAGCTGACTCGTTTGAAAACACCTGATTCTGGGAAAGATTGAAAGTGGGAGGAGGAGGGGAGGAGAGAGGATGAGATGGTTGGATGGCATCGCTGACTAAAAGTACATGAATTTCAGTAGATTCCTGGAGTTGATGAGAGACAAGGAGACTTGACATGCTACACTTCATGGGGTCACAAAAAGTCAGACACAACTAAGCAACTGAAGTGAATTGAACAGAGGCATGCTCAGAATTCTCCGGGCTAGACTTCAACAGCACAGTAACCTAGAAGTTGCAGATGTTTAAACTGGATTTAGCAAAGACAGAATCCAGAGGTCAAACTGGCAACATCCATTGGATCATGGAAAAAACAACAGAATTCTTAAAAAAAGAAAATGTATTTCTGCTTCATTGACTATGATAAAAATCCACTCTGTGGATCACAAGAAACTGCAGAAAATTCTTAAAGACATGGGAATACCAGACTACCTACCTGACTCCCGAGAGACCTGTATCTAGGTCAAGAAACAAGAGTGAGAACCAGATACAGAAGAACAGATGATTTGAAATTGGGGAAAAAAAAAAAAAAAAAAAAAACTACTATATTGTCACCCTGTTGATTTAACGTATATGCAGAGCACATCTTGGGAAATGCTGGGCTGAAATACAAGCTGAAATTAAGAGAAAATACAAATATCAATAGAAATATCAATAACCTTAGATATGCAGGTGACACTACCCATATGACATAAAGCAAAGAATAATTAAAGAGCCTCTTGATTCAGGTGAAAGAGGAGAGTGAAAAAGCTGCCTTAAGTCTCAAGACTCAAAAAGATCATGACATTGTAAACATTCAAAAGATCATGGCATCTGGTCCTATTATTTCATGACAAGTAGATGGGGAAACAATGGAAACAATGACAAATTTCTGTGTTCTTGGACTACAAAATCATGGCAGATGACGATTGCAGCTATGAAATTAAATGACAATTGTTTCTTGGAAGAAAAGCTATGACAAACCTAGACTGCATTTTAAAGAGAGGAGACATTCCTTTGCCCTCAAGGGTCCTTTGCCCTCAAGGGTCCATAGAGTCAGGGCTATGATTTTGTTTTTTTCAGTAGTCACGTGCAGATGTAAGTTAGACCATAAAGGAGGTTGAGCATTAAGGAATTGATAATTTTAAACTGTGATCTTGGAAAAGACTCTTATGAGTTCCTTGGGCTGCAAGGAAATCAATCCAGTCAACCCTAAAGGAAACCAATGCTGAAAATTCACTGGAGGCATTGATGCTGGGGCAGAAGCTCCAATATTATGGCTATCTGATATGAAGAGCCAACTCACTGGAAAACCCTCTGATGCTGGAGAAGATTGGAGCAGGAGAAGGAGACAATAGAGGACCAGATGTTTGGATGGCATCACCCACCCAATGGATTTGAGTTTGAACAAGCTCCAGGAGATGGTAAAGGACAGGAAGTGTGATATGGTACAATCCATGGGATTTGCCAAGAGTTGGAGATGACTGATTGAACAATAACAATAACAACCAACAACAACAAAGCTACTGAGCTCATTTGATCTTGAGTAGTTTCTGTAGAAGGCAATGGCACCCCACTCCAGTACTGTCACCTGAAAGTCCCATGGATGGAGGAGCCTTGTATTCTGCAGCTCAGGGGTCGTGAAGGGTCAGACACGACTGCGTGATTTCCCTTTCACTTTTCACTTTCATGCATTGAATAAGGAAATGGCAACCCACTCCAGTGTTCTTGCCTGGAGAATCTCAGGGATAGGGGAGCCTGTTGGGCTGCCATCTATAGTGTCGCACAGAGTTGGGCATGACTGAAGTGATTTAGCAGCAGTAGCAGCAGCAGTTTCAGGAGCACTTGAAGCATGTCACAGATCTGAAACCCTGGATAGTGGTAAAACACTGGATGTGTTTAAATGGAAGTTAGTGAAGCAGCCATTGGAGTGTGTCACAGCACTGAAACAATGAATGTCAATAATCTATATAGTATATTTGATGTGGAGTGAATGAAGAACCACTTGAAGTGAGTTGCATGACTGAAATACTATATGATCACATTTCAGATAGTCTGTGTTTGACCTTGTATAGGAAAAGAAGCGCATGAAGCATGTCCAGCACTGAAACTGGATCATGATAAATCACTGTGTATGATGACTTTGATAGTTGAAAAATGAATAAAAGTATGTAACAGCATTGAATCAATGGATAGTGATAAACTAAGAATGTGCTCAACTTTGGATGGACAAAAGATGTTTTGAAACATATACCAGAATTGACTCACTGGACTGTGGTAAATTATGGGTTGTGTATTTTCTGCAGAAAATGAAGAAACAGTTGAAGCAGGAAACAGCACTGAAACACTGGATGGTGATAGACTATGACGTGTGTTTGATACATGTTGAGTGAAGAGAAACTGGAAGCATGGTAGAGAGTAAAACACGGGATAATGATACACTTCTGAATGTGTTTGATCTAGAATGGATTAAAGAAGGATTTGAAATTCATCACAGAACCAAAACAGTAATTGTGATCAGCTACTGACCGTATTTTATTTAGAGATGATAAAGAAGTACATGAGGCATGACACAGTACTGGAACTGCAGTGGTAAACTGGAGGGAATGTTTGACAAAGTAGACAAACAAACACCTCAAACCTGTAATAGCAGAGCATCAGTGAATGATGATAGTTTACAGGATGTGTTTGACATGGAGTGAATGGAGGAGGCTCAAAACCTGTCTCAATACTGAAAAAAATGAATGGTGATATGCTATCACCTGAATTTTTTCTGGAGTGGATTAAAAAATGCTTGAAGCATATATAAACTTAAACACTGGATGGAGATATAATATTGTGTGTCTTTAATGCCAATAAAAAATAGAGGAAACAATAGAATAGGGAAGACTAGAAATCTTGCCAGAATATTTGCAAGAGACACCAAGGGGATACTTCATGTAAAATGGGCAGATCAAGGACAGAAATAGTATGAACCTAGCAGAAGCAGAAAATATGAAGAACTGTTGGCAAGAATATAAGAGAAGAACTGTACTAAAGAAAGGTCTTAATCACCTAGATAACCATAATGGTGTGGTCACTCACATAGAGCAGACAACCTGGTGTGTGAAGTCAAGTGTACCTTAGGAAGAATTACCACAAACAATGCTAGTGAAGGGGATAGAATTGAAGCTCAGCTATTTCAAATTTTATTTTATTTTTTAATTTTTTATTTTTACTTTATTTTACTTTACAATACTGTATTGGTTTTGCCATACATTGACATGAATCTGCCACGAGTGTACCTGAGTTCTGTTAAAATGTTGCACTCAATGTGCCAGGAAATTTGGAAAATTCATTAATGGCCACAGGACAGGAAAAATTCAATTTTACTCTGATCCCTAAGAAGGGCAATGTGAAGGAATATTCAAACTACTGCACAGTCGCTCTCATTTCATATGCTGGCAAGGTAATGCTCAAAATTTCTCAAACTAGGTTTCAACAATATGTGAACTGAGAACTTACAAATATACAAATTGGATTAGGAAAGGCAGAGGAACCAGAGGTCAAATTGTCAAAATTCCTTGGATCACCGAAAAACCAGGGAATTCCAGAAAATGATCTACTTCTGCTTCATTCGCTATGCTAAAGCCTTTGACTGTGGGGGTCACAGAAACTGTGGAAAATTCTTAAAGAGATGGGTACGCTAGAACACTTTACCTGGCTCCTGAGAAACCTGTATGCAGGTCAAGAAGTAACAAAATCAGGCAGGAACAATGGACTTGTTCAGAATTGGTAAAGGAGTATGTCAAGGCTGTCTTGTTGTCACCCCACTTATTTAACTCACATGCCGAGTACATCATGCAAAATGTCAGACTGAATGAAGCTCAAGTTGTAATCAAAATTGCTGGGAGAAATATCAATAAACTCACATATGCAGATGAAAAAAGCAGAAGAATTAGCGATCCTTGCTGAGATGAAAGTGGAAATTTAAAAAACTGGTTTAAACCTCGACATTTCATAACTAAGATCATGTCATCCAGTCCCATCATTTGATAGCAAATAGATCAGGAAAGAGTGGAAACAGTGACAGGTATTTATCTTTGTGAGTTCTAAAATCACTGTGCATGGGGACTGCAGCCATAAAGTTAAGACATTTGCTTCTTTTTTATTTAAATTTATTTATTTTAATCGGAAGCTAATTACTTTAAATATTTTATTGGTTTTGCCATACATCAACATGAATCCACCACGGGTGTACACATGTTCTCCATCCTGAACCCCCCTCCCACCTCCCACCTCCCTCCTGGTATCAACCCTCTAGGTCATCCCTGTGCACCAGCCCCAAGCATCCTGTATCCTGCATCGAATCTGGACTGGAGATTCATTTCTTATATGATATTATACGTTTCAACGCCATTCTCCCAAATCATCCCACCCTTCCCCTCCCCCACAGAGACCAAAAGACTGTTCTATACATCTGTGTCTCTTTTGCTGTCTTGCATACAGGGTTATCATTACCATCTTTCTCAATTCTGTGTATATGTGTTAGTATACTGTATTGGTGTTTTTCTTTCTGGCTTACTTCTCTCTGTATAATAGGCTCCAGTTTCATCCCCCTCATTAGAACTAATTCAAACGTATTATTTTTAATGGATGAGTAATACTCCATTGTGTATACTTACCACAAATTTCTTATCCATTCATCTGCTGATGAACATACAGGTTGTTTCCATGAGCAGGATATTATAAACAGTGCTGCGATGAACTTTGGGGTACACGTATCTCTTTCAATTCTGGCTTCCTCGGTGTATATGCCCAGCAATGTTATTGTTTCATAAGTCAGTTCTATTTCCAGTTTCTAAAGGAATCTCCACACTGTTCTCCATAGTGGCTGTACTAGTTTGCATTCCCAACAACAGTGTAAGTTCAGTTATGTTCAGTCACTCAGTCGTGTCTCACTCTTTGTGACCCCATGAATTGCAGCACACCAGGCCTCGCTGTCCATCACCAACTACCAGAGTTCACTCAGATTCACATCCATTGATCCAGTGATGCCATCCAGGCATCTCATCCTCTGTCGTCCCCTTCTCCTCCTGCCCCCAATCCCTCCAAGGATCAGAGTCTTTTCCAATGAGTCAAGACTTCTCATGAGGTGGACAAACTACTGGTGTTTCAGCTTTTAGCATCATTCCTTCCAAAGAAATCCAGGACTAATCTTCAGAATGGACTGGTTGGATCTTCTTACAGTCCAAGGGACTCTCAAGAGTCTTCTCCACATTTCAAAAGCATCAATTCTTTGGCGCTCAGCCTTCTTCACAGTTTAACTCTCACATCCATAAATGACTACTGGAAAAACCATAGACTTGACTAGATGGACCCTAGTCAGCAAAGTCCCTTTTCCCCACACCCTCTCCAGCATTTATTGTTTCTTGACTTTTGAATTGCAACCATTCTGACTGGCATGAAATGGTACCTAATTGTGGTTTAGATTTGCATTTATCTGATAGTAATGTTGAGCATCTTTTCATGTGTTAGCCATCTGTATGTCTTCTTTGGAGAAATGTCTGTTTAGTTATTTGGTCCATTTTTTGTTTGGGTCATTTATTTTTCTTGAATTGAGCTGTAAGGGTTGCTTGTATATTTTTGAGATTAGTTGTTTGTCAGTTGCTTCATTTGCTATTATTTTCTCCTACTCTGAATGTTGTCTTTTCATCTTGCTTAGAGTTTCCTTTGTTGTACAGAAGCTTTTAATTTTAATTAGTTTCATGTGTTTTTTTTTGCTTTTATTTCCAATATTCTGGGAGGTGGGTCATAGAGGATACTGCTGTGATTTATTTTGGAGTGTTTTGCTTATGTTCTCCTCTAGTAGTTTTCTAGTTTCTGGTCTTACATTTAGATATTTAATTCATCTTGAGTTTATTTTTGTGTATGGTGTTAGAAAGTGTTATAGTTTCATTTTTTTACAAGTGGTTGACCAGTTTTCCCAGCACAACTTGGTAAAGAGATTGTCTTTTCTCCATTATATATTCTTGGCTCCTTTGTCAAAGATTAGGTGCCCATAGGTGCATGGATGTATCTCTGGGTTTTCTGTTTTGACGCATTGATCTATATTGCTGTCTTTGTATCAGTACCATACTGTCTTGATGATTGTGGCTTTGTAGTAGAGCCTGAAGACAGGCAGGTTGGTTTCTCCAGGTACATTCTTCTTTCTCAAGATTGCTTTGGCTATTCGAGGTTTTTTTGTATTCCCATACAAATTCTGAAATTATTTGTTTTAGCTCTGTGAAAGATATCATTGGTAGCTTGATAGGGATTGCATTGCATCTATAGATCGCTTTGGGTATTTTATACTCATTTTCGCTATATTGATTCTTTTGATCCATGAACATGGTATATTTCTCCTCTTTATATAGGTCTTTTGTTTCTTTAGGTAGATATATTCCTTAGTATTTTATTCTTTTCGTTGCAGTGGTGAATGGAATTGTTTCCTAAATTTCTCTTTCTATTTTCTGATTATTAGTGTATAAGATTGCAAGGGATTTCTGTGTGTTGATTTTATATCCTGCAACTTAACTATATTCATTGATTAGCTCTAGTAATTTTCTGGTGGAGTCTTTAGTGTTTTCTATGTAGAGGATCATGTCATCTGTAAACAGTGAGAATTTTACTTCATCTTTTCAATTTGGTTTCTTTTGATTCTTTCTCTGCTCTGATTGCTGCGGTCAAAACTTCCAAAACTATGTTTAATAGCGGTGAAAGTGGGCACCTTTGTCTTGTTCCTGACTTTAGGGGAAATGCTTTCAATTTTTCACCATTGAGGATAATGTTTGCTGTGGGTTAGTGATATATAGTTTTTATTATGTTCAGATATGTTCCTTCTATTCCTGCTTTCTGGAGAGTGTTTATCATAAATGGATGTTGAATTTTGTCAAAGCTTTCTTTACATCTATTGAGATAATCATATGGCTTTTATTTTTCAATTTGTTCATGTGGTGTATTACAGTGTTTGTTTTGCGGATATTGAAAAGCCTTGCAACGTTGGGATAAAGCCCATTGTGTATGATCTTTTTAATGTGCTGTTGGATTCTGATTGCTGGAATTGTGTTAAGGACTTTTACATCTATGTTATTCAGTGATATTGGCCTGTAGCTTTCTTTTTCTGTGTCATTTTGTCAGGTTTTCTTATTAGGATAATGGTGGCCTGATAGAATGAGTTTGGCAGTTTACCTTCCTCTGCAAATTTCTGGAAGAGTGTGAGTAGGATAGGTGTTAGCTCATCTCTAAATTTTTGGTAGAATTCACCTGTGAAGCTGTCTGGACCTGGGCTTTTGTTTGCTGGAAGACTTCTGATTACAGTTTCAATATGTGTGCTTGTGATGTATCTGTTAAGATTTTCTATTCCTTACTGGTTCAGTTTTCGAAAGTTGTACTTTTCCAAGAATTTGTCCATTTCTTCCAAGTTGTCCATTTAATTGGCATATAATTGCTGATAGTAGTCTCTTACGATCGTTTGTATTTCTGTGTTGTCTGTTGTGATCTTTCCATTTTCATTTCTAATTTTATTGATTTGATTTTTCTTCCTTTGTTTCTTAGTGAGTCTGGCTAGTGGTTCATCAATTTTATTTATCCTTTCAAAGAACCAGCTTTTGGCTTTGTTGCTTTTTGCTATGGTCTCTTTTGTTTCTTTTGCATTTATTTCTGCCCTAATTTTTAAGATTTCTTTATTTCTACTAACCCTAGTCTTCTTCATTTCTCCCTTTTCTACTTTGAGTGTCGAGTTAGGTTATGTATTTGACTTTTTTTCTTGTTTCTTAAGGTATGCCTCTATTGTTATGAACTTTCCCCTTAGCACTGCTTTTACAGTATCCCACAGGTTTTGGGTTATTGTGTTTTCATTTTCATTCGTTTCTATGCATATTTTGATTTATTCTGGGATTTGTTTGTTATTCATCACCGTGTTGTTCAGCCTCCGTATGCTGCGATTTTCAATAGTTTTTCTCATGTAACTGAGATCTAGTCTTACTGCATTGTGGTCAGAAAAGATGCTTGGAATGGTTTCTTTCTTTCTTTCTTTCTTTCTTTTTTTGAATTTTATTTACCAAGGCTAGATTTATGACCCAGTATGTGATCTATCCTGGCGAAGGTTCCATGTGCACTTGAGAAAAAGGTGAAATGCATTGTTTTGGGGTGAAATGTCCTATAGGTATCAATTTGGTCTTACTGGTCTATTGTATCATTTAAAGTTTGTGCTTCCTTGTTAATTTTCTGTTTAGTTGATCTATTCATAGGTGTGAGTGAGGTATTAATATCTCCCACTATTATTGTGTTATTGTTAATTTCCCCTTTCATACTTGTTAACATTTGTCTTACATACTGTGGTGCTCCTATGTAGAGTGCATATATATTTATAATTGTTATATCTCTTAGATTGATCTTTGACCATTATGTAGTGTCCTTCTTTGTTTCTTTTCACAGCCTTTATTTTAAAGTCTATTTTATCTGGTAAGAGTATTGCTACTCCTAATTTGTTTTGGTCTCTATTTGCATGAAATATTTTCCAGCACTTCTCTTTCAGTCTGTATATGTCCCCTGTTTTGAGATTGGTCTCTTGTAGACAATATATATATATATATGGGTCTTGTTTTTGTATCCATTCAGAAGTCTTTGTCTTTTGGTTGGGACATTCAACCCGTTTATGTTCAAAGTAATTATTGATAAACATGATCACATTGCCATTTACTTTATTGTTTTGAGTTTACACACTCTTTTTCTGTTTCCTGTCTAGAGAAATCCTTTAGAATGTGTTGGAGAGCTGGTTTGGTGGTGCTGAGTTCTCTCAGCTTTTGATTGTCCATAAAGATTTTGATTAATCCTTCATATTTGAATGAGATCTTTGCTGGGTACAGTAATCTGGGCTGTAGGTTATTTTCTTTCATCACTTTAAATATGTCTTACCAGTCCCTCCTGGCCTGAAGAGTTTCTATTGAAATATCAGCTGTTATCCTTAGGAGAATCCTTGTGTGTGTTATTGTTGTTTTTCCTTCCTGCTTTTAATATTTGTTCTTTGTGTTTGATATTTGTTAATTTGATTAATATATGTCTTGGGGTGTTTTGCCTTAGGTTTATCCTGTTTGGTACTCTCTGGCTTTCTTGGACTTGGGGGAATATTTCCTTCCCCATTTTAGGGAAGTTTTCAACTATTATATCCGTTAAACATTTTCTCATGGTCTTTCTTTTTGTCTTCTTCTTCTGGGACTCCTATAATTCAAATGTTGGAGTGTTTAATATTGTTCTTATGGTCTCTGAGATTGTCCTCATTTCTTTTAATTTATTTTTCTTTTTTTCCCCTATGATTCATTTGTTTCTACCATTCTATTTTCTACTTCACTAACCCTATTTTCTGCCTCCATTATTCTAATATTTGTTGCCTCCAGAGTGTTTTTCCTTTCATTTATTGCATTATTCATTATATATTGACTCTTTTTGATTGCTTCTAGGTCCATCTTAAAGCTTTCTTGCATCTTCTCATTCCTTGTCTCCAGGCAATTTTATCTGTGATTCCATTCTGATTTCAAGATTTTGGATCATTTTCACTACCACTATTTGGAATTCTTTATGAAGTAGATTCCCTATCTCTTCCTCTTTTGTTTGGTTTGGTGGTCATTTATCCTGTTCCTTTACATGCTTAGTATTCCTCGGTCTCTTCATATTGTTTATGTTGCTGAGTTTGGGGTGGCCTTTCTGTATTCAGGCAGTATGTGGAGCTCTCTTTTTTGTGGAGTTTTCTCACTGTGGATGGGATTGTATGGGTGGCTTGTTAAGGTTTCCTGGTTAGGGAAGCTTGTGTCGGTGTTTTTTGCTGGGTGGAGCTGAATTTTTTCTTTCTGGAGTGCAATGAAGTGTCCATTAATGAGTTATGAGATGTCAGTGGGTTTGGAGTAACTTTGGGCAGCCTGTATCTTGAAGCTCAGGGCTGTGTTACTGTGTTGCTGGAGAATTTTGCATGGTATGTATTGTTCTGGAACTTGTTGGCCCTTGGGTGGTGCTTGGTTTCAGTGTCGGTATGGAGGCATTTGATGAGCTCCTGTAGTTTAATGTTCCCTGGAGTCAGGAGTTCTCTAGTGTTTTCAGGATTTTAACTAAAGCCTCCTGCTTCTGGTTTTCTGTCTTATTTTTACAGTAGTCTCAAGACTTCTCTATCTATACAGAACTATTTATAAAACATCTAGGTTAAAGATGAAAAGTTCCTCCACAGTGAGGGACACCAAGAGAGGTTCAGATAATTACATGGAGATGAGAAGAGGGAGGAGGGAGTTAGAGGTGACCCGAATGAGATGAGGTGGATTCAAAAGAAGAGAGAACAAACAAGCCAGTAATCACTTGTTTATGTGAGCTACGCAGTCTGGACCGTTCAGGTATGTTTACAGAGTTATACAGAGAAGAGAAGAGGGAGGAAGGAGACAGATGTGGCCAGGAGGATAAAGAGGGGTATCAAAAGGAGAGAGACCTATGCAGCCAGTAATCAGTTCCCTAAGTGTTCTCCACCATCTGAAACACACAAAGCGATTCACAGACTTGAGTAGAGAAGAGAAGGGGGAGGGAGGAGATAGAGGCGACCTGGTAGAAAAAAGGGAGAGTCCAAAGGGAGAGAGAGCAGTCAAGCCAGTAATCTCACTCCCAAGTAAAAATGGATAATGAAGATTGGGTTCTTAAAAATCTAGAGTAGAGGTTGGGTTTTCAAAAATACAATATTAAAAAAAAAATAAAAAGTCAGAAAAATTATATATATATATGCATATGTATATGTGTGTGTGTGTGTGTGTGTGTGTGTGTGTGAATTTTGCTTTAAAAATTAGGGTATTTTTCTTTTTCAAGTAACAGTAGGTTATAAAAATGAAAATTAAAGGAATAATAGAGTACTTAAATAGAAAAAAAATCATAAAAAATAGTAAAAAATCTAGGACTTTCCCTGATGTTGTTCTGTGCAGTGTGGGGTCAGTTTATTTTTGGATAGTTCCTTGGTCCAGCTTATATTTCTCAAGGTCTATAGGCCCCTTCCTATGTAGTCGGTACTAGCTATAGGGTTTTAATCTATTGAATCTGTCACTTCCAAGGCGGTTCCCTCTGTTTTCTCTTCTTCTGTTTGCTGGTCTCTTCAGTGTGTGATTTCCACCCTGACACAAGGTGGGCGGTGGTGGACACTTTTTTAGGCTCACTTGCTCTGTTGCTCTGTGGGGAGTGAGGGACCCTGCAAACAAATAACACTGGCATGTGCTCAGAGTGTCTCAGCCACACTGGACCTGCCCTTACTCATGGCAATGTGCTTTTCCTGCTCACAGTGGTCAAGCTCTATGTTGCTCTGCTGGGAACCATCGGAGGCTGGCCCTGGGCTTCATGCACATCCCAGGTCTAATCCTTTCAGGTTCATGGACTCAGGAAGTTCTCAGAGGTGCAGACTAGGTTGGGCCTGTGTTTTGTGCCCTCCCCAGGTCCAAGCAATTCAGGTGATGAGGTGTTTGGCAAGTGCAGTCACTGCGACTTATTGCCTCCCCTGTCTCTGCTGCTTGGTTTTCTGGATGTACAAGATGTCCACCCTCTCAGGCGGATGTTGACTGTCCAGAACCCCAGGAAGTCTTAGTTAGTAAAGAAGCCTGCTTGCAGTTTGGTAGATAATGTTTCTTTCGGGCTGTGATTGCCCCCTTCCAGCTCTGCCTGCCTGTCACCGGAGTGGTATGGTCTGCAGCTGACTAGCTCTGTACAGTCCTTTGTTCTGTGAATGGGCCTAGTGCTGTCTTAAGGCTTTTCACGTGGTAGCTATCCCACGGTCTGATTGGTTAACCCAAGTTAGTTTGCTCAGATTGCCCTTGGGGCATTCAGGCCTGGTCCTTACTGTAAGCAATGCAGCCCTGTCCAGCCCCCATTTACTAATGGTGGGTGCAGGTGTCCGTGCCGCTTCTCCACTGGGGGGGTTACTGTTGAGCACATAATCTGTGGATTTAAATTATTTATTTATTTATCCTTCCAGTTATGTAGCCCTCTGTGCTTCCAAGGCTCTCCACAAACATGGCAGTTAATTTGTTTCCTGGTGTTTGGAAACCTCACTTTTTAAGACTCCCTTTCTGGGATGGAGCTCTGTCCCTACTTCTTTTGTCTCTCTCTCTCTCTCTCTTTTTTTTTTTTTTTTTGTCTTTTATATTTTTTCCCTCCACCTTTTGAAAACAATGGGCTGCTTTTCTGGGTGCCTAATGTACTCTGCCAGCATTCAGAAGTTGTTTTTTGGAATTTACTCAGTGTTTAATTGTTCTTTTGATGAATTTGTAGGGGAGAAACTGTTCTTCCCGTCCTATTCCTCCACCATCTTAGGACCACCATGCAAGACACTTGCTTCTTGAAGGAAAAGCTATGACAAACCTAGACAGTATTTGAAACCAGAGACATCACTTTGCTGGCAAAGGTCCATATATTCAAGGTATATTTTTTTCTCAGTAGTCCTGGATGGATATGAGATCTGAACCATAAAGAAGTTTGAATGCCAAATAATTGATGTTTTAGAACTGGTGCTGGAGAAAGTCTCTTGAGTCCAATGAACTCCAAACAGTGCTAAAGGAAATCAAATCAGTTGATTGTGTTGATTATTAGAAGAACGGATGCTGAACTTGCAGTACTTTAGCCATCTGATGCAGAGCCAAGTCATAAGAAAAGGCACTAATGCTGGGTAAGATTGTAAGCAGGTGGGGATGGGTATGGCAGAGAATGAAATGGTTAACTGTTGGCATAACTGTCTCAATGGACATGAATTTGAGCAGATTCTAGGAGATAGTGAAGGACAGGGAAGCCCAGTTTGCTATATTTCATGCGGTCTCAAAGAGCTGGGCATGACTGTGTGACTGAAAAACGTCAATTAGGGGTAAATAAAGGGACACCTGAAGTGTGTCACAGCAATTAAACACTGGATGTTGATAAACTACTGTATGTATTTGAAACAGGATAGTTGAGGAAGCACTTGTGCATTTATCAGCATTGAAACAACAGATGTATGTATTAACCCAGAGTAGATAAGGAAGCACTCTAGTATGTCACAGCACTGATAGAATTAATGGTGATAAAACACTGGTTGAATTTGACACCTGGAGGTCAAACAAACACCTAATATATGCTACAAGTTACAGCCCTGAATCCTTGGCTAATGATAAAATGCTGGGAACGTTTGACTGATGTGGACTATTAAGCACTTGAAACATATCACTGTACTGAATATTGGATGATGATACAGTAATAAATATGTTTTACAAGAGATGATGAAACACATGAAGCATATCAGAGCACTGAAACACTGAAGGGTGGTAAACTCCTAGCAGTGACGGGCCAGGATTGAAAAAGAAGCATACGCAGCGATTCACAGTACTGAAATATAGATGTTAATAAACTATTGAGTATTTGACACCAGATGGACAAAGAAGCATTTGAAGCATGTCACATGTCAAGGCACTGGGCACTGCATGGTAATAAACTACAGAGTGTGTTTTTCCAGAAAGTGGATGAATGAGTGAGTGAAGTCGTTCAGTTGTGTCCAACTCTTTGTCACGCCATGGACTGTAGCCTAACCAGGTTCCTCCATCCATGGGATTTTCCAAGCAAGAATACTGGAGTAGGTTGTCATTTCATTCTCCAGGATGAATAGTGGATGAATATGCACTTGAATCACGTCACAGCACTGAAACGCTCACTGTGATAAATGACTGGATGTATTTTTCCAGCCTGAATGATAAAGCAGTTTGTGCCATAGCTTGGAAATACTGGATGGTGATAAGCTACTGGTGTGTTTGATAATGATGCACTTGAAATTGTGACACCAGTGAAAAGAAGGAAGTGATAAGCTGCTGAGTCTGTTTTAGCTGGGGTGGACAAAGATGTGGCTGAACCTCCTCTCTGAAGCATGGAAAATGATTAGCTACTGAGTATGTTTGAGCTGGGGTGGATGAAGAAACACTGAAAGCATGTCATAGCAGTGAAACACTGGGTGGAGATACACACCTGGATGTGTTTGACCCAGGGTGTGTGAAGAATAACTTGACGTGTCACTGCACTGAAACACTAGATGATGATAATCTATTGGATGTGTTCAATGAGTAATCAATGAAGAAGCACTTGGAATGACACTGCAAGGTGATAAACAGTTGGTTGTATTTGACCAGTGTGGATGAAGAAGTTCTTGAAGCATGTCAAAGCTTTGCAGCCTTGGATGGTGATATATTCCCATAAAAAAATGTGTCTTTTTGATATGGGGTGCAGAAGCAAACACTTAAAGCATGTCACAGGGCCTTTCCTGTTGGTCCAGCCGTTAAGCATTCACCTTCTATTTCAGGGGATGAAAGTTCAATCCCTGACTGGGAAACTAATATCCCATATGCTACAGGGTAACTAAACCTTCTGTAGCTGAGCAATATTCCATTTGTATATATACCACAACCTCCTTATTTATTTTTCTGCTGATGTACATCTAGATTACTTCCATGTCCTAGCTATTGTAAAGACTGTTGCAATGAACATTGGGGTACATGTGTTTCTTTCAATTCTAATTCCCTCTGGGTATATACCAAGAAGTGGCCTTGCTGGGTCCTATGACAGTTCTATTTCAAGTTTCTCAAGGAATCTCTGAAATGTTTTGCATACAAGTTGTACCAGTTTGTGTTACCACCAAGAGTGTAATATGGTTACCTTTTCTCCGCACCCTCTCCAGGATTTATTGCTTGTAGATTTCTGGTGACAGCCATTCTAAACATTGTGAGATGACAGCTCATTGAAATTTTGATTTTCGTTTCTCTAATAATGAATTATGCTAAGCATATTTCATGTGTTTATTAGCCACCTGCATGTCTTCTTTAAAGAAATGTCTGTTAAGGGCTTTTCTCCCCTATAAATTAGGCTATTCACTTTTTTGATATTGAGTTGAATGAGCTGCCTGTATATTTTAGAGCTTAACTCTTTGTAAGTTGTTTCATTTCCTATTAATTTTAATTCCATTCTGAGGGTTGACTTTTCACCTTGCTTATCATTCTCCAAAAGATTTAAAGTTTATTTAGGTCTCATTTATTGTTGTTTCCATTACTCTAAGGGTGGGTAATAGAGGATCTTTCTGTGGTTTATGTGGAGAGTGTTCTGCCTATGCTTCCCTGTAAGACTTTCACAGTTTCTAGTCTTACATGTAGGTCTTTAAATCATTTTGAATTTATTTTTGTTTACGGTATTAGAAAGCATTCTAGTTTCATTCTTTTACAAATAGTTGACCAGTTTCCTGAGCAACAGTTGCTGAAGAGACTGCCTTTTCTCCATTATATATTTTTGCCTTCTTTGTCAAAAATAAGATATCCATGAATGGGTGGATTTATCCCTGGACTTCCTATTTCATTTCATCAATCTATTTATTTTGTGCCAGGACAATGCTTTCTTGATGACTATGACTTAGCAGCGTAGTCTGGAGTAAGAAAGGTTGATTCCTTCTGTTGCATTTTACTTTCTGCAGATTGCTTTGGTTATTCAGGTTCTTTTGCATTTCCATTGTGGAAATATCAGTTCTAGTTCTGTGAAAAATACCTTTGGTCCTTTGATAAAGGTTGCAATAACTCTATAGATTGCTTTGGGAAGTAAAGTCCTTTTCCCTATATAGATTTTTCCAATCCAAGAACATGGTATATTTATCCAACTATTGATGTCATCTTTGATTTCTTTAATCATTTTTATGTTTTTATTTATATAAGTCTTTTGTCTCTTCAAGTACAATTGTTCCTAAATATTCTGTTATTTTCATTGCAATGGTGACTGTGATTTTTCCCTCAGTTTCTCTTGCTGGTTTTTCATGGTTAGTCTATAGGAACAAACGAGAATTCTGGGAAACATTTTTATATTCTACAACTTTATTATATACATGGATCTGTCCCAGTCATTTTCTGATGGTGTCTTTTGGATTTTCTACATAGAGTTTTGTGTTATTTTCAAACAGCATGTGTTTTATTTCTTCTTTATCAATCTGGATTTCTTTTATTTCTTTTTCTACTCTGATTGTTGTGGCTAGGACATCCAAAGTTAAACTGAATTGTAATGGTGAGGGTTAGAGCTCTTTCTTTCTTCCCGATTTTAGAGGAAATTCTTCCAATGTTTTACTTTGAGAATAATGCTTCCTGTGGGTTTGTCATATATGGTCTTATTTTGTTGAGGTATTTTTCTTCTGTGTACACCTTTTGGAGAGTTTTAACCAAAAACCAATGCTGAATTTTGTCAATGATCATATGGCTTTTATAATTCAATTTGCTGATATAACATCACATTTAATGATTTGTTACTCTTGAAAAATACTTGCATCTCTGCGATAAAACCTACTTAATCATGATCTATGATGTTTTTCATATGTTATTGCATTCTATTTGCCTGAATTTTGTTTCAGATTTTTAGATATATATCCCTCAGTGATATTGACCTTTTTTCCTCATTTTTCTTTCTTTCTTTCTTTCTTTCTTTTTTTTTTTTTTAATGCATCTTCTTCTAGTTTTGTTATCAGGGTGATGGAGTTTTAGAATGGGTGTTGGAGTTTTCCTTTTTCTGAAAATGTGTGCAAGAGTTTGAATAGGATGGATGTTATCTCTTCTCTAATTTTTGTTGTTGTTGTTGTTTTTAGAATTTACTTTTTAAGACTTCTGGTCCTGGGCTTTTCCTGTTGGAAGACTTTATGTTAAATTTCTATTACCATAGTCATGATTCATCTGTGTGAATTCTCTATTTCCTCCTGTTTCATTTTTAGGAGTTTCTATTTTTTCAAATATCCTCAAAAAGACAATGCCAAAGAATATTTAAACTACCACACAACCACACACATCTCACACACTAGCAAGTTGATGCTTAAAATTCTCCAGTCTAGGCTCCAACAGTACAAGAACCAATAAATCCCAGGTGTTCAAGCTAGATTTAGAAAATACAGTGGAACCAGGGATCAAATTGCCAACATCTGCTGGATCATAGAAAAATCAGGAGAGTTAAAAGAAACAAAGAAACAACACCAAGAACACCTTCTTCTGTTTCGTTGACTACACCAAAACTTTTGACTGTGCGATCACAAGAAACTGTAGAAAATTCTGAATGAGATGAGATTCTGAATCACATTACCTGCTTCCTGAGAAACCTGTCAAGAAGCAACAGTTAGACAGACATGTAACAGTGGACTGGTTCCAAACTGCAAAGGGAGTATGTCAAGCTTGTATACTGTCACGCTGCTTATTTACTTATATGCAGAATACATCATGCAAATTGCTGGACAAGATGAAGCACAAGCTGGATCAAGATTGTAAGGAGAAATATCAATAACTTTAGATATTCAAAAGACACCAGCCTTATAGCCGAAAGCAAGGATGAACTGAAGAGCCTCTTCGTGAAAGTAAAGGACAGTGAAAAAAGCTGGCTTAAATTTCAACATTAAAAAAATAGAGATCATGGCATCCAGTCCCAGCACTTCATAGTAAATAGAGGTGGGAACAATAGCAAGAATGATATACTTTATTTTCTTGGGCTCACAAATCACTGTAGATGGTGACTACAGCCATAAAATTAAAAGACACTTGCTTTTTGGAAGAAAACTGTGACGAAACTATCGAAGATATTGAAAAGCAAAGTCATTCTTTTCCAACAAGGGTCCATCTAATCAATTCTGTTTCTTCCAGAAGTCATTTATGGATGTGAGGGTTGGACTATAAAGAAAGCTGAGCACCAAAGAATTGATGCTTTTGAACTGTGGTGTTAGGGAAGACTCTTGAGAGTCCCTTGGACAGCAAGGAGATATAATCAGTCCATCTTAAAGGAAATCAGTCGTAAGTATTCTGTGGAAGGACTGATGCTAATGCTGAAATTCCAATATTTTGGCCACATCATGGGAAGAACTGACTCATTGGAAAAAACCCTGATTCTGGGAAAGATTGAAAGCAGGAAGTGAAAGGGATGACAGAGGATGAGATGATTGAATGGCATCACTGACTCACTGGGCATATGTTTGGGCAGACTCAGGGAGTTAGTGATGGAGAGGGAAACCTGAAGTATTGCAGTCCATGGAGTTATAAAGAGTCAGTCATAGTTGAGTGACTGAAGTGAATTCTGACTTCTGAATATTCCATTGTGCATATGTACCAACGACTTTATACATTCATCTGCTGATGGATATAAAAGTTGCTTCCATGTCTGTTTTATTGTAAATAGTGCTGCACTGAACTTTAGTGTATGTGTGGCTCTTTCAATTCTGATTTCCAAGGTATGTAAGTCCAGCAGGGGGATTGTTGTGTCATATGGCAGTTCCATTTCCAGTTTTTAAAGGGATCGCCATACTGTTCTCCAAGTGGATGTACAAGTTTGCATTCCTACCATGAGTTTAAAGGGTTCCCTTTTCTGTACACCGTCTCCAGCATTTAATGTTTGTAAAAATTTTTGATAGCAGCCATTCTAACCAGCAAAAGATGGTATGACATTGTGGTTTTGATTTGCATTTATTGATAATGTGTGAGGTTGAGCATCTTTTTATATTGTTGATAGACATCTGTATGTCTTCTTTGGAGAAAATCCTGTTTAGTTCTTTAGCCCAGTTTTTAAAATTGGGTCATTTAGTTTTATGGTATTGAAGTGCATGAGCAGCTTGTATATATTGGAGATTACTTATTTGTCAGTTTCTTCATTTGCTATTATTGTCTCACATTTTGAAGGCTGTTTTACAACACTGCTTATAGTTTCCTTCGTTATGTAAAAGGTTTAAATTTAAACAGGATCCATTTGTATAATTTTGTTTTTATTTCCATTACTATGGGAGGTGGATCATAGAGGATCTTGCTATGATTTATGTCAGAGTATTTTGCCTATGTTTTCCTCTATAGGTTTATAATTTATGGCTTTACATTTAGATACTTAATCCATTTTGAGTTCATTTTTGTTTATGGTGTTCGAAAGTGTTTTAGTATTTTTCAACAGGCGGTTGGCAAGTTTTCCCAGCAGCACTTCTTAAAGAGTGTGTCTTTTCTCCATTGTATACTTTTGCCTTCTTTGTTAAAGATAAGTTGTCCATAGGTGTGTAGATTTATTTCTGGGCTTTCTATTTTTTCCATTGATCTGTGCTTCTGTCTTTGTGCCACTATCATACTGTCTGGATGACTATAGCTTTGTAAAATTGTCTGAAGTAAGAAGGTTCATATTCCAGTTCCATTCCACTTCCTTAAGATTTCTTTGGCTGTTTGAAGTTTTCTGTGTTTCCGTACAAATTGTGAAATTATTTGTTCTATTTCTCTGTAAAGTACCATTGGTAGATTGATAGGGATTGTGTTTGTATAGATTGTTTTGAGTAGCATATTCATGCTCACTATATTGATTCTTCCAACCCATCAATATGGTTATTTCTCCATCTACTTGTGTTATCTTTGATTTATTTTGTCTCTGTTTTATGGTTTACTATGTATAGGTATACAGGTTTTTTCAAAAAGCAGGTCAGCTGGTCTGGTATTCCCATCTCTTACAGAATGTTCCACAGTTTATTGTGATCCACACAGACAAAGGCTTTGGAATAGTCAATAAAGCAGAAATAGATTATAATCTGGAACTCTCTTGCTTTTTCGATGATCCAGTGGATGCTGGCTATTTGATTTCTGGTTCCTCTGCCTTTTCTAAAACCAGCTTGAACATCTGGAAATTCATGGGTCACGTATTGCTGAAGCCTGGCTTGGAGAATTTTGAGCATCATTTTACTAGTGTGTGAGATGAGTGCAATTGTGTGGTAGTTTGAGCATTCTTGGGGCTTCCCCGATGGCTCAGAAGTTAAAGCGTCTTCCTGGAATGCGGGAGACACGGGTTCGATCTCTGGGTCGGGAAGATCCCCTGGAGAAGGAAATGGCAACTCCCTCCAGTACTCTTGCCTGTAGAATCCATGGAGGGAGGAGCCTGGTAGGCTACTAGTCCATAGGGTCTCAAAGAGCCGGACATGACTGAGCGACTTTGCTTGAGCATTCTTTGGCATTGACTTTCTTTGTGATTGGAATTATGCAGGTCAGGTAGCAATAGTTAGAATTAGAGATGGAAAAACATACTAGTTCCAAATAGGAAAAGGAGAATGTCAAGCCTGTATATTGTCACCCTGCTTATTTAACTTATATGCAGAGTACATCATCAGAAATGCTGTGCTGGAAGAAGCACAAGCTGGAATCAAGATTGACAGGAGAAATATCAATAAATTCAGATATGTAGATAAAACTAGCCTTCCAGCACAAAATGAAGAGGAACTGAAGCGCCTCTTGATGAAAGTGAAAGAGGAGAGTGAAAAAGTTGGCTTAACACAACATTCAGGAAACTAAGACCATGGCATCTATCCCATCTCTTCATGGGAAATAGATGGTGAAACAGTGGAAACAGTGTCAGACTTTATTTTTGTGGACTCCAAAATCACTGCAGATGGTGAGTGCAGCCATGAAATTAACAGGTACTTATTCCTTAAAAGGTAAGTTATGACAAACTTAGATAGCATATTCAAAAGCAGAGAGATTACTTTGCCAACAAAGGTCCATCTATGCAAGGCTATATTTTTTCCAGTAGTCACGTATGGTTGTGAGAGTTGGACTGTGAAGAAAGCTGAGCACCAAAGAATTGATGCTTTTGAATTGTGGTGTTGGAGAGGACTCTTGACAGTCCTTTGGACTGCAAGGAGATCCAACCAGTTTTCTCTAAAGGAAATCGGTCCTGGGTGTTCTTTGGAAGAAATGATGCTAAAGCTGAAACTCAGCACTTTGCTCACCTGATGATAAGAGTTAACTCATTGGAAAAGATTCTGATGCTGGGAAGGATTAGGGACAGGAGGCTAAGGGGACAACAGAGGATGAGATGGCTGCATGGCATCACTGACTTGATGGACGTGACTCAGTGAACTCCGGGAGCTAATGATGGACAGGTAGGCCTGTCGTGCTGTGATTCATGGGGTCACAAAGAGTCAGACATGACTGAGTGGTTGAACTGATGGACCAAATCAGTCTTTAAATAATCTGCTACAACTGTCTCAGACAGTCTATTATGGTAGGAAATACGGAAAAAAAAAAAAAAAAAAAAAAAGACAGAAAAAGGCAAAGAAACAAGCGGAAGCTCTCACAATGGCTATGAGAGCCATTCTTTATTATTATTATTATTATTGTACTTAATTTTACTTTACAATACTGTATTGGTTTTGCCATACAGTGACATGAATCAACCACAGGTGTATATGAGCTCCCAATGGAAAAGAAGGCTGTGGTACATATACACAATGGAGTATTACTCAGACATTAAAAAAAAATAAATTTGAATCAGTTCTAATGAGACGGATGAAACTAGAGCCGATTATACAGAATGAAGTAATCCAGAAAGAAAGCCATTGTTAAACAGCCTGAGAAAAATGCCCAGAGGGACCCAGGTGAAAAGGCATGGGTTTGCTATTACGATGAAAATGAGGAGCACCTCAAGTGGGATTGGCCTCAGACATCTAAGCCACCCTCGGTTCCTTGTCTGATCAGCAAATGACCATACTGGTAGAGAGTCTGTCACCAGAGGCATAGGTTTCAGGGGTCAAACACTCAAGACAATCAGGACTGAAGGTGCTTGGTTGTCCCCACGCAAGCTCCCATCCTAATTACACCTGAGGAACTCCGGGTATTAATAACTATGGGGGATCAATCCATTGATTTCCTTTTAGACACTGGGGCAACTTACTCTGTGCTTACCGAAGCACCTGGCCCACTTTCCTCCCAATCCTCTTCTGTAATGGGACTGTCTCGGCTAACTGTTCTTTAAGCTTTAATGGAGACTCTGTGCTATTTTCACATGAGTTTCTGATCATGCCAGAGTCTCCCTCACCAATTTTTTGGTGGGATATCCTGAAAAGATCCATGCCTCTGTTTTCATGAATATGAAGCCCTCCCCCCTTTCTCTCCTTTTAACTGAACAAAATGTAAATCCTATAGTATGGGCTGATGGAAAAACTGTGAGTCAAGCACAGGATGCTATTCCTGTAGCTGTCAAGCTCAAAGACCTGCACTTATTTCCACATAAGAAGCGGTATCCACTGAAACCTGAAATTAAGGAAGGTTTAAAATTCACCAAGAAAAATTTAAAGGTGCAGGGACTATTAATTCCCTGTAACAGTCCATGCAACACTCTTATTTTTGGTATAAAAAAATCAAATGGTAAATGGAGACTAGTTCAAGATTTACAAATAAAAGTGAGGCTGTGCCCTGTGGTGCCTAATTTTTATTTTTTACTGACTGAAGTTCCTGAATGAGCCAACTATTTCTCAGTAATATATTAGAAAGCTACCTTCTATTCAATGCATTTGGCAGAGGAAAGTCAATTTCTACTTGTCCTTGAGGACCATACACAGCCAGCTTTTCAGTTAACCTGGATAGTATTGGCCCAGGGATTTCATGACAGTCCTCACTTATTTGGACAAAATTTGTCACAGGAATCTACAAAACTTTAATAGGTCTGAAGGAATGGTACTACAATATATAGATGATATTTTGCTCAGTGCTGAGACAGAGGAAGGTTATTCATGAGCCTCAGAAGACTTTTTAAACTTTCTTGCAGTCTGAGGTTACAAAGCATCAAGAGAAAAGACTCAGCTTTGCTGACAATCTGTTAGATATCTGGGCCTAATCATATCAGAAGGGACTAGGGCCATAGATATTGAGAGAATTAAACCTATACTAAATCATCCCTCTAACTATAAATTTAAGGCAACTGAGAGGAGTTTGGGGAATCACGGGTTACTGTGGCATTTGGATTCTGGGTTATGGGGAACTTGTCCAGCCTTTATATAAACTTACAGCTGAACACACAAACTGGTTTGGTCTCCGGATACTCAAATGGCTTTTACAGTTATTCAGACTGCTTTCCTGAAAGCTACCACTCTTAGCTTGCCCAAAGGGTAAGAACATAATTTGTTTTTCACTAAAAGAAAAGCTGTAGCCTTGGGGGATTTGACAAAACCCTGAGGGCCTCAACAACCACCTATTGCTTGTTGAAGTAGAGAATTATATGTACTTTCTTGTGGGTGGCCCTAGTGCTTAACAGTAATTGGGGCAGTGGCTTTATTAGCACCTGAAGCTTTAAAAATAATTAATGGATGAAACTTACTGTACTGACTTCTCAGGATGTGAGTGGAATCATAAATACTAAGGTTAATATTTGGATGAAAGATAGTAGACTTCTTAAATATCAGTCATTGTTGTTAGAAGGGCCAGTAAGTAAGCTTAAAATTTGTGGAAATTTAATCCTGCCACTATCCTTCCTGACAAGGAAAATGAAACACCTAATCACAATAGTTCCCCATTCCTAACTTTAAACTGTGCAGCTAGGGAAGATCTAATTGTCACTAGATAATTCTGACAGGGAAGTATTTACTGATCGTAGTTCCCTTGTTTGGGATGGAAAATGTATATCAGGTAACACTGTGGTGACTGCTATACAGAATTTAGAAGCAAAATCTTTCCCCTAGGGAACCAGTGTTCAATTAGGGGAGCTTGTGGCTCTGACTTGAGCTCTAGAGTTAAGCAAAGAGCAGGGGGTAATTATCTACTCTGATTCTCAGTATGCTTATTTGACTTTACATGCTATGCTGCAATATGTTTTAAAAAAAAAAATCAAACAGCAACAGGAGAAACTATTAAACACTTCAGAGAGATCGAGAGACTTTTAACTGCTATATATTGTCCTAAAGACGTAGCTGTTAAGCATTGCAAAGGACATAACAAGGATGGATGTAAGGTAGCTGAAGATAATCAGCTTCTGATGGCCAAGACAGAAAAGTGGCACTGTATGAAACCCCATCATTACAGATGCCTCTGATCTGGACAGGTCCTGTGGAAAGAAAATGCAACAATATACTGAGGCAGAAAAGTCAGGAACAAGACAAGGGTGCCCACTTTCACCGCTACTGTTCAACATAGTTCCAGAAGTTTTGGCCACAGCAATCAGAGCAGAAAAAGAAATAAAATGACTCTAAATTGGAAAAGAAGTAAAACTCTCACTGATTGCAGATGACATGATCCTCTACATAGAAAACCCTAAAGACTCCACCAGAAAATCACTAGAGCTAATCAATGAATATAGTAAATTTGCAGGATATAAAATCAACACACAGAAATCCCTTGCATTCCAATATACTGATAATGAGAAAGTAGAAAAAGAAATTAAGGAAACAATTCCATTCACCATTGAAACGAAAATATAAAATACTTAGGAATATATCTAACTAAAGAAAAAAAAGACCTATATATAGGAAACTATAAAACACTGATGAAATAAATCAAAGAGGACACTAATACATGGAGAAATGTACCATGTTGATGGATTGGAAGAATCAATATAGTGAAAATGAGTATAATACCCCAAGCAATCTACAGACTCAATGCAATCCCTATCAAGCTACCACCAGTATTTTTCACAGAACTAGAACAAATAATTTCAAGCTTTGTATGGAAACACACACACACACACGCACACACACACACACACACATTGAATAGTGAAAGCAATCTTGAGAAAGAAGAATGGAACTGGAGAAATCAACCTGCCTGACTTCAGGCTCTACTACAAAGCCACAGTCATCAAGACAGTATGGTACTGGCACAAAGACAGAAATATAGATCAATGAAACAAAATAGAAAGCCCAGAGATAAATCCACACACCTATGGACACCTTATCTTTGACAAAGGAGGCAAGGATATACAATGGAGTAAAGACAAACTCTTTAACAAGTGGTGCAGGGAAAACTGGTCAACCACTTGTAAAAGAATGAAAGTAGATCACTTCGAACACCACGCACAAAAATAAACTGAAAATGGATTTAAGATCTAAACATAAGACCAGAAACTATAAAACTCCTAGAGGAGAACATAGGCAAAACATTATCCGACATAAATCTTAGCAGGATCCTCTATGATCCACATCCCAGAATACTGGAAATAAAAGCAAAAATAAGCAAATGGGATCTAATTAAAATTAAAAGCTTCTGCACAACAAAGGAATTTATAAGCAAGGTTAAAAGACAGACTTCTGAATGGGAGAAAATAATAGCAAATGAAGTAACTGACAAACAACTAATCTCAAAAATATACAAGTTACTTATGCAGCTCATTTCCAGAAAAAAATAAATGACCCAATCAAAAAATGGACCTGATAACTAAACAGAAGTTTCTCCAAAGAAGACATACGGATGGCTAACAAACACATGAAAAGATGCTCAACATCACTCATTATCAGAAAAATGCAAATCAAGACCACAATGAGGTACCATTTCACACCAGTAAGAATGGCTGCAATTCAAAAGTCTACAAGCAATGAATGCTGGAGAGGGTGTGGGGAAAAGGGAACCCTCTTACACTCTCGGTGTGAATGCAAACTAGTACAGCCACTATGGAGAAGAGTGTGGAGATTCCTTAACAAATTGCAAACAGAACTGCCTTATGACCCAGCAATCCCACTGCAGGACATACACACCAAGGAAACCAGAATTGAAAGAGACACATGTACCCCAATGTTCACTGCAGCACTGTTTATGATAGCCAGGACATGGAAACCACCTAGATTCCCATCAGCAGATGAATGGATAAAAAAACTGTGGTATATATACACAATGGAGTATTACTCAGCCATTAAAAAGAATACATTTGAATCCGTTCTAATGAGGTGGATGAAACTGGAGCCAATTATACAGATTGAAGTAAGCCAGAAAGAAAAACATCAATACAGTATACTAACACATATAATGAAATTTAGAAAGATGGTAATGATGACTCTGTATGCTAGACATCAAAAGAGACACATATGTGTAGAATGGACATTTGGACTCTGAGGAGAGGGAGAGAGTAGGATGATTTGGTAGAATAGCATTGAAACATTTATACTATCATGTAAGAAAGGAATCAGCCATCTATGTTTGATACAGGATACAGGATGCTTGAGGTTGGTGCATGGAGATGATCCAGGGTGATGATATGGGATGAGAGGTCGGAGGGGGGTTCATGATTGGGAAATCATGTACACCCGTGGCAGATTCATGTTAATGTATGGCAAAACCAATGCAATATTGTAAAGTAAAATAAAGTAAAAATGAACATTAAAAAAAAGAAAGATATGAGAAAAGAGAACAACAATTACTGATAAAGGAAGTTTGCAGTCCGAGGATGGATGATTAATAATTCCTGAAAACGCTTGATGGAAAAATCTTAAGGGTTTACACCAGAGTTTTCATTTGGGTGCAGAGAGTACTTACCAGATGGCTTCTCATTTGTTTGAAGGTAAAAATATAATGAAAACTTAAAAAAAAAAAAAAATTATCAAAAGGTATGAGGTTTGTCAGAAAATAACCCAAAGTCTTAAAAGCTAGCAAAATCTGAATTTCAACAAAGTGGAGGGTAACTTGGAGAAGATTGGAAAATTGATTTTGCACATAGGCCAAAAGCTAATAGTTATTCTTACTTGTAAGTTTGGATGGATAATTTTATTCGATGGATTGATGCTTTTCTCTGTCATAGTGAACAGGCTAAGGAGGTTATAATGATTTTAATCCATGAAATTATACCCAGGTTTGGGCTGCCACAAAGTCTTTAGAGTGACAATGGCTCCACCTTTAAAGCTGCTGTAACTCAGGGGGTGTCTAAAGCTCTAGGAATAGAATATCACTAACACTGTTCCTGGAGACCCCAAAATTCAGGAAAGGTTGAAAAAGCTAATGACATTATCAAAAGACATCTGTACATATTAACTCAAGAGACGCAGAACTATTGGATTAAAGTCCTACCCATAGGTTTAATGAGGCCTCAAACCTCACCCAAAAAGGAGGAATTGTCCCCCACTGAATTTATTTATGGAAGGCCTTTTTTTTTTTTTTTTTTGCCTTCATGTTTAACTTTATTAGGAATTGACCAACTCTTCAATAGAAGCTAAATCATTTTACATTTTATGAATATTCTTGCTTTATATTTTATGAGTATTCCTATGTCTACACAACATCATCACACTTAATGTTTGATTACAGCTATCCTAGCTACTATGAAGTGGTATGTCTTTGTGGTTTTGTTTTGCATTCTCTCTCTCTTTTTTTTAAATTTCATTTTTACTTTACTTTACTTTACAATACTGTATTGGTTTTACCATGTTTGGGAACACATGTACACCCGTGGTGGATTCATGTCAATATATGGAAGGCCTTTCTTATGCACAGACATTGCTATACACCCTGAGGCCTTGGAATCAAATAGTGTAATTCAGCTCTCAAGCTTTTCAACAGAAATTTTAACAGGACTCCATGAAATGACTCCTGACTCAGCCTCTGATTCCAGCAAGCCTCTATTAGAGCCAGGAATTGAGATCCTCATGAAAACTTTGGGGCCTGGGCACCCATCTCTTGAGCCCCTCTAGGAAGGCCCACACCAGGTTATTCTTTCTTCTCCCATAGCTGTCAAACTGCCAGGAATGTATTTATGGGTACATCACACTCAAGTTAAGAGGTGGCACACTGACCAGAACTATGTGACTTCATTTTATGTCTTTACTTTCTAAGCTCTGACTTTGTACCTTTCAGATGGGCCTGCTAACCTATGTGAGCCTTACTTCTGCTGACATCAAAAGTCCTGAGTCAGCTGTTTGATCCTCAAGACAATGCCTTCCTATCCAGGGCTCACTCCTATGCAGCATCTCACAATCAGTCTAACTGCTGGGTCTGTGGAGTGCTTCGCTCTTTATCAGTGAAGACTTCCCATGGTGGACATCTCCAATTCAAGGAAAAGACTTTCTCCAATCTGTGAGTGCTTTTGGCAGCAACCATATGCGATGCCTCATCTTTATCTTCTGACATCTAACAACCCTAAAATGGACTGGAGCAGGACATTGTACTTAACTATGGATGTAACTTGCCTTTTAATTTCGATATATGTTGTCTCGGTTCAATGGCACTTTCACTACACAGGAGGCAAATAGGTATGGATCTAATGGCCTTTTACCAGACGTTTATAGAAAATGGGATGAGGTTATATGGCTCACTCTTGAAAATGGACGTCTAATATCTACTGTCCCTATTTGCTGGAAACAAACAGAGCCATCCCCAGAAATTAATCAACAACTTAATCATAATGATAGGAAACAGTTGGGATTTTTGCCTCAGGAAACATGCAATGTAATCATTACTGTATTTTCCAACCCCAGTTCAGGTCCTCCCTTTGTCTGGCCAGGGACTAATTGTGACTGGATATCTCAGTCACACTGGCTTGCTCCAAATGGGACCTATTGGATATGTTGCACTTACTTATGGGCATGGCTTCCCCCTGGTTGGATAGGGAGATGAACCCTAGGTCTAGCCTTTACTCATGGCTTTATATTTTCAGAGATTCCCAAAAGCCTACTAATTTACCCCACCTTAAAACTTAGTGGGCAAGGTCTGTATTTCTCTGGTATGATTATTTGGCTGCAGTGTTTGTCCCCTCTTTGGGAGTTACACATGTTATACTACAAGTGGATGCTTTGACTAACTTTACTCAAGAAGCATTACAAGGTTCTCATAAAGCTCTTTCAGCTCTTAATTCCAAATAAGCACAACTTAGAAAGGTGGTTTTACAAAACAGATTGACTTTAAATATTCTGACAGCTGCACAAGGAGGAATTTGTGCTATTATTCATACCCAATGCTGTACATTTATACCTGATATGAGCACTAATGTTACTCATTTTACTAAACATATGACCAAGATAATTGGGGCTATCAATACTCCTGAAGCCTCAATTGCCTCACTTTCAGAAATGTTAAGTAGTTCCCCATGGTAGAAAACTATCTTAATTACAATAATTCTGATTGGTCTGCTTGCTGTTTGCTCTCTGCGTCTGTATTGTGTAATTAGATTTGTTTATAGTCGCATGAATGCATTAAAGTTACAAATGGTTGTCCAAGCTCCTACGAGTGCCACAGCCTCCTCCAACTATTACTTGGGGCCCTTGGATCAGAGACCCTCAATATGGAGGGTCAATAGTTAGGAGACTATGTTGCCTTAACAATTTAGGGACCATGCCGCTAAACAGCAGAAAATATTTATAGAATGAAAATGATTCCTCTTTCCCTTGGCAACATATTCACTTAAAAAGAAAATGGGGGAATGAGAGAGTCAATTCATAGGCAGATTGATAAGAAGTCCAGGGATTCCCTAGGAGAGAAGGGTCTGGAGTTCTCAAGGAGGAATAAAGGACAATTTTTTATCCTTCTACATATCTTTGGATTAGATAACAATAATGCATCCTGTTTTAGGACAGTCTCTGGAAAAAAAAAAAAAACAAAAAAAACTTCTAGATAATCCAGTTATCTTAAAATGTAGATTAAGGGAGTAGGTATAATGAGGCCTTTACAACATCTGGACATTCTTTTAATTCACTGTAATAACTAATTAGAGTATATAACTCCATTGCTAACAACAGCATAGGGGTACTCTTTCTGCCCCCTTCTGATGCCTCTGTCAGAAGCTTTCTCTATCTCCTTTATACTTTAACAATACTTTATTACACAAAAGCGCTGAGCGATCAAGCCTCGTCTTTGGCCCCGGATCGATTTCTTCTCCTCTGGAGGCCAAGAATCCCAACGTCTTTTTGTGGTTCAGCAACAACCTTACAGTAGCAATGAAAATTGTGAATAATTCATGCTCATTAGTTTTGGTATGCCAGCAGACAGGAGGCACACTCAGTTGTGATGCAAATGCTTTAGATTTAAAGCCAATGAGATAGACAAACAAGTTCAGATTGTCTACCTGTTGTTCTGTTTGTGCATTTTAGTTAATATTGCTGTGTATTAAAGAACAAGCAAGTCCTAATGCCCAAAGTTTATTAAAAGTAGAGGTAGTAAAATAACCCCTTAATGAATGCCCTTTTGTTGGTTTTTAGGAAGGGCTGTGTCTTCTGGGAGTATCTATGTTAATCCACCTCTTGGAACTAGATGTAGTCTGGTACTTTGTTGTTGAAATGCTGGAGGAGTAAGAGGAAGGGTGAGGGGAAGGGCTCTTGGCTAATATCTCCCGTTCTCTGGAAGACAGTTTTAGGTTTTAACTATAGGCCTGTATGTGCATTTTTGTGACGTACCTGTGTTTATTGTGGACAAGCTTCATTACTTTGCAGCATCTAGGCTTTTTAGATATCCTGAGGTGACAAGGTATGATATAAAG
Organism: Rupicapra rupicapra; assembly: GCA_963981305.1. Lineage (NCBI taxonomy): Eukaryota > Metazoa > Chordata > Mammalia > Artiodactyla > Bovidae > Rupicapra > Rupicapra rupicapra. Next base: position 5,865,079 of record OZ022299.1, on the reverse strand, counting down.
TAGAACTAGTGAATTAACCGATTTGTAATTATCTTTGTTATGTTAGAATTGATTTTTTTTTTTAAGGCAGCATCTTGGACCTGGAATTATACCTTCTCTGAGAAATGTACATCAGGACTTGTTCATTTAGGTTGGCAGCTGAGGGGAGGAAGGAAGTATAGAGGGAAGGCTGTATGTGGATGCGCTCATGTTTATATTTTGATGATAACCATTGATGTGTGTGCATCTCCTGGCTGTACTATAGGAATGCATTATTTAATAATTCAGCAGAAACATACCTCCTTGCTAATACCTTAATAGTTTAGATCAGATGATGAAACCTCTTACAACTATTATACTTTGTGTACTCTGTTGCTTTATGTCTCATTTTAATTGAACATTAAGGGAATGTAGTATTTTAATCATAGCTCTGCCAATATGTTTATCTAGAGGCCTGTTGCCATTTTTGTCTTTGAAATTTTATTGCCAAGAAAGGCAAGATTACATTTTTTTGCTTCCAGATTGAGTTGGTGTAGTGTATTCTTGGTTATCAAAATACTCATAGCTTTGGGACTTTGAAATGGTAAATATTCATGATGTGTGAAACAGCACGATACATAACTGTATGGTCTTAATTACATAAAAATGAATGCTTAGTTGTGAAAATACACAAATGAGACCTAGAAGGAGATGCCAAAAGGTAAACTGCTTGTGATTATGAATGACTTCGTTTTTTGCTTCTTGTGCTTTTTGGTTTCCTATTATGTATATGTTAACTTTTAAGAAATAAATATTATTAAAAAAATAATAATAAAGCCAATGAGAGTTGCAATGTATGCTTTAGAGTGCAAGTTCATTATTGTGGTACATGTGCCCTAATTTCGTGTTCAGGAGAAGCAGGATGCATGCTCCAATTTTCTAACTCAGTATTGCAGCACTCATAATATAGAATGTGGTCTCAGTTGTGACACATGAGTTTGGAGAGTCACCTCAGAAGTGACACTTGGGTGCTACAGAATGCCAGGTAATTAGTATTGGGGTAAATTCTCCAGAATGAAAGATCAGTAGTTGTATAATGTCTACTCAAGGGCATGCACTTAGAAGAGCAGGATATGTGCTTTGAAATATAAACCCAAAGACATAGTTTCCAAACTCTAAACTATGTCATTGTAGCATGATGCTCAGAGCCACAGGTAAAGTCTTAGCAAACCACATATTCCAGAGTGAAGTTCAGTAGTTGGGACATCACTGCTCCAGATCGTAGAATGTGTATGGGTCAGTTATATACACTTGGGCCTATACTCAGTAGTGGTGGTTCATATACTCCAGAGTGCCAGCTCATTAGTTGCAGTAGAAGTGGGGGGAGTTAAAATATACTAGAGGGAAAGAAACATTCTTCAGAGTCAAATATTGTTGTTGGGTTGTGAAAGATGCTGCCAATGCTGGCCTCCAAAGGAGAGAAATTCAATCTGGGGCCATTGATGAAACATAGTCACTCAGCACTTTTCTGTAAAAAGTTTTATTTATGTATAAAAGAGACAGAGAAGGCTTCCAACATAGACATCAGAAGGGTGCAAAAAGAGTTCCCCCCACCTTGTCTTTAGTTGGATGTTATATAGTTACCAGTAGGCTGCGAATTAGAGAAAGGAAATGTCTCAAAGCTCAGTGTGGCACCAGGCCACTCACCCACATCATGCATTTTGTAATAACACGTGCACAAGGTGAGTCAACCAAAGCTATAAAACTATTGACATGAATCTTGAAGAAAGACAGGTTTCCAAGCAAATACATAGTTTCATTAACATAGGTTAAGAGAAAAACTGTATGAGTAAAACATACTGATTTGTTGAGCCATTATCAGTTCAGAGTCATAAGTGGAACTGACTTGAAGGAAGAGTGTAGGGTAAAACCGTAGTTTATTAGTATAGCTTGAAGAAAACATTTCCATTAGAAAAATGCATTGGTTAACTCGAAGTTTGTTAAAAGTTAAGCTCAGTTTGAGCCAGGTGTCATGATAGTAACATAGAAATCACCTTTTAATTTTGCATAAAGGAAAAAAAAGTATGACACTTGCATTTTGTTTCCCCTTGCCACTTAAGAGAAATATATTAAAAAAAAAAAAAAAAAAAGAAGACGAAGAAGAAGAAGAAGAAGAAGTCGGACACTTGTATATTTCCTCCGTTTGGAGACTCCTAGGGAGAAAAATCAATAATCTCAGATATGCAGATGACACCACCCATATGGCAGAAAGTGAAGAGGAACTAAAAAACCTCTGGATGAAATTGAAAGTAGAGAGTGAAAAAGTTGGCTTAAAGCTCAACATTGAGAAAACGAAGATCATGGCATCTGGTCCCATCACTTCATGGGAAATAGATGGGGAAACAGTGGAAGCAGTGTCAGACTTTATTTTTGGGGGCTCTAAAATCACTGCAGATGGTGATTGGAACCATGAAATTAAAAGACACTTACTCCTTGGAAGAAAAGTTATGACCAACCTAGACAGCATATTCAAAAGCAGAGAGATTACTTTGCCAACAAAGGTCCATCTAGTCAAGGCTATGGCTTTTCCAGTGGTCATGTTATGGATGTGAGAGTTGGACTGTGAAGAAGGCTGAGCGCTGAAGAATTGATACTTTTGAACGGTGGTGTTGGAGAAGACTCTTGAGAGTCCCTTGGACTGCAAGAAGATCCAACCAATTCATTCTGAAAGAGATCAGCCCTGGATTTCTTTGGAGGGAATGATGCTAAAGTTGAAACTCCAGTACTTTGGCCACCTCATGGGAAGACTAGACTCATTGGAAAATACTCTGATGCTGGGAGGAATTGGGGGCAGGAGGAGAAGGGGACGACAGAGGATGAGATGGCTGGATGGCATCACTGACTCCATGGACGTGAGTCTGAATGAACTCTAGGAGTCGGTGATGGACAGGGAGGCCTGGCATGCTGCGGATCATGGGTCGCAAAGAGTTGGACACAACTGAGCGACTGAACTGAACTGAACTGAGCCTTCCTGCCTGTTATCCTTTCAAGAGTGTAAACTGAGTAGTTGTGGGACATATGTTACAGAAAGAAGGTGAGCTCAGTAGTTTCCATGCATGCATGTTCTACGCTGTGAGCTCAATAATACTCAAAGATGCTAGAGAGAGTAGTCATAATATTGACAAAATATCTTATTTAGAGAACAAGTCATTAGTACCAGTATGAGAGCCTCAGATGCAAGCTCAGTACTTACAAAATGGAGCTCTTGAGCACAAATTGACTATGCAGAACACATGCTCCAAGATTCAATTCAGTAGTTGCATAATGAGTTTTCTAGAGATCAGTCTCAGTATTCATAAAATCCATATCCTTGAGTGAAAGAACAGCATTTGCAGTATTCTTGTGGACATAGGCTCACAAGTGGCAACACATGAGCTTAAAGTGCGGCTTCAGTAGTGTATAGTAGGTTATACAGAGCACAGGGTCAGTAACCTTGCTCAGATTTAGACTACCAATTCAGTGGTAGTGGAAAGTGTGCTCCAAGGTGGAACCTCAGTAGTTGAAAGACCAGTATTCCAGAGCACAGTTCCATTAGTGGACAAATGTATGTTTCTTAGTTTAAGGACACTGGTTGTGAATGCATAACCTGGAAAGTGTGCTGATTATTAACAGTACTTCTGCTTAAGTCCATGCTCAGATTGGTGTGATTTGTGCTGCACTTGTGGAGTTCTCTAGTAGCAACATGCAGACTAAAGAAGCAAGGATCAGTAGTGGTGGAACACATTCTCCAGGGTGAAACTCAGTACTTGTAACACCCATTATTTAGCGTGCAAGCTCACTAATTGTGTCAAAATAGCTTTAGAGCACATAATCCATAGTGGCATCAGGTGTCAATAAAAGGTCATTTAAAACAACATGCCAAGGGCAGACTCAGTGATTGTGGCACAGCTGACCAAAACATAGGATTCACGCTGGCAAGACACATGCTCCCAAAGGAGAGGAAAGTACTTGAGGTTATTCAGCTTTAGAGCACATGTTCCATAGTTGTGGAATATTTGCTTTGAAATGCAAGTTCAAATAGTGAGAATATGCATTCTCCAGAAAGCAACCGAGAAGTTTTACCCCTCCTGCTGTAGAGTAATGACACAGTAGGCATGGGGATGTGTTCTAGAATGCTGTCTCAGTAGTTGGCTGGTTGTGTCTTCCCAGGTACCAGCAGGCAGTATTAGGCAGTCTACTCTAAATTGCAAACACACTGGTGCCTGGAAACATGCTCCAGACTGTAAACTCAGTAGCTTCAGGCCACATACAATAGAACTCAAATTATGTAGTTTTGGGACACAGACTCCAAAGTGCCATTGAACTACTTGTGGTACATCTGTGGTAGAGTTGTGCCAGTAGAATAATGTCAGTAGTGGTGCGATGCATCCTGTAGCGTGCAAGCTGTGGAGATGTACACATGTTCTCTAAAGCACAGAATAGATTTGAAGCATGCCCTCTCTAGATCATGGGTCTATGGTGGCAGGCATATGTTGTAAGGTGTAGGTTCCTTGATGGTGAGGTGCATGCTCTAGAGTGAAAGTGCTGTAGTTTCAGCATGAATCCTCTAAAAATGGAGGTCAGTATTGCCTGACACATAAGGTACAGTGTCATCTCAGTAGTTGTGAGGCACTAGCTCAAGAGTGCTGACATAGTTGTTGGTGGGCATGCCCAACTGAATGCTGGATCACAGTGTTTGGATTCAGGTTCCAGAGAGGAAGCTCTTTAGGTGCAGTATGTCTGGTCTAGAGCATGATCTCTATAGAAGGAAGATGGTCAAGAATAGAAGCTTAATCTCTTGTACCTGCCTAAATATGAGGACTCAGAGGTGGCAAAAATTGTGCTGTAGTACTTAGACTCAAACTGTTGGATGCATGATCCAGAGTGCAATTAATAGTTTAGTGGTGGCAAGAGATATTCTTCAGAGTGCAAGAGCAGCAGTTGCTTTGGTACACCTGATCTAGACTGCAGAATAAGAAGGGGCCAATATTACATTTAAAACAGCAAACTAACTTGTGGCATCCTTACTTACAGTGGAGGGTCATGAAGTGAGGCACATTTTATCTAAAATATAATTTGAATATTTCAGGGATGCAGGATCCAGAGTGCAGTATTGGTAGTTGCAGCAGGCAGGTTTTATGATGCTGTCTTAGTAGTGGCAGGATATATACTCAACAACATGAGTTCAATAGTAGTGGACTCTATACTGTATTGTAATTGTAGCACATGACACTACAGCACAGGCACAATAGTGGCAGCAAGGTGCTACATAATTGAAGCTCAGTGGGACATGTGCTATGGATGGTGGCCTCGATCGTGAGGAGACATGTATTTCAGAGTGCAATCTCAACATTTGTAGGACTAGTAGTTTGAAATGAATGCTTAGGAATGGTGAAGGCATGTTGGACAGTGCATGCTCAGTAGTAGTGGCATACCAGTTCCAAATCATAGACAAATCGTTTATGATATATATGCTGAGGTCTGTGGGCTGACTATAGTTGTAAAGTATGCTCTAGAGAGAAATCTAATTACTTGTGTGGTACACGTGCTCTATCATGCTCATTAGAAGCAGGACATATGCTCCATGTCCATGTTCAGTCATTGTTGTAGGCACAATTTATCTTGTGATCATTGTAGTTATAGCACAGGGCTTGGAACACTGCTTAGAAGTGGTGTATATATGATAAAAACATCTGAGTTCATTAGCATTGAGGCGCATGTTTTAGAGGGCAGGCCAGCAGTTTTGTCACATCTACTCAAAAGTTTGGGTTCTGAAAGGCAGGATTTGTGCTTTGGAATACAAGCCCGATAGACTTCCCGGGTGGCTCAGATGGTAAAATGTCTGTCTACAATGCAGGAGACCCGGGTTCAATGCCTGGATCTGGAAGATCCACTGGTGAAGGAAATGGCAATCCACTCCAGTACTATTGCCTGGAAAATCCCATGGACAGAGGAGTCTAGTAGGCTACAGTCCATGAGGTCACAAACAGTCGGACATGACTGAGGGACTTCACTTTCTTAGACACTGGAGGGACTCAGCAGACAACATGCTATGTCATTGTAGCATGATGCCTAATGTCACAAGCATAGTAGTTGTAAAACATAAGTTCCAGAGTGCAAGCTCAATAACTGTTGCATGGCTGCTCTGGAACACAGCCTTTGGATTGACTGGATGCGTGAACTTCAGTATGTACTCAGTAGTGGTAGATAATGTGCTCCACGGTGTCAGCTCACTAGTTGCAGCAAGAATGAAGTAAAGTGTGGCACAGTAGCAGCAAGAAACGTGGTTCAGATGCAAACTGAGATGTTGTCGGACACATGTTACACAGGGTGATCCAGTAGTTTTGAGGCATGCTTGGTGTACACTGTTGGTTCAATGGTACTCAGAGATGTTATAGCAGGCAAGATTCCTGCCTTAGAGTACATGCTTGTGGTGGCAGAATACAAACCTCATATTTCAAGCTCAGTAATTGCAATGTTTCAACTCGAGAGTGTAAGTTGAGTAGTCATGGGATATGTTATCTTCAGTCCAAATTCAGTTGTTGTTTCATGTGATTTCTAGAACTCAGTCTCAGTAATGGTGGAATGTTTACCTCACAGCACAAGAAGAGTAACTGCAGGTAGTTACCATACACACAGGATCACAAGTGGAAGCACATATGCTTAGAGTGCATACTCAGTAATGAGTGATAAGTTCTCCAGGGTACAAAGTCATTAACTTTGACACACTTAATATAGACTACTATTTCAAAATGGTGGGATTTGTACTCCACAGTGAAAGCTCAGTGGTTGCAGCACCTGTGTTCTAGAGCACAGTCTCACTAGTAATAGGATGTATACTCCAATTGCCATAAAATTCATAGTTTGGTGTATGGGCTGATTCATTATAGCACACCTACTTGGAGTAAAGCTCAGTTGTGATGAATGCTAAAGAGTGAAGTTCAGTAATTGCAGCATGTACACTTAAGAGCCAGGGTTCAGTAGAAGTGAGAATCATGCTCCAAGATGAAAAGCAATATTTGTCACACACATATTCAACAGTGCAGGCTCATTTGTTGCATGAAAATTATGGTGCACAGAAACCATTGTGGCAGTAGTTGTGTTACAAAACATGGCTTCAGACATGATCCTGAGAACAAACTCAGTAATGGCAGTATAGCTGATCTAAAGTTGGGCTGAGTGATAGAAGTCAAGGAGATCATTTGTCATATGCTAGTTTTAAAGCACAGGCCCAGGAGTTGTGGAATATCTGAGGTAGAAAGCAAGTCCAGGAGTAGAAGATACATGTTCAGAAAGTGGTGGCAAGTGCGCTCTCGAATGCAGGTCCAGTAGTGACTGGATTCATCTTCCTATGTATCAGGTTAAGTAGTTTCAGACAGACTACTCTAAAATGCAAGCCAACTAGGGTCAAGGTATCTGCTTCAGATCACAATCTCAGTAGTTTTAGCACTACTACTCTAGAACGCAGACTCTGTAGTGATGTGATAAAGGCTCCATAGTGTTATCCCACTCACTGTGGCACATATACACTGGAGCACTGGCATAGGATTGGTCAGAAGTGTGCTCTAGACTGAAAGCTTAGGAGATGCAGCACATGTTCTCTATATCGTCATTTAGCTCAGTACTTGAAGAATATATGATCTAGATCATGAATCGGTCATTCATGGCCTTTGTACTGAATTGTTCATCCTGTTATGGTGAGACACATGCTGAAGAGTACTCTAGCATATACATGTCATAGTAAATGAACTTGCAATCAGCAAAAGTATGTGGCTAGGGGTTCCAAAACAGATAAAATAGACTACAATTGACAGTTGTTGTTTTTTTTTTTTTTTCCCTTCTCTATACAAAAATTAAAAGGAGCTGTCTTTTACATTTCTCTGTCAGCATAATGACATATGGCTCCACCTGAAACTAATTTTTCTAAAATATGTTTTTCTTATGGAAATGTTTTTCTTAAGCTATGTTGATGAACTATATATTTACCTTAGAATCTGCTTTCTTCAAGTAAGTTTTGCCTAAGACTCAGGACAGATAAGTGCTCAGCAAATCAGTATCTTTACTCAAGGATATGTTCCCTTAAGCTATGCCAATGAACTCAACATTTGCTTGGAAATCTGTCTTTCTTCAAAATCCATGTCAGCTGTTTTATGGCCCAGAATGACTAATATTCTGCAAATGCTATCTTAAAATTCATGCTCTGGGTGAGGCACCTTGTGCCACTCCCTCAGTTTTGAGGCATTTCTTTTCTCTAATTAGCAGCTTGTTAATAGGCATATAATTACTTGCTAAAAACTAGCTTGAGGGCACTTTTTCTGACCCCTTCTGATGTCTATTCCAGAAACTATCTGTATCTCTTTAATAATTTAATAAAACTTTATTACTCAAAAGTTCTGAATGATCAAGCCTCGTTACTGGCCCCAGATTGAATTCCTCTCTTTCAGAGGCCAAGAATCGTAGCATCATTCATGGCTCATAGCAGCAACCTTTCATTTGGGTACTTCAGAATTTGAGTTCCTAAGTTGTGGGGAAAACATTCCATAGTGAAACTTCAGATGATTTTTTTTTTTGTCTACCAAGAGCACCGGTTTAGGAAAGGCAGGAAGTGTCCTTTGAAATACAAGCAAATAGACGCTAGAGGAATACTCCAGAAAACAGTGTTGTAGCACAGGGCTTAAGGTCACAGGGATACTAATTGCAGAAGCTCCAGGTTGCAAATTCAGTAGCAGCAGCATTCCTGATTCACACACTCCTTATTGGACAGATGCATTCACATGAGCATGCACTTAGTAGTGGCTATTCATGTGCTCCAGAATGCCAACTCATTGGTTGCAGTAAAGACATTATAATCTGAGAAGCAGTGGTTATAATAAACATGATTCAGAGTGCAACTGCATAATTGTGTGGCACATGCTGCAGAGGGTGAGCTCAGCAGTTTTGATGAACACATGCTGTTCACTTGAGCTCAGTAGTACTCAGAGATGCTATAGAAATCAAGCACAATATTAATATAATGCCTGCTAGAGAACCTGCTTAATAGTGGCAGAATGTGAGCCTCATATGCCAGCTCAGGAGTTCAAGTTGAGTGGTGGTGGGACATGTGCTCCATACTTCAAGTTCAGCAGTTGGAGAATGGGTTTGGCAGAGCTTAGTCTCACCAGTGGTGGAACACATGCTCCAGAGTGCAAAAACTGTAACTACAGATGCTTTCTCTAAAACATGGTCAAAAGTGGCAGCACATGTGTTTAGTATTCAGATTCAGTAATGATGTCATAGGTTTTCCAGAGTACAAGGTTAGTAGCTTGGACACATCTGCTTAGACTACTATTTCACTAGTGGTGGAATGTGTTGTTCATAATGGAAACTCAATAGTTTCAGCATCTGTGATTCAAAGCACTGTCTCACTAGTTATGCTCCTGAGTGTGACAACAGTGGTTGTGAATGCATATTCTAGTGGATGGGCTGAGTAGTTGAAGTACACTTGCTTACTGTGAAACTCACTCATGGTGTGACATGTGCTTCAGTGTGTATCTCAGTCATTGCAGTATGTGTATTTTAGTGCCAGGATTCAGCAGTGGTGAGATGCATAATGAAGAGTGAAAAGTTATACAGGTAGCACACATAGTCTGCAGTTTGTGTTTACTCCCTGTGACTTCATAGTTTTTAGAACACAGCATCCATTTGTTGCAGTAGGTATGGTATTAAATGTAGGTTCAGATATGCTCTGGCAAGCTCAATGATTGCATGACTCTTGATCTGAAGCAGGCTTATAGTATTTGCAAGACACAGGCTCCAGAAGTCAAGGACAGTGACAGACAAAGCTGGAAGGCAAGGGGCTACTGCAGTGTTTACCCCAAAGACCGCATCTTCCTCCAAATTGTGAACAGGCTCCCAACTGCTAACCATATTTTCCTGAGATCTTGGATTATTTGATATCAGCCAGGAGTGCCAGAAGAGACCTATGACACACTTGGGACTGTTTTCTCTCAGTGCACCTGGGAAAGTGAGCAGCCAAACCAGGCATGTGAATAAGATGCATGGCCCACATTGGACAGTGTGCTCACAGAGCACCCTGTCACCCAAGCTTCTCAAACCTGAGAAGGACACACATTGCACAGCCTAACTGGGTCTGTTCCCAAGCAGGGCACCTGGAAACCTGAGAGACATAGTCCTGGGAGCTGCATGAAAAGCAGGGCCCACTTGATGGTGACCATGCAGAGTACCCTGGAGACTGCGTAGTGCAAATCTGGAAGGCACACTCAACTTGGGCTTGCACACCCAGTGTGGGCCATCCACTGTTAGCACTCCCCATACATGCCTGTGGTATTTAGAATGTCCCTCCCTCCCAAAAACACAGCTGAACAAGTGAGCCTAAGTAAGTGGCCACCTTTACTATAAGGTTAAAGAAGCACAAGCTGGAAATGATACAGATATGATTGTCTGCAGAGTGAAGTCAGTTCGGTGTCAGATAGTTCCTTGTTCTAGCTTTTGATTCTCAAGTTTTATAGGTGTCTGTGAAAGACACAGTCTCTAGTATTAAATGCAGGCTTTTAATATCTTGCACTTGTCACTTCCAGAGAGGTTCCTCATCCATTGTTTATTTTAGGTTCTTCTGTTCAAAAATCTCTTCAGTGTCTGATTTCTGCCCTGACATAACGGGGTAAATGAAGGAAAGTTACATGGCTCAAAAGAGCCTGGAGCTAAACTCCCACTTCAGTACTCTTGCCTGGAAAATCCCATGGATGGAGGAGCCTGGTAGGCTACAGTCCATGGGGTTGCAAAGAGTCGGACACGACTGAGTGACTTCACTTTCACTTTTCACTTTTCATGCATTGGAGAAGGAAATGACAACCCACTCCAGTGTTCTTGCCTGGTGAATCCCAGGGATGGGTGAGCCTGTGGGTAACACAGAGTCGAACACGACTGAAGTGAATTAGCAGCAAACTGCCCTCCGGGTCTTCTTTACCATTCTATGCAAAACAAAGAACTCTCTCACCCAAAGAAGGAATAGACATTAAGGTTGATTATGTCCCACTCTCCGCCAGTCCAGCTTCTGACTGATTTCCAAAATTCCTTGCCACAACCGCTGAAGTATTAACTACTCCAAACAACTCTGAAGAAGAACAGGCCCCCTTAAGACGGTAACTTTCCACATACATGCCTGTATATACTTTCTCTTTTCATGGTTAAGTGTAGCAGATTGCTTATATGACTGCTACCTCTTTTCATCTCATTAAAGAATAGCTGTTTCTATACAGTGCCAGTGTAGTTCTTTTTCTGAACCTCACCTCCTCTAACTCCCTTCAGTTCAGTTCAGTTCAATTCAGTCGCTGAGTCGTGTCCAACTCTTTGAAACCCCATGAATTTTTGCTGCATGCCAGGCCTCCCTGTCCGTCACGAACTCCTGCAGTTCACTCAGACTCACGGCCATTGAGTCAGTGATGCCATTCAGCCATCTCATTCTCTGTCATCCCATACTCCTCATGCCCCCAATCCCACTCAGCATCAGAGTTTTTTCCAATGAGTCAACACTTCAGATGAGGTAGCCAAAGTACTGGAGTTTCGGCTTCAGCATCATTCCTTCCAAAGAAATCCCAGGGCTGATCTCCTTCAGAATGGACTGGTTGGATCTTCTTGCAGTCCAAGGGACTCTCAAGAATCTTCTCCAACACCACAGTTCAAAAGGATCAGTTCTTCAGTGCTCAGCCTTCTTCACAGTCCAACTCTCACATCCATACATGACTACTGGAAAAACCAAAGCCTTGACTAGACGGACCTTTATTGGCAAAGTATTATCTCTGCTTTTCAGTATGCTATCTAGGCAGAAAGTGAAGAGGAGCTAAAAAGCCTCTTGATGAAAGTGAAAGAGGAGAGTGAAAAAGTTGGCTTAGAGCTCCACATTCAGAAAACGAAGATCATGGCACCTGGCCCCATCACTTCCTGGGAAATAGTTGGGGAAACAGTGGAAACAGTGTCAGATTTATTTTTTGGGGCTCCAAAATCACCGCAGATGGTGACTGCAGTCATGAAATTAAAAGACGCTTACTCCTGGGAAGAAAAGTTATGACCAACCTAGATAGCATAATCAAAAGCAGGGGCATTACTTTGCCGACTAAGGTCCGCCTAGTCAAGGCTATGGTTTTTCCAGCGGTCATGTATGGATGTGAGAGTTGGACTGTGAAGAAGGCTGAGTGACGAAGAATTGATGCTTTTGAACTGTGGTGTTGGAGAAGACTCTTGAGAGTCCCTTGAACTGCAAGGAAATCCAACCAGTCCATTCTGAAGGAGATCAACCCTGGGATTTCTTTGGAAGGAATGATGCTGAAGCTGAAACTCCAGTACTTTGGCCACCTCATGTGAAGAGTTGACTCATTGGAAAAGACTCTGATGTTGGGAGGGATTGGGGGCAGAAGGAGAAAGGGACGACTAAAGATGTGATGGCTGGATGGCATCACTGACTCGATGGACATGAATCTGCGTGAACTTTGGGAGATGGCGATGGACAGGGAGGCCTGGCGTGCTGCGATTCATGGGGTCGCAAAACGTCGGACATGACTGAGCGACTGAAGTTAAGTGAGTGATCTAAGTTGGTCATAACTTTTCTTCCAAGGAGTAAGCGTCTTTTAATTCCATGGCTGCAGTCACCATCTGCAGTGATGTTGGAGCCCAAAAAATAAATCTGACACTGTTTCCACTGTTTCCCCATCTATTTCCCATGAAGTGAAAGGACCAGTTGACATGATCTTCGTTTTCTGAATGTTGAGCTTTAAGCCAACATTTTCACTCTCCTCTTTCACTTTCATCAAGCTTCCTTTGTGGCTCAGTCAGTAAAGCGTCTACCTACAATGCGGGAGACCCGGGTTTGATTCTGGGGTCAGGAATATCCTCTGGAGAAGGAAATGGCAACCCACTCCAATACTCTTTTTTGGAAAATCCCATGGATGGAGGAGGCTGGTAGGCTACAAGTCTATGGGGTCACGAAGAGTCGGACACTACTGAGCAACTTCACTCACTCACTCACTCACTTCACTTTCTACAATAAGGGTGGTGTCGTCTGCATACCTGAGGTTATTGATATTTCTCCTGGCAATCTTAATTCCAGTTTGTCTTTCTTCCAGTCCAGCTTTTATCATGATGTACGCTGCATAGAAGTTAAATAAGCAGGGTGACAATATACAAATTTGATATACTCCTTTTCCTATTTGGAACCCATCTGTTGTTCCATGTCCTGTTGTAACTGTTGGCATCTCACCTGTATAATTCCAATCCCAAATAAAAGCAATGCAAAAAAAAAAAAAAAGTTCTAACTTCCACACAATTGCACTCATCTCACAAGCTAGTAAAATGATGTTCAAACTTATCCAAGCCAGGCTTCAGCAATATGTGAACCGTGAAATTCCAGAAGTTCAAGCTGATTTTAGAAAAGGCAGAGGAAACAGAGATCAAATTGCCAACACTGGCTGGATGACCAAAAAAGCAAGAGAGTTCCAGGAAAACATATATTTCTGCTTTATTGTCTATACCAAAGCCTTTGACTGTGTGAATCACAATAAACTGGAAAATTCTGAAAGAGATGGGAATACCAGACCACCTGACCTGCCTGTTGATAAACCTATATACCTATACATAGTAAACAATAAAAAAACAGACAAAATCATTCAAAGATAACACAAATAGATGGTGAAATAAACCATGTTCATGGATTGAAAGAATTAATAGAGTGAACATGAAAAAACTACCCTAAACAATCTGTAGACTGAACACAATCCCCATCAATCTACCAAAAGTATTTTACAGATAACTAGAACAAGTAACTTCACAGTTTGTATGGAAACATAGAAATCTTCAAACAGGCAAAGAAATCTTAAGAAAGAGGAATGGAACTGGAGTATGAAGCTTCTTGACTTTAGACAATACTACAAAGCTATAGTCATCAAGACAGTATGATACTGGCACAAACACAGAAATATAGATGAATGGAAAAAAATAGAAAGCCAGAGATAATTCCAAACACCAATGGACAATGTATCTTTAACAAAGGAGGCAAAAGTATACAATGGATAAAAGAATAATTCTTTAACAAGTGATGATAGATAACCAGTTACCACCTGTTGAATAAAACTAGAACACTTTCGAACACCATAAACAAAACGAACTCAAAATGGATTACATATCTAAATGTAAAAGCAGAAACTAGAAAACTGTAGAGGAAAATATAGGCAGAACACTGATATAAATAATAGCAAGATCCTCTATGATCCACTTCCCATAATAATGGAAATAAAACAAAATTTTAAAAATGGATCCTGTTTAAATTTAAACCCTTTGCACAACAAAGGAAACTATAAGCAGTTTTATAAAATAGCCTTGATAATGTGAGAAAGCAATAGCAAATGAAGAAACTGACAATTAATCTCCAATATATGCAAGCAGCTCATGCAGCTCAATACCAGAAGACTAAATGACCCATTGCAAAAAATAAATAAATAAATAAATAAAAATAATAATAATAATAATTAAATAAAAATAAAATAAATAAAAAGAGCTACAGAACTAAACAGGACTGTCTCCAAAGAAGACATACAGATGTCTAACAACCACATAAAATGGCGCTCAATATCACTCATTATTGAGAAATGCAAATCAAAACCACAAAGACATATCATTTTATGCTGGTTAGAATCGCTGCTATCGAAAAGTTTACAAATGATATATGCTGGAGACGGTGTCCAAAAAATGGAACCTTTTAAAATGTTGGTAGGAAGGCATATTTGTACAGCCACTGTGGAAAACAGTGTGGAGTTCCGTTTCAAAACTGGAAATGGAACTGCCATATAATACAACAATCCCCCTGCTTGACTTATACACCTTGGAAATCAGAATTGAACGAGACACACATACGCTAAAGTTCAGTGCCGCACTGTTTACAGTAACTAAGATATGGAAGCAACTTATATATCCATCAGCAGATGAATGTATAAAGTTGTTGGTACATATGCACAATGGAATATTCAGAGGTCAGAATTCATTTCAGTCACTCAGCTGTGTCCGACTCTGTGACTCAATGGACTGCAGCACTCCAGGCTTTCCTCTCCATTACTAACTTCCTGAGTCTGCCCAAGTCTCCCTGAGACTCCCTCAGTCTCACTCATATCCAGTGAGTCAGCGATGCCATTCAACAAACTCATCCTCTGTCATCCTTTTCGCTTCCTGCCTTCAATCTTTCCCAGCATCAGGATTTTTTCCAATGAGTCAGTTCTTCCCATCAGGTGGCCAAAATATTGAAATTTCAGCGTCGGCATCAGTCCTTTCAAAGAATACTTATGACTGATTTCCTTTAAGATGAACTGGTCTTATCTCTTCTCAATCCAAGGGACTCTCAAGGGTCTTTTCAAACACCACAGTTCAAAAACAAATTGTTTGATGCTCAGCTTTCTTTATAGTCCAACCCTCACATCCATACATGACTACTCGAATAACCATAGCATTGATTGGATGGGCCTTTGTTGGAAAAGTAATGACTTTGCTTTTTAATATTCTGGGTAGTTTGGTTGTAGCTTTTCTTCCAAAGAGCAAGTGTCTTTTAATTTTATGGCTGTAGTCACCATCTACAGCAATTTGTGAGCCCAGGAAAATAAAGTATCTCATTCTTGCTATTGTTTCACCATCTATTTGCCATGAAGTGATGGGACAGGATGCCATAATCTCTGTTTTTTGAATGTTGAGATTTAAGCCAACTTTTTTTCACCGTCCTTTACTTTCATGAAGAGGCTCTTCAGTTCCTCCTTGCTTTTGGCCATAGGGCAAGTGTCTTT
This sequence comes from Rupicapra rupicapra, assembly GCA_963981305.1. Classification (NCBI taxonomy): domain Eukaryota; kingdom Metazoa; phylum Chordata; class Mammalia; order Artiodactyla; family Bovidae; genus Rupicapra; species Rupicapra rupicapra. The sequence continues at coordinate 5,849,267 of OZ022299.1, read as the reverse complement.
TGCATATCTGAGTTTATTGATATTTCTCCTGGCAATCTTGTTTCTGGCTTGTGCTCCATCCTGCACAGCAATTTGCATGATATATTCTGCATATAATTAAATAAGCAGTGTGACAGTATACAAACTTGACGTACTCCTTTCACAGTTTGGAACCAGTCCATGTCTGGTTCTAACTGCTGCTTCTTGACTTGCACAAAATTTCTCAGGAAGCAGGTGATGTGATCTGGAATCCCATCTCATTCAGAATTTTCCAGTTTGTTGTGATCACACAGTCAAAGGTTTTGGTGTATTCAATGAAACAGAAGAAGGTGTTGTTGTTGTTGATCTCTCCTGCTTTTTCTATTATATAGCAGATGTTGGCATTTTGGTCCCAGGTTCCAATGTATTTTCTAAATCTAGCTTGAATGCCTGAATTTGATTATTGTACTGTTGGAGCCTAGACTGGAGAATTTTGAGCATCAATTTGCTAGTGTGTGAGATGAGTGTAATTGTGTGGTAATTTAAATATTCTTTGGCATTGTCTTTTTGAGGATATTTGAAAAATAGGACCACCTAAAAATAAGACAGGAAGAAATAGAGAATATACATAGATGAATCATGACTACGGAAGCCAAAATTTAATATAAAGTCTTCCAACAGGAAAAGCCCAGGACCAGATGGCTTAAGAAGTAAGTTCTTACAAAGAGAGAGAGAGAGAGAGAGAGAGAGAGAGAGAGAGAGAGAGAGAGAGAGAAGAGATAGCATCCATAGTTTTCAAACTCTTGCACAAATTTTCAGAGAAAGGAAATCTCCTATACCCATTTTATGTCACTACCATCACACTGATAGCAAAAGTAGAAGAAAGATGCCATTAAAGAAAAAAAAAAAAAGAGAGAGAGAGAGAAAGAAAGAAAAGAAAAAGGAGGAAAACAGGTCAATATCACTGAATAACATATATGTAAAATTTTGCAACAAAATTCAGGCAAAAATAATTCAATAGCATATCAAAAACATCATACATCATGATCAAGTAGGCTTTCTCCCAGAGATGCAAGGATTCTTCAGTAGTCACAAATCAACAAATGTGATGGATCATATCAGCGCATTGAATTATAAAAGCCATATGATCACTGACAACATTCAGCACCAATTATGGTAAAAACTCTCCATAAAGTATACATAGAAGGAAAATACCTCAACAAAATAAGACCATATATGACAAAACCACAGGAACTATTATCCTCAAGGCAAAACATTGAAAGCATTTCCTCTAAAATCTGGAAGAAGGAAAGAGCTCTAACTCTCATGACTATTATTCAGTTTAACTTTGGAAGTCCTAGCTACAACAATCAGAGTAGAAAAAAAATAAAACAAATCCAGATTGAAAAGGAAGAATTAAAACTCGTGTTGTTTACAGATTACATAAAACTCTATATAGAAAATCTTAAAGACACCATCAGAAAATGACTAGGACAGATCCATGAAAATAGTAAAGTTACAGGATATAAAATTGTTTCACAGAAATCCTGTTTGTTCCTATACACTAACCAGGAAAAATCAGGAAGATAAATTGAGGGAAAAATCACAGTCACTGTTGCAATTAAAAACAAAATATTTAGGAATAAATGTACTTGAAGAGACGAAAGACTTATATAAAGAAAAACATAAAATTAATGAAAGAAATCAATGATGACATAAATAGTTGGATAAATATACCGTGTTCTTGGATTGGAAAAATCAATATAGGGGAAAGGGGTATACTTACTTCCTAAAGCAATCTATAGAGTTATTGCAACAATTATCAAAGTACCAAAGGTATTTTTCACAGTACTAGAACTAATATTTCCACAATTTGTGTGGAAATGCAAAAGAACCTGAATAACCAAAGCAGTCTCCAGAAAGTAGAATGCAACAGAAGGAATAAAACTTTCTGACTCCAGACTACGCTCCAAAGTTACAGTCATCAAGATAGCATAGTCCTGGAACAACAGAAATGTAAGATTGATGAAACTAAATAGGAAGTCCAGGGATAAATCCATCCATCCATGGATACCTTATTTTTGACAAAGGAGCTAAAAACATATAATGGAGAAAAGACAGTCTCTTCACTAACTGTTGCTCAGTAAACTGGTCAACTATTTGTAAAAGAATGAAACTAGAATGCTTTCTAATACCATAAACAAAAATAAATTCAAAATGATTTAAAGACCTACATGTAAGACTAGAAACTGTGAAAGTCTTACAGGGAAGCATAGGCAGAACACTCTGCATAAACCACAGCAAGATCCCCTATTATCCACCCTTCAGAGTAATGGAAAAAACAATAAATGAGACCTAATTAAATTTTAAAGCTTTTGGAGAATGATAAGCAAGGTGAAAAGTCGGCCCTCAGAATGGAATAAAATTAATAGCAAATGAACCAAGTGACAAAGAGTTAAGCTCTAAAATATACAAGCATCTCATTCAACTCAATATCAGAAAAGTGAATAACCTAATTAATAGGGGAGAAAAGCCCTAAACAGACATTTCTTTAAAGAAGACATACAGATGGCTAATAAACACATGAAATATGCTTAGCATCATTCGTTATTAGAGAAATGAAAAATCAAAATTGCAATGAGCTGTCATCTCACAATGTTCAGAACGGCCATCACCAGGAATTCTACAAGCAATAAATCCTGGAGAGGGTGTGGAGAAAAGGGAACCGTATTACGCTTTTGGTGGTAACACAAACTGGTACAATCTGTATGCAGAACATTTTGGAAATTCCTTGAGAAACTTGAAATAGAACTGTCATATGACCCAGCAAGGCCACTTCTTGGCATATACCCAGAGGGAATTAGAAAGGAAAGAGACACATGTACCCAATGTTTATTGCAAGAGTCTTTACAATTGCTAGGACATGGCAGTAATCTAGATGTACATCAGCAGATGAATAAATAAGGAAGTTGTGGTATATATACAAATGGAATATCACCCAGGTACAGAAAGGCATATATTTCTGTCACTTTTAATGAGGACTTTCAACCTGCAACCTAGTATTCAGAGTGAAAAAAAATCAGAAAGAGAGAAGCAAATATTGTTTAATAATGCATATATATGAGATTTAGAAAGACAGTAAAAGTGATCCTACATGGGCTAGTAAAGGAGATGCACATATAAAGAACAGGCTCTTAGAATCAATGCAAGTATTCAAGGATGTGATGATTTGAGAAAATAGCATTGAAACCAGTACATTATCATATATAAAAGAGATGACCAGTGCAAGTTCAATGCATGAAAGATGGACCCAACTCTGGCGCTCTGGAAGAACCCAGAAGGATGGGTAACAAGGGAGGTTTGAGTTGTGTTCAGGATAGGGGGACACATGTATCCATGTAGCTGATCCATGTTGATGTATATGTCAAAAACCACCACAGTAAAAAAAAAAAAAAAAAAAAAAAAAAGTAATTCTATTCCAACTAAAATAAATCATTTTGTTAATGAAATATGAAGAAATGAAGAAAAGTAAATTCAGAAATAGCCAGGACATGCTTCAGAATCCAACTTCAAAAGTTGTCTCATACCTATTCGAGAAAGTGGGATTAGGAGGGTCAAAAAATATGGGTCAAAAAATATGTGCTGGTATAGAAGCTGAAAGTCAAAGAAGATGCGCTTGAGATCGCAACTATGTAGTTGTAACATGACCGCAGTATCATAGTCTAAGAAGTGGAAGATGCATGTGGCAGAATGCAATCTTAGTAGATCAGCATGCCTACTCTGAAGCATAGCTTCGGTAGGAGTTAAATGCATGCGCTTGAGCATCCTCTCGGGAGAGACGGTACATGTATTTCATGGCGAAGATAAATAGGTGCAGCAAAAGTGCTCTAAAATATTGACCAAATACTTGTAAGAAGGAAGGTTAAGAGTAGAAGCTCAGTATTTGTGGGACTAATGCTATAGACTTAGACTTAAATTGAATAAACTAAGGAAAATCACTAGATGATTCAGGTATTACCTAAATCAAACCCGTTATGCATACACAGTGGAATTGACAAAAGATTTAAGGCATTAGATTTGATAGAGTGCCTGAAGAACTACGGTTGTAGTTTCATGAAATTGAACAGGAGGCAATGATGAAGACCATCCCCAAGAACAGAAATGCAAAAATGCAAAATAGTTGTCTGAGGAGGGCTTATAAATAGTTAAGAAAACAACAGAAGCAAAAAACAAAGGAGAAAATGAAAGATATACCCATATGAACACAGAATACGAAAAAATAGCAAGGAGAGATGAGAAAGCCTTCCTCATTGATCTGTGCAAAGACATAGAGGAAAATTAACAGAATGGGAAAGATTATCTATCTCTTCAAGAAAATTAAAAATACCAAGGGAACATGCCATGCAAAGATGGACACAATAAAGGACAGAAATGGTATGGACCTAAGAAAAGCATAAGATATTAAGAAGAGATAGCAAGAATCTATGAAGAGATTGAAGAATTATTTAGAAAAGATCTTCATGGTCCAGAAAATCATGATGATGTAATCACTCACCTAATCCGAAAAGATAGTGCTGTGAAAGTGCTGAACTCAATATGCTACCAAATTTGGAAAACTCAGTAGTGGCAACAAACTGGAGAAGGTTCTGTTGTTGCAGTATATGTATTTTACAGCTTGTTCTCTGTAGTGGTGAAATGTGTCCCACAGTTACACATGATGGAAGCAATCCTGTGCAAATAGTTGCAAGATTTTTTTTTTTTCCTTTTAACCTGCCTCAGCTTTTCCCCAGTGAGAGTTAACTGTGAAGGCGGAGCAGCTGCTTGGCTTTCAGGGACCTTGGTGTTGCAAGTGTGTAGGTTGCAGGGACACAGACTGACTACACCAGAGGAGTTATGTTTCTATATAATCTTTTCTACTGGTCAGGTACTCCTGTCTGTGTTCAGCTGATGTTCTGATTACTCTTTTGTTTCTGAAGGTGTATGCCTGATGTATCCATGAAGAGATGTACTCCACATCCCCTTACTGCTCCGCCATCTTGTTCTCTAGCCTCAGGATAGTTTTAGACCACAGAATACACAGTAGCAGCAGGTGTGCTATAAAACCCAAATTCAGACATATTCCTAAGGACAAGCTCAGTGATTTTAGCACAGCTGATCTAAAGTATGGATTTAGTGTTGGCCAGGCACATGATTCAAATGTTAAGAAAATTATTCATGGTGTGCCAATTCTAGAGCACTAGATCAGTGTTTGTGTAACATTTCCTGTAGAATGGAAGTTCAACTGTGGAAAGAGGTATGCTCCACAATGCAACTGAGCAGTTTTAGACATCTTGTGTTAGAGAACATGCTCAATAGTGGCAGGAACTGTGCTCTCGTGTGCATTCAGCACTGGCTGGATGCATGTTGCCAGTGCCAATGGGATGGCTTCAGACAGCCTGCTCTAAAGTGCAAGCACACTAGTGGCAGAACGTGTGCTCCAGATTGCAAGCTAAGCAGTTTCAGTACTTCCAGGCTAGAGCTGAGACACAGCAATGATGTATGCAGGCTCCAAAGTGCCATCCTACTATTTGTGTCACACCCGCTCTAGAGCACAGTCTAAGTAGTGGTGGGGAGAATCCTCAAAAGCACAATCTCAGGAGATGAAGCACGTGTTCTCTAAAGTAAAGATTCAGTATTTGAAGCATGACTGCTCTAGATCATGGGTCTGTATTAACAGGTGTATGTGTAAAGTGTGTTTTACTTTTGAAATGCATACTCAAGAGGTAAGGTCAGCAGCCACAACATGGCTGCTGTAAGTGTGCTTCTTAGTGTTGTCTCAGGAGTTGCAGTGTACTTGCTCAAGAGTGCAGACTCAGTAATTGAGGGACATGTTCTCTTGGACGCTAGGTTTTTATTTTTGGGTGCATACCCAGAGATCAAATTCAGAAAGTGTGATACATGTGCTCTGTCACACAAGCTCAGTAGTGGGAAGACCAGTCCTCAACCCTGCAAGCACAAGGGTTGTGGCATATGTGTATTGTGATGCATGATCAATTGAGGCAGGAAATATGAAGTATACACCAGGTCTGTAGTTGTAACACATCATCCACAGATGTACCTGTGGAACACAGGTTCACTACTCACAGCTTGCACAGTCTAGAGTGCTGGATGACTAACAGTATAATGGCTGGTATAAAATGCCACTGGAGTAGTTGTTGCACACGCCTTCTAGAGAAATACCTCAAGGAAGTGACTTTAATGCTTCACAAGTGGTCACACAGTTGATATAGAATGTGGGCTCACTCGTGGGTAGGATATGTGCTTTATAATGCAGCTTCCATTGCCCTGGAATAGGTCCTCTAGAGTGTATCCTCAGTAGTTGGAACACCTGCTCTTCCTATTCACAGGAAGAATAGTGGGGGAAAATGTGCAACAGAGTGCAAGCCAAGTCATTGACAAATTCCAGCTGCAGAGTGTGGGCTCACAAGTTTAAGCACATGGGCCATGGAGCAAGATTAGTAGCAACAAAACTCATGCTCTACAAGGCAGGCTCAGCAGTGATAAAGCAGTGTACCAGGGTGCAAAATCAGTAGCTGAAACATGAATATTTGGGGGCCTGGGCTTACAAGTGGCAAGACACAGGCTTCCGAGTGTGAAATTAGTAATGGCCACACACATGCTCTAGACCACATGCTCACCAGCTGTGCCATGCCTGCTTAGTGTAAGGACTCAGAAGTGACAAGTGTGCTGTAGTGCTAGGATTTATACTGGGATGCATGATTCAGTGTGCAGTTGTGTAGCTCAGACATTCTTACTCTACAGCACAGTCTCAGTAGTGTTAGATCATTGGCTCTTGAAGGCACACGCAGTTGTGATGGGAGATATGCTTCTGAGTAAACCTCAGTAGTGCAAAACCCATGATGAAATGTGCTCACTCTGTAGTCATGAGATCTGTACCCCCATCTGCACGTTCAGTTACTGTGGCATGTGTGCAACTAGAGCATGTTCTCAGCAGAGCCAGTATCCCTGCACTTGAGCTTATGCCCAGCAGAGGTGTACCACGTCCTCCAGTGTTCAAATTCACTCTATCTACAGGAGTGCTGCCTCAGTTGTGTCGAGAAGCAAACTTCAGAGTGCAAGTTCAGTAATAGTTTAGGCACACCTGAGCTACAGTGCAGGTTGAGTAGTGGCCGGACTTGCCCATAAGGCAACAAGCTAATTATTGCAATATTTATGCTTTAGAGTGCAAGTTCAACCGGTGATGCACACTTGTTTGGGAAGGCAGTTTCAGTAGAGCAGGGATGCAGGATGCAGAGTGTAATATATCAAAAGTGTATGTGTACTTACAACAGGCATGTTTTAGGGATAGGCTCAGTAGTAGCAGGCCATATTCTCAAGAACTAAGCTTCAGAATTGATGGGATCTATGCTCTATGTGCAGTCTCAGTGACAGGAACACACTTGTTCTAAATCTTGTTAATAATCTCAATATTGGCAGAAAGAGTGATCCAGATTTGAAACTAAGTAGTTCCAGCGAGCATCCTCTAAATGGTGGTCTCAGTATTGACAAGCATGTATTGTAGAATGTACACTCAATATTTGTAGCATGTGTGGTTTCAAATCAGGGAAGGAAATGGAATACCCTCTCCAGTATTCTTGCCTGGAGAATCCCGTGGGCAGAGGAGCCTAGTGGGCTGCTGTCCATAGGTTTGTATGGAGTCGGACAAGACTGAAGTGTCTTAGCATGCATGCATTGGAGAAGGCAGTGGTAACCCACTCCAGTATTCTTGCCTGGAGAAACCTGGGGATAGAGGAGCCTGATGGGCTGTGCTCTATGTGGTCACACAGAGCTGGACACGAGTGAAGTGACTTAGCAGCAGCAGCAGCAGGAGTGATTTGAAATCAGGGGTCAGTAGTTGTGAAAAGCTCTTGCATTTTCAGTTGTTATGGCATGCCAGGTCCAGAGCACAATCACACTTGTTTGTGATACTCATGCTCTAGAGTTGCAATGTATGCTCCAGAGTGCAAGCTAAGTAGTACACCTATTCTAATTTAATTCTCAGTAAAAGCAGAATGCAAACTCGTGACTTCAACCTCAGTAGTTGCTGCAAGCATAATCAGGAGTAGTGATTCATGCACTCTGCAACATCCTGGAGCCTGAGTAGCTTGGACGTGGGAAGTTCATGAGATAAAGAGCCCATCTGGGACTATGCTTTGGAAGAACACCAGACCAGTTGGACTGAGGAAGAGGAGGAGATGCATGGCTCAACTGTGACTGGACATGCATAGAACAGCCAGGAGTCTGAGTAGATAAGGCCTGAGAAGTGCATGAGGCAAAGAACCTGCCTGGAACTGTGCCTTGACAGAGAACTGGGGAGTCTGGCCTGCTTGAGCCTGGGAAGAGCAGAAAAAATATAGCTCAAAGGGGACTATGCCTTCATAGAACACCCAGGAATCTGAACAGCATGGACCTGGGAAGTGCAGGAGACACATGGCCAAAGTGCAACTGTGCACACCTAGCACATGACGGACCCTAAGTGGCTTGAGCCTGGGAAGTGCATGAGATATATGGCCCCCCTCTGACTTGCCCTAATGAAATATCCAGGAGCCTGAGTGGTTGGGTCTGGCTTGGGACTTTGGATATGCACTTGGACTTCGGCAGAACCTTTGCTGTCCAATCACTACAAGTTCAGTTCAGTTCAGTTCAATTCAGTCATTCACTCATGTCCTACTACTGCGACCCCATGAATTGCAGCATGCCAGACCTCTTTGTCCATCACCAACTCCCGAAGTACACTCAGACTCACGTTCATCGAGTCTGTGATGCCATCCAGCCATCTCATCCTCTGTCGTCCCCTTTTCCTCCTGCCCCTAATAGCTCCCAACATCGGGGTCTTTTCCAATGAGTCAACTTCTCATGAGGTGGCCAAAGTACTGGAGTTTCATCTTTAGCAGCAGTCCTTCCAAAGAACACCAGAACTGATCTCCTTTAGAATGGACTGGTTGGATCTCCTTGCAGTCCATGGACTCTCAATAATCTTTTTCAACACCACAGTCAAAATCGTCAATTCTTCAGTGCTTAGTTTCTTCACAGTCCAACTCTCACATCCATACATGACTACTGGAAAATCCAGAGCATTGATTAGATGGACCTTTGCGGGCAAAGTGATGTCTTTGCTTTTGAACACGCTATCTAGTTTGGTCATAACTTTCCTTCCAAGGAGTAAGCATCTTTTTATTTCATGGCTGCAGTCACCATCTGCAGTGATTTTGGAGCCCCAAAATATAAAGTCTGACACTGTTTCCACTGACTCCCCATCTATTTCCCATGAAGTGATGGGGCCAGATGCCATGATCTTCATTTTCTGAATGTTGAGCTTTAAGCCAACTTTTTCACTCTCCTATTTCACTTTCATCAAGAGGCTCTAGTTCCTCTTCACTTTCTGCAATAAAGGTGGTGTCATCTGCATATCTAAGGTTTTTGATATTTCTCCCTGCAATCTTGATTTCAGCCTGTGTTTCTTCCAGCCCAGAGTTTCTCATGATGTTCTCTGCATATAAGTTAAACAAGCAGGGTGACAATATACAGTCTTGACATACTCCCTTTCCTATTTGGAACCAGTCTGTTCCATGTCCTTTCTAACTCTTGCTTCCTAGCCTGCATATAGGTTTCTCAAGAGGCAGGTTGGTGGTCTGTTATTCCCATTTCTTTCAGAGTTTTCCACAATTTATTTTAATCCACTCAGTCAACGGCTTTGGCATCACTATCAGTCTCCCCAAAAATTCCAGTGGTAATTTTATTCTTCTTCTTCTTCTTCTTCTTATTATTATTATTATTATTTTGGCATGTTCCTGCCTCTCCACAGCACAACAGAGCAAGGGAACCTGAGTGTCTACTGTCACCACTTCCTATCAGGGCTCAGATTAGACAATGAAGAAACTTGCGAGCAGTTGAGGCCAGCCTTATCAAAGACAAGATGGGAGAACCACCCCATAAGTGGCAGTAGCAAAAGATTTAAATCAAGTTTAAAATTGCACTTAAGGACAATTGCAGACTTGCGGAAAAAGTGAACACGGGATTACCTGACACTGAACTGACCTCACAATATATTTTCTAATTTTTGTTTATGTTTTGATTTATTTAATATTGTACATTTGAGAGTCTGTGTCCTAGTCTAGCCTTTTAAATTTTGCTTTATGATATTTCTTATTAATTTTGTAGCTTTAAGAGTTTTTTTTTTTTAATATCCATTTTCACTCAGGGATTTGATTTCAGGCTTGATTGCTCTCTTTCCTTTTGACATTTTTTCTCCTCTTGATCACCTCTATCTACCTCTTCCCTCTTCTTTTCTATATATAACACTGTGAATCGCTTTGACTCTTCATGATGGTGAAGTTATTTCACCACTAACATGGGGTTTTGTCTTTTGTGCAATCCTGAAAGTGTATTATTGATGTTATGAAAAGAGAAGAACCAAAACCAGAGGCAGATAGCTCAGCTTTAGAACTTTGAATCATCATAAAACCCCTGACCCCAGCGAATAGTGATAAAGATCCCATCCAAAATGATAAATGCCTACACTGAAAGCAAGCTCCACCCAAGAGCAGCAAGCTCCAGTGCAAAACAACCAATGCTAATCTTCCAGCAAAACAGAAATATACTGAAAAAATTAAAATATAGATTTCTCAGTTCAGTCACTCAGTTGTGTCTAACTCTTTGCAACACATGGACTGCAGCACACCAGGCCTCTCTGTCCGTCACCAACTCCCAAAATTTACTCATGTCCCCAAAGTTAATGATGCCATCCAATCATCTCATCATTTGTCATGCCCTTCTCCTCTGGACCTCAATCTTTCCTAGCATCAGGGTCTTTTCAAATGAGTCAGCTCTTTGCATCATGTGGTTAAATATTGGAGTTTCAGTTTCAGCATCAGTTCTTCCAATGAATACATAGGACTGATCTCCTTTAGGATGGACGGTTTGGATCTCCTTGCAGTCCAAGGGTCACCCAAGAGACTTCTCCAACACTACAGTTCAAAAGAATTATTTCTTCGGTGCTTAACTTTCTTTCTAGTCCAACTCTCACATCCATACATGATTCCTAGAATAAACCATAGCTTTGAGTAGACAGACTTTTGTTGGCCAAGTAATGCCTCTGATTTTTAATTATGCTGTCTAAGTTGTTCACAATTTCCTACCAAGGAGTAAGTGTCTTTTAATTTCATGGCGACAATCACAATCTGCAGTGATTTGTGAGCCCCTCCCCAACCCCCTGCCCGCCCCCCCCCACCCCGCAAATAAAGTCAACCACTGTTTCCCCATCTATTTCCCATTAAGATATGGGATCAGATGCCATGATTTTAGTTTTATGAATGTTGAGCTTTAAGCCAACTTTTTCACTCTCCTCTTTCAAATTCATCAAGTAGCTCTTTAGTTCTTCAATTTCTGCCATAATTGTGGTATCATCTGCATATCTGAGGTTATTTCTCCTGGCAAACTTGATTCCAGCTTGTGCTTCATCCAGTCCAGCATTTCTCATGATGTACTCTGCATAGAATTTAAATAAGTAAGATGACAATATACAGCTTTGACGTCCTTTTTTTTTTTTTTTTTTTTCCTATTTGGGACGAGTTATTCCATGTCCAGTTCAAACTGCTGCTTTCTGGTCTGCATAGAGCCTTCTCAAGAGACAGGTCAGGTGTCTGGCATTCCCTTCTCTTTCAGAATTTCCCAAAGTTTATTGTAATCCACACAGTCAAAGTCTCTGGCGTAGTCAATAAAGAAGATCTTTTTTCTGGAACTTCCTTTCTTTATTGATGATCCAGCGGATGTTGGCCATTTGATCTTTAGTTCCTCTGTCTTGTCAAAAATCAGCTTGAACATCTGGAAGTTCACAGTTCACGTATTGCTAAAGAATGGCTTGGAGAATTTTGAGCATTACTTTACTAGTATGTGATATCAGTGCAATTGTGGAGTAGTTTGAGCATTCTTTTTCATTGTCTTTCTTTGTGATTGAAATGAAACCTGAACTTTTGCAAGTCCTGAGCCACTGCTGAGTTTTTCAAATTTGCTGACATATTGAGTGCAGCACTTCCATAGCATAATCTTTTAGGATTTGAACTAGCTCGACTAGAATCCCATCACTTCCACTAGTTTTGTTCATAATGATGCTTCTTAAGGCCCACTTCTATTCATATTCCAGGATGTGTGTCTCAAGGTGATTGATCACATCATCATGATTTTTTGGGTTGTGAAGATATTTTATGTACAGTTCTGTGTATTCATTGCCAAGACTTCTTAATATCTTCTGCTTCTCTTAGTTCCATACCATTTCTGTCCTTTATTGTGCCCATCTTTGCATGAAATGTTCCCTTGGTATCTCTAATTTTCTTGGAGAGATCTCTAGTCTTTCCCGTTCTGTTGTTTTCCTCTACTTCTTTGCATTGATTGCTGAGGAAGGCTTTCTTATCTCTCCTCACAAAGAAATTGGGGGAAGTCAAAACATTAGCAGTTAAAAAGCAGGCCTAGATTCTGGCTTCCATACCGGATTTCTACCGAATTGTGTCTGTTTTCCTTTCTGCCTCCATGTGTTGCACCGTCCTGCATCATAGCCAAAAGATCCATAGGTAGATGCTACCGAAGCAGGACGAGTCAACCTGTTCTGAGAACTTGAAGGTAGTTGTCCAGAAGTCATTAACACTAATTGTTAACTGCAGTTTTCTGGAGAAACACTTGTTGACCTTTACTGTTGACACCCACACGGTGGCCCTGATTTCTCCCGTCCTCAACTTTACCTTCTATAGCTTGAAATGTCCCAGGAACCTGCTAATGCATTTCTCTTTAAGCTGGTTTCTCATGGCTGCAAACAAAAGAACCTTAATAAATATATTAGTAATGTGGGGGAAATGACGATGTGTGGTTACATAAAAAAATCAGAACACAATCTGTTTTAGTTAGCTTTGGTTGCATAATTAAATACCCTAAAATTTGTGGTTTAAAACCAAGATGTATTACTTCTCACAGTTCTCTGGGTTAGCTAGGCCATTCCAAAGCTGGTTTCACTCTGTTGGTTTACACTCAAACATTTGCATTCAGCTGGAGGGAGAACTGGTCTGGAAGTTTCAACATGGCTTTACTCACATACCTGACACTGGAGCTGTATGTGGGCTTGGCTATCTTGATATCCTCCCTGTATTCTTGTCCCACAGGAGGTTAGTCTAGCTTCTTCCCCTGGTCCTTTCTTCTAAGAGGTTAATAGCAGAAATTTTTGGAAGGCCTCTGAAGGTCTTATACATTTCTCTGCTGCAAGCTGATGCTCAAATAAGTCCCAAGGCTAGCCCACCTTCAGAAAGCAAGAAACTCCACCTCTCCCTGAGAGGAGTAGAGACAAACTTACATTGTTTGGTGTGCATACTGGATGGAGGAATTTGTGGCTGCATTTTAAAATCACACTACCACACACACACAGTATATAAGATATGACACTATTTTTTTGTAAAACTGCAAAATAGGCTTAGGAATGATTTGTTGTTTGTTTGTTTTACATTTCTCTATTGTGCAGATAGCTGCATGCCATTCATTTTAATTTTTTAATATATTATTATTCAGGGCTTACCACTTGGAAGTGACAAAAAGCTTAAACAGAAAGGGTATTTTTTTTTTTTTTTTTTTTCCCCAGAAAGGGTATTGATTGGCTCTGGCAAGCCTAGACCCAGGAATCCAATCAATAGCACTGGGCCTCTACTTCTCTCTCTTGGTCTCCGAGCTTTCCTATAGGGGCAGGCCTTTTCTCCCACTAAAATGGACTTCCTCTTCACAGCTGGAGAAATTGCAACTTGTACTAAAAGCTCTTGCTGTCTTAGCTGAGGACCACCAGCAACAGACAACTTCTTAGTATTCCAGTTATACAGAGATTCTTGTCTGTCATCAGGTGTAGGAGGTGATATGATTGGCCAGGAATGGGTCATGTTTCCATCCCTGTGAATGGGAATAGGGTGGGAGGCTGAAATTAGCCCCAGTAGACCCACAGGGAACAAGGAAGGATTAGCTCCCCAGAGGAAGGAGCAGTAGGCAGACAAAACAACATATGTTCATCCATATATTCATCTCTCTCTCTCTCTCTTTTTTTTTTTTTTTTTTTAAACAGAATGAGAAAGATTTAATTTGACAGCATGTGTGGGGAGAACATTCTGGGTCCTAGTTGACCATAAGTAAGATTCAACTGTTAAGATGTTGAATACAATCATAATCAGTAGCCACAAAGTTGTATTTCTTTATCAGTGGCAGTAAACCTTTCCTGTAGAGAATCCTCTGTTCCTAGAGCTCTGAAGGACTGCCTGTGTAGAGAGAGTGTTGTTTTGTTTTATAGATAGAATCAGAACCAACAAGCAGAGAATATAAGCTACAACTGTGGCAAATATGGACCTGCAACTGGTTTCTGAAGCAAGAGGGAGACTTTAGGGCTGACCTATGGAGCTTACAGAATAAAAAGAGTAGAAAACAGACAGGAACCAAAGGGATATCAGAGACTGGACATCAGGGTCCCCATAAGGACAGGAGAGGACTTTGGGAGAAGGAACTCAGTGAGAGGCAGCCCTGGATGGATCCCTCTACAAGAGAGAGTGGGAGCTGATAGAAAGGAAGGTCGATGCTAGAATTCTGAAAAATCATAGAAAGATAATCGAGATTTGCTACCCTAATGCACAAGTCCCATGTCTGAAAACCTGCTAGTGACTTCATGTGGTGGCCTCACAGAGTGGCAAGGCTCTCAGGCTGGCCTCCTTCAGGGAAGCTGGGCTGAACTTCCTAGCTCCCTGCTTCCAGTGTCCTGCATCCTGAGGCCCCGGGCACTGCCACTCCCTCCCCTCAGAGTGCCATCCCATCTGTGTCAATGTCTGTGTCCTTCTGAGCTAAGAGAGCCCATCTTCTGAGAGCTCCCCTGATTCACCCTTTCTTTCCCCTGAGGTGTTCTTTCCATGCATGTGCCTCCTCCCTTTCCTGACCCTTCCCACCCGGTGCTCCATCAGCTTTGATCTTCCCTTTTGTCTCTGGATTTTGCTTCTTTTTCTCTCTATTTCCCTCTCCCTTGCATTTTCCCTCACCTTCTCTCTCCAAACATAGACTTGGGAATCCACTATCCACTCTACCCTTTTTATAAACCCACCTCCCAGTGTGGAAGCTCACATGCTAATGTGCTAAGTCGCTTCAGTCATGTCCCATTCCATGTAACCCTGAGGACTGTAGCCTGCCAGGTTCCTCTGTTCTTGGTATTCTCCAGGCAAGAATACCTGTGTGGTTTGCCGTATCCCCCTCCAGGGGATATTCCCATTCTAAGGATAGAACCCGTCTCTTATGTCTCCTGCATTCGCAGGCAGATTCTTTACCACAAGTGATACTTGGAAAACCTGTGGATGTTACAGATGCTAGATATTTTCCATAGCATCCTTTGCAGCTAGAATATAGGCCTATGACATGAATGTGAAAGTCTCTCAGTCATGTCTGACTCTTTGTGACCCTATGGACTATACAATCCATGGAATTCTCCAGGCCAGAATACTGGAGTGGGTAACCTTTCCCTTCTTCAGAAGATCTTCCCAACTCAGGGATCAAACCCAGGTTTCCTGCATTGTGGGTGGATTCTTTACCAGCTGAGCCACAGTGGAAGGCCAAGAATACTGGAGGGGGTAGACTATCCCTTCTCCAGTAGATCTTCTTAACACAGGAATTGAACCCAAGTCTCCTACATTGCAGGTGGATTCTTTACCAATTGAGCCATAAATTCTGCTAATTAGATACTACTGCCTCAAGGCTTGGAATCAGGGTCTGATGGTGCTGAGAAGGAAGAACCAACAAGGTTTCTCTTTAGCTGAAATGCCAATTTCAGAGCCAAGTTCCTTGAGCAGCAGTGGCCCCAAAACTTGGAGAAATGCCTTTGTCCAGAGCCAATGGTGTCAGTGATGAAAGCTCCATTGGTCTCCATTGGTGTTCTTTCTCTCAGAGCCCCAAACCTGTTCCAGAGATTCTGGAAGCCACCTAAGCAGTGTTTAAATATTGATATATGTCTTTTCTCCTAAAATTACCAGTGTAGATTTATCTGAGCAAGCACCCTGACGCACTGGACTGTCCTAATTCCTTCCTCCTTGCTGACTGGTATCTGGCTTCTTCAGCAGCTTCCTATTCCTCTGACACTGTTTGTTTTCTTAAATTTATCTGTGTATTTATTTATAGGTGTGCTGAGTCTTTGTTGCTGCTCTGGCTTCTCTCTAGCTGCAGAGAGTGGGGGATTCTCTCTAGTTGTGGCACGCAGGCTTCTCATTGTGGTGGCCTCTGTTGTTGCAAAGCATTGGCTCTAGGGCACACAAGCTTCAGTAGATGTTACTCCCCAGGTCTTGAGCACAGGCTCAGTAGTTGTGGCACATGGGCTTCGTTACTTGATGGAACATGGGATCTTCCAGATCAGGGATCAAACTTGTGTATCTTGCGATTTGCAGGAAGATTCTTTACCACTGAGCCACCAGAGAAGCCCTCCTCCTCTTTTTTAAATTAAGGGTTCCTCATTCTTTCTGCACCTCTCCCCACCTATCATCTCTGCACAAGGGACCACTTGGAAGAGCAGTGATTACTATATATACTGTGGCATCAATACCTCTGTGACGCTCAACCCCCAGAGCCAAATCACTGTGCAGCACACTGCCCATTCCCCCTTGGTTCACAGCTTGCCAGAATCTCATATTCAATATTCATATTTACCATTTTACTCTCCCCAACAATACTTTTGTCTCTGTTTCCCATTTTATTAACAGCATTTTCATTCTCCCAGTCATAGAGTCAAAATGTCAGGGTCATCCTAGACGCTGGGTGCCCACATGTTAGGTTAGGGTGATCTTGTCCATCAGATAGTGTCTCTTCAGTTCATCCCCCCTTATACATTGGTCGGGGATGTGAGGTAAAATTCACAAGGATCAAGCCTACTTTATGGCCTTACAGAGAACAAGGACCTGATCTAAACAAAGGGTCTGCAGCAACAGTAGGCCCAGCTAAGTTACTCCACCCTCAACCCCATCCCCATGATGACTACCAAGGGAAGTCACTCCTGTGGCTTGGGATGGGATGGGGCTGTCAGAGCCACAAGCTGGCTCAGACTGCTAAATGAGGGCAGAGAAAAATCATATTTTTTAAAAAATCATCAAATGCAACTAAGTACTGTTTAACTGTTGTCTTTTTATTCTTGTCTACAATGGAGTTAGTCAGGGACTAAGATACAGAAAAATAAATATGAATAATTACTTTTTTTTGGATAAGATCCGGGTGAAACATTTCTTTCACTGGATCAGTCCTGGTGGTCATAACCTTATGTCTTAATGTTGTACCAGCAACAGAAAAAAATCAAGAATATGTGTTGAAAATAACAAAATATTTAGCTTGAGTTCTTGCCAAGAAGCCTGGGGAAATACCCCCAAGTTGATAGCCTGGAGCCTGTTCTTGAGAAGAGGATTCCTAAACAGCAAACCCCAACCTGTGTGTAAAACCATCTGTCTATGCAACAGTGAGGTTGCCCAGACTCCTACTTATCTCTGGGGCTTCTGGAGTTGTTCAGTTCCAGAGAAGAGAAAAAGAAATGTTCTGTCCCAGGACCCACTGACTGCAGACCCTGACCTGGGCCATGAGTTGAGCTCTGACCTGATAGGTTACTCAGCCCTAGGATGGCTTTCAGGTGAAGACGCATCTCAGTCTGATCAGGACACTATAACAAAGCATCACACACTGGGCAACTTATCAACAACAGACCTGTATTTCTGACATCCCTGGTCAAGCTGCCAGAATGGACAAGTTCTGGGGAGAATCTAGTTCGTCCCTCACAGACTGTGTCCTCATATGGTGAGAAAAAGGATGAGGGAGCTCTCCAGTATCTTTTATAATAGCAGAATCCCATTCCTGGGGGCTCCACCCTCAGGAGTGAATGGTCCTCCAAAGGCCTTACTCACTTAGAATCATCACCTTGGAGGGTAGGTTTCAACATATGAACTAGTGAGACAAGGCCATTCCACCCATAACAACCCTCCTCCGTTACCTTTCCCCCTCCTCCCTGGTGCCTCTTATCTTCTAGTGCTTTTCTGGAAACGTCTCCCAGCTCTCCCACCACCCTCCCCCTCTATACCCTTCCACTTCCAGCTGTGCCTGTCTCCCCTTCCTTGCTGTTGCCACTCTTGGTTCCATCTAACAGCAAAGCGAAAATATCCCCAATTACTTTGACTTCTTGATAATAAGTCATCAAATCCAGAAAAAGAGTGTGATTACCATGGCAATATTTCAGAACATGGAATTCTATGTGCAGCTCTTCTGACAGCATTGGGAACACCTCTTTTGAGAGTGAGCCCAGACTCAAATTCTAACTGTCTTGCTCTGTGTTGGGGGGGATGCTGAGCCCAGGGCCACCTAACTGTCTAAATTTCTGAAAGCATTCTTGGCCCAACTTCCGTTATTGTATCAGCTCTTCACCATGGATGTAACGATGTCTGTCTTTCTATGAGGCTTCAGAAGTTTCATGAGAGGATGACATTCTTATTTGAGCAGCACAGACTCCCTACATTTTAAATTTTCTCCCGGGATAATAGAGTATCTAATGCTTCCAGGTTGGGGAACAAGAAAATATCTGTCCTGGAGGATTCCCTAATGAATATGAACTCTCTCCATGGCTCTAGGATCCCAAAGTTTTTTTTGTTTTGTTTTTTTTTTTTTTCCTTGCATTATAGCCAGTTTAGTAGAAAACCATGTACTTCAAGAGCACTGCTCTGGCCCCTCACAGAACTGCTTTTACTGAATTGCATCTGGACAGGAAACAGCAAGACAGGAATGTTGGTTCTGGAAAGGGAGGTGACCTGGTCTTCACTTTGTGCATAATCCTCTGTGACAACCCATGGCAGAAAGTCATCTCAGTCTTATATTGATAAGATAACTAGTTTTTTACATCTTGAACACTGGAAATTCTGATTTTTTTTTTTTCTTTGTTTCAGCTGCTATAAAGCATAGAGCCAAATACATGGTGCACTTTTGGGCATTAACATTCCAGGGCTGTATTATTTTCCTTGCTCTAAATTCCTCTCTTACATATTTGATCTTCTTGTAGCATATGTATTTCAGAAGCTGATTTAATTATTTTTTTTGAAAATTTTTATTAATTCATGTAAAATGTAAACTTTTTAATTCAATGAGATTTGCAGGAAATATGCAACATAAATACATAGATGTCACATTGGTATGTAAGATATATGCTGCTGCTGCTAAGTCACTTCAGTCGTGTCCGACTCTGTGTGACCCAACAGACGGCAGCCCACCAGGCTCCTCCATCCCCGGGATTCTCCAGGAAAGAATACTGGAGTGAGTTGCCATTTCCTTCTCCAATGCATGATAGTGAAAAGTGCAAGTCAAGTTGCTCAGTCGTGTATGACTCTTCGAGACCGCATTTACTGTAGCTTACCAAGCTTCTCCGTCTATGGGATTCTTAAGGCAAGAGTATTACAGTGGGTTACCATTGCCTTCTCTGATAAGATACATAAGAAATATTAAATACCTTAATTGGAAATGGTATCTAAATACACTTGACTCCTGAATATAAATGTGTGTGTGTATACATATATATGTGTATAAGTGGATATATATATATCTACTTATACACATATATATGCATGCATACATGAATTGCTTTGCTGTACACTTAAAACTAACACTACCTTTATTAGGTTGGTACAAAAGTAATTCAGTTTTGGACCCATGAATTTTAAATTATTATATCTAGGCTCAAACACATTTTTATTAATCAAAATAGGAACCATTAAAATCAGCATATCTTGCCTACAAGAAATAAGTTTATTTATTCCTGTAGCATAAAAATCCATGCTTTAAGAATGACAACCTCTTGGAAAGCATTTTCTGCCTCCTGGTGGTTGTGGAAGCATTTTCCGTGTGCATCCATGGGTGCTCCAGACGGAAAGATCAACCAGCCACAACCTGAGCTGAAGAAGAAGCTGTTCAAATGACAGCAGATTTAGAACCAGGATTAGCTACTGAAGCACTGGTTGGTCAGAGCTCTGAAGACTTTTTATGCAGTTGCTACAAGAACTGGGCATCCAGTGCCAGCATGACTCTGTGTGGGAAGAAGTTCAGAGAACTCCAGCAGATCAGGCTTGCACAGAAAGAGAAAGCAGCCATGGAAATGGACTAGTGAAACACAGCCCAAATTAAAAAAGAAGACAAAAGTCCCCTACAATGTAGGCACGGAGGACTTTGAAGATAAGACCTAACTCTGAATCTCACCCTCCTACCAGAGTCTTAGCTGGAGCCAGGAGCACTCAATGGTTGTTTCTAAAGACTGAAGAAAGCATTGCTCCTTTTCACTCTCTCCATATTTTTCTTTCCTGATGGCCTACTGCCCTATCCTGAAGGGATGCATTGAGAGGAAGAGTGTAGAAAAGAAAGTTTGAAGAGGGAGTTCTAGGAAGTCAACTGCAGTTGTAATAAAGCCCTAGCAATCTCACTGAGATGTGTTTGATTAAAGGTAGCAATGGGGATGGGCCAGGAAAAGGGATGGGGGCATGGAAACAACAAGTGGGAAACAGAACCCACAGCACTTACTTGAGCAAAGGTGTCAAGAGTTTAACCTCCTTGATGGCCCTGTCTCACCAATGAGTGATACTGCAACTTTCTATTTCTGACAAAAATAGATTATTATGGATATGGCAGAGGAGGAAAGTGTTTTGATACCAGCCCTGCCACTTCCCCTGTGTGACCAAAGTGGATAAGTGACTGTGATTACCTTTGCTACCTTTGCTGGATTATATTTTTAATAAAATGAACATTCTTCATCACTTAAAAAAAAAGTTGTCAAGGTACTTGAAGAAGTGGTAGTCAGTCAGTTGGCAAATGGTCAGGTGAATATGGCAGATGGGGTGAAAATTCATGACCAATTCATTCAACTTTTGAAGCATTGGTTGTGTGACATGTGGTCAGACCGTGTCATGGAGAAGAACTGGGCCCATTCTGTTGATAATGCTGGCTTCAAGCTTTGCAGTTTTCAGTGTGTCTCATTGAATTGCTGAGCATGCTTCTCAGATGTAACGGTTTTACCAGAATTCAGAAGACTATTTTGGATCAGATGGGCAGCAGGCAACCAGTGACCATGACTTCTTTGCTGCAATTTTGGCTTTAGAAAGTGCTTTGGAGCTTCTCCTCAATCTGACCACTGGGCTAGTTGTTGTACAAAATACACTTTTTGTCCCATTTCACAAATTGATCAAAAAATTGTTTTTGTTGTTTTCCCATAGAATAAGAGAAAACAGCACACCCATAAGATGATTTTTTTTTTTTCCCCAGTCAGCTCAAGAGGCACACACTTGTCAAGTATTTTCACCTTTCTTTCAAATGCCAAAAGTCCATAGAATGTTCAACGTTGAATTCTTGGGCAACTTCTTGTGTGGTTATAAGAAGACAAGCTTTGATGACTGCTCTCAATTGGTCAGTGTCAATTTTTGATGGCCAGTCACTGTGTTCCTCATTTTTATGACTCTTGTCTCCTTTGCAAAACTTCTTGAACTAGCGCTGCACTGTACATTCATTACCAGTTCATTGGCCAAAAGCTTTGTTGATGTTGCAAGTTGTCTCCGTTGTTTTATGAGCAATTTTGAACTTGAATTTACTTTTTGTCTAGCATCATTTCTATAGTCTGAAATAAATATAAAATAAATAGCAAGACATATAGCAATAGAAAAAAATAAAGTGAGTAATGCATATTAAAATGATGCAAAAATCTTAAATATATATATATATAATACATATATATATATATATATATATATATATATGCACATATATATGTATACATATACATTCAGCTCAGTTCAGTTCAGTCACTCAGTCGTGTTGGACTCTTTGCGACCCTATGAATCGCAGAACTCAGGGCCTCCCTGTCCATCACCAATTCCTGGAGTTTACTCAGACTCATGTTCATCGAGTTAGTGATGCCATCCAGCCATCTCATCCGCTGTGATCCCCTTCTTCTCCTGCTCCCAGTCCTTCCCAGCATCATAGTCTTTTTCAATGAGTCAACTCTTCGCATGAGGTGGCCAAAGTACTAAAGTTTCAGCTTTAGCATCATTCCTTCCAAGGAAATCCCAGGGCTGATCTCCATCAGAATGTACTGGTTGGATCTCCTTGCAGTCCAAGGAATTCTCAAGAGTCTTCTTCAATACCAAAGTTCAAAAGCATCAATTCTTGGCAACTCAGACTTCTTCACAGTCCAACTCTCACTTCCATACACGACTACAGGAAAAACCATAGCCTTGACTAGACGGACCTTAGACGGCAAAGTAATGTCTCTGCTTTTGAATATACTATCTAGTTGGTCATAACTTTTCTTCCAAGGAGTAAGCGTTTTTTTTAATTTCATGACTGCAGTCACCAACTGTGGTGATTTTGGAGCCCCCCAAAATAAAGTCTAACACTTTTTCCACTGTTTCCCCATTTATTTCCCATGAAGTGATGGGGCCAGATGCCATGATCTTCGTTTTCTCAATGTTGAGCTTTAAGCCAAGGTTTTTGCTTTCCTCTTTCACTTTCATCAAGAGGCTTCTTAGTTCCTCTTCACTTTCTGCCATAAGAATTTTGTCGTTTGCATGTATGAGGTTATTGATATTTCTCCCGGCAATCTTGATTCCAGCTTGTGTTTCTTTCAGTCCAGTGTTTCTCATGATGTACTCTGCATAGAAGTTAACTAAGCAGGGTGACAATATACAGCCTTGACGTACTCCTTCTCCTATTTGGAAACATTCTGTTGTTCCATTTCCAGTTCTAACTGTTGCTTCCTGACCTGCATACAGATTTCTCAAGAGGCAGGTTAGGTGGTCTGGTATTCCCATCTCTTTCCGAATTTTCCACAGTTTATTGTGATCCACTCAGTCAAAGGCTTTGGCAGAGTCAATAAAGCAGAAATAGATGTCTTTCTGGAACTCTCTTGCCTTTTCCATGATCCAGTGGATGTTGGCAATTTGATCTCTGGTTCCTCTGCCTTTTCTAAAACCAGCTTGAACATCAGGGAGTCAACAGTTCAAGTATTGCTGAAGCCTGACTTGGAGGGTTTTTAGCATTACTTTACTAGCATGTGAGATTAGTGCAATTGTGCTGTAGTTTGAACATTTTTTGGCATTGCCTTTCTTTGGAATAGAAATGAAAACTGACCTTTTCCAGTCCTGTGGCCACTGCTGAGTTTTCCAAATTTGCTGGCATATTGAGTGCAGCACTTTCACAGCATCATCTTTCAGGATTTGAAATAGCTCCACTGGAATTCCATAACATTAACTAGCTTTGTTTGTAGTGATGCTTTCTAAGGCCCACTTGACTTCACATTTCAAGATATCTGGCTCTAGATTAGTGATCACATCATCATGATTATCTGAGTCGTGGAGATCTTTTTTGTACAGTTCTTCTGTGTATTCTTGCCACCTCTTCTTAATATATTCTGCTTCTTTTTGGTCCAGACCATTTCTGTCCTTTATTGAGCCCATCTTTGCATGAAATGTTCCCTTGGTATCTCTAATTTTCTTGAAGAGTTCTCTAGTCTTTCCCATTCTGTTGTTTTCCTCTATTTCTTTGCATTGATTACTGAAGGAGGCTTTCTTATCTCTTCTTGCTGTTCTTTGGAACTCTGCATTCAGATGCTTATATCTGTTATTTTCACCTTTGCTTTTCACTTCTCTTCTTTTCACAGCTATTTGTAAGGCCTCCCCAAACAGCCATTTTGTTTTCTGCATTTCTTTTCCATGGGGATGATCTTGATCCCTGTCTTATGTACAATGTCACGAACCTCATTCCATAGTTCATCAAGCACTGTATCTATCAGATCTAGGCCCTTAAATCTATTTCTCACTTCCACTATATAATTATAAGGGATTTGATTTAGGTGATACATGAATGGTCTAGTGGTTTTACCTGCTTTCTGGAGAAGGGAATGTCAAGCCCCTTCAGTATTCTTGCCTTGAGAACCCCATGAGCAGTATGAAAAGGCAAAATGATATGATACCAAAAGACGAACACCCCAAGTCATTAGGTGCCCAATATGCTACTGGAGATCAGTTGAAAAATGACTCCAGAAAGAATGAAGGGATGGAGCCAAAGCAAAAACAACACCCAGTGTGGATCCAATTCTGTAAAGAGCAATATTACATAGGAAGCTGAAATGTCAGGTCCTTGAATCAAGGCAAACTGCAAGTGGTCAAACTAGAAATGGGAAGGGTGAACGTAGACATTCTAGGAATCAGCAAACTAAAATGGACTGAAATGGGTGAATTTAACTCAGATGACCATTATATCTACTACTGCAGGCAGGAATCCCTCAGAAGAAATGGAGTAGCCATTATGGTCAACAAAAGATTCTGAAATGCAGTACTTGGATGCAATGCAGAATGATCTCTGTTTCTCTCCAAGGCAAATCTTTCAATATCACGGTTATCCAAGTCTATGCCCCAACCAGTAACACTGAAGAAGCTGAAGCTGAACGGTTTTATGAAGACCTAAAAGACTTTTCAGAACTAACACCCAAAAAAGATGTCCTTTTCATTATAGGGGACAGGAATGTTAAGTAGAAAATCAAGAAACACCTGAAGTAACAGGTAAATTTGGCCTTGGAATGTGAAATGAAGCATGGCAAAAACTAAAATAGTTTTATTAAGAAAATGCACTGGTCATAGCAAACACCTTCTTCCAACAACACAAGAGAAGAGTCTGCACATGGACATCACCAGATGGTCAACACCAAAATAAGTGTGATTATATATTTTGCAGCCAAAAATGGAGAAGCTCTATACAGTCCACAAAAACGAGACCAGGAGCTGACTGTGGCTCAGATCATGAACTCCTTATTACCAAATTCAGACTCAAATTGAAGAAAGTAGGGAAAACCGCTAGACCATTCAGGTACATATACATACACATGTATATATACACATGTACATATACATGTATACATATATATATACACATTAGTATATGTATGTACATATGCATATGTATGTACATATGTATATGTATGCCATGCATACATATGTGTGTATATATATGTATATATGCATATATGTATTCATGTATTCATATATATGTATATATGTGTATGTATATGTATGTATACCTATGCTTATGCATGTATATATGTTTGTGTATATGTGTATATATGTATGTGTATATTTGTATGTATATTATATATAAATATATTATAAATGTATATGTATATGTATTATACATATGTATTAAATATGTGTATATATATGTATATGTGTATATATATGGCTATATATGTGTATATATATATATATATATTTATGTGTGTGTGTGTATATATATATATATATATATATATGTATGAATTGTTGTTGCTTAGTCGCTAAGTTCTGTCTGATTCTTTTACAATCCTGTCGACTGTAACCCAAGAGGTTTCTCTGTCCATGGGATTTGCAGGCAAGAATACTGGAGTGAGTTGCCATTTCCTTCTCAAGAGTATCTTTCCAACTCAGGGACTGAACCCATATTTCCTCTATTGGCAGGTGAATTCTTTACCACTGAGCCACTGAGGAAGCCCTATATATGTCTGTATATGTGTATTTGTGTATGTGTGTGTGTGCTTGTATGTGTGCTCAGTTGCTTTGTCATGTCCAACTCTTTGTGACCAAATGGTATGTAACCCACAAAGCTCCTCTGTTCATTGTTTTTTCCAGGCAAGCAAACTGGAGAGGGTTGCCATTTTCCTCTCCAAGGATCTTCCTGACCCAGATATAAAACCTACACTCCTGTATCTCCTGCATTGGCAATCAGATTGTTTACCACTGAGCCACTTGGGAAATGCCATTTGTGTGTGTGTTTCTGTGTGTGTGCTTCTATATAATTTTTGAATTGTGGATGAGTATAACAAACCACAAGTAGAATGATAAAAATTAAAATAAACACTTTGGTAAATGTCAGATTCGTGATCTCTGAAGATAAAGATTTAGCTTTGGAATGACCAGGGACCAGGCTTGATCACTCAAGAGCTTTTGCTTAAAGGTCAACATTCAGAAAACTAAGATCATGACATCCAGTCCCTTTCCTTCATGACAAATAGATGGGGAAACAGTGGAAACAGTGTCAGATTTTATTTTGGGGGACACCAAAATCACTGCAGATGGTGATCGCAGCCATGAAATTAAAAGACACTTACTCCTTGGAAGGAAAGTTATGACTAACCTAGACAGCATATTAAAAAGCAGAGATATTACTTTGCCAACAAAGGTCCATCTAGTCAAGGCTACAGTTTTTCCAGTAGTCATGTATGGATGTGAGCGTTGGACTACAAAGAAAGCTCTGTGCCAAAGAACTGATTCTTTTGAACTGTGGTGTTGGAGAAGACTCTTGAGAGTCTCTTGGATTGCAAAGAGATCCAACCAGTCCATTCTAAAGGAGATCAGTCCTGGGTATTCATTGGAGGGACTGATTTTGAAGCTGAAACTCCAATACTTCAGCCACATGGTGTGAAGAACTGACTCATTTCAAAAGAACCTGATGCTAGGAAACATTGAAGGTGGAAGGAGAAGGGGACAACAGAGGATGAGATGGTTGGATGGCATCACCAACTCAATGGGCATGAATTTGAGTCAACTCTGGGAGTTGCTGACGGACAGGGAGGCCTGGTGTGCTTCAGTACATGCGGTCACAAAGAGTCGGACAGACTCTGCAACTCAACTGAACTGAACCAGACATATACTTTAGGATGACAGGATTAGTCAGAAGTTTCTTAAGAAGGAGAAACATGTCCTTGAGCAGGATACATTGTTATATAATCATTGGTACAGAGTTTAAGGAAGAACATATCCTTGAGCAAGATGAGTTTGTGTGTGTGTGTGTGTAATCATTAGCTCTGGTTTGTCCTTTTTGCCTCTTTGAGAACCCCAGACCCATTTCTCATCCTTGGGGATCCTGGACTTCTTATCAACCTAAGAACTGACTCTTATTTCCCCCTTTTCCTTTTAGGAGAATTATGTTGCAAAGGAAAAGGGGTGATGTTTTCATTTCATAACTACTTCCTGCTGGGATGGAGCACTGTCCCAAAATTGTTGAGGCAGCATATACTCCTAATCCTCACATTGAGAGTCTCTGATCCAGGGCCTCCAATTAATTGTTGGTGACGCTGTGGCACTCATAGGAGCTTGGACAACAACTTTAACTTAAATGCTTTTGGATGATTAGAAGCAAACCCAGTTACACAATGACAGATGCTGGGAGCAAACAATAAAAACAGAACAATAAGAATTATTATTAAGATAATTATCCACCATGGGGAGCTAGTTAATGTTTCCCATAATGAGGTGACTGAGGCTTCAGGAGTATCCATAGACGGAATCATCTTGTTCATGTGCTTAGTGAAGTGAGTAACATCAGTGCTCATATCTGGTATATATGTACAACATTGGGTATGAATAATGGCACAAGTCCCTCCTTGTGAAGCCATTAGAATATCTAAGCCCAATCTGTTTTGTAAAACCACCTTTCTAATTTGTATTTGTTCAGCATTAAGGGCTGAAATTGATATTTTGAGAATCTTATAAAGTCTGTTGAGTAAAGTTATTTAGAGCATCAACTCGTAGCATAATCATTAGTAGTTCCCAGAGGGAATGAATATTTCAGCCCGATAATCACACCAGTGAAATACAGACCTTATCCAGTGAGTTTTAAGCTGTGGCAGATTAGCAGGCTTCTCTGGAAACTCTGAAAACATGAAGTCATGAATAAAATCTAGACCTAGGCTGTATCTCCCTATCCAGCCAGGGGGAAGCCATGCCCATAGGTAAAAGTCACACATAAAGTGGGTCCCATCAGGAACAAGCCAGCATGACTGAGGGACCCAGTTCCAGTCAGTGCCTGGCCAGACAAAAGGAAGACTTGAACTTGGATTGAAACACATAGGAATGGTTACACTGCTTGTTGCTTGGGGCAAGAATCCTGATCGCTTCCAGTTGTTACAATTAACTTGTTGGCTAACTTCTGGGGATAGCTTTTTTGGTTCCCAGTACATGGAGGGGTTAGTTAGTAGATGTCCATTTTTCAGGAGTTAACCATATGACCTAATTCCATATTTGATAAAAATCAGGGAGAAAACCACCAGTTCTAGACCTATTTACCTACTTATGTGCAGTAAAATAGTCATTAAACCAAGATAATGTATGCTGCTGCTGCTGCTGCTGCTGCTGCTGCTGCTGCTGCTGCTGCTGCTGCTAAGTCACTTCAGCCGTGTCTGACTCTGTGTGATCCTATAGATGGCAGCCCATCAGGCTTCCCCATCCCTGAGATTCTCTAGGCAAGAACACTGCAGTGGGTTACCATTTCCTTCTCCAATCCATGAAAGTGAAAAGTAAAGTGAAGTAGCTCAGTCGTGTCCAACTCTTACCAACCCCATGGACTGCAGCCTACCACACTCCTCCACCCATGACTTGTACTCTTGACTTTCCAGGCAAGAGTACAAGAGTGGGTGGCCATTGCCTTCTTCGAAGGTAATGTATAATCAAAGTTAAAAGTCAGACAATAAAGTATAAGGCTTAGTTACCATGGAGTGTAAAGAAATCACAGCCTCATTTATTATTCATAAGTCTTGAACTAGTCTCCATTTATCATTTGACTTTTTTACACTCAAAATATTACATGGGCTGTTATAGGGTATTAATAGTCTTTGTTCTTTTAAATTTTCAATGATGGGTTTTAACCCTTCCTTAACCTCAGGTTTCAATGTATACTGCTTTTGATATGGAAATAGATGAGTGTCTTTTAGCTTAACAAGGATAGGAACAGTATTTTGTGCTCGACCTGCAGTTTTTCCATCAGTTCACACTCTAGGATTCACTTTTTTTTTTTTTTTTCAAATAATGGGAGAGAAAGAGCAGGCTCCATATTCATGAAACCAGAGGCTTGGTTCTAGCCTCATGCCCCAGAAGGCAGGAGGGAGACTCCAACATGATCAGAAACTCATGAGAAACAGCAGAAAGTCTCAGCTGAAGCTTAAAGGATGACTGAAATAATAGCATTTAGCTCCTCCAGATAGTCCCAATAGTGGATCAGGAAGAAAGCAGGCCAGGGCCTTCAGTGAGCACAGAGAAAGTTGCCCCAGTGTCCAAAAGAAAATCAATTGACTGCCCCCCCACCCCCCGCCCCCACACACACACAGTTATTAATACCCGGGGTTCCTCAGGTGTTATTAGGATGAGGGCTCATGTGGGGACCTCCAGGCACCTTCAGTCCTGATTGCCCTGAGAGTTCAACCCCTGAGGCCAACACCTCTGGGGGAAGTCTCTCCTCAAGTGTGGTCCTTTACAGACCAGATAGGGAGCTGGAGTGGCTTAGATGCCTGAGGGCAAACTCACTTGAGATGCCCCTCCTTTCCATAGTAATAACAAGCCTGTCCCTTTTCACCTGGGTTCCTCTGGGCATTTTTCAGCCTGTTTTAGAATGGAAATGAAAGCCATTGTTAGGGCTTCAGTCTTTCCTGGTCTTTTTCTGCCTTTTCTCCTCCTCATATTCTCTACCATAGTAAACTGTCTGAGCCAATTGCAGCAGTTTATCTAAAGACTGATTTGGCCCAAATGCCTGTTTTAGTACTTTACGGTGCATATCCTGAGCAAACGGAATGAGAAATCTCTTTTAAGATCATTACTCCCTCTGTACTTTTGGGATCAATTTCAGTAAACTTGCAGAGAGCCTCCCATAGTCGGTTAGGAGTTTCCTTTTCTCCCAGTTCTATGTCAGCCAACTTAGCGTAGTTTAAAGTCTTAGCATGTGCTCACTTGACTCCTTCAAGAATACATCTGACAAAGAAGACTCTGATCCCATCTTTGTTTAGCCATGTTATAGTCCCAGTCTAGCTCTGTTATGGGAACTACTCAGCTCCCAGTGAAGAGGAGGACTATTTTATGTTCCCTATTTCCACTTGTCTCACATTCAAGCCATATCCAAAAGCAATAGCTTCCCCCAAAGCTTGAGTTCTTGAATGAGAAGTCAGTGTCTGTTCCAAGACATATGTTACATCTGTCCATGTAAGGTCATAAAGTAAAGTTAGTCCCATAAAGGCTTCTATGTATTTTTAAAATCCTCGACTGCAGTTGAGACTGTTTGAATTTCTACTGAGACTGAGGCGACCCCTTCTGGAAGGGTGCCCTGATTCTCAGTCTCCTCAATTGGAAGCCCCAGATATAGGGAAAAGTAAGAGGATAGGAGGGGGCTGACGATTTCACACCCAAATCTGTGCAAGTTGACATGTCTCGTAGAGAGAAAAAGAGCAACACATATAGCACTTCTACCCATTTCCTTTATTTTCTACAGAATCAGTTTAATTGTAAAACTATTATAATTAAGTTACCCTTCAACTGGCCAGTGTTACCCTTCTTCCAAAGGATACTGTGGCCATTCAGTATCACAGAAGATCAGGCATGTCTCTGGGGGTCAAACTTGCCCCATTAAAAAAAAAAAAAAAAAAAGAAAAAAAAACCTTAAAGGAGTAGTTCATGGAACTGCTAGCTCCCATCTGTAACAGATAAAAAAAGTGGCATCCACAGCCATGGATTTTTTTTTTCCCCTGCAGGTGTCCCTCCCTGCTTTAGATGGGGGTGGAGAAAAACTTTCCAGTGAAGCTTTTCTTTCCTAGTCTGACTTAGTCTGTCCCTTACTGACACAGACACCTTACTCATTCCCATCAGCCCACTTCTTCTATCATTGAGGCAGGACAGAGATGCACCAGAGGTAGACTTGATGGCATCCCAAATTGACTTCCTCACAGGCAGTATTTCTAAACAGTTATAATGAGGGTTGAAGTTTCAACAAATGCATTTGTAGGTGGCACCATTCAGTCCATGGGATATACTTTGACAGTTTTGGAGATCCCAATGTGATGTCGAAGTAGATTCAACTTTCAGCACATTCCTGAAAGAGGGAGAAATGCCTCAAGAAACATGCACCCCCTAGGCCGTGTAAGACCAGAAACGTATTTTGTTAGTTCCTGGAGTGAATCCCAAGTGGCAATAGGGATTTTTTTTTTTTTTTTTTAACTCTCTGCTTCTCTATCCTCCATTCCTGCCCCAAGGTTTTGGTTCTGTTTCAGGTCTATAGACAAGATGCTTTTGGCTCTGATTTGGGAATGGATAATGGGAAATAGATGGTGAAAGAGTGGAAACAGTGTCAGACTTAATTTTGGGGGGCTCCAAAATCACTGCAGATAGTGACTGCAGCCATGAAATTAAAATATGCTTACTCCTTGGAAGGAAAGCTATGATCAACCTAGAAAGCATATTTAAAAGCAGAGACATTACTTTGTAGACTAAGGTCCGTCTAGTCAAGGCTTTGGTTTTCCAGTAGTGATGTATGGATGTGAGAATTGGACTATGAAGAAGGCTGAGCAGCGACAAATTGATGCTTTTGAACTGTGTTGTTGTACCGTGTTGTTGAACTGTGTTGGACTGCAAGGAAATCCAACCAGTCCATTCTGAAGGAGATCAGCCCTGGGATTTCTTTGGAAGGAATGATGCAAAAGCTGAAACTCCAGTACTTTCACCACCTCATGCGAAGAGTTGACTCATTGGAAAAGACTCTGAGGCTGGGAGGGATTGGGGCAGGAGGAGAAGGGGATGACAGAGAAAAAGATGGCTGGATGACATCATTGACTCAATGAATGTGTATCTGAGTGAACTCTGGGAGTTGGTGAGGGACAGGGAGGCCTGGCGTGCTGTGATTCATGAAGTCACAAAGAGTCGGACATGACTGAGTGACTGAACTGAATAATGTATTACTCATAGCAATGATTAGGAGTCTTGCTTTATGGTGTAAACATGTAGGAGGATGCTGATATTTTTTTCTCTACTACATGAAATACAATGGAGAATTGGGTTAACAGTCTTGTTTGTCTATTTAGGAACTCAAGTAAATTACATAAATATTTCATGCACACCATGAAGGAGGTCAGTTCTCTGAGCTATGAACTTGCTCTGCTCTAAACTATTAATACAGACTCTGGAACTTGGATTACAACAGGGAAGAGAGTCTTAGGATGCTGGCAGAAAAAAATTTACCAGAAATGTCTAACAATCGATACCTCAAGAAATAAATTTATACCTATAGACTTACAATATGAAGCTGCTTGGACAACTCTCAGCATGAGATCAAGTCAAAATTTCCAAAACTCTTGTTAGTGGTTCCAAACCAGTAAGCATATGGCACTTGCCAATGTCTGGGGACAATCCTGGTTGTCACAGAGGGGAAAAAGTGCTAGTGGCATCTACTAAGAAGAGGACAGAGGTGCTACTAAACACCCTACAAGGCAAAGACAGTGCCCACAACAATTAATCATCTGTCCCAAAATAACAGTAGTGTCAAGGTTTAGTTATTGATTAGATTTATTTTTTTAATTGTGTAAGGAAGTACTGATGTTAACTTATAAAAATGCAATTTTTTTAAAAATCGTGGTAAATATACATAACCAAAAATTTATGATTTTAAGTGTATAATTCAGTGACATTAAGTACATTCACACTGCTATGCAATCATCACTACTTACCTCCAGAACTTCTTCATCTTCCCAAACTCAAACTCCTTTTACCTTAAACAATAACTCCTCTCTCCTTCCTCCCCCAGACTCCAGCAACAAGCATCCTGCTTTCTGTCTCTATGAATTTTGACTATCCTAAGTACCTCATATAAGTGACTCTATAGGGTATTTATCCTTCTGTGACTGACATACCAATTATCATAATGTCTTCAAAGTTCATCAATTTTGTAGCATTAGAATTTCCTTCCGTTTTAAAGCTTAAAAATACCCCATGCTTTGTATACCACATTTTGTTTATCCATTCACCTATCAATAGACATTTGGGTTGTTATCATCTTTTGGCTATTGTGAACAATGTTTCTGTAAACATGAGTGTTCAAGTCCCTACTTCCAGTACTTTTGAGTATATACCTATAACTGGAATTTCTCCATCATATGGTGATTCTGTGTTTAATTTTCTACACAGCAGATTCACCATTTTACACCCCCTCCAGTAATACACAAGGATTCCAGTGTCTCCACATCTTTGCCAATACTTCTAATGAGTGTGTAGTGATCTCACACAGGGGTTTGGTTTGTATTTCCCTACCAGTCAGTGATGTGGAGCATCTTTTCATATGCTTATTGGCCTTTTTGCATCTTATTTGGATAAATATCTATTGAAGTATTTTGCCCATTTTTAAATCAGGAAGTTTTAATTGTTGTTGTTAAGTTGTAGGAATTCTTTATAATTCTGAATATTAACCCATTATCAGATATATGGTTTGCATATATTTTCTCCCAATCTTTGGGTTGCCTTTTCCCTCTGTTGATAGTGTACTTTGAAATGCATAAAACTAATTTTGATTAAGTACAATTTGTGTATGTTTTCTTTTGTTGCTGTGCTTTCTGTGGCATAGCAAAGAAATTGTGTCAAAGCTAATGTTATGAAGGTTTTTCCAGTTTTCTTCTGACAGTATTATAGTTTTAGCTCTTACAATTAAATATATGATTCATTTTGAGTAGATTTTTTGTATATGTTGTAAGATAAGAGTACAAGTTCAATGTTTTGCATAAGGATATCCAGTTTTCTCAGCACAATTTGTTCAGGAGTCTGTCTTTGCTGTATTGAACGGTCTTGGCATCCTTGGACAAAGGCTTATATATGTGAAAATTTTTATTTGGGAGCTCTTTTTTTTTTTTTTTTCCCTTTGTCCTTTTTATTTATTTTTTTTCCAGATTTTAGTTTTTTATTTTTTAAATTTTAAGATCTTTAATTCTTACATGTGTTCCCAAGCATGAACCCCCCTCCCACCTCCCTCCCCATAACATGACCCAAAGAGATATTTGGGAGCTCTTTATTCTATGTCATTTGTATATGTGTAAGTCTTTATGCCAGTATATTTTATATATATATTACTGTAGCTTTGTAATAAGTTTTGAAATCTGGAATTATGAGTCTTCAACTTTGTTTTCGTTGGCTATTCAGGGTACCTTGAATTTTAAGATAAGTTTTTCTATTAAAAAAAAAATGGGATTTTGAAAAGGATTTCACTGAAGATGCAGATCACTTTGAATAGTATTGCTTCTCAGGTGTAGTGGTAAAGAAACCACCTTCGATGTGGGAGACTGGGGTTCAATCCCTGGGTTGGGAAGATCTCCTGGGGTGAAAAATGGCAACCCACTCTAGCATTCTTGCCCAGAAAATTCCATGAAGAGAGGAGACTGGTGGCCTACAGTCCGTGGGGTGGCAAAGATTTGGACACATCCAAGCATCTGCACATTGGATAGTATTGACATTTTATAACATAAAATCGTTTTAATTTGTGAATAAATAATGACTTCCCATTTTTTAGTGTATTCTTTAATTTCTTTTAAGGAATGTTTCACAGTTTTCAGGGTACAAGAATTTTGCCTCCTTAATTATTTATCCCTAAGTATTTTATTTTTTCTGATGCTATTGTAAGGAGAATTGTTTTCTTTATTTCCTCTTTGGAATGTCATCGTTTTTGTATAGAAATGCGACTGATTTTTTTACAATGATTTTGTATCCTGTAACTTTGCTGAATTTATTTATTAGTTCTGACAAGTTTTATGTATAATATTTTGGGTTTTCTGCATATATGATCCTGCCATCTGTGAACAGATATAATTTTATTTCTGCAAGAAATTGCAACAGATGAGCATCCTTTTCTTGTTCCTGATCTTAACAAAGACAGATTTCAATCTTTCACCATTGGATATGAAAGTTTTCTTATGCAGCCTTTATTATGTTGAGGAAATTTCTTTCCATTTCTAGTTTACTGACTCTTTTTTTAAATCATAAAATGGTGCTATACACAAAAATAAATGCAAAATGGGTTAAAGATATAAGATGAGAAACTATAAAACTCCCAGAGGAAAACATAGGCAAAACACTCTCCAATACACGGGGATTATCCAGAGAGATGATATGGGGTGGGAGGTAGGAGGTGGATTCATGATTGGAAAATCATGTACACCCATGGCTGATTCATGTCAATGTATGGCAAAACAATGTATTGTAAAGCAAAATAAAATATACATAAATTTTTTTTTAAAAGTAAAAAAAATAAAGAAAAGTCACAAACAAACAAACAAAAAATCACAGCAGGATCTTCTATGTCCCCACCTCCCAGAATATTGGAAATAAAAGCAAAAATAAACCAATGGGACCTAATTGAAATTAAAAGCCTTTGCACAACAAAGGAAACTATAAGCAAGGTGAAAATACAGCCTTTGGAATGGAAGAAAATAAAACAACAAACAAAGCAACTGACAAATAATTAAACTCAAAAATACACAAGCAACTCCTGCAGCTCAATTCCAGGAAAATAAACGACCCAATCAAAACGTGGGCCAAAAAACTAAACAGATATTTCATCAAAGAAGACATAGAGATGGCTAACAAACACATGAAAAGATGCTCAACATCACTCATTATTAGAGAAATGCAAATCAAAACCACAATGAGGTACCATTTCATGCCAGTCAGATTGGCTACAATCCAAATATCTACAAGCAATAAATGCTGGAGAGGGTGTGGAGAAAAGGGAAGCCTCTTACACAGTTGGTGGGAATGAAAACTAGTACTGCCACTATGGAGAACAGTGTGGAGATTCCTTAAACAACTGGGAATAGAACTGCCATATGATCCAGAAATCCCACTACTGGGCATACACACCAAGGAAATAAGAATTGAAAGAGACATGTGTACCCCAATGTTCATTGCAACACTGTTTCTAATAGCCAGGACATGGAAGCAATGTAGATGTCCATCAGCACACAAATGGATAAGAAAGCTGTAGTACATATACACAGTGGACTATTACTCAGCCATTAAAAAGAGTACATTTGAATCCGTTCTAATGAGGTGGATGAAACTGGAGCCTATTATACAGAGTGAAGTTAGCCAGAAAGAAAAACACCAATACAGTATACTAACACATATATATGGAATTTAGAAAGATGATAATGATAACCCTGTATGCGAGACAGAAAAAGAGACACAGATGTATAGAACAGTCTTTTGGACTCTGTGGGAGAGGGCAAGCATGGGGTGATTTGGGAGAATGGCATTGAAACATGTATATTATCATATATGAAATGAATCACCAGTCCAGGTTCGATGCACGTTACAGGGTGCTGGGGGCTGATGCACTGGGATGACCCAGAGGGATGGGATGGGAGGGAGGTGTGAGGGGGATTCAGGATGGGGAACACATGTACACCCGTGGTGGATTCATGTCAGTGTATGGCAAAACCAATATAACATTGTAAAATAAAATAAAATAAAAGGGTGTTGAATTTTGTAAAACAACAACAACAAAAAACTCTGAATCAATTACGATAATAACGTGTTTGGTTTCTTTCATTCTATTCATATTTGTTACATTAATTGATTTCCGTATGTTGAACCATCATTATATTCTGAGAGTAAACCCCACCTGGTCCCAGTGTATAATTCTGTTACAATGCTGCTAATTCAGTTTGCTAATTGAGAGTTTTACATCATATTTAAAAGTAATGGTGTGTAGTTTTTTTTTTTTTTTTTTTTTCTTATAATATTTTTATCTGGCTTTGGTATCAGAGACATGGTGCTTTCACAGAACAAGTGAAGAAGTGTTTACTCCTCTTCAGTAGTTTGACGCATGTTACTGGATGCTTGGAGCTGGAGCACTGGGGTGACCCAGAGGATTGGTAAGGGAAGGGAGGAGGGAGAGGGGTTCAGGATGGGGAACACCTGTACATCTGTGGCAGATTCATGTTGATGTAAGGCAAAATCAATACAATATTGTAATTAACCTCCAATTAAAATAAGTAAATTTATATTTAAAAATTTTAAAAGAAGAATTTGAGAAAGATTTGTAGAAATCCCAAGAGAAGCAATATGATCCAGGGCTTTTTGTGTTGGGAAATTTTAAATTAACGATATAATGTCCTTACTAGATACAGGTGTATTTAGGTATTCATGATTCAATCTTAGTAGGTTGTGTGTTTCTAGGAATTTGTAAATCTTATCTAAGCTATTCTTTTTTTTTTTTTTTTGGCCTGTAATTGTTCCTATTACTTTCTTATATTCCTTTATTATATTTCTATAAATTAGAAATAATGGCTCCATTTTCATTTATGTTTGTAGTAATTTGACTTTTCTTCTCTTTCACTGTTCCTCCTAGTCAATTTTGTTAAAGACTTCTAAATTTTGCTAATACTTTTAAGAACCAAATTTTGGTTTCACTGATCTTTTTATTCCATTGCTTTTCTATTCTCTATCTCATTTGTCTCCACTCTGACCTTTTTCCTTCCTTTTGCTAGCTCATGGTTTAATATTTTCTTCTTTTTTCTCAATTGTAAAATTAGGTTGTTGAATTGAAGTCCTTCTTTTTATATGTGTTTACAAGAGCACATTTCCCTTTTAGCACTGTTTCTGCTACCTCACTTAAGTTTTGACCTAACCTAATTATGTTTTGTTTTTTATTTTCATTTGTTGCAAGGTATTTTCTAATTTAGCTTATAATTTTTTTCTTTGACTTACTGGCTATTTGAGAGCATAATTTCCATATATCTGTATATTTTCCAATTTTCATTATGTTATTGACTTCTGGCTTTATTTTATTGTAATCAGAAAAGATATTTTATATGTGGTTTAACAGAAATAGATATAAAATAATTTTACTAGTTCAGTTCAGTTCAGTTCAGTCACTCAGTCTTGTTGGACTCTTTGTGACCCCATGAATCGCAGCACACCAGGCCTCCCTGTCCATCACCATCACCCGGAGTTCACTCAGAGTTGCATCTATCGAGTCAGTGAAGCCATCCAGCCATCTCAACCTCGGTCGTCCCCTTGTCCTCCTGCCCTCAATTCCTCCAAGTGTCAAAGTCTTCTCCAATTAGTCAACTCTTCGCATGAGGCGGCTGAAGTACAGGAGTTTCTGCTTTAGCATCATTCCTTCCAAAGAAGTCCCAGGGTTGATCTCCTTCAGAATGGACCGGTTGGATCTATTTGCAGTCCAAGGGACTCTCAAGAGTCTTCTCCAAGACCATAGTTCAAAATCATCAATTCTTCGATGCTCAGCCTTCTTCACAGTCCAACTATCACATCCATACATAATTACGGGAAAAACCATAGCCTTGACTAGACAGACCTTAGTCGGCAAAGTAATATCTCTGCTTTTGAATATACTATCTAGGTCATAACTTTTCTTCCAAGGAGTAAGCGTCTTGTAAATTCATGGCTGCAGTCACTATTTGCAGTGATTTTGGAGACCAAGAAAATAAAGTCTGACACTGTTTCCACTGTTTCTCCCTCTATTTCCCATGGAGTGATGGGACCAGATGCCATGATCTTCGTTTTCTGAATGTTGAATATTAAGTCAACTTTTTCACCCTCCTCTTTGACTTTCATCAAGAGGCTTTTTAGTTCCTCTTCACTTTCTGCCATAAGGGTGATGTCATCTGCATATCTGAGGTTATTGATATATCTCCCAGCAATCTTGATTCTGGCTTGTGTTTCTTCCAGACCAGTGTTACTCGTGATGTACTCTGCATATAAGTTAAATAAGCAAGGTGACGATATACAGCTTTGACGCACTCCTCTTCCGATTTGGAACCAGTCTGTCGTTCAATTTCCAGTTCAAACTGTTGCTTCTTGACCTGCATGCAGATTTCTCAAGAAGCAGGTTAGGTGGTCTGTTATTCCTATCTCTTTCAGAATTTTCCACAGTATATTGTGATTCACACAGTCAAAGTCTTTGGCATAGTCAATAAAGCAGAAATAGATGTCTTTCTGGAACTCTTTTGCTTTTCCATGATCCAGTAGACGTTGGCAATTTGATCTCTGGTTCCTCTGCCTTTTCTAAAACCAGCTTGAACATCATGGAGTTCATGGTTCACATATTGCTGAAGCCTGGCTTGGAGAATTTTCAGCATTAATTTGCTAGAGGGTGAGATGAGTGCAATTATGTGGTAGTTTGAGCATTCTTTGGCATTGACTTTGTTTGGGATTGGAATGAAAACTGACCTTTTCCAGTCCTGTGGCCACTGCTGAGTTTTCCAAATTTGCTGGCATATTGAGTGCAGCACTTTCACAGTAACACCTTTCAGGATTTGAAATAGCTCTACTGGAATAACATCACCTCCACTAGCTTTGTTTGTAATGATGCTTTCTAAGGCCCACTTGACTTCACATTCTAGGATGTCTGGCTCTAGATGAGTGATCACACCATCGTGATTATCCACATCATGAAGAAATTTTTGTGCAGTTCTTCTGTGTATTCTTGCCATCTCTTCTTAATATCTTCTGCTTCTGTTAGGTCCATTCAATTTCTATCCTTTATTGAGCCCAGCTTTACATGAAATGTTCCCTTGGTATCTCTAATTTTCTTGAAAAGATCTCTAGTCTTTCCCATTCTGTTTTTTTCCTCTATTTCTTTGCATTGATCGTTAAAGAAGACTTTCTTGTCCCTTCTTGCTATTCTTTGAATCTCTGCATTCAGATGCTTATAACTTTCCTTTTCTCCTTGGCTTTTCCTTTTTCTGACAGATTGTGGTCCATTGGAAAAGGAAATGGCAAACCACTTCAGTATTCTTGCCTTGAGAAACCCATGAACAGAATGAAAAGGCAAAATGATAGGATACTGAAAGCGGTACTGCCCAGGTCAGAAGGTGCCCAATATGTTACTGGAGTTCAGTGGAGAAATAACTCCAGAAAGAATGAAGGTTTGGAGCCAAAGCAAACTGTGGATGTGACTGGTGATAGAAACAAGGTCCAATGCTGTTAAGAGCAATATTGCACAGGAACGTGGAATGTCAGGTCCATGAATCAAGGCAAATTGGAAGTGGTCAAACAGGAGATGGCAAGAGTGAATGTTTACATTCTAGGAATCAGTGAACTAAAATGGACTGGAATGGGTGAATTTAACTCAGATGACCATTATATCTATTACTGCAGGCAAGAATCCCTTAGAGTAAATGGAGTAACCATCATGGTCAACAGAAGTGTCCAAAATGCAGTACTCGGATGCAATCTCAAAAATGACAGAATGATCTCTGTTCGTTTCCAAGGCAAACCATTCAATATCACAGTAATCCAGATATATACCCCAACCAGTAACGCTGAAGAAGCTGAAGTTGAATGGTTCTATGAAGACCTACAAGACCTTTTAGAACTAACACCCCAAAAAGATGTTCTTTTCATTATAGAGCACTGGAATGAAAAAGTAGTAAGTCAAGAAACACCTGGAGTAACAGGTAAATTTGGCCTTGGAATGCAGAGTGAAGCAGGGCGAAGGCTAATAGAGTTTTGCAAAGAAAATGCACTGGTCATTGCAAACACCCTCTTCCAACAACAGAAGAGAAGACTCTACACATGGACA
This sequence comes from Rupicapra rupicapra, assembly GCA_963981305.1. Lineage (NCBI taxonomy): Eukaryota > Metazoa > Chordata > Mammalia > Artiodactyla > Bovidae > Rupicapra > Rupicapra rupicapra. The sequence continues at coordinate 5,808,863 of OZ022299.1, read as the reverse complement.
TTACCAGATGGTCAACACCGAAACCGGATTGATTATATTCTCTGCAGCCAAAGCGCTATAGAGGTAGCAATAACAAGACCAGTAGCTGACTGTGGCTCAGATCATGAACTCCTTATTAGCAAATTCAGACTGAAATTGAAGAAAACAGTGAAAACCGCTAGATCATTCAGGTATGACCTCAATCAAATCCCTTATGATTATACAGTGAAAGTGAGAAATAAATTTAAGGGCCTAGATCTGATAGATAGAGTGCCTGATGAACTATGGACGGAGGTTCATGACATTGTACAGGAGACAGGGATCAAGACCATCCCCATGGAAAAGAAATGCAAAAAAGCAAAATGGCTGTCTGAGGAGGCCTTGCAAATAGCTGTGAAAAAAAGAGAAGGGAAAAACCAAGGAGAAAAGAAAAGATATAAGCATCTGAGTGCAGAGTTCCAAAGAATAGCAAGAAGAGACAAGAAAGACTTCTTCAGCAATCAATTTTACAAATATCACTCACAAATTATTCTTATCCAAAGAACTTTGTCCTGCTACTGCTACAAAGTGGCTTCAGTCATTTCTGACTCTGTGTGACCCCACAGACAGCAGCCCACAAGGCTCTGCTGTTCCTGGGATTCTCCAGGTAAGAACACTGCAGTGGGTTGCCATTTCCTTCTCCAGTGCATGAAAGTGAAAAGTGAATGTGAAGTCATTGAGTCGTGTCCAACTCTCAGTGACCCCATGGACTGCAGCCTACCAGGCTCCTCTGTCCATGGGATTTTCCAGGTAAAAGTACTGGAGAGGGGTGCCATTGCCTTCTCCATAGAAAATAAAACTCCAACAGTTATTATTCCTCTATGGAACATTAACCAATTTGTATGGGATTCGGTAATCTTCTTCCAGCATTCTTTCTGTGCCTATAAATACTTCTGTATCTCCCATAACCCTTTGAACTAGCTCTCTCAGCTTACTGGTTCCTTTAGTCGTGAGTTAAATAAATCTTTGGCATTTGTTTAATCTAATAAGTAAATAACTCTAACAAAATTGGGATATAATTAGGTAAAATTAAAATGCTTACCAAAGACAGGTGTAACTTGTTCATATTTGGTGAAGAACAAAATCTGTAGAAACAAATGGGCTAAAGGAGGGGGTAAATGAGACCTCCTGCACAGCCCGAGGTCTTATACTTAGGAGCCAGAGTGTCGTCCATTTTCTGAGCCTGGAGAGAAGACAAAAGTGTTATGTGAAAGGGAACTGAGTGACAGTGACAAGTCAACTGTAGATTCTGGGGCTGCTGATATTGTTCAACATCTCATCATATTTCTTCTCAGAAACTAGGGAATTGACAACCATGCCAAAAATGACAATACCGGTCAGAAGCCAGATTAAGCCTCTCCCCAATCCTGTGCAGCCTGTGCTGCTGCCACATATAACATGTGACACACCCGGACCTTCAGCCAGTAGAGAAGACATGGCTAAAACATGGTAAGGTAGAATATGTCAACATTAACACTGGACTCTCCCAGCACAATAGCAGATATTCAAAATATATTTACTGCGGGTGATGTAGTTGACTCTATTTTGTCTCAAATAGAAAACTTTTTTTTTTTTTTTTAAGAAGACTGTTTTTTCCAAGCATATCTAAAATAAAACGTTTCTGCATGTGAAGTAAGACTTTTAACATTCACCAAAAGGAGGGCTGACTTTGGCTCCCATCCTATGGTGGGTAATTTCCAAGCCCTTGGAATGCCATACCTGGTGAGTGTCTTTATTGACCTTGGGTTTTGGACTGCACCAGAATATCTAACAATGTGTTGATGTGGGGGCTTCTGAGTCATGCAGCATCAGCTCAACCTCCAGAAGGTCTAGAGACTGAAGTCAACGACATGGAGAGCTGACCGTGGAGCCCCAGTAAAGGCTTTGGATACAAAGACTTGGATGAGCATCCCTGATTGGCAATATTTCCCTCATATAGCATCACATCATTGCTAAGAGGAGTTAGCACCATTCTTGCCTCCATAGGGGAGGAGGCTGAAAGTCTTGAGTTGGAAGCTCACCACTCTCCAAGGCTCTGCCCATACACTCCTCTAATTATCTGCTTTCAATCTACATCCTTTTGCTGTTATAAACTGTAACTATGCATATATCAGCTTTTGATGAATTCTACCTGTCCTTCTAGACAATAGCTAGGGTAAATAACTCTAACAGAAAATTAGAATATAACTAGGTCAAATAAAAAATACTTATTAAAGACAGAAGTTAACTGTTCATATTTGGAGAAGGGGAAAAATCTACAGAAAGAAATAGGCTAAAAGTGGGTAAAAGAGACCTCATGCACAGGTGGCAGTCTTAACCTTGAGAGCCAGAGTGTTACCCATTTTGTGAGCCAGGAGAGAAGGAGAAACTGGTACATGAAAGGGAGTTGAAGTCACCTAAGCATGGACTTCAGGGAGCCTTACATTTGAATTGGTGTCAAAGGGAATGTGGTTTTGTGGGCTGTGCTCCATATCTTCTGATTTTGTTGTTGCTGTTTAGTCGTTAAGTCATATCTGACTCTTTTGTGAACCCTATGGACGATAGTCAGCCAGGCTCCTCTGTCTATGTTATTTCCCAGACAAGAATACTACTGTGAGTTGCTGTTTCCTTCTCCAGACATTCTTCCCCACCTAGGGATCAAGCATGCATCTCTGCACATCTCCTGCATTGTCAGGCAGATTATTGACCACTGAATCATCTGTTCAATTCAGTTCATTTCAGTTGCTCAGTCGTGTCTGATTTTTTGCGAGCCCATGAATCACAGCACACCAGGCCTCCCTGGTCATCACCATCTCCCGGAGATCACTCAAAACACATCCATCAAGTCGGTGATGCCATACAGCCATCTCATCCTCTGTCGTCCCCTTTTCCCCATGCCCCCAATCCCTCCCAGCATCAGTCTTTTCCAGGGAGTCAGCTCTCCGCATGAGGTAGCCAGAGTACTGGAGTTTCAGCTTTAGCATCATTCCTTCCGAAGAAATCCCAGGGCTGACCTCCTTTAGAATGGACTTGTTGGACCTCCTTGCAGTCCAAGGGACCCTCAAGAGTCTTCTCCAACACTGCAGTTCAAAAGCATCAATTCTTTGGTGCTCAGCTTTCTTCACAGTCTGACTCTCACATCCATACATGACCACTAGAAATACCATAGCCTTGACTAGACGGACCTAGGTTGGCAAAGTAACGTCTCTGCTTTTTAATATCCTATCTAAGTTGGTCATAACTTTCCTTCCAAGGAGTAAGCATCTTTTAATTTCATGGCTGCAGTCACCATCTGCAGTGATTTTGGAGCCCCCCAAAATAAAGTCTGACACTGTTTCCACTGTTTCCCCATCTATTTCCCATGATGTGATGGGCCCAGATGCCATGATCTTAGTTTTCTGAATGTTCAGGGAAGCCCAATTTGTTACTATAGGAGATTATATACAAGGACACAGGTCATCAAGAAATCCTGATGATAAAACATAGAAAGTAGAGAAAAAGTATCCGAAGAGCCTTCTGATCAAGATTGCGATGTTAAATTAGACTCCCTGTTGGTGGAGTTGGCGCAGTGGGGATGGGCTTAGGTATAGCAAGTTTTCATTCATTGGTCCCCAAAAATTCAGAGGCTGTTTAGATATTGGTTAATCCACATCCCATTAGTTTTAAAAACTGAGAGCACTTTGTAGCGAATATCCTGTGCACAGGTCTGTACTATAATTAACAGGGCCTCTTTGAAAAATAAAAGTGACTTTTTCTTCACCCCCACATGAAGGGCTGGGAGCAGTAAAAAGTACATCCTGGAAAAAAAACATCTTGAAAACAGGATATTGTAGTACTAATGTGACTGATGGAAAATCATCAGTGACTGTTCCAGAGCCTTGAGGGAGTTGCTGAGAAAGGGCATCACTAGTCAGAGGACTACACAAAATCATGAATGGCCTGAAGGTTTGACATTGAGAACTATGCATTTTATATTTTTATCCCAGATCTGAGATTGAAAAGAACAGATATCTCCAGAGCACAAATTAGGAAGTAGAAGTTAGCTTAAAAAGTATGTGAGGATTAGGATCTGGGCTTTTGCCTGCGAATGGCATCAGCCCCCTGATCCCTACTTTATTTCCAAGTCTTATTTTTCCTTATTCTTCCGAGTCACCACTCCCTCAGGTTCGTTCATTGTTTGGCTGGTCCTGACACACATTTATAAAATTTTAGTGAATATTTATAAGTTACTAGCGAGTGTCCCACAAGGTAGCACCCTTACTAACAGAGCTGCAGAATTAAATCCTTCATTTGGCTCATTCACATGGAAGAAGAGACTTCTATGGTGTCCAATAGTTAAGACTCTGCACTTCCACTGCAATGGAATCCACAGCCATGGATTTGATTCCTGGTCAGGGAAGTTCCACATGCTCCAAGGTGCAGCCAAAAAATAAATCCACTTCCCTTTACTCCCACATGAAAGAAGACACATTACATTCTGTGAGAACCACCTGTTATAAACCACAAAGATGGCTCTGAAGAAAACTGTGTCTATGATTCACAATAAATATGTTTCAAAATATAATTTACATGTACAAGATGTTAAAATATCAACAAAAGCACAGCACAAGATCCTGAGACCAATGGCAAGCATTACCCTTCATCCCTCGCTGTGATGTTGAAATATACTATGTGATACTCATCAGTTATGCTTTGTGACACCTCTGTCTGCAATGGATAGCTTGCCAGAAAGTCTTCTCTTGCTATTTTCTTTTCTTATACAAACCCTTTGTCTCCTTAAAGTGGAACGATGCATACAGAATATAGTGTATAAGGGCAACAATGACTCATGAATGCTTCACGATTCCTTTATTGAAGATCTTAGACTCAGATTTCACCTCAGAATGAAGAACTTTCTGGCAAATTAAAATGGGCCAGAAAAGTGATTGACTGCTCTATCAAGTAGACTATGGAAGACCCTTGCTGGGACCCAAGCACTAGTAAAGGGAATTGAAATTGCTGAGCCATGTCTGACTCTTTGTGACCCCAAGAACTGTAGCCTGTCAAGCTCCTCTGTCCATGGGATTTTCCAGGCAAGAATATTGGAGTGGGTTGCAATTTCCTTCTCCAGGGGGTCATCCCAATCCAGGGATAGAACCCATGTCTCCTGCATTGCAGGGGCACGAGTGGAGAATAAACTATATCAGCAGAGTCACTTAGCCATTAGGAACAAGGGCTCTGAAGTCAGACAGACCTGGACTGAGAACCCATCTTCTCCACCTATCTCCACTGTGTCCCAGGGGAGCCACCTGCCTATGTAACATCAGCTTTTGAACCTGAAAAATGGGAATGGTAGCAACACCTCTGTCATAGAGTTGTTGGAACATTGCACCAAGATGTACACTGAGGGGTTCACAAGACTTCTAAAGCTGTTTACTTCAGACTGGGACTTGAACCCATGTGCTGGAATTAGAACTGAGCCAAGATCCATAATCCTCCAACTGAGATCACAGACCTGGTTCCAGTTCCAAATGAAGCTCAGCTTCTTTATATCTCATCACAGAAATAATTCAGTGAGAGACAAAGTGATAGTTAACAAGTGGATTTATTCAGAGATAAACACAATCCACACGCCATCTTAGAGGGTGAGTGCAGCCTTGAAATGTGGTGTGGTTAGCTTTGATAGACTGGGTAATTCCATAGGCTAACTAGTGGGATGATTAGTTCAACTATTTTGGGGAAGGGCTGGGGATTTCCAGAGGTTGGGCCAACACCCAATTTTTGGTCTTTGATGGTCCACCTTGGAAATATTGTAATGCCTCTGTCTGTATCATTTACCTTGCTGATATGTTATAAGGAGTCTATACTGAGGATCAAGGTCTAGTCAAGTTGACTTATCTAACATTTTGGACCCATTTGGTTCGAATCAGTTTATTTATTTTTTGTGTGTCTTTTTATTTCATTTTTTATTTTGTTATTTTTTTGAATCAGTTTATATTGTGCCCTTGGGCTATGCCATTCTTTCAAAGGTTGTACCCTGCCCCCTTCCCTTCTGTTTCACTTTCATAAATGTTAGGAAATTTCATTGATTCTGGGCCTTTAAGAAAAGAGCAGAAGCATTTCAGTATAGACTATAAAGGGCACTATAAAGTGAAACAGATGAAACCTAGGTAACAGTCCTCACTCTCTAGAAAAGTAGAGAAGTCTGAGCAAGTTTTTGCTTCCTTTCATCTCATTTGGATAAGATAATAGTCTTCATAAATACTTCCTACTTAGTCAGTGTATTAAATAGAACAGGAAACCACCAGCTTCTTCAGTAGACAAACAGAAACATCTCAGGATATACTACTCAGCCAGAATGAAATAATGCTTTTTGCAGTAACATGAATGGACCTCAAGATTATCACAACATTACTGAGTACAAGCTCACTTTGCTCACTGCAAAACAGGTCAATGAATCCATGAGACTGAAGTGTTTAGGCAAGGAATACAACTTTATTTGAAAAGCCAGATGACTGAGAAGATGGTAGACTAATGTTTCAAAGTAACCATCTTGTCAAGGCCTGTGTGGATGCCAGGTTCTTTTATAAAATGAGAGAAGCTGTGAGGAACTAAACTTAAAAGAGAATACAGTGGGAGAGGTAGTAAGGAAGTAAAGAGGGGCTTCAGTCTTGCAAAATATCTCTGGGAAGGGCCAACCTTTGAAAAGGGATGTGTTATTCTCTTCTTTTCTGTAGCCATTCACAGGTAGGCAGGGTCAGATTATCTATTAGCTGAACAAAGACATTTTAACAGTCATAGTAAAGGGACAGGGTGCCTTGAAGCAGGCCATTATATGATTATAATAACAACAGCAATGAAAAGCAAGTCAAAGAAATGGTTCCAAAATGGAGTAAGAGTTGGTTTTTCTCTGCAACAACACTAAATGAAATAAATGAGATGGAGAAAGACAAATACTATATTGTTTCAGGAAGGGGGGGGGCCCTTTCAGGGCCTGAGAGTGGGCTCTTGTCTAACACTCAGAAATGAGTTGTCTAAGGAAACAAACATGCTGGAAAAGCAAGAGATTTTATTGGGAAGAAGCATCTGGGTTGAGAGCAGTAGGGTAAGAGAACCCAAGAGACTGCTTTGCCATGTGGTTTACAGTCTTGGGTTTTATGGTGATGGGATTAGTTTCCAGGTTGTCTTTGGCCAGTCATTCTGACTCAGTCCTTTCTGGTAGCACACACATTGTTTTGTTCAGCCATTTTGGATGTCAACAAGAAGGATTCTAGGAGGTGGTCAGACATGTGGTGTCTTCTTTTGACCTTTCCCAAATTCTTCTGGGAAAGAAGTAGCTTAATGGCGGTTTATTAGTTCTGTGTTTCTTACCAAAGTCTCCTGTCTTACAATAACTCACACAAATGGTTATGATGGTGCCTAGTCAGGGTGGCCAATTTCAGCCAATGTGCTTCTCCTTACAATAAGATATTGTTAGATAGTTAGAATAGGAAAAAGGAGTCCAAAATGGTGGTGACTAAAAGACAAAGAGAAAAGCCTGAAAAAAATGGAACAAAGGAAAATCTGTGGGCTGAAATGAGAACTTTAGGTGAAACGAACATGCCCATTCTTGACTAGCCCAATGTGAATAGGGAAGTCTCAAGGTGGGAAGGAGACAAATGTATAAAAGGAGGAAGCCAAGGTTGAAGCCTCCCCTTTAGGCTTGTCCTGACTTCCTGCCTTGAGGGTGTACTATCTTTGTGTGCAAAAGAACAACAACAACAAAAAAAAAACTCTAAGCTATTACTGAGCTGTAACGCTGGTCCACTATTTCAAATCTTTGTTGCAATGAGACAGAACTGAGGAAATTTTACACTCCCCTGACATACGGGTGCCGTGTCTCAGAGGTAACCTGGGTGAAATAACATCACCTTGGCCCCAGCAAGGTGGAAAACAAGTAGAGCAGCAGCCCAACTTGGTGAAAACTCACATGGTAGAAACTGAATGCAAAGGAAACCTAGAACAGCAGAAGTAACAAGAAGCCCTGTTTGCTGGAAACCAGGACAACAAAAACAAACTTGGTAGAAAGCTCATGCAACTCAGTCTCAGATTCCAGAAGACCTCTAGTTAAGGTAGGAGGTCCTTGCCCCTATGGCTGGAAGGACATATGACTAACAAAATCTTAATCCCTTTACAGTCTCCCATTTCTTATTTCCTTGTGTTATGCCCAGGTCGTAAAATCTCCCAATGACCACCAGGGAGCCAATATCCGATGCAAAAGGAAGAGAGTTTTTATTACCAAGCTTGAGCTGGGGCTCCCACTGACACCAACGCAGCGACTATAGGGAGGAGCCCCGAGCTCTGGGTTACAATGCTTATATAGGGTTTTCTCACTCGAAAAATTTGAAAAACGAGAGTTTCCAGGTTGGGAGATGTCCAATTGGCTATCTTTTGTGGAAAGGTTAGGTGTTGGGTTCTGTTTGGTTTCCATTTTCCTGTCTGGCCACAGGTTCTGATTGGTTCCCATTTCCCAGGCTGGTCACAGGTCCTGATTGGTCTGTGGGTGGTGAGGTGAGGTTAAGGGATTTCTGAGAAGCTCTTTCCCGGGAATGTTTACAAAATGGAGTTCTCTTTAACAAAATGGGGTGACTTAGGCTCTTCACTTGAACGCCCTGTGAACAGGCAGGTTGCAATGGGTGCAACTGAGGGACTCTGGCAGGGGAAACTTCCCAGTGTGCCCCAAAGGCTCCACTATCTGCTGCACCTTATTACCTGTTGCCCAAGAGGATGAGGGTTCTTCTATCCTTAACCTCCTCTGTGCCATGGATCAGACCAATGAAAATGAAATTGTGGGCACAGATCAGGTATTTAGTAGTTTCTCCAGCAAGTCATAAAGGAGTTCCTCAGCATGTTCTTCCCACTGGTTTTTCCTCCTATGCCTCACCTCCTCTCCCCATCTATGCCACTGTTTACAAAGTATTGGCAGGTCATCATCTTTCCATTTCTAAAAGTTGTTCTTAAAAACATTTCCCTGAGATTGGGACTCAAACTCACATGGCAGAGACTCTTGCTATGCTTAGTCACTCAGTCGTGTCCAACTGAGATTTGAGCCTGGCCAAAACCCATGGTGTCTCATTTCAGGACCTAATGAAGCTCAGGTTCTTGATGTCTCATTGTAAAAAGAATTCAATGAGACAGAGAAGTAGATAAGAGGTGGATTTGTTCAGATTTAGAGAGCAGCACAGTCCACAGAGTATGTACCATCACAGAGGGTGTATGCAGCGGCCATGAAATGTGGTGTGGTTAGTTATTGTGAGCTGGCTGATTTGCTAATGCGTGTTAGGATCATTCCAACAATTAAGGAACTATCTACTCCTTGGTCTTTTGACAGTGCCTTGGAACTGTCATGACACTTCTGGGTGTGTCATTTAGCTTGCAAATTGAGGATTAAGGTTTAGTTGAATTTGACTTGTCTGCAGTCAACTACAAACTGGCACTTACCAAGAACATTATCAATCACTGAACAACAAATGCATTTGCCATCTGCCTCTATGGAGATTGAACCTCATGCAGCTATAGCTGTTTACCTTCAACAACCCCTGATGGAGTTCAGGGTGGAGTGAGGCACTTTGTGCTCCAGGGAATCTGGTGAGACACTTATGGTCTCAAATCTTGCATATCCTCATATCTAGAGAAGCACTAAATCCCTTCATGGTGGCATCATATCCTCATGACTAACAAAAACCCTTTTGTAAAATGAGTGCTTCATGATATTGAACTCCCCCTTCACCAAAACCTTATATATTGACTTTCCCCCACTGCCACTTTGGAGCAGTTTCTCAGAGCTATCTGAGATGCTGCCTCCAAAACCACAGTCTTCATTCGTCCCAAATAAAAGTTAACTCTCAACTCTCAAGTTATACATCTCTTTTAATCAATACTGCCATCTTGGATGGAGAAGCCAATGACACTCCACTTCAGCACTCTTGCCTGGACAATTCCATTGATGGAGGAGCCTAGAAGGCTGCAGTCCATGGGGTCACTAAGGGTCAGACATGACTGAACGATTTAACTTTCACTTTTCTCTTTCATGCACTGGAGAAGGAAATGGCAACCCACTCCAGTGTTCTTACCTGGAGAACCCAGGGATGGGGGAATCTGGTGGGCTGCCATCTATGGGGTCTCACAGAGTCGGACACAACTGAAATGACTTAGTATCATCAGCAGCAGCTATCTTGGACTCATTTGATTTAATTGGTTTATATAATGCCCTTGTGCTATGTCATTCTATGTAAAAAGTTGTGTCCTGCCGCCTTCCCTCCTGTTTCAATCTCTTTTCTTGAGCCCCATCTGGGCCCACAATGTTGCCTCTACAATATTCTGGAGGGACAGCAAGAAAATAGTTGGCCCTTCATGAGGAAATACTGTATAATGCCCAATCCCTCTAGAGATTCAGGCCTTCATCTTCCCTGTTTCCTACAACATGTGTGTCAACAGCATCTCTCAGTGAATCTGAGAGGGTGGGTGATAGGCACACAATGCCTGCTAGAAGTCCATCTGTTGGTGGCCTCCCTTCAAGTGCAACGGGGCTTCCAAGAACAATGTTTGCCACTCTGGGAGTTAACTCTGTAGGCCACTTGGTCCAAAACCCTTACCACCCTTCTCCTAAAGCTACAGACTTATCCCTTGGATCAAATCCCCACTCTGCTTTTATGGAACATCTGGTCTGTTGTTTCATCATTTTGTGCTTAAGCCACTTACCAACTCCTACAATCATGGCATTGCCCCCTCTGTAGGCAACATCACTCCACCCAGCCTATCATTAAAATACTCTTAATGCCCATAACAGAACCAGATAACCCACTCCTGTGTCATTATTTCTGTTATTGCCTAAAGTGGGTCTATGACAATGAAATGTTTACCATTGGAAACACTTTAAACTGTTCTTATGTAGGACTAGGGGAAGAAATCAGTGACTTACATTTCCTCAGTCCAATAAGAGGATAAACGTTATGGCTATTTTACCAGATTCCCAGTCTCAGGGCACAGGCTTGGATTGCTTTACATCATGATATCTATCCCCGTCCTCTGTGGACAAACTGGCAATGTGTTAAGATTACAACCCTTTAATCCTTCCCAGCACTAGTCACACTGGAGACCTTGGGGACACCCAACTCCAGCCTGGGGATCCCAGGGTGTCAATCTGCCTTCATCTGTCTAGGGATCTTGTTCCTGGAGGTTGTCATGCCTCAACTTACTCGGGGATCTGCCAACCCAGGAGTCCAAGAAGGTCAACCTGCCTTGATATGCCTGGAGATTCAGTTTCCAGGAGGTTGTCATGCCTCAACTTGCCTAGGGATCTGCATCCTTACCCAGGGCTGCCAAGCTCTTGAGTTGCAACAGTACTTGGTAGGGTAAACTTCAGAAAGATTCACTCCTAAGGAAGTCCACCCATGGAAATAGAAGGAGGCCATTAGTTGCGGAACTTCACATGGTCTCAGCAATAATCCAGGAGCCCAACAAGAACACCTTTGCCCTTCTGGAAAGGCTAAAAGAGCCCCTCCAAAAGTTTACCAATCTGAACTTAGACTCTTACAAGGGATAGGTGATTTTAAAGGACAGATTCCTGTCTCAATATGTATCAGACATCAGGAAAAAGCTACAACAGCTGCAGCAGCAGGACCCTGCTTCCTGCTTTGATGAGATGGTCCAGACAGCCACCAATATCTTTTGTAACAGAACAGGAGAGGGAGGCAAAGGGCCAGGAAAGGGAGAAAAGGAAAGAGACAAGGCATGCCAAGATGCTGGCCACCCTCCAGGGAAGACCTATGGAAAACCCCAAATCCTTGAAGGACAAAGCACAAGGCAAATTCCTAATTTATAGACAGGCAGGACGTTGGGCCAAAAAGCGTCCAAACTGTGTCTCATAAAACAGCTTACTATAAATGCCATCATTTGGGACATTGGGTGGCACTCTGCCCTCAGGACACAAGAAACTCAAGGTCAAGTGTCAAGCCTTCCCTCAAGATGGTTTAACACGACTGAAGTTGTTGACTCCAGCCACCTCATCTGTCACAGATAACCATCACTGGCTGGAACCAAGGGTGAAACTGGATGTGACAGATCAGTCCAAGAATTTCTCGGTTGACACAGGAGCTACCTACTCTTTCCTGACCTCCTGCTCCAGAGCCTTTTACCCTCAATCCTGTACCATTTTGGATGGCAGAGGAAAAACAATTACAAAGATTCACTTCAGCGTTTCTTTGTTGCTGGAATGGATAAATATTTTCCCACCAGATTCTAGTGGTACCTGAGTGTCCTACTCTCTTATTAAGAAGAGATATTTCCCTATCTTTGAAATCTTACACCTATTTCAGTCCTGGTAGAAGATGTTTTAAAACTTCCTCTTAGGGGTAAACTATTTTCAGTAGCCACCAAATGAAACAACTCCTAAATGGGAGAGACAGTTCATGGATGTCTGATCAAAGGATCCTCACATATCAAGCGTTGCTGATGGGAAATCCAGGCCTGACTATATTCCCTTGTGAGGTTCTTAACCCAGCTACCCTCCTGCCTACCCCCAAGGGCTCTTTTCCCTTTCACTCTTGCCTAGAAATGGACCACTGCACAAAACCCTAAGAGGGATTGTCAGAAGATCCTATGTCCAATCCTGAGGAAATCTTGTACACTTATAGAAGCAACTTTGTCTTAGATGGAAAAAGAAGAGTCAGATATGCAGTAGTTTCCAATTTTGAGACCATAGAGGCTAAACCTTTGCCACCAGTTGTGTGTTGCGTGTTGTGTGTTAGTCGCTCAGTCATGCCCGACTCTTTGCGACCCCTTGGACTGCAGTCCACTAGATTTCTCTGTCCATGAAATTTTCCAGGCAAGGATACTGTAGTGGGTTGCCATTTCCTTCTCCAGGGTATCTTCCCAATCCAGGGATCGAACCCGGGTCTCCTGCACTGCAGGCAAATTCTGCCACCAATTGCTTCAGTCCAATTGGCTGACCTCATAGTCCTGACTCGAGCTTTAGAGCTGGGAAAAGGTAAAAGAATCACTATTTACGCTGACTCTGAGGATGCCTTTCTGATGCTACATGTCCATGCTGTTATTTGGAAAGAAAGATGCCACTTGAACACCCGAGGCTCTCCAATCAAATATGGTGATCAAATCTTTACATTCTTGGAAGCAGTCCATCTGCCCACTGAGGTTTCAGTCTCCCTCTGTAAAGGACACCAAAAAGGGAGCATGGAACTGGCATGAGGGAACCAAGCAGCTGATCAGGCAGCTAAGAGAGCAGCATTGCAGAACACTGAACTAATGGGGTGGCCACCTTAGTTCCACAAACTAATTTGCCATTAACTCCTTCGTATACTGAAGGTGAGACTCTTAAAGCTAAGAGTGAGGGCTTTCAGGAAGAACATATGGAGTGTTTGCCAAAAGAGGGACTCCTTTTTCTGCCTGGGAACCTCCAATTGCAGTTGGTTAACTCTTTACTTGCCACCACTAATTTAGGGGAGAAGGCCCTCCAAAGATTACTAGAAAGGTCCTTCCGAGGAACAGGCCTCCAAAGACTATAAGGCAAGTAGTCTCCTCTTGCCCCACTTGCCAATTAAACACTCAAGAAGCTCGAAGACCCCAGCTGGCCCAGCCAGTCCAATGGCATGGGACCAGGAAAAGACTGGCAGAACTGGACCCCTCTGCCCCCTCCACCTGAAGCCACTCCTCTGTTGTCCTGAGAGAGCTCTGAGTTGTCTCTAATTCAATGCAGGCCTTCATTCTTCCAGCCCTTCACAACCTCTCAAAGAGAGCCTGCGCGCTTCTCCTTCTGGCCTGCCAGGACCTGCCTTGCGGGGTCAGGGCTCTCTCCTCTCAGTGAGGGCACAGCTTCTCCAGGGAGGCAGGGAAGGTTTGTGCATGTGTTTTGATCACATAACACTGTGGTTTATTGAACTTTCCAATTATTTTTCACATGAATTGCCAAGATGTTTCTCCCACACTTAACATTTGTTTTGTTTAGTTTTTAATTTTTATTAGAATATAGTTGATTTATAATGTTGTGTTAGTTTCAGATGTATAGCAAAGTGAATCAGTTATATATTTTCATATATATATCCTTCTTTTTTCATATTTAAAATTTGAAATCCAAAATCCTTATTCATCTTGGTTGGCATTTTATTCAGTGATCTGATCTAATTCATACTTTTTATTTCATATTTTATGAATTGCAAAAATGTTCCTTGGATTTCCTCTGAGGGATTAGCTGAGCAGCACTACTTAAACACGTTGATGTGCAAGGTTGGAACGACCTGCAAGTTCTGAACTAGCACAGACATGCAGCCATCACTGTGTCTGTTTTGTGATTGTCACAAATCATTCAACAATCAAACCCAGGAGTGTTCTGGGGAGCAATGCCAGGCAGACATACAGTTTCTTAGGATCTATTATAATTTTCTTTAAAAATGCTTTTCTTACCTTTTTGTTTGATTTCTACCATTCTCAATGATTCTTCCAAATCACCAAAGAAAAGGTGGTTCCAAATGACATTTAGGAGCATCTTCAGAAGGCTCAGCTGTAGACTCTCTGGGCCTGAGGTCTGGGTGGTTTAAGCATCATGCTCTGCCCTGGGTTGTACTGTTGCCTAGAAAGGACAAGGCATAGGATGGTGAGGCAGAGGGAAACCTGATTTTCATTAAAATTTGTGAGTACTACTCAAAGAGCATAAACTGAGAAAATGGAGTACTGGAGCCTTCCCAACGCCACTGCCTTTGACACATACAGAGTTTTCCAGTCTACCAGCTGGGGTACTCAGGGACTGAATATCCCCTGAGGCCCTGGTTCCCTCAAAGGCTGAAATGGCATCCCCAGGCAGCAAGCCACCTGGAATTAGAAGGTAAATGACATCATGGCCCAATTCTGACTGAGGTTCTGTTCCGACCTCCCCAAACTTCATGCTCTGTATGACTCCCTTGCCAAGGCAGGCATCATCGTTTGCCAAATTTATAAATAGCTCCAAACACCTAGGGGCTTGGTACCCCTGGACACAAAAGGGATGTCTGTTTTTCTTCAGCGGTTGATTTGCATGAAATAAAATCAATGAACCAAGCCCATACAGAATCGAGGATTTTCAGATCAACTCCTTTTTGAAGTTAGATTTGGGGTTTTAGGACAACAGTGGTCAGCACCTGACCAGAGGTTTTCTTGGAGGTTAGGGAACTAAGTTTGGGAGATGCGTAAGAGCTGAGATACTGAAAATAAGACAACTTCCAAATAAGCTAATGGCTTGATTTCTTTCTTTCTTTCTTTTTCTCTTCTTTCTTTCTTTTCTTTTTCTTTATTTTTTAAATTTTATTTATTTATTTATTTATTTATTTATGTATGTATGTATGTATGTATGTATTTATTTATTTATTTTCCGAGAAGCTGGAACCTGAATCTCTGCTTTCTGATCTGATGTTGCTTTTAGTCTGGTCCTCTTCAGGCATTGTGGCCAGGAGGGCGACTCTGTACCATCTCACTGATGGTGGCTGAAGGTCCCGATCTGGCTTCTCAGATCCGAAAATAAAGAAACAAAGGTGGACTTTGACAAAGGTGGGGAGTTAATCTGAAGAGTAGCCTGCAGAATTGATTGATTCTAACTGTCAAAATCCCTGCACCGTGGCATTCTACACAAACTCAGGCAGCTTGTAAAGCGCCCAGGACTATGGTCTGGAACAGAAGCACTACACCCATGACAAAGTGAAGGGCCTCAAAGATGCTGAGAGTCCACTGAATGGCTGTATGGCTGGCTTGTGTGCCCATCAGGGGCTGCTTGCAGTCCAACCCACAGAACATGGCAGTTCTGGGTCCACATCACAGTTTATCATTGACCACAGCATCACAGGTGTGAACCAGAGGCGGTGGGGGAGCACTGAGTTCCAACTGCAGAGGGCAACAGAACTGGTTCTAGCCTGTCCCTTAGTCCTTAGTCCTGTGGGAAGTGAGGGCACGCCTGGGCTCAATCAGGATGGGGAGAGGTCCCCAGGGAGGATGCAGCCACCCTGCCAAGGAGTGATGCAGGAGCCAGGTGGATCCAGCTCCCAAAGAACAGGATCCTTCCATTGAGGATCTTCAAGGCCACCCCTCACAGAAACCAGAAGAAGAGTCTTGATTTCTAGATGAGCATCTTAAATTGCTTTCCTACCAGAAGATAAGACAACTGGGTTGACTGAGCAGGTGAGACCAGCAAAACTGCATGGGTGAAAGCAAACGTCATGGCTTTCCTCTCTCAGGTCCCCCATCCCCTGACTCCTCTGCTCCCACTACAGTTAACATGTGATGGCCATCCACTTAATGAACTTGGTTCCCAAACCCACACCATGGGTCCACAAAAATACCTCCCCTGGGGTCTTCCCCTTATAAACCAAGGTCCCCATAGGGTTCTGATTTCCACTCAGAGCTCAGAAACCTGCATCTGCAGACCTCAGCAAAACTACTACCTCCCCACTTCTCCTTCCAACCACCACATGGATTGAAAAAGTAGGAACAGTAGCCCCCAGCCTAGAAGGCAGAGTTCCCAGATAAAAGTGTTAGGACTCATCTTGAAGCAAAAATCAAGGTCATGAGGGAGAACAAGTGCCTGTTGTGAACAGTGTTCCGCATCTGAGTGCTCACACTTAGGATGGCTCTGAGGTCAGCTCCACAGTCCTTGCTGCCCAGGCAATGCCCAAGTAGACTCAGGAATACATCCTGGACTAGACGCCCCAGGTCTCTGCACTGGAACAAGAGCTCCTCCAGGGCAGGTGCAGTTCTGGTGATTCTAGTAGTGAGTCCAGGGTGTAGGAGTGGGAGAGGTGCTTTCCCCTTCACCACCAACAAGCAGGGCTCTGACCCTAGCTGGGGGTCCTACTAGTCAAGTCAGTTCTGGCACTCTTCGCCCAGAGAGAGCATCAGGCCTACAGGCTGAAGGTTCATCCCCACAAGACCACCCCCACTTCAGATGCCAGTCACAGGTCCAGGTTGTCACCTGTGCTTCTGACCAAATGCCTATAATTTGGAGGTTCCTAGAACCCCTTGATGGGTCGGAATTAATTTGCTAGAGCAGCTCACAGAAGTCAGAAACATTTTACTTACTAGATTCCTGGGTTTTTGTTGTTCAGTTGGCAACTTGTATCTGACTCTTTGCTGCCCTATGGACTCTAATGTACCTAAGGCCCTCAGCACATCAGCTTTCCCTTCCCTTCCACAATCTCCAAGCTTTTCTCAAGTTCAGTCCTTTGCATCAGCAATGCAATCCAACCATCTCATTCTCTGTTACTCTTTTCTCTTGCCTTCAGTTTTTCCCAGTATCAAGGTCTTTTCCAATGAGTTGGCTAAGTATTGGTGCTTAGATTCAGCATCAGTCTTTTCAATGAATATTCATGGTTAAATGCAGGAGATGCAGATGGCAAGTGAGGCATGGGGGAGGAGATGGAGCTTCTCTGCCCACCATGAGGGCACCACCCTCATCAGATCACTAACTGTTCCCCAACTTCGAAGCTTTTCAGACTCTGTCTTTTTGAGTTTTATGGAGGTTCCACTCCATAGACTCTATTGATCAAGCTGTGAGCCACTGGTGAATGAGTCAATCTCCAGCCTCTCTCCTTCCAGGAAGTCAGGGCATGGGGCTGAAGATTTCAGCCCTCTATTCATGGTTGGTTCCCCTGGCAACCATCCCCCAACTGCAGGCACTTCCAAAGGCCTCCTCACTGACATCAGCCCAGAAGTGGTGGAAAGGAGCTTTCTATGAGTAACAGGACACCTATTTCACCTTGTGGATCAGAGGTCAAGAGCCCAAGTGGAACAAAAGATGCTTCTGTGGCCCTTACTGCACAGGAAATCCCAAGGGTTTGGGGAGCTGTGAGTCAGAAACAGGGACAAAGACCAAATGAGTATTCCTCATTATGAATCACAGGGTCACAGTGTCTTTTACTCAAAGCAGCACATATTTAGTAAGCACAGAGGTGGCATTTCAATTTGGGGACCACCCCAGTCACCTTGTTCCCTATCGAGGCTATAGGAGGGATTCTAGGGACATTTATAGAAAGTCACATGTTTTGGTAAAATTTGCCAGGTGACATATTTTAACCACAGCTTTCCCAGTGCATTTCCTTTCGCATAAGATTGGGATGGCTGCTGGTATTTGGGGCCTGGCTGGTGGGATGTTGAGATAGGGATACTTAAGTTAGAGTTGGGGGTGGGGGCTTATGTACTTGGTTGTCCCCATCATCACCATTCATCCCATGGCTGGCTCTGACCCTGACCTCTTACCCTGCCCTCAGCTGACGAGCCAGGGTAACTATCTGCTGACACTTACAAGCCTCACTGAGCCCACCCCTGGGAAATATGGAGCCACAGCCTCAAAATATGTGGTGGTGGGATTTCCCTGGTGGTCCAGAGACTAAGACCTATGCTCCTAATGGAGGGTCTCCAGGTCCAATCCCTGGTCAGGGCACTAGACCTCCACATGCTGCAACTAAGAGTTCACATGCCACAACTAAAGGTCCTACGTCCTGCAACTAAGACCCAGTACAACCAAATAAAACTGGTCTTTGTGAATGTGTTAGAGATGAGTCAGTCAGCTAGTTAATATGATTATACTATTCTCCTGTATCTTATGTATTTGTGGCCTTTGTAGGCTTTTAAACTCTTAGATTTGCTGTTTTCTCATGCTAAATAATTTATTTTGAACCAATTTTTCAAAGAGTTTCTAATTCTTTTTCTCAAAGAGCCTCTTCCAAATCATGCAAGCTTCAGGCCCATGAGCCCTGTGCTGACCGTGAATTTGGTCTGGCTGGCATTCTTCCAGGGTCTAGGGGTATGACTGTGAGAAGAACAGACAAGCCCCCTGCCCCATAGGTTGCCAACACCCAGCACATGCCTAATAAATACTGTCTAAACACAACTGCACCCTGGAAAGAGTATGCCTCTTAGTGGGGCTGAGGGCTGACCCCAACTACACTCAGTGTCACTGGGACAGGTTTTCAGTACCGCTCCTTTCCCTTGAGAGTTATACATCCAGGCTGGCTGAGCTGCTCCACCTCTGCAGGGCACACAGTCTGGGAAACACTTCTGAGACATGAGCTGGGGGCAGCTGGCCAGTGGCCTGCCTTCTCCTTTGCCCTGTCCCATGACCTGAGACATTTCCTCACATATGACTTTTTGTGTTTCTTGGTTTCATCTTGTTTTTTCAAAAACTCAACTTCTACATTCAAGGCCTATCTTTTAATATGGCAGTGTTCTTGAGAATATATCTGCTGCCTTATTATTTACTTAAGAGAAATTCATAAGAGCAAAATCACAGAATAAGAAATTGTCATGGCTTTTGGTTCTACTTTACCAAGTTACTTTCTTAAAAGTCTCCAATTTACAAGCCCTCAGCTGGGCTGAGGAGAGTGTATCTCACCACTCAGTACTGAATTGGGTGTTTTCTTCTTAAATTTGGCAAATTTGATATATGGAAAGTGTCAACTCTTTGCTTAAATGCTCATGACTTTGATCACTAATAGAATTAAATATTTTCCTTGTGTATTTTTTATTTTATATTCATTTGTATTCTTTGTGCTTTTATATATTATATGAAATTATTGTTTACACATGTCCTTTGCCTGTCTTTGTGTTGATTTTTTAAAAAATGTTAATTTTCAATTTTCTTAGGTAAGATTGTATGAACCATTTCTCTAATTGTGGGGAGTATTTTCTCTACTGATTGCAGTGAGTATTTTCCCTACTGATTGTTAGAAAATGAATTTGATGGCTGGGTTCCATCAGTTCTACTGCCTCCATGGTAGATAGATGGCTGACTCTAGATCCATTCAGAGTACCAACTGGGGCATGAAGGGTAGTAGAGGATCTGACCTACAATGAGATGAGCACTGAAGTCTGCAAGGATTTGTCTGCTAGCACAGCACAGAGCTGGCACATCCCAAGGCCTCCCTCTCCAGGTGGGCAGCCACACAAGGCCTGCCTGTGCTTCCTCCAGAACCCACTTCTAAAGGATCCTTCGCATAAGGCCTTAGCGGGGCTCCTGCTGGCAGTGGTGGGAGCCAACCCCCTTAGCAGGACATAGGAAGGCTCTCCTGCTCTGGCCCTTTTCACCCTCACCTCCTCGAGCCCATGCTGTTCTCAGCCTCAGCATAAGCATTGCTGGCTGCTTCTAGTTCATTGAGGGGGAGAGAACTTTCAGCCCCAGTGTGTTTCACTGTAAGACTTCTGCTCAGCCTCCAGTGCTCAGTGCAGGCCTTGTGGCTTCAGGAAGCTTCCCTCCAGCTGCACCACCTTCATCACACTCACGATAGGGGTTCTAAGTGTCTGTCTGTCTCTGCACTTCACCGTGCACACCCAGATGCCAGGTGCTGCCTCCCCTTCTGCATTGCCCACCGCACCTGGCAGGCACCCTGTGTATTCAAATGGGCGGAAGTGGGTTGGGGGGCAGCTTGGGGTCTCTGTGGAGCTGACACTGTGGAATTGCTCTTTCAAAGTGCAAGTCATTTCACACACAAGAGGCACCATCACTGCTATGGGATATGGTAATGACTTTAGGGTCATTATTAAAATGAAAGCAGAAATCATCTGTGTTAAAATTGAAGTAGAAATCATCCACATGTCCACCCTGGACAGGCAGTTTTCGTGGAAGTTAAAACCATTGGTTAAGGATGATATTTCTCACTTGACATGAGGAATGAATATATGAAGCAAGAGTGGTGTAATTACTCTCTCATTTCACTCTTTTTCTAGAGTTTCAGCAACCACTAGATGTAAGTGCCAAGGGGACCACACCATCTGCTCATGTGATCAGATTCCTACATGGTTTGTCACCTGCAATTTTCAACTGTCGGATCCAGTGCATGCATGCTCTGCTGGGGGCTGGGGCAGTGCCAAGTCTGCTGTGCTAGATGCCCTGGGGGCTGGTGCATCTTTTTGTGTCCACCATGGTAGGTGCTGACGCTGCCCCAAGGCAACATCATTGGTTAGCAACCAGAGCCCTGCAAGCCAGCTCTGCCTGCTTCACCAGTCTCATGCCCTCGGTGAAGGCTTGGGGGATTCCCCTCAGCCTTCCAGGGATGCTCCATGGACCCAAGTCAGGGGAGAGCCCTTGCCCACCATCTCCCCACCAATGCTTTCCTAGGTGATATTTCTTTTAGGTGGCATTTCCCTAGAAGTCTTCTTTATGTCAAGACTTGAACTGCTGGTTACTGAAGTCATCCTACAAAGATGATCTCCTATTTCCAGGAGTCAGAGGGCCAAACCTGGAGGCCCAGAAAGAGAAGGCCATGCACATAGCAGCAGCATAAATCTGTGGGCCATTGTGACCCTGGCTCTATCCCAGGGTTTGTGAGTCTTTCAGCTTCTGGAGAAGCTGCTTACCAACATGTGTTGGCAGGAGTATCCTTTGGGACTTTATTAATCTGTTGCTGCCAGGTATCCTCCCTAGATTTGGGCTGCTTGGAGCCTAGCCACCTGTGCCCCAGCCCCCACAAAGGGGACTCTGATGCCAATCTCTTGAGGAACCATTGGATAGAGAGAATGAACTGGAATCTAAAGGGTCAGTACTGAAACTGTGTTCCACTCACCAGGAGCACTGCCTCACCTGGAGTGTGTTAAAAAGTGCAATCTCAAACCACCTAGGTCTACTGAATCTGGATCTTCATCTAAATAGGAGCCTTGGGCATTACTATGCACCAAAAAGAATTTAAGACACACCAACCCAACCATAGGGGAGGTAGAATTGAGATAAAGGCAAAGGAGCCCTATAAGTTTCAAAAAGAAACACAAGTCACCCTGGGGAATATAGTTGGTATTTGGAGGTAAAAAGGATTTGCTCCCAGGTTTTGAATTATCAGTCTAGGAGACAGGCAAAAGGGGTGCCTATGTCATGTGACCCACATGAATGAGCTGGGAGTGTTGTTCCCTCCAAAGTGCTCTATATTCATTGTCAAGCACAAACACACAGCTCAAAGCCTGTGGCTTTGAAATGGGTGATATTATCAAGTGGCATGAAAAGGAAAATGCAGGCAGATTTTGCTTTTCATTCCAAACTCACTTGCTTATTTGGGATAGAATACAGACATCCAATGTTGAACCTTGCATCATAAGGTCTAAGCTTGTTTGGCTGAGACCCATCCCTAGCACCATGATCATTCTTAGGGTCCATTCGAGTAAAAGACTCCAATGTCTGTGACCTCATTCCCTTCCCCTCACCACCGCCAGCCTCTGCCTCTGGGTCCTCCATGAATGCAGGATGTGTGTGTCTGCTCCCTTCCAAAACTGAGCTTCTGCACTCATGTTCACTTACCCAGAGGTTTTGGTGTGTTTGTTTTTTTTAAGATTGGGGATAATTCAGAGCTTATTTTTCTCACTGGCCCTTTTCCAATCATCTCTTCCTAGCCATCCCCATTCTGCCACCAAACAAAGCAAGTACTGTTGGATCAATTTGGAAATCGCCTTCTGAAGCTTCATTCTACCTGTGGGATTTCATTCTGTGGACACCTGCTACCAAATAAATACCTGAGCTTCCCTAGGAGAACTTTTAATAAATAATGTCTCCTCCAACTGTGCAATGGGATGCCCAATTCTTGTTAAGGCTGAAGGTGACCTGAAATAGATCCTCACTCATTTCTAAGACTAAACTGAAGATTCATCGACCTAGTGTCATTCCTTCTTGCCACATTCTGAAAAAGTATTTTCCTGATAGGGAATAAACGCTGGAAGGAGAAAAAGTGACAGTTCAGGCTTCAGTGGGACCCCAGCTGAGGCTGTTCTGTGACCCTGAGTATAGATCTCAAGGTAGCCAAATGGACCTCTGGCCATAGGGCCTTCCTGGACTCTGGATATTGTAACTTGGGGCCATTTTTTTGGACATAGTTGTCACTTACAGTAACATCCAAAACACCCAAGACCAGGACCCTCTGATCACCCTTCTTCACCTATGCTCTGGAAGAGTAAAACCAAATGGTGCCTGGAAAGAGGGCCACTCTCCCCCACCACAGCCTTCTTGATGGAGGCCTGGAGCCAAGGGTGATCGAGAGTGTGGAAGGCAAGTCTAGGGGACCAGGAATTCTCAGGCTGGGTTTTCCTTTCTCTTTAAAATAATATGGCATGTTCTTTCTCTGCAGGGAGATTCTGGGAGCAATTTTTTGCATATGAATTCAAGGAAAATAGCTTGAAGCAGTTAGGCCTTCCACTTAGGATGTCTTGCAAGGAAATAGTCTACCCACAGTCTGTAGCCAATAATAATCCTCCATTTTCTTTCCTGAATAAGGACAGTGCCCCCAGGTGAGGCGATGCTATCATAACTTCCAGGAACCATCTTTACTTCATGAATATTTGCTTTTTCTTTTCCAGGTAGGTTCTCTGTGGGGAATTCTGAAATTCAGGAGATATGCACAGAGAACAAGAAAAGAGGTGAAGAAAAGGAGATTCTGCATCTCAAGCAGCACTTTCTCTGCCTCCTTGTGGAACAAAACAGAGCCAGTTCTTCCCCCAATATTTAAGCCCCATTGCACACCCCTGCCCCAAAGGATTAAAGGATGGTTCAAAGTATTGACAGTCATGAGTGACCCCTATGCTGTGCCAAGCAGTTGGGACCTTGAGTCAGATGAATCTAGATCACAGAAACATCTGGCAATCAGTTTCTGGAATTTTGGGGTGGGAAGAGGGTTCATCTTGTGTCTGCTGGAGTGACAGTGTTAGTTGCTCAGTTGTGTTTGATTCTTTACAACCTCATGGACTGTACCCACAAGGCTCCTCTGTCCATGAATTCTCCAGGCAAAGAATGCTGGAACAGGCTGCCATTTCATTCTCCAGGGGATTTTCTCAACCCAGGGATTGAACTGCAGTCTCTTGCTTCGGCAGGGCGATTCTTTAACATGTGAGCCACCAGGGAAGCCTGTTGGGTTGAGATGCTCCCTTGGTCTTTTTCCATCCCTCTCTTTCCTACTACCGCATCTGTAACTCTCGTTTGTTCATGCACAGGAGGGAGAACTCTGACCACCCTGATCCCATATTGCACTCCAAGAAAACGTAGGCCTGCATGGGCCCAAGAAGAAGACTCACTTTTTCCGCATGCCCTGGCACATGAGGACCCAGAAGCCACAGGAAAGGTGCCTGAGGAAGTGGCAGTCACCCATGGAACCAGATCGAAGGCTGGGGGCTGCATGACCAGAATCTGCTCAAGGGAGATATCAGGAGCATCTCTGAGTTAGCCTCCCAGTGCACCAGGGAGAGGCTAATCATCAACCCTCCTGGCTTAACTTCAGCCCAAGTGAGAAGGACATGAGTAATTTTCTCTCTATGCTGCTGCTGCTAAGTCACTTCAGTCGTGTCCAACTCTGTGCAACCCCATAGATGGTAGCCCACCAGGCTCCCCCATCCCTGGGATTCTCCAGGAAAGAACACTGGAGTGGGTTGCCATTGCCTTCTCAAATGCAAGAAAGTGAAAAGTGAAAGTCAGGTCACTCAGTAATGTCCAACTTTAGTGACCCCATAGACTACAGCCCACCAGGCTCCTCCACCCATGGGATTTACCAAGCAAGAGTACTGGAGTGGGGTGCCATTGCCCTCTCCGAATTTTCTCTCTATACACCCACTCAATCACTTACCACCAAATTATTTACTCTTAGGGCAACAAATTATACTCATCCCACCTACTCAGGACACACTGCCCTGGAGGTGTTTTGCCCCCATGCCCCTGCACCCAAGGATGGGTATAAAGACAGGTAGGCAAGGGTTGAAGGGGTGGATGATGGCATGGGTGGCTGGAGGAAGTGGAGGAGAGGAGAGGTGGAAGGAGATGGGTAATGAGGAGCAAGTTTTACCTCCAGCAGGGCTCAGAGATATATATCTGGAGAATTGGAACAAGCCACCTGGGGATTAAACAGCTGGATGAAGCATCAATTATAACGTCCCTTGGCGCTGCCTCATGATATGTGACACAGGTCTTGGATTGTCCTTTATGCTGACCTGGGCAGGATACTAGTTCTCCCACTAGTGGTGGAAGGCAGGCAGCCTGGAGAGGACCACAAACCCCAGGCATTCTGCAGCATCAGTCAGCCCCTCCTCCTACGTATAATCAGCAGGGCAGACTCAATAGCTTCTGAAACCATTATAGTTTTAAGATTTTTTTGTTTCTGGATCTGAGCGATTTAATACTGATTAATGATTCATACTCAAATCCTAAAGGTAATTGTAGTCTAGGATGCCCCATTAAGTGTCCGGTAAGTAAAACAATTATTTGCTCTCAAAGTTCAGCATTAAGCAACACTGCTAGTGGAAAATACTTTTAATAACTTTATTGTCTCTGCAAAGCCAAATCAGATGGGAAAGAAAAGAATGGCTGCTTCATCAGAGGGAGAGCAACAAGATGGGGTGAAGACCTGCCTAGTAGGCCCTGCCCACAGCTGTCTTGCCAGTGTCTGGCATGTGCTAAATGCTCCATCAATGTTTGTTGAATTAAATTGACTTGAATGAAACACCCTGACGTATTTTCTTAGTGCTTGTAAGAGATTGCTAGTTAGTTATCTCTTTAAATCATTCCCTTTTCTTACATGTTTACAGAATTCCCACTTTTTGAGCACATGACTACTCAGATTAAAAACTACTTTTTTTAGTCATCCTTAAAACAATACATATTGACCAAGATTTGCCCAGTGAGAGGTAAATGGCAGTATTCACCTGGCAGCCTCCAGGAACTTTCCAAAGAAAAGGCATATCCTTTTTTTTTCCTCCTTCCCACTAGCTAAATATGTATGTGATGACTGGACCTGGGCAGCCATGTTAGACCAAAAAGTGATTATGTGAAATAAGACCCCGTAAAGCAAGAGAAGAGTTCTGGGTGTATGAGGACCTTGTGAAGTTGTGGAGCCAAACCTCCAGTTCTACGGTGTCTACTCCCACAGTTTTATAGGAAAAAATAAATACTTCTCTCTTTTGTTAAAGTCATTGATATTTTGTCGGTTATTCCAAAGTGTTGCACAATGTCTTTGATGTCCTAGAAATCCTCAGTAGTGTTTATTGAATGAACAAATGCCACAGCAATAATGTTCATTATGGAAAATAAACTAAAACGAGAAAACACAGGCAAACTATTTTCCTATAAGGATAAAGGAGAAACACTGAGACTCATTTGAGTCTTGCCTATAGCTAATAATAAATGACTTGTATTAGTTGGAGTGAAATAGCTATTTTACTAAATACCAGAATATCTTACAGTGACTTCCCTAGTATCCACCATGGGAAGTGAGCTCAACCTTGAAAAAGAACATAATTTTTCCATGAAAATGCTTTCTTTTGTCTTGAGCCCCTATTTTCTCTCAATAGTAAAAATAAATTCTTATTTTCAGACAAGCTCTGATTGTGACTATGGAAGCTTTTCATGTTTTAGGTTCAGATGTGTCTCCCCTGCTCAGCCCTGGGGAAGAGTCAAGTCTCTGGGGGACCCAGAGAAGTGCCTCAGGTGGGGACAAGAGGAGCTGGCCAAAGTCCATTTCTGACCATGTGGCCTATAAACGGGGTCCTCATTCTCAAACCTAGCACCCCCCACAGCCCTGCCGTGGTCCTGGATGCCACATCCTCAGCTCTCTAAATATCTATCCCCATCACCACCACCAGAATCATGATTCCTCCCCAGGTCCTCTGCTCTCTAAATGACTCTCCACACCACACCACAACCATGATCCTTCCACAGAACCCGTGATCTCTGAGTATCTATTCCCGCTACAGAAGAACCATGATCCTTCCCCAGGTACCCGGCTCTCTAAGTGTCTATCCCTAACCCGATCAGAACGATGTTCCTACCCCAGGTCTCTGCTCTCTGAGTGTCTATCCCCACCTCCACCTGAACCATGATCCTTCCAGGTCCCCTGATCTCTAAGTATCTACCCCCCTCTCCACAAGAACCATGATTATTTCCCAGGTACCTTTCTCTCTAAGTGACTTTCCCCATTACCATCAGAACCATGATCCTCTCCCAGGTCCCCAGCTCTGTTCACATCTATCACCACGCCCACCAGAACCATGATCCTTCCTCAAGTCCCCACCTATCTGAGTGTCTATCCTCACCCCCACTGGAACCATGATCGTTCCCCAGGTCACCGCCTCTATGAGTATCTATCCCCAACCCCACCAAACCATGATCCTTCCCCAGGTCCCTGATCTCTAAATGTCTATCCTCACCCCCACCAGAACCATGATTCTTCACCAGCTCCCTGCTCTCTAAGTGTCTATCCCCACCCTCACCAGAACCAAGACCCTTCTCCAGGTCCTGATCTCTGAGTATCTATCCCCACCCCCACCAGAACCATGATACTTGCCAGGTCCCCTGCTCTCTGAGGATCTATCCCCACACACACAACAGAAATATGAACATTCACCAAGTCCCAGCTCTCTGAGTGTCTATCGCACCCACACCGAAACCATGATCCTTCCGCACATACCTGGCTTTCTGATTACCTATCCCTATCCCCATCCTCACCAATCCCATGATCCTTCCCCAATTCACTACCTCTCTGAATATCTATACACACCCTCACCAGAACCATGAAACCTCCCCAGGTCTCTTCTCTCTGAGTATCTATCACTACCCCCACGAAAACCATGATCTTTCCCAATGTCCCTGCCTTTCTGAATGTCTATCCCCAACCCCATGAGAATCATGATCCTTCCCCAGGACAGCGCCTCTCTTGAGTATGTATCCCCAGGTACACCAGAACCATTATCCATCCCAGGTCCATGCGGCTCTGGTCTCTATCACCACCCCCACCAGAACCATGATCCTTCCCCAAGTCCCGTGCTCTTGGAGTATCTATTGCCAACCCCACCAGCACCATGATCTTTCCCCAAGTCCCCAGCTCTCTAAATGTCTATCACCACACCAACCAGAACCATGATCCTTTGCCAGGTCCCCGCCTCTCTTTGTATCAATATCCGCCCCCAACCAGAACTGTGATCCTACCCGAGGTCCCCTGTTCTCTGAGTATCTATCCCCATGCTGACCAGAACCGTGAACCTACCCCAGGTCTCAGCTCTCTGAGTGTCTTTCCCACCCCAACTGGAACCATGATCCCATCCCAAGTTCTTGTCTCTCTGAGTATCTATCCCCATGCTGACTAGTACCATGAACCTACCCCAAGTCCCAGCTCTCTGAGTGTCCATCCCTCCCCAACCATTATCATGACCTATTCCAACCCCCCCCACCCCCCATGCCCCCCGCTGAGTATCTATCCCCACCCACACAAGAACCATGTTCTTTCCCAGATCCCCAGCTCTGATTATCTATCCCCATGCTGACCAGAACTATAATCCTTCCCCAGGTCCTATCTCTCTGGGTCTATCCCCACCCCCACCAGACTATGATAATTCCCCATGTCCTTGCTCTCTGAGTGACTATCACCACCCCCACCAAAACAATGATCCTTCCCCAGGTACCCACCTCTCTGAGTGTCTATCCCCAACCCCACCAGAATGATGGTCATTGCCCAGGTCACCGCCTCTCTGAGTATCAATCACATCCCCACCATATGGGAACCATGATGCTTTCCCACGTCCCTGGTCTCTGAGTATAAATCCCCAGGCACACCAGAACCATGATCCATCCCCAGGACCCCAACTCTCTGAGTGTCTATACCCACCCCCACCAGAACCATGATCTTTCCACAGGTACCAACCTCTCTGAGTAACTATCCCTATCCTCATCAGGACCATGATCCTTCCCCAGGTCTCCTCATCAGGACCATGATCCTTCCCCAGGTCCCCGGCTCTCTAACTCTCTATACCCACCACCACTAGAACCAGATTCTTCCCCTGGTCCTGTCCTCTTTAAGTGTCTATCACCAACCCCACCAAAACCATGATCCTTCCCCAGGTCTCCAGCTCTCTAACTCTCTATACACACCACTACCAGAACTATGATCTTTCCCCAGGTCCCTGGCTCTCCTAATGTCTACTCCCAGCCCCACCATAACCAGGATCCTTCCACAGGTGCCTGTTCTCTTTCTGTCTATCGCCACCACACCAGAACCATGATCCTAACCCAGGTCCCTGCTCACAAGTGTCTATCCCCACCCTCCAACAGAACCATGAGCCTTGAACATGTCCTCCCTAAGTGTCTGTTCCCATCCCTACCAGAACCATGATCCTTCTCCAGGTCCCTGCTCTCTGAGTGTCTATCCCCACCCCCACCCCCCCACCAGAACCATGATCCTTCCTAGGGCCCAGGCTCTGAGTATCTATTCCCACCCCTAAAGAACCAGGATCCTTCCCTTTCTCTGAATATCTAGCCCACCCCCCACCAGAACCATGATCCTTCCCCAGGTCTAATGCTCACTGTCTGTCACCACACCAATCAGAACCATGAGCCTCCTGCAGGTCCCTGCTCTCTGAGTGTCTATCGACACCCCCACAATAACCACGATCCTTGCCCAGGTCATTACGTCTCTGAGGATCTATCCCCACACCCACCAGAACCATGATCCTTGCCCAAATACCCATTTCTCTGAGTATCTATCCCTACCTCCAACAGAACCATGATCCTTCCCCAGGTCCCTGCTCTCAGATTATCTATCCCCACCCCTACCAGAACAATTATCTTTCTCCAGGTGCCCTACTCACTAAGTTTCTATTGCCATCACCACAAGCACCATGATCCTTCTCTAGATCCCCTGCACATTAAGTTTCTGTCCCAACCCTGGCCTGAACGATGATCCTTCCCCAGGTCCCATGCTCTCTGCGTATCTATCCCTAACTCACCAGAGCCATGAATCTCCTCAGTTTCCCTGCTCTATGAGTGTCATTCCCCACCTCCACCGGATCAATGATGCTTCTCCAGGTCTCTACTCTCTGAGTATCTATCCCTACCTCCAACAGAACCATGATCCTTCCCCATGTCCCTGCTCTCTATCCCCACCATCACCAGAACCATGATCCTTCCCCAGGTCCTCTGCTCACTAAGTGTCTATCCCCATCTCATCCAGAAGTCTGATTGTTCTCCAGGTCACTGCCACTCTGAGCATCTATCCCCACCCCACCCCCTCCCACCTCGCCATAACCATGATCCTTCCCCAGGTCCCCTCCTCACTACTTGTCTATTCCCATTCCCACCAGAACCATGATCCTTAACCAGGTTCCCGCCTGAGTGTCTATCTGCAACCCCACGAGAACCATGATCCTTCCGCAGGTCCCCGCCTCTCTGAGTTTCTATCCCCAGCTGCACCAGAACCACGATCCTTCACCAGTTCCTCGGCAATGAGTATCTGTCCACACCCTCACCAGACCCATGATCTTCCACTGGTCCCCTGCTCTGTTAAGTGTCTATCCCCACCCCCACCATAACCATGATCCTTTCCCAGGTTCCCTCCTCAATACTTGTCTATTCTCATCCCCACCAGAACCACGATCCTTTACCAGTCTCTCGGCTCTGAGTATCTGTCCACAGCCTCACCAGAACCATGACCTACTACAGGTCCCCTGCTCTCTAGGTGTCTATACCCACCTCGACCAGAACTGTGATCCTTCCCCAGGTCCCTGCTCTCTGACTGTCTATCCCCACCCACACTATGACCGTGATCTTTCCAGAGGTCCCCTGCTCTCTGAGTATATATCCCCACCTCCACTGGCACCATGATCCTTCTCCAGGTCCCTGCTCTCTAAATATCTATCCCCACCTCCACTAGAACCATGATCCTCACCCAAGTCCCTGCTCTCAGATGTCTTCCCCCCACCCACCCACCCACCAGAACCATAACCCTTCCCATGTCCCCTGATCTCTGAGTGTCTATCCAAAATCCCACCAGAACCATGATACTTCCCCAGGTCCCCTGCTCTCTTTCCCCACCCCCATCATAACCATGATCCTTCCCCTGGTCCCTGGCTCTCTAAGTTTCTATTCCCAGCCCAACCAGACCATGATCCTTCCACAGATGCCCTGATTCTCTTAGCACCTCTTGGACCTCCTGGGGTCTCAGTGCCTTTCCCTGATCCACCCTGAACTCCATAGCCTTGGCTACACAAAGACTCTAATTAGATGCTATTCTGAGCCCTGGTTCATGCTGGTTCCTTCTTAGGGGACAGATCCCAGTGCTCAGTGGGCCCAGCAACTTATATAGGTGTCATTATGACTCATTTGGCTTGTGTGTGCTTGACACAGAATTCCTTTTTAGAGACTCACAGCTTCAGTGGCTTTCCTACTACACTGTGTGCTCAGCCACTCAGTCATGTTCAGGCTCTTCACAGTGCCACAGATAAAGGCCCACCTGTCCCCTCTGTCCACGGGATTATCCTAGCAATAATACTGGAATTGGCTGCCATTTGCTTCTCCAGAAGATATTCTCTACGCAGGCATCATACCTGCATTTCCTGTATTGGCAGACAGATTCTTTATCATCAAGCCACCTGGGAAGCCCCCACTTGCTACACTGCCATCTAATTGGAATGACTCTTTGCCCTGTAACCCAGAAAATAAGACTTTCTCCTCTCATTCTGTGGTGGAGAGATTGGGCTAAAAGGTATTCTTTCAGTTGTCATTTCTAAATAAATGTCCTGCACTCAGCTCTCCACTGTGATCCTTCTGGTTCCCTCACCCCATCCAAAGGCCAGACTCTTGTCATTTGAAATCCTTAGCTTTCAAGACACTCCCTCTGCTATAAGTTTTACAAGCCTATTTTATTTAGAATCAAGGCTAAGAGTTTGACTCCATTTTCCTTCTCTGGATTTGACCTCTAATGTTAGAAAGTAAGGTCATGGGATAGAAAGGAATACCAAGAATAATGCTGCTGCTGCTCAATCACTTCAGTTGTGTCCAACTCTGTGCGACCTGAGATGGCAGCCCACCAGGCTCCCCCATCCCTGGGATTCTCCAGGCAAGAACACTGGAGTGGATTGCCATTTCCTTCTCCAAAGAATAATAATGATCGGTTAGTATTTCAAATGGTTTATTGCTACTTACAAGAAGATCTACTAAAGGTTAGAAGGTACTCAGTGGTGAAGCCAAAGACCTGCAAAGAATCACAGATAAATCAAGTTTGCCCAGAGCTATGAATTCTGTGGATCTGCCCCATCCTGACCTTAAGTTTCTAAGCCTCTTTCCATCAGCTTTGTATTACTTGCTGCTGAAAATGACCTAACTGATACCAAGGCATTCAGTTATGGATTTGCCTTGAGGTTTTGCTTACACCATGACAAAACATCCTCTTTAAGAGGACTCACAGGAGATAATTACCTCTGGCCTCAATTTTATGAATAATTGTGCTTTTGATTGACTATCTCTTTTTTTCTCCTTGGATGCCACAAATCACTGTTGTAAAACTGTGCTAGAGATTTGTTTTAGTCAGGTCTGGTAAGACACACAGACATAGAAACATCTGTCACAAAGGAATAATTTTTTGCACTCTCACAAGTCCCTGGAAATGAGATGCAGGGCCATACAGGGAAGCCCCATGATCATCCAGGAGCCTGAGGGAGTGGGGAAAATTCAGCCAAGAACCTTTACGATGGTTTCCACAAGAAAGGTAAGGAGAGATAGAGTAAGTAGATTTAATATTGGCTAATTTGATTTTGAATAAATGAGTTTGAATAATCTCAGTGAGTTTGAGGACATAGGTGTCTGCTACCTGACCCTGGGTGATCAGGGCAGGGGGATCTTGGCCCAGAGTATGACAGTCCCTTAACCAAGAAGGGTGTGGTATTGGTTGGTTTGTATTTAAAAAGTGTCTGAAGGCCAGTTGTTTACTATCTCTGCTCAGTCATCTCCAACTCTTTGCAACTCGATGGACTGTAGCCTGCCAGGCTCCTCAGTTCATGGAATTTTTCTGGAAAGAATATTGAAATGCATTGTCATTTCTTTCTTCAGGGTATCTTCCTGACCCAGTAATCAAACACACATCTCTTGCACTTGCAAGTGGATTTTTACCACTGTGCGCCTGGAAAGCCCAGCCTTTCTCTAATTGTTTACTGTCTCTTGTCCTGGGAAGGAAGTGGTCATCACAAGGTCATCAAGGCCCCAAGACATAAAGGCACCAGAATAAAAAGACCTGCATCTCATTTCAGTACATATATATATATATATATATATATATATATATATATATATATATAATCTTTCTCTCTTGTAAAATGTTACTAAGCTCAGAATTAAATTTATGGTTCATTTATACCCACCTGTCTAATTAAACTTGCTCCTATATTTATCTTAGACTTCCACCTTCCATGGTCCTGTTGCTTTGCTTATTTGTTTTTATCTTTCATAATCTTGTATAAACTATCATAAATCTTTTATGGAACAAGAAAGTGCACCAACAAACATTTCAGTCTCTTGTAAGGACTTTCATATGAATTATTATATTAATGCAAAGTGAAAGTCACTCAGTCGTGTCCAACTCTGCAACCCAAGTCAGAATACCGGAGTGGTTAGCTGTTCCCTTCTCCAAGGGATCTTCCCAACCCAGGGATCAAAGCCATGGATCTCCCACATTTCACAGAAGATTCTTAACCAGCTGAGCCACAAGGGAAGCTAAAGATTACTGGGGTGGGTAGCCTATCCCTTCTCTAGGAGATCTTCCCAATCCAGGAATAGAACTAGAGTCTCCTCCATTCCAGATAGATTCTTTAACAACTGAACTATCAGAAAAGCCCAAGGAGAATGAAAACATACAGCAATTTTATAAGGAATCTGAACTCTACAAACATTGCCTTGCAGCTGGATCATGAACATAACTTCCTAGTGTACATGCCATGATACATATTTTTTTTAATACAGTTTATAAAAACACTTTTGCCTGCGAATTTAGCAGAAAGCTTGGCTTAAAAAGGGTTTCCTTTCTTGAAGGGCTCTCTGAGGAAATGGGAATGGCAGTGTTCCCTTCCTCTGGATAATTTCCCTATAAAAAGCAAGAGGAGGCCTTTGGATTCATCTGCTGCTGCTGCTAAGTCTCTTCAGTCGTGTCCAACTCTGTGAGACCCTATAGACGGCAGCCCACAAGGCTTCCCCATCCCTGGGATTCTCCAGGCAAGAACATTGGAGTGGGTTGCCATTTCTTTCTCCAAAGCATGAAAGTGAAAAGTGAAAGAGAAGTCGCTCAGTCATGTCCAACTCTTAGGGACTCCATGGACTGCAGCCTACCAGGCTCCTCCGTCCATTGGATTTTCCAGGCAAGAGAACTGGAGTGGGATTCCATTGCCCACTCCGTTGGATTCATCTAGTTATACATAAATCTGCTTCAGAAATAAGAACATTCTTTTCAACAGCAAACTCTTATTTGGAACACATGACTTGAAGGCTTTATAAAGCCTCAGTCATAATGATTAGCAGGTGTTGGAAGCTTTCTTGCCTGTTAGCACCTCTGCATGAACAACAGGCTCTTTAAGGCTAGCCTGACCTATCTCACATCTGAGAAAACAGGCTGGAGGCTTTAGCATTCTGCATTTAGAACCAGGATCACAACCCAGACATCTGCACCTTTAACCATACGTAGTTGCCTGGGTACCAGGGACAGCCAGAACAATTTTAGGTGAAAGTGACAGAAACCCAAATGAAACTAACTGAAGCCAAGCAAAGATGGGAAGGAAGTAAATTCTCAATGCTGATACCATGCAGGGCCCTGTGGGGCTCCCGGGCACAAGGCCTTTGTATCCCCTTTTTCTTTAATTATAGAAAACAATGTTCATTCAGCCTCCATGACCTTTCCTGAGTTACAAGAGGCAGATTCACATTGTTGTTAATCAGGGAAAGGAGGGATGGAAGACCAAGAAGAAACAAATGATCTAGAGCAGCTTTGAAGCATAGTCCTATTTCCCCATCAACAGGTACATACAACAAAATATTTGAGCTGTTTTGCAACTACCTGAAACCTTCCAGTTGGAAGAAGTTAACAATCAGTTATGGTATGCTGCCCACAAGCATGTAGACCCCAGAGAAGTTGGACCTGAAGGTCGATGATGCTGACTCTTACTTACTTTACCACCAACCCATCAGAAGAATGTCCACAAGCTGATCATGACTTCTTTGAACCGTTGCTATGCAACTTGTCACTATCTTCCTCAGGTTGGGACACTTGGTTTGAGGGCTGAGCTCACAGTGTCACCATTTGCCTGGCAAAGCAAGAAAGCCCTCCTTTTCTGCTTCCCCCAAAACTCTGTCTCCAATATTTGATTTGCCAACAGTAAACAGGGAAACTGATAT
The DNA here is from genome assembly GCA_963981305.1 of Rupicapra rupicapra. Classification (NCBI taxonomy): domain Eukaryota; kingdom Metazoa; phylum Chordata; class Mammalia; order Artiodactyla; family Bovidae; genus Rupicapra; species Rupicapra rupicapra. Next base: position 5,773,720 of record OZ022299.1, on the reverse strand, counting down.
TTTGGCATCATGACTCAAGCAATGGGAAGGGTTACAGGTATAGGCTGGGTCTTCAGACCCAAACCCAGTGCCTCCAACCTGTCTCTCTGTCTCCCAACTCCTTCTCCGGGTGTGTGGGGCCCTAGCCACACAGGACTCCCACCCAGATCTGGGATGCCCAGACCTCACAAAAGCAGCCCCATCTCTGCCCTCTGCAAACCAGCCTGAGTGAGAGATCTCCATGGACAATTTGATCATGGGTTTATCCAGGACTGAGTGCTACTTCTGGCTCATCCTGGGTCATGTGCCTGGTCGTGGTTTGTGGGTGTGGGGGAATACAATGTGATTGATAGTGCTGTGCAGCATCAAGAGCCAGTCCCCAGGAAGACAGAATGGTGTGGACAGATGCCTACCACAAAGCGTCCAGGCATCTCAGCATCCTGTGCCTGCGCAGCAGTGCCTTCTTCCTGGAGGCCTGCATAGTAGTTCTCTTGCCCCAGGGAAGCCTCCATGCTGGGAATGTCGGCACTCAGATCCTCTCACGAAGGCTGAGCAACACGGAGCGGGCAGGTGTTCTGCTAGCAGCCTCCTGCCAAGATGAGAAAGCTTCCATTACGGTGTGATGCAGGTGTGATACAGGCAGCTGCCACAAGTTGCTTAGAACCGTGAGTTTTAACATTGAACCAGAAACACATTGAGAGTATGGCTCTCCAGCTCGCCATCAGAACAGAGAGGCTAGCTGAATAGCTTTCACTAGAGTGGGCAGCTTCCAGGGTTCAGGAAGGCTGATGGAAAGCAGGCACACAGTTACAGCACAAGCCTGAATTTGCAGTGCAGAAGTGTTTTCAGTTACATATGGCTGGCCAGGGATCAGGCCACACATCTCCGTATTTCCTTCCAAATAAAAATGCCCCTAGGTGATGGAGACTTGGTTTGAAAGTCATCAAAGTCCTCCAGGACCACAGTGATATCTACTTGCCCACCTGCTTATTCCGTGGAAGAAAAGTTATGACCAACCTAGATAGCATATTCAAAAGCTGAGACATTACTTTGCCACCAAAGTCCATCTAGTCAAGGCTATGTTTTTTCCAGTAGTCATGTATGGATGTGAGAGTTGGACTGTGAAGAAAGCTGAGCACCAAAGAATTGATGCTTTTGAGCTGCGGTGTTGGAGAAGATTCTTGAGAGTCCCTAAGACTGCAAGGAGATCCAACCAGTCCATCCTGAAGGAGATCAGCCCTGGGGTTTCTTTGGAAGGAATGATGCTAAAGCTGAAATCCCAGTACTTTGGCCACCTCATGCAAAGAGTTGACTCATTGGAAACGACTGATGCTGGGAGGGATTGGGGGCAGGAGGAGAAGGGGACGACAGAAGATGAGATAGCTGGATGGCATCACTGAACTGATGAACGTGAGTCTGAGTGAACTCTGGGAGTTGGTGAAGGACAGGGAGGCCTGGCATGCTGCGATTCATAGGGTCAAAAAGGGTCGGACAGGACTGAATGACTGAACTGAACTGAACTGACCTGACCTGAAATCCCAGTGCCAGATGCTGATGTAAGGAAATGAAGCTGAGCACAGTCTATTGCATGGAATACACATGGGCCAGGAGAGATAGATCTGTGATCAGGCTTCCAATGAGGCTAGTTCTGTCCTTTGAACTCTGACGCTGGTTTCATGTGGAAACAGGGTGCCAGTCCTGGGGTGGAGCTGAGGTAGAGCTGACACTGGGGCTCTGGTCCCTGCAGATGTTCCATATGGCTCTAGAAAGAGAAACATGTATGGCTTTCCAAAACTGTGAGATGAAATTCATTGATTCTATCTGTCATGGCTACATTCAGAGGCAAAAAGTATTTCAAAATGAAAAACAAATTATTTGCAAAAAAAGCAAGGGAATCATATGTCAATAAAACCGATTGAAAAATCCAACAATATCTAACCCCCATCAGATAATCATTTTACATCTATCTGTTCGTGGTGGGAAAAGATCAGCTCCTTATATCCTGATGTTGTGTACAACCTCAGACATTAACCCAAAGCCAGGATGATATGGCTCTTGCTGAGAGTCCTGGATAACAGGGAATGCCCAAGATTTTGTTCTTTGCAGAAACCAAAACCAGACAGGGATGCTGTATTATTTTTCTTTTGTATGAAGTGCTTTTTCTCCCTACTTGTGGGACATAAGCTACACAGTGATTACAGGCCTGAATAAAGTGCTGATTTCCTCACGATGAACCTTATTTACATTTTGATTGATTTCTCCTTTTTACAGTATCATCCAAACCCTTCAAAGATGTAATTGAAATCAGTTTCACTCCTAAGAGTGATCAGGAAGTTCCTAGCGTAGTGAGGAATAGTGACTTCAACAAACATGACAAGTGTCATTTCACACTGAAGAAGTTAGATAAAGCAGGGCCCAAGTTGCTTCATTCTATTTCTTTCTTTTCTTTTTTCCTGAACACACTCTAAGACGCATCGATCTTTACCTCTGTTGATCTTGATGAAGCAGAATATCCTGAAATGTCACACAATAGAGAGGATGAACTCCTCAGGTCTGTAGGTGCCCAATATGCAAGTAGAAAATAGTGGAGAAATAGCTCCTGAAGGAATGGAGAGGCTGAGCCAAAGTGAAAACAATACCCAGCTGTGGATGTGACTGGTGATAGAAGTAAAGTCCGATGCTATAAAGAACAGTATTGAAAAAGGAACATGGTGAATTGGAAGTGGTCAAACAGGAGATGGTAAGAGTGAACATCAACATTTTAGAAATCAGTGAAATAAAATGTACTGGAATGGCTGAATTTAATTCAGATGACCATTATATCTACTACTGTGGACAAGAATCACTTAGAAGAAATGGAGTAGCCCTCATAGTCAACAAAAGTGTCTGAAATGCAGTACTTGGGGGCAATCTCATAAAAGACAGAATGATCTCTGTTCATTTACAAGGCAAACCATTCACTATCACAGTAATCCAAGTCTATGCCCCAACCACTAATGCCAAAGACAGGCTTAGCGGACATTTATAAAATATTCCTTCCAAAAGAAACATATTACAGATTGTTCTCAACTGGACCTGGAACATTCTCCATAACAGATCATATGCTAGTCCATGAAACAAATCTTAATATTTTAAGGAGATTGAAATCATATAAAGCATCTTTTTAGACCACAATGATTTAAAACTACAATAATAGTATAAAACTGTGTGTAACTACAATTACACTAAGAAAAAACTGAAAAAAAAAAAAAAAAAAAAAGAAATATGTGGAAAGTAAACACATGCTACCGAACAATCAATAGGTCAAGGAAGAAATTTAAATGTTCCATAAGACAAATGAAAATTTACAAGTTGCAGTAAAAGCAGTTCTAAGAGGAAAGGTCATAGTGGAAAATGCTTACATCAAAAAGCAAGAAAAATCTCAAACAAAAAAACAAATATTTAAATTCCAGGAAGTAGAAAGAGAAGGAAAAAATGAATTCCAATAGCCGAAGGAAGGAAAAAAAAAAAAAAAAGATTAGAGTTGAAGTAAGTAAAATAATGACCAAAAAGGAAATAGAAAAGATTAAGGAAACTAATAGTTGTGTATTTTTTTTCTTTTTATGATCAAATGTGACAAATCTTTAGATCACAAAGAACAAAAATTAAACTTAGATAGGAAAGACACTAAAACAGATCATAAAACAGTACTTATTAACAATTACACACCAAAAAATTAGATAACTTAGAATAAATTGATAAATTCCTAGAAACAAACTACCAAGACTGAATCATGAAGTAATAGAAAATGTAAAAGACTGATTACTAATTAGAAGATTGAATCAGTAAATAAAACCTCCCAAACCAAAAGTCTAGTACCATATAGCTTCATTGATGAATTGTTCCAAATATTCAAAGAGGAATTAATACTAATCCTTCTCAAACTCTTCCAAAGAACAAAAGAGGAGAAAATTCTTCCAAACTCATTTTGTTAGGCAAGCATTACCCTGCTACAAAAACCAAACAAGAATACTACAAGAAATGAAAACTGTAGGCAAATATCCCTGATGCAAAAATTCTCAGTAAAATATTATCAAACCAAATCCAAAAATACATTTAAAATACCAAAAACTGTTAATAAAGTGGAACTTATTCCAGAAAGGCAAGGTTGGCTCAATATCCACAAGTCAACAGATGTAAGGACTAAAAACCATATGAACATCTGAATAGATGAAGAAAAAAATTCACTTGACAAAATTCAGCATCTTAGAAAACAAATTTTCAACAATATAATAAAGAAGGAGTGTACATCAACATAGTAAAGACGATATATATGACATCCCCACCACTATCATACTTAACAATGAGAAGCTGAAAGCATTTCCTTTAAGATGAGGAACACATATGTAGAGTAAACACATGCTAGGATGCCCATTCTCACTACATTTATTCAACATATTGGGTTGGCCAAAAAGTATTTGTTTGCATTTTTTTTTTAAACCAACCCAATAGTCTTGGGAGTCCTAACCACAGTAATTAGACAAGAAAAAGAAACAGAAAACATTCAAAGCAGAAAGAAAGAAGTAAAACTGTCACTATTTGCAGATGACATGACACTACTTACAGAAACCCAAAAGACTCCACCAGAGGAAGAAAAAAGAAAAAAAGGTTGGTCTATAAACAGATTCAGTAAAATTCCAGGAAGTATTATTTATATACATATGAAATAGTAAGGAATATTCATATATACTGGTCTGTGTCCCCATTTTCAGCAGAGCTAACACCCTTATAAATTCATAAGTGGTAAGGAATCATCTAGGACCTTCTCTTATTCCAATATTTCTTAGACTTCATCCCTGACACAGGGAAGCAAAACTGTAAATTCTTAAGTGCTAAGAGCCCCAGGAGCATGTTTTGTTCTACTAAGATGACTCTGGGTGGGCCCTTGCATGGGACCTGTATGGGGGCTGGTAACCACAGAAAGATCAAACAATGATCAGAAGTTTGTAACTTTTGGCCCTACTCTATTATCCAGAGAAGGGAGAGGGTCTAGAAACATAGTTAATAATCAATCATGTCTATGTGAGGAAGATTCCATAATATCTCAATATTACAAAGTTTAGAAAGCTTCCAGATTGGCAATGCATCCACAATGGAAGAGTTATGCACCCTGACTTCATGAGGTCAGAAGCACCTGCACTTAACCTTTGAGCAGTTAATACCAAAAATATATAAAGAAGTCAGGATAGTAAATATCTTGTAGTAACCTATAATGGAAAATAATTTCAAAAGTAATATATATGTCTATGTATGACTAATCATAGTCCTACACATTGTCGTGTACCTGAAACATTGTAAATCAACTATACTTCAGTGAAATACATAAAAAAGAAAAAAAGAAGTCAGGGACTTACCTGGTTTTTCTGTGGCTAAGACTTTGACCTTCCAGTACATAGGGCCAGGGTTGAGACCTTGGTCAGGGAACTAGATCCCACATGCTGCAGCCAAGATTCTGCATCCTGCAACTAAAGATGCCCCATGTCAGGACTAAGACCTGAGGCAGCCAAATAAATATTTTTAAAATGACCCATAGGAGGCAGTCCTAAGATGGCAGAGGAATAGGATGGGGAAACACTTTCTTCACCATAATTCATCAAAAGAACATTTGAGCGCCAAGCAAATTCCACAGGACAACTTCTGAATGCTGGCAGAGGACATCAGGCACCCAGAAAATTAGCCCATTGTCTTCAAAAGGAGGTAGGACAAAATATAAAAGATTAAAAAAAAAACGGGACAAAAAAGGTAGGGACAGAGATCCATCCGGGAAAGGGAGTCTTAAAAAATAGAGAAGTTTCTAAACACCAGGAAACACTCTTTCTGGTGGCTCTGTGGCAAGCCTTGGAATCTCAGAGGGTAAAATAACTGGGAGGAAAAATAAATAAATAATTAAAACCCACAGATAATGTGCCTAACAACAAATCCCAGCAGCGCAAAAGCCCAGACGCTCCCATCCCCCACTAGCAAGGAGGGGAGGAACAGGGAAGAGAGGGCATCATTGCTTAGGATAAGGACTGGGCCTGAATGCCCTGAGGGCAGTCTGAGGGAAATAGCTTGCAGTAGTAACCCAAACTGTGGGATAGCTATCCCGAGATTCAGTGAAAATCACGGCCCCAGAGAGGCGTCCTATACCAAACAGCAAGCAGACTTCATTGCTAACCAAGACTTCTTGGGATTCTGGATGGTTGATATTCAAAAGGAGGGTTGCAGCCAGAGATCAGATTCCCAGAAGAGACACAGGGCACGCCTGAGAAGGCGTAACCATTGTACACCCAGAAAACTGAGCGACTGGGATGGGGGAGCAGATAAGTCGCAGCCTTCAACTGGGGGCCACTATGCGCACCAAGGACCTGGTCACTTGAACTACTCTGACCCAGGATGGGTGCAAAACTCAGGCCCATCCAAGTCTGCACCTTTGTGGAGTACCCGAGTACCTGAACCTTAGCAGCTTAAACCCAGGAATTGTATGCAAACCAGGGCCCGCATTAGACTGTTCACCACGGCAGAGCAACCTAGAGTCTAAGCAGTGTAGACTGGGAAAGCACATACGCTGTGAGCAGGGGCAAACCCAGTGTGGCTGAATCACTGTGAACACATGCCAGTGATATTTATTTGCAGTGTTCCTCCCTCTCCAAATCATGACTGGACAAGTGAGCCTAAAAAAATGTGACCACCACCGCGCCGCTTGTGTCAGAGTTGAAATTAGACACTGAAGAGACCAGCAAAGAGAAGAAGCTAAAATAAACAGAGAGAACTGCTTTGGAAGTGACAGATGCAATAGATTATAACTCTGCAGTTAGCACCGACTATATAAGAAGGGGCCTATGGACCATGAGAAGTACAAGCTGGACCAAAGAACTAACTGAAAATGAACTGACCCCACACTGTCTGCAACAGCTCCAGAGAAAATCTTAGATATATTTTTAATATTATCATTTTTTAAAATAAAATTTTATTTTATTTTAAAGTCCCCATTACTCCTTTATTTTTTATGTTTTATAATCTATTACTACCTTGCAAAATAAAAGACCCTATATTTAAAGCAAACAATATATATGTATATATATATATATATATATATATATATAATTTCTGTGACTTTGTGTTTTTTGTTTTGTTTTGCACTTTTTTTTTTTAATTTTGTATTTTTGAGAATCTAATGTCTACTCAAGATTTGTAATATCTGTTTTAATTTCATGGCTACAATCACCATCTGCAGTGACTTTGGAGCCCCCCAAAATAAAGTCTGACACTTTCCACTGTTTCCACTGTTTCCCCTGTTTCACCATCTATTTCCCATGAAGTGATGGGACCAGATGCCATGATCTTCGTTTTCTGAATGTTGAGCTTTAAGCCAACTTTTTCACTCTCCTCTTTCACTTTCATCAAGAGGATTTTTAGCTCCTCTTCACTTTCTCCTATAAGGCTGGTGTCACCTGCATATCTGAGGTTATCAATATTTCTCTCTGCAATCTTGACTCCAGCTTGTGCTTCTTCCAACCCATTGTTTCTCATGCTGTACTCTGCTGAGAAGTTAAATAAGCAGGGTGACAATATGCAGCCTTGATATACTCCTTTTCCTACTTGGGACCAGTTGTTCCATGTCCAGTTCTAACGGTTGCTTCCTAGCCTGTATATAGGTTTCTCAAGAGGCAGGTCAGGTGGTCTGGAATTCCCATCACTTTCAGAATTTTCCACTGTTTATTGTGATAGTCAAAGATTTTGGCATAGTCAATACAGCAGAAATAGATGTTTTTTTCTGGAACTCTCTTGATTTTTCCATGATCCAGAGGATGTTGGCAATTTGATATCTGGTTCCTCTGCTTTTTCTCAATCCAGCTTGAACATCTGAAAGTTCATGGTTCACGTATTGCTGAAACCTGGCTTGCAGAATTTTGAGCATGACTTTACTGGCATGTCAGATGAGTGCAATTGTGTGGTAGTTTGAACATACTTTGTCATTGCCATTGTTTGGGATTGGAATTAAAACTGATCTTTCCCAGTCCTGTGGCCACTGCTGAGGTTTCCAAATTTGCTGGCATATTGAGTGCAGCACCTATACAGCATCATCTTTCAGGATTTGAAATAGCTCAACTGGAATTATATCACATCCACTAGCTTTGTTCGTAATGATACTTGCTAAGGCCTACTTGACTTCACATTCCAGAATGTCTGGCTCTAGGTGAGTGATCACACCATCATAATTATCTGGGCGGTGAAGCTCTTTTTGTATTCTTGCCACATCTTTTTAATATCTTCTGCTTCTGTTAGGTCCATACCATTTCTGTCCTTTATAGAGCCCATCGTTCCATGTAATATTACCTTGGTATCTCTAATTTTCTTGAAGAGATCTCTAATCTTTCCCATTCTGTTGTTTTCCTCTATTTCTTTGCATGGATCACTGAGGAAGAATTCTTGTCTCTCCTTTATGTTCTTTGCAACTCTGCATTCAGATGCACATATCTTTGCTTTTCTTCTTTGCTTTTCACTTCTCTTCTTTTCACAGCTATTTGTAAGGCCTCCCCAGAAAACCATTTTACTTTTTGCATTTCTTTTCCATGGGGATGCTCCTGTACAGTGTCACGAACCTCCGTCCTTGTTCATCAGGCACTCTATCTATCAGATCTAGTCCAATAAATCTATTTCTCACTTCCACTGCATAATCATAAGGGATTTAATTTAGGTCATACCTTAATGGTCTAGTGGTTTTCCCTACTTTCTTCTATTTAAGTCTGAATTAGGCAATAAGGAGTTCGTGACATTAGCCACAGTCAGCTCCCAATTTTTTTTTTTTTTTTTTTTTTTTTGTGCATATTGAGTCTGCACACAATATGCCAGCAAATTTTGAAAACTCAGCAGTGGCCACAGGATTGGAAAAGGTCAGTTTTCATTCTGATTGTATAGAACTCCTCCATCTTTGGCTGCAAAGAATATATTCAATCTGATTTTGGTGTTGACCATATGGTGATGTCCATGTGTAGAGTCTTCTCGTCTGTTGTTGGAAGAGGGTGTTTGCTCTGAGCAGTGCGTTCTCTTGGCAAAACTGTATTAGCATTTGCCCTGATTCTTTCCATATTCCAAGGCCAAATTATCCTCTTACTCCAGGTGTTTCTTAACTTCCTACTTTTGCATTCCAGTCCCCTATAATGAAAAGAACATCTTTTTGGGTGTTCTACACGGTCTAGTTCTACAAGGTCTTATATGACTTCATAGAACCATTCAACTTCAGCTTCTTCAGCATTACTGGTTTGGGCATAGACTTGGATTACTGTAATATTGAATGGTTTGCCTTGGAAACGAACAGAAATAATACTGTCATTTTTGAGATTGCATCCAAGCACTGCCTTTCAGAGTCTTTTGTTGACCATGATGGCTAATCCATTTCTTCTGAGGAATTCCTGCCCACAGTAATAGATATAATGGTCATCTGAGTTAAATTCACCCATTTCAGTCCATTTTAGTTCACTGATTCCTAGAATGTCGACGTTCACTCTTGCCATCTCCTGTTTGACCACTTCCAATTTGCCTTGATTCATGGACCTGACATTCCAGGTTCCTATGCAATATTGCTCTTTACAACATCAGACCTTGCTTCTATCACCAGTCACATCCACAACTGGGTATTGTTTTTGCTTTCGCTCTAACCCTTCATTCTTTCTGGAGTTATTTCTCCACTGAACTCCAGTAGCATATTGGGCACCTACTGACCTGGGGAGTTCCTCTTTCAGTATCCTATCATTTTGCCCTTTCATTCTGTTCATGGGTTTCTCACGGCAGGAATACTAAAGTGGTTTGCCATTCCTTTCTCCAGTGGACCACATTCTGTCAGACCTCAGAATATTTCTGACACCTCAGGTAGGTGTTACAAGGAGGCATCAGAGGGCAAACACACTGAAACTATGCAAGGTTAGGGTAGAGGAAATTTGAGCTATAGTAATGGACAATATGTTAAAGTTTCCTGTTGTGTGGACAAAATGAGAAATGTCCTCAGAAACTAAAACAAGCAAAGCAAATTTACACATTATTTTAGAAAATCCAAATGGCTTCAGAATGAAATATAATGGTGCAGAAGAGAGAGATAACAGCTTAAGTAGATAGATGTATCCTCAAGTTATGTGAGCAACATGATGTTTCATAGGCTTTTAGGCATTCAAACTATAAATTTGAACTCTGATGGTTGGGATACCCTTACCTTTCATCCTGGTGAACTCTTGCATAGGATATTTTTATTTTGTGATAAAGTTTTTCTAATCAGTATTGTTCTATCATGTTTTGAAGAATAAGTATTTTTGTGCTTTCAACTTTCAAAGTATATTTGCATGTTGCTACATATATATATATATATATATATATATATATATATATATATATATAAAACTACACTTCTATGTTAAACAAACTCACTATCCCTCCCCAAAGGTCTCATTTATTTTATTATAATTATTAAAATTTTATTTATTTTGGTGAGGCCAAATATTCATGGATGTTCAAGGGCTTTCTCTAGCTGAGGCAAGTGGTATGGTGCACTTAATATGGTGTTTACTCTTCCCATTGCGGTGGTTTCTTTCATTGCAGAACACTGGCTGTAGTTTTGGCACATGAGCTCATGAGTTGTAGCCCATGAGCTTAGTGACACTTCAGCATGTGGAATATTCCCAGACAAGGATCACTGGGAAGCTGACTATTAACCAATGGATCACTAGGGTAGTTCTGAACAAACCCAGACTACACAGTCTAGAAGTTTGATACAGTACATATGAAACACAAGAATTACTTTTTAAGTAGATACTGTGTTGCTTTGGGAGATTCTCCTGGTGAATTACCTCCCAATGTAGGTGACCCAGGGTTGAGATATCCCTGAGTTAGGCAGATAGATCTTCTGGAGGAGAGAATGAAAAACAACCTCAGTATTCTTGCCTGAGAAATCCCACGGACAGGGGAGCCTGGTTTTCTATGGTCCATGGACATGAAAAAGGGATGGAAATGACTTAGCAACTAATCACGACCAACACCACCATGTTGTTTTGGCAGGTAAAGTAGATAGTTTGCTTAAATGACCTTTGTGTGGAATGTCTGAAAAGTAGTCAGTGCTTTTGATTATTAAAACTATGCATAACTAAAAGGCATTTTTATTTTATCATATGTAAAAATCCTTTACAATATTGACTGTAAATTTTTATAATGTATTGCAAGAGAATTTAGCCAGTCATTATATACATTTATTTAGTTCTCTTTTGAAGCCATGCCTTACAACAGTAACTGATTTCAATTAAATTCTTGCTTTGGTATCTGCCTTGAAATATATATATATATATATATATATATATATATATATATATATATATATATATATATATATATATATATATATTTCATATTTGAAAGCAGAATTTCAGTACTTTTAAATCATTTATTTAATCATTTAATATTTTCTACTACAACAACTTGCCTCTAAAAAGGGAAATGATGTTCCAATTTTCTGATTTATCAGGAAAAGAAAATAGTAAAGTTCATTGCTTTATGTATTTTTTTTTTTCATGGTTAAAATACTCTTTCTAAGGCAGACCTCCAAGTTTCAAGCTTTTCAAGCTTTTTTTTTTTTTTTTTTTTTTTAATCTATTTTGGTTTAGGGAAGAATACTGAAGTGGGTTTTAGGGCCACTCTTCCAGTGAATGTATCATAGGAGATGTTTGTTTGTTTGTTTGTTTTTGCCATCTGAATCACCAAGGAAGCCTAAAGAATACTAGAGTGAATGACATATTGCTTCTCCAGAGAATCATCCCAAACCAGAAATCTCCTCCATTGAAGCAGATTCTTAAGCAGGTGATCTACCAGCGAAGTCCTTATTTCTGCTAAAAAAGTACCAATTGTCATTCCTTATTATGTGGACTAAATGATCATATGTCATGATTAAGTAGGAGACAAACTTTCAGTAAACAGTTTCATTCTTGAAGTGAAAAACATTTTTTTCTTTGAAGAAAATTATACTATATTGATGAAAATACCCAATAAACAAAATATACTAAAATCAGAAGGGAAAAAAACACACACACACACACACACACACACACAAAAGAAAACAACACAAAAAACTCAAGGACCATAGTCTGCGAAATAGTCTTTATTCAGTTTTGACAGCAGTGTTCAGAAGACGTAGGGGCAGAGCCATTACATATATAAATTTCTTTAAAGTGGAAAATCTATCAGTGAAACATATATCGTGGTAAAAGGATCCTTTTAACCAAAAAAATACTATGTGGCAAGCAGTAATGTTAGCCTTTTCCTAGGCAAGAATCCATAATCATTAAACTTCGTACTTATCTTAACTGACTAGGAATGCACAACTCCAAAGCACAGAAATGCATCATCTTGTTTTTACATCCCGAATTTCCCAGAGGGTTCATTGATGATAGACAACTGCAGTAGATTTTGACTTCCCCATTCAAGTGGATACCCAGTAACTATTATTCATGGTTCCAGAAAAACATCTATTTCTGCTTTGTTGACTATGCCAAAGCCTTTGACTGTGTGGATCACAATAAACTGCGGAAAATTCTGAAAGAGATGGGAATACCAGACCACCTAACCTGCCTCTTGAGAAATCTGTAAGCAGGACAGGAAGCAACAGTTAGAACTGGATATGGAACAATGGACTGCTTCCAAATAGGAAAAGGAGCATGTCAAGGCTGTATATTGTCACCCTGCTTATTTAACTTACATGCAGAATACATTATGAGAAACGCTGGGCTGAAAGGAACACAAGCTGGAATCAAGATTGCTGGGAGAAATATAAATAACCTCAGATATGCAGATGGCATCACCGTTATGGCAGCAAATGAGAAGGAACTAAAAAGCCTCTTGATGAAAATGAAAGTGGAGAGTGAAAAAGTTGGCTTAAAGCTCAACATTCAGAAAACAGAGATCATGGCATCTGGTCCCATCACTTCATGGGAAATAATTGGGAAAACAGTGGAAACTGTGTCAGACTTTATTTTGGGGGGCTCCAAAATCACCGCAGATGGTGACTGCAGCCATGAAATTAAAAGACGCTTACTACTTGGAAGAAAATTTATGACCAACCTAGATAGCATATTCAGAAGCAGGGACATTACTTTGCCAACTAAGGTCTATCTAGTCAAGGCTATGTTTTTTCCTGTGATCATGTATGGATCTGCGAATTGGACTGTGAAGAAGGCTGAGGGCTGAAGAATTGACTCTTTTGAACTGCGGTGTTGGAGAAGACTCTTACCAGTCCCTTGGATTGCAAGGAGATCCAACCAGTCCATTCTGAAGAAGATCAATTATGGGATTTCTTTGGAGGGAATGATGTTCAAGCTAAAACTCCAGTACTTTGACCACCTCATGAGAAGTTTTGACTCATTGGAAAAGACTGATGCTGGGAGGGATTGGGGGCAGTAGGAGAAAGGGACGACTGAGGATGAGTTGGCTGGATGGCATCACGGACTCGATGGACATGAATCTGAATGAACTCCTGGAGATGGTGATGAACAGGGAGGCCTGGTGTGCTGCAATTCATGGGGTCGCAAAGAGTTGGACATGACTGAGTGACTGAACTGAACTGAACTGATTTTCCGAGAGCCAGCGTGAGGAACTCCACCCTTGGCAAAGGTCATGAGGAAGGAGGCTTGGCATATGCAAAGGCGTGATCAAGCCTCAGGAAACCCTCTGTTCCCGAGCACCTAACCCCAAAACCAGAGTCTGTTTTATGCTCTAACCTACACCTCTGACTTTATGGGGAGCTCTCCCCCATAACCGTCTCTCTTGGAGAAGGAGTAAATGTGCAGCCCAAAGGCAATAAAAATTCCTCGGCATGACAGGAGTGTTTTAGCTTATGAACTCCTCTGAAGGTTATCTAGCTCCCCTGTATAGGTTTGTCTGGGCACATGCGATTGTTTACAGCCTCCCAATCTGAGAGGCACGAGATGTTTTAGACTTACTAAAGGCAAATTCTTTTGGGGAAATAGAAATTATTAGTATAGTGGGTTGGTTAGGAATTATATTGGTGAAGGGATCATTTGTTTTGTCAATAATTGCTGCAAATTCCCTACTCTGGGTGGAACAAGGATGTTTCAGGTCAAACCTCTCTGCTGATAGACTAGCTTGTGTGACAGGATTATCCATACTCCTGCCACATGATTGTTTACTACCTCTTAACCATAAACAGCACAGAGAGTTTTGGAGTATTTTGAGAGTCTTAATTAGCATAGGGCCTTTTCTTCTTGTTGAGTCAATGATTGCCGCCAGGCCTCCATATCCTTAGGCACCTGGGAATATATTAATCAATGTATTTGGAATATAGAAAAGGAAATATAGTAGTTTTTGATGTTAGCAATACTAGACTTTTTGAGTTAATGTATTTTCTGTTTTGTAATAGATAACTGTGCTTTGTTATAAATCACTGTGTCCTTGTTATGCAAAAATGTAACTTTATCACTATCTTAAAACAAAAATAGATCTTAAGGGGAACGTTGGTGAAGGATTTTCATTTGTTGGGCTGATGTTTGAGGCTAAATCTCCATGTTCTCTACCCTTATAATGAATATAACTAACATATAGCCCAAATAAGTATTAAGCTTTTAGCATATAGGAGAAATAAGTATTAACCTTTAAGATCAATCATGTTAACCTTGGGTTAAATAGATTCCTTTCTAGATTGTAACTCACTACACCCTCACCCTGTAGGAATGTAACTTTATTTGGAGAGTGGTGCCTGGTTTAAGAAAAAACACCCTAACACCCTTGGAAGATATACATTTTTTGGTTATTAGAAAGGATCATAGAATGTCAGCAAGTCTCACTCATGGCCAGAAAATGATGTAATATTCCTAAGACCTTTTGTATACATTTATGTGAAGCACCTGATTTTGATAAAGATCAGGACTGCTGACTGCCGCGTGACTCTGTATTCATCCCTATGTGTAACAAAAGGTATATAAGCAAACCCAAAAATAAAGAAATCGGATCAGTTTCCAGAAAGACTGATTCCCCCACGTTGCTTCTTTCTTGCTCCCATTTTTCTGGCTGAATTCCCATCTGGAGCATGGATGCTATTCCACATAATCCAAGTTATTCAGCCTCTTTTTCTCCACTAATCTTCCTACTACACTATCTATTTCTAATCTCTCTATATCTGTGATTAAATATGTATTTTTCAAAAGACGCCAACTCCATCCCCACCTTCGAATTCCCTGGATCCACCGGGGCTGGACCCTGGCACTGATTCTGCATGGTTAAAGCTGATGTACAATATATGTTTCACAGGTCAAAAATAGGGTGTCTACCATAAAGTTAAAACAAAATTATATCTAGCCAGAATGTTCACTAATAAATAGGTGAAAAGGTCTTCCATCACTATGAAAAACAATTATAAACATTTTATTTTTGAAGAGAAAGCAGTTTTTTTGTTGTTGTTGTTGTTTATAGTAACTTTAAAATTTATTCCATCCCTCCAATATTGGATACACAGATTAGGGGTTCTACCTTAGTAGAGCCAACAGTCCCTAGCTTACCTTAGTTACTTAGTTAACTGGTTAGTTATTTAAGTTGCTCAGTTGTGTCCAAGTCTTTGCGACCCCATGAATTGCAGCACACCAGGCCTCCCTGTCCATCACCAACTCCCAGAGTTCAGTCAAACTCATGTCCATCCAGTTTTTTGGGGAAAGATGGCGGAGGAATAGGACGCGAAGACGACTTTCTCCCTCACAAATTCCTCAAAAGAACATTTCAACGCCGAGCAAACTCCACAAAACAACTTCTGTAGGCTGGCAGAGGACATCAGGCAACCAGAAAAGCAGACCATTGTCTTCAAAAACAGGTAGGGAAAAAATATAAAAGATGAGAAAGGAGACAAAGGAGGTGGGGAGGGAGCTCCGTCCTGGGAAGGGAAGCCCGTGCCGGGAAGGGAATTTGAAGAAGAGAGGTTTCCAAACACCAGGAAACACCCTCCCTGCCGAGTCTGTGGCGAGCCTTGAAAACAAGAGGGCAACATAACAGGAAGGAAAAATAGATAAATAATTAAAACCAACAGATTACAAGCCCAACAGTAACTCCCCCAGCGGAAAAGCAGCACAGAAGCCTGCATCCGCCATTGGGAATTGGGGGCAGGGCAGGGACGCGTGGGATGCGCGGGCTGCAGTGCTTTGTAAGAATCGGGCAGGAACGCCCCATGCGCAACCAGAATGATCTAACTTGGGCTAGAGAACTCCACAAATTACCAGACTATAAAAAGGCCACCCCAAACGCAGCAATATAATCAAGATGAAGAGACAGAGGAATACTCAGCAGGTAAAGGAACAGGAGAGTTGCCCACCAAACCAAACAAAAGAGGAAGAAGTAGGGAATCTACCAGAGAAGGAATTCTGAATATTGATAGTGAAAATGATCCAAAATCTTGAAACCAAAATGGAATCACAGATAAATAGCCTAGAGACAAGGATTGAGAAGATGCAAGAAAGGTTTAACAAGGACCTAGAAGAAATAAAAAAGAGTCAAAATATAATGAATAATGCAATAAATGAGATCAGAAACACTCTGGAGGCAACAAATAGTAGAATAACAGAGGCAGAAGATAGGATTAGTGAAATAGAAGATAGAATGGTAGAAATAAATGAAACAGAGAGGAAACAAGAAAAACGAATTAAAAGAAATGAGGACAATCTCAGAGACCTCCAGGACATTTGAAACCCTCCAACATTCGAATTATAGGAGTCCCAGAAGAAGAAGACAGAAAGAAAGATCATGAGAAAATCCTTGAGGAGATAATAGTTGAAAACTTCCCTAAAATGGGGAAGGAAATAATCACCCAAGTCCAAGAATCACAGAGAGTTCCAAATAGGATAAACCCAAGGCGAAACACCCCAACACACATATTAATCAAATTAACAAAGATCAAACACAAAGAACAAATATTAAAAGCAGCAAGGGAAAAGCAACAAATAACACACAAGGGGATCCCCATAAGGATAACAGCTGATCTTTCAATAGGAACTCTTCAGGCCAGGAGGGAATGGCAAGACATACTTAAAGTGATGAAAGACAATAACCTACAGCCCAGATTACTGTACCCAGCAAGGATCTCATTCAAATACGAAGGAGAAATCAAAAGCTTTACAGACAAGCAAAAGCTGAGAGATTTCAGCACCACCAAACCAGCTCTCCAACAAATTCTAAAGGATATTCTCTAGACAGGAAACACGAAAAGGGTGTATAAACCGGAACCCCAAACAATAAAGTAAATGGTAATGGGATCATACTTATCAATAATTACCTTAAACGTAAATGGGTTGAACGCCCCAACCAAAAGACAAAGACTGGACGAATAGATACAAAAACAAGACCCCTCTATATGCTGCTTACAAGAGACCCACCTCAAAACAAGGGACACATAACAGACTGAAAGTGAAGGGTTGGAAAAAGATATACCACGCAAACAGAGACCAAAAGAAAGCAGGAGTGGCAATACTCATATCCGATAAAATAGACTTTAAAACAAAGGCTGTGAAAAGAGACAAAGAAGGCCACTACATAATGATCAAAGGAACAATCCAAGAAGAAGATATAACAATTATAAATATATATGCACCCAATATAGTAGCACCACAATATGTAAGACAAATGCTAACAAGTATGAAAGGGGAAATCAACAATAACACAATAATAGTGGGAGACTTTAATACCCCACTCACACCTATGGACAGATCAACTAAACAGAAAATTAACAAAGAAACGCAAACTTTAAATGATACATTAGATCAGTTAGACCTAATTGATATCTATAGGACATTTCACCCCAAAACAATGAATTTCACCTTTTTTTCAAGTGCTCATGGAACCTTCTCCAGGATAGATCACATCCTGGGCCATAAATCTAGCCTTGGTAAATTCAAAAAAATCGATACCATTCCAAGCATCTTTTCTGACCATAATGCATTAAGATTAGATCTCAATTACAGGAGAAAAACTATTAAAAATTCCAACATATGGAGGTTGAACAACACACTTCTGAATAACCAACAAATCACAGAAGAAATCAAAAAAGAAATCAAAATATGCATAGAAACGAATGAAAATGAAAACACAACAACCCAAAACCTGTGGGACACTATAAAAGCAGTGCTAAGAGGAAAGTTCATAGCAATACAGGCATACCTCAAGAAACAGGACAAAAGTCAAATAAATAACCTAACTCTACAACTAAAGCAACTAGAAAAGGAAGAATTGGAGAATCCCAGAGTTAGTAGAAGGAAAGAAATCTTAAAAATTAGGGCAGAAATAAATGCAAAAGAAACAAAAGAGACCATAGCAAAAATCAACAAAGCCAAAAGCTGGTTCTTTGAAAGGATAAATAAAATTGACAAACCATTAGCCAGACTCATCAAGAAGCAAAGAGAGAAAAATCAAATCAATAAAATTAGAAATGAAAATGGAGAGATCACAACAGACAACACAGAAATACAAAGGATCATAAGAGACTACTATCAGCAGTTGTATGCCAATAAAATGGACAACGTGGAAGAAATGGACAAACTCTTAGAAAAGTACAATTTTCCAAAACTGAACCAGGAAGAAATAGAAAATCTTAACAGACCCATCACAAGCACGGAAATTGAAACTGTAATCAGGAATCTTCCAGCAAACAAAAGCCTAGGTCCAGACGGCTTCACAGCTGAATTCTACCAAAAATTTCGAGAAGAGCTAACACCTATCCTCCTCAAACTCTTCCAGAAAATTGCAGAGGAAGGTAAACTTCCCAACTCATTCTATGAGGCCACCATCACCCTAATACCAAAACCTGACAAAGATGTCACAAAAAAAGAAAACTACAGGCCAATATCACTGATGAACATAGATGCAAAAATCTTCAACAAAATTCTAGCAATCAGAATCCAACAACACATTAAAAAGATCATACATCATGACAAAGTGGGCTTTATCCCAGGGATGAAAGGATTCTTCAATATCCGCAAATCCATCAATGTAATTCACCACCGTAACAAATTGAAAAATAAAAACCACATGATTATCTCAATAGATGCAGAGAAGGCCTTTGACAAAATTCAACATCCGTTTATGATAAAAACTCTCCAGAAAGCAGGAATAGAAGGAACATACCTCAACATAATAAAAGCTATATATGACAAACCCACAGCAAACATTATCCTCAATGGTGAAAAATTGAAAGCATTTCCCCTAAAGTCAGGAACAAGACAAGGGTGTCCACTTTCACCGCTACTATTCAACATAGTTCTGGAAGTTTTGGCCACAGCAATCAGAGCAGAAAAAGAAATAAAAGGAATCCAAATTGGAAAAGAAGAAGTAAAACTGTCACTGTTTGCAGATGACATGATCCTCTACATGGAAAACCATAAAGACTCCACCAGAAAATTACTAGAGCTCATCAATGAATATAGTAAAGTTGTAGGATATAAAGTAAACACTCAGAAATCCCTTGCATTCCTATACACGAATAATGAGAAAGTAGAAAAAGAAATTAAGGAAACAATTCCATTCACCATTGCAATGAAAAGAATAAAATACTTAGGAATATATCTACCTAAAGAAACTAAAGACCTATATATAGAAAACTATAAAACACTGATGAAAGAAATCAAAGAGGACACTAATAGATGGAGAAATATACCATGTTCATGGATCGGAAGAATCAATATAGTGAAAATGAGTATACTACCCAAAGCAATTTACAAATTCAATGCAATCCCTATCAAGCTACCAGACACATTTTTCACAGAACTAGAGCAAATAATTTCAAGATTTGTATGGAAATACAAAAAACTGCACATAGCCAAAGCAATCTTGAGAAAGAAGAATGGAACTGGAGGAATCAACTTGCCTGACTTCAGGCTCTACTACAAAGCCACAGTCATCAAGACAGTATGGTACTGGCATAAAGACAGACATATAGATCAATGGAACAAAATAGAAAGCCCAGAGATAAATCCACACACATATGGACACCTTGTCTTTGACAAAGGAGGCAAGAATATACAATGGAGTAAAGACAATCTCTTTAACAAGTGGTGCTGGGAAAACTGGTCAACCACTTGTCAAAGAATGAAACTAGATAACTTTCTAACACCGCACACAAAAATAAACTCAAAATGGAATAAAGATCTAAATGTAAGATCAGAAACTATGAAACTCCTAGAGGAGAACATAGGCAAAACACTCTCCGACACAAATCACAGCAGGATCCTCTATGATCCCCCTCCCAGAATTCTGGAAATAAAAGCAAAAATAAACAAATGGGATCTAATTAAAATTAAAAGTTTCTGCACAACAAAGGAAACTATAAGCAAGGTGAAAAGATAGCCTTCAGAATGGGAGAAAATAATAGCAAATGAAGCAACTGACAAACAACTAATCTCAAAAATATACAAGCAACGTATGCAGCTCAATTCCAGAAAAATAAACGACCCAGTCAAAAAAGGGGCCAAAGAACTAAATAGACATTTCTCCAAAGAAGACAGATGGATGGCTAACAAACACATGAAAAGATGCTCAACATCACTCATTATTAGAGAAATGCAAATCAAAACCACAATGAGGTACCACTTCACACCAGTCAGAATGGCTGCGATCCAAAAATCTGCAAGCAATAAATGCTGGAGAGGGTGTGGAGAAAAGGGAACCCTCCTACACTGCTGGTGGGAATGCAAACTAGTACAACCACTATGGAGAACAGTGTGGAGATTCCTTAGAGAATTGCAAATAGAACTACCTTATGACCCAGCAATCCCACTGCTGGGCATACACACTGAGGAAACCAGAATTGAAAGAGACACATGTTCCCCAATGTTCATCGCAGCACTGTTTATAATAGCCAGGACATGGAAACAACCTAGATGTCCATCAGCAGATGAATGGATAAGAAAGCTGTGGTACATATACACAATGGAGTATTACTCAGCCGTTAAAAAGAATGCATTTGAATCAGTTCTGATGAGATGGATGAAACTGGAACCGATTATACAGAGCGAAGTAAGCCAGAAAGAAAAACCCCAATACAGTATACTAACACATATATATGGAATTTAGGAAGATCACAATGACAACCCTGTATGCAAGACAGGAAAAAAGACACAGCTGTGTATAACGGACTTTTGGATTCAGAGGGAGAGGGAGAGGGTGGGATGATCTGGGAGAATGGCATTCTATCATGTATACTATCATGTAAGAATTGAATCTCCAGTCTATGTCTAACGCAGGATACAGCATGCTTGGGGCTGGTGCATGGGGATGACCCAGAGAGATGTTATGGGGAGGGAGGAGGAAGGGGGGTTCATGTTTGGGAACGCATGTAAGAATTAAAGATCTTAAAATTTAAAAAATTAAAAAAAAATTAAAACAAAAACAAAAAAAAAATCATGTCCATCCAATCCATGATGCCATCCAGCCATCTTATGCTCTGTTGTCCCCTCTCCTCCTGCTCCTAATCCCTCCGAGCATCAGAGTCTTTTCCAATGAGTCCACTCTTTGCATGAAGTGGTCAAAGTACTGGAGTTTCAGTTTTAGCGTCATTCCTTCCAAAAAACACCCAGGACAGATCTTTAGAATAGACTGGTTGGATACTCTTTCAGTCCAAGGAACTCTCAAGAGTTTTCTCCAACACCACAGTTCAAAAGTATGAATTTTTTGGCATTTAGCTTTCTTCAGAGCACAACTCTCACATCCATATATGACTACTGGAAAACCCATAGCCTTGACTAGACGGACCTTTGTTGTGGACGTAAATATTTCAAAGGGAGGCATCTGTAATAAATCTCAATAGTTTCCTGTGTCCCAAACCTAAGGACGTTTGTTCAGGTCCTTTGAGAGATATATACCCTTTCTCTTTATTGCCTCCACCACGTGTATTACATTAGATTTCTAACAGAAGTATCCTGAGGGAAATTGTTTCTCCAAGAAGGAAGACAATGGATACAATTTAAGTGAAGAAATGGTCAGGAAACAGCACTGATTAGCAGATTCAGTTCAGTTCAATTCACTTGCTCAGGTATGTCTGACTTTTTGTGACCCCATGAATTTCAGCTTGCAAAGCTTCCCTGTCCATCACCAACTCCTGGTGCCTTAGTAAACTTGTAGAAGTCGACTTTTGGGCAGCCAAGGCTTTGCCCATTCAGCCTTCCTCCCTTTCCAGGACTCTGCCTTAGCTGTTGTTTATGACACCCTGATTCGTTTTTTGGCGGGACTGTTAAATATTTGCCCATACTTTACTTTGTGGACAATTCACCACTGGTGAAAATGCTGCTTTTTTGCAAAGACAAAGGTAAATCTATGTTGCACGTTTAGGCTCAAGTCTCCCAGTTTGCTTTCCTCTACCTGTCAGAAACATTAACCTTTTTTAGAAGGCACACATATCCCAATGTGTTCAGCCTTCTTTTCTCATAAAATAGATGGTGTCACTATGTATTTCTACTTATCTTTACTCTAATGCAGACAGTTCACAAATAACCTGATTTGATAATAACTGCACTTGTAACTTCCAAAACGGTACTTCTAAGCTAACTGAAGGAGGTCACTGGGACAGTCATTCCTTGAATTCTCCTTTTTACAGTCCTGAGTTCTGCTTGTGTCATGTTTAATGTCCTTGTAATGCCTCCTGGAAAACTGTAACTAAAGGAATGAGAATACCTCCTTCAGAATAGCACCACTTTTCACATGCCACAACTAATCTTTCTTCATTATTCATTCCTGGCACTTCATTTTAGCTCTCAAGGCTTAGTTAAACTTTGCTATATTTGGTCACACTTCTTTGCCTTTGAGTTCAGTGCTCTCTAGATTCTTCAAACCAACTGCGACAACTTTTCTCTAGCAAATGTTTTGTTGCTAACTATTCAGGGAAACTCTAGGAATTATTTTGCATAATGTGTTAGGTAAATTACAAACCACTTCCACTTTTTTTTAAATTTCCTAGTCTATTTAATTCAGTTTTAACTTACAAATAAGTGTACATTTCCATACATTCCTTGTTTCCTCCTCTGTTTCTAGGAATGAAGTTTCAGAAGCCCATGTTAGATTGTGCATTCTAAGGAGAAGAGTTATTTTATGAATGCAGAATTACCACACCTTGGTGCCTAATATATGTTCAACACATTTTTTTTTTTAATGTTATCTTCCTAGGCTTCATTCCATCCTTGGGTAACTCCCCTCTTCCTTCTGTGGGAGTTTTAAACCAGCTGCTTCCTCTCAGGCCAAACTGAAAACATTTCTACATATGATTTTTCAGTTTTCATTCCTTTACAAATATATGGACTATTTTGATTTATTAATTTGCAAATGAAATGTGTAGAAATGTGTAGAATGTTTAGAACCCAGGTTTAATTGGAAAGCATAGATAATAAAAAAAGCTAATGTTATCTCTCTTAGTGGGTCATGTGCTTGATAATCTATTTATCTGGTGAGGGATTTAGAACAAAGCCATCAACAATTTATACCTGGCTAATCAGTAAGAAAATTAGGTTAAATTTGAAATCTCTTTTGAGGTCTGTTAATATTTTACTGCTACTTAAATGTTAATCTGTTTTCATTTTTTCCTTGTTTATATAAATTTTAACCACTTATGTTAGCTTGTTTGATCAGTTTGTAAAGTATACAGATGGTTAGACTTTAATTTTTATTCACTTTTTTAATCACTGAAGTGAAGGAGGCAGAAACAGGTTCAAGGGTAAGAAGGAGAATGAATGTGAAAAAAGAGACAATATTTAAAGAAGATAGACAAGGTAAGAGTTATTTAGCTATTTATACCTTTTATAATAACGTGAATTTCAGAGTTTAATCTGAAACATACCTTAGTTAAAATCCTTTGGAGTTGTCTCATATTTTCTTTTTTTTTTTTTTTTACATCTAAATGCTGTTATTTGCTTGTATGTTTCTTTTCTTTTATTTTCTTTTCTCTGTGCTGGGCCTTGATTACGGCACATGGGCTTTTCTCTAGTTGTGGTGAACGGTGGCTGCTCTTCAGTTGCAGTGCACGGGGTTCTCATTGGGGTGCCATCTCCACTTGTGGAGCACAGGCTCTAGGGAGACCAGGCCTCAGTAGTTTCAACATGTCGGCTCAAATGTTGCAGCTTCCAGGCTGTAGAACATAGGCTCAGTGGCATCTGGATTCATCCTGGACCAAGGACTGAACCGGTGTCTGCTGTATCGGCAGGTGGATTCCCTACAACAGAGCCACGACAGAAGCCCCTTATAGCTTCAGCTTTTCCCCATTTGTAGTGCTATACATTTTTTTCAGGATTTCTGTATTAAATAATTCATTTTACACGGTTTCTCATGGAGGCTTAACGTGGCATTTCTGTAAACAAAGTGTTCTGTTTTTATTCTATGGAAAAGCATGGTATAACTGAGTGAATTTTAGGGTTTAGAGGAGAATAAGGCTGGCTGTCAACATTGAAAATTCCCTATTATTGTAATATTTTTCCATAGACTATAAGAAATCCATGCCGAGACCTCAGACCATCAGTAGTACAATGTCACTAGTGCATGATCATATTTAATAAAGTAACTGCATAACTCACTCTTATTTAAGTAAATGCAGACTAAAGTAAGAGTAATAATTGACTGAAGCACCTACTTTTTTTCCCTTTAATGAAAATTTAAGCCCATGGAAATGTTGAAATGTGAGTGCAACTACTACATGTTTTTTAATTAGACTCATTAATCTTTAATGTTTTCTTTTCATACATTTTTTCTGTACATGAACATTTTCCTTCTAATATTTTAAACTTTGTTATAAGTTTAAAGATCAAGTTACATATTTATGGATTTTAGCTCTAAATATTTCATCTCCTAAGAGCGAAGCCTTTCTCTATGTAACTCCAGGAGAATGGTCACAAGAAATTTAACCTTACCTTTTTATTGTCACCTAGTAACCATAACCTAGTAATGAAACTTTGTGGGCAAAATAACGTCTCTGCTTTGGAATATTCTATGTAGGTTGGTCATAACTTTCTTTCCAAGGAGTAAACATCTTTTAATTTCATGGCTGCAATCACGATCTGCAGTGATTTTGGAAAGCAGAAAAACAAAGTCTGACACTGTTTCCACTATTTCCCCTTCCATTTCCTATGAAGTGATGGGACCAGATGCCATGATCATTATCTGAATGTTGAGCATTAAGCCAAATTTTTCACTCTCCTCTTTCAATTTCATCAAGAGGCTTTTTAGTTCCTCTTCATTTTCTGCCATAAGGGTGGTGTCATCTGCATGTCTGAGGTTATTGATATTTCTCCCAGCAATCTTGATTCCAGCCTGTGCTTCTTCCAGTCCAGCATTTCTCATACTCTACTCTGCATAGAAGTTAAGTAATCAGGGAGACAATATACAGCCTTAAGGTACTCCTTTTCCTATTTGGAACCAGTGTGTTGTTCCATGTCCAGTTCTAACTGTTCTTTCCTGACCTGTGATAGATTTTTCAAGAGGCAGGTCAGGTAGTCTGGTATAACCATCTCTTGACCAACCTAGATACCATATTGAAAACAAGAGACATTGCCAAGAAAGGTCTCTCTAGTAAATGTTATGGTTTTTCCAGTGGTCATAAATGGATGTGAGATGCCTCCCATGACCTTGGGAATCTCCAGGCAAAAATACTGGAATATGTTGTCATTTCCTTCTCCATGGGATCATTCTGGCCTGGAAGACAAATGTGTGTCTCTTTTGTCTCTTGCATTTACAGGTGAATTCTTCATGCCTGAGCCACTGGGGAAACCTGTTTTTTGGTATAGCCACTAGCCATAGGTAGAAGTTGAAATGAATGGAAATTAACATATTGTTCAATTATCATGTATACTTTTCTCTTAATTGAAAATTCTATTCTCTGTTGTTGAGCTGGTGTATAACCTCCAGTCATATTTGTCCATTTCTTTCAGTAATTCCCAGCACTTTATAACAAATTCACATAGTTATTCCTGCATAGTGCATGCCAGTAAACTGACACACAACACACACACACTCACACACACAAACATGAATATTTTTTATCAATTATTTGGAACATTATGTGTGGCTAAAGATAACCCGCTTCTTGACCTTCATATTTTTTCCTTACTTTAGAAGGTTTTATTTCATGGCCATTTTTTTTTTTTTTAATTATCATCTTGTTTTATCTGATATTTTCTCCTGTGTATCAGTCCTGAGTACTAAGCTAGGTGCATGGATTGTTATCCAAGGAATACTCTAGCCTGTGAATCCCATTTACCTTTCAGGATAATTATAGGTTAGACTAGGACTTTTTTGGTGCTGTTGTTATTCAGTTGTTAAGTCATGCCTTTGACTCTGTAGAATCTCATGAACTGCAGTAAACTGGGATTCCCTGTCCTTCACTATTTCCTTGAGTTTGCTCAGATTCGTATACCTTGAATTCAGTGAAACCATCCAAACATTTCATCTTCTGATGTCCACTTCTCTTTCCCTCCTCCTTTCCCTTCATCAGGTTCTTCTCCTTTCAGTCGACCCTTTGCATCAGGTAGCCAGAGTATTGGAGCTTCAGCAGAGACCTTGCAGTGAATGTTCAGCGTTGATCTCCTTTAGGATTGACTGGTTTGAACACCTTGCCATCCAATGGGCTCTCAAGGGTCTTCTCCAGCACTACAGGTGAAGGACATCAACTCTTCAGCGTTCAACCTTCTTCATAGTCCCAACTGCCACTTCCATATTAGACTACTAGAAGAACTAGAGCTTTGACTATACAGATCTTTGTCAGCAAATTGGTATCTCTGCCTTTAAACATGTTGTCTAGAGTTGCCATAGCTTTTCTTCCAAGGAGCAGTTCAGCTCAGTCACTCAGTTGTGTCCAACTCTGTGACCCATTGGACAGCAGATTGCTAGGCCTACCTGTCCATCACCAAATCCTGGCATTTACCCAAACTCATGTCCATTGAGCCGGTGATGCCATCCATCCATCTCAACCTGTATCGTCCCCATTTCATCTTGGCCTAAATCTTTGGTAACCTCAGGGACTTTTCAAATTAGTCAGCCCTTGGCATTAGTTGGGCAAATTATTGGAGTTTCAGCTTCAACATAAGTCTTTCCAGTGAACACCCAGGACTGATCTCCTTCAGGATGGACTGGTTTGATGTCTTTAAACTTAAAGGGACTCTCAAGAGTCTTCTCCAATACTAAGTAAGAAAGCACCAGTTCATTGGCACTCAGCTTTCTTTACAGTCCAAATCTCACTCTATACATGACTACTGGAGAAACCATAGCTTTGACTAGACAGAAATTTGTTGGCAAAGTAATGTCTCCGCTTTTTAATATGCTATCCAGGTAAGTCATAATTTACTTCTAGGTAAGTGTCTTTTAATTTCATTGCGGCAAACACCATCAGCAGTGATTTTGGAGCCACCCCTAAAATAATGTCATCCACACTTTCTACTGTTTCCCCATCTATTTCCGATGAAGTTATGGGACCAGGTGTCACGATCTTAGTTTTCAGAATGTTGAGCTTTAAGCCAACTTTTTCAGTCTCCTCTTTCATTTTCATCAAGAGAATCTTTAGTTCTTCTTCAATTTCTTCCATAAGGGTGGTGTCATCTGCATATCTGATGTTATTGACATTTCTGCCAGCAACCTTGATTCCAGCTTGTGTTTCATACAGCCCAGCGTTTCTCATGATATACACTGCATAGAAGTTAAATAAGAAGGGTGACAATAGACAGCCATGAGGTGCTCCTTTTCCTATTTGGGACCAGTCTGTTCTTCCATTTCCAGTTCTATCTGTTGCGTCCTGACCTGCATACAGATTTCTAAAGAGGCAGGTCGTGTGGTCTAGTAATCCCATCACTTTCAGTATTTTCCACAGTTTATTATGATTCACACAGTCAAAAGCTTTGGCACAGTCAATAAAGCAGAATTAGATTTTTTTTTTTTTTTTTTTCTGGAACTTGCTTGCTTTTTCAATGATCCTACAAATGTTGGCAACTTGATCTCTGGGTTCTCTGCCTTTTTGAAAACAATCTTGAATATCCGGAAGTTCATGGTTGATGTATTATTGAAGCCTGGCTTGGAGAATTTTGAGCATTACTTTGCCAGTGTGTGAGATGCATGCAATTGTGGGGTGGTCTAAGCATTCTTTGCCATTGCCTTTCTTTGGGATTGGAATGAAAACTGACCTTTTCCAGTCCCCTGGTTGCTGCTAAGTTTTCCAAATTCGCTGGCATATTGAGTGCAGCACTTTCATAGCACCATATTTTAGGATTCGAAATAGCTTAACGGGAATTCCATCACCTTCACTAGCTTTGTTAGTAGTGATGCTTCCTAAGGCCCATCACATTTCATGATGTCTAGCTCTAGGTGAATGAACATTCTATCGTGATTATTTGGGTCATGAAGATATGTTTTGTAGAGTTCTGTGTATTCTTGCCACCTCTTCTTAATATCTTCTGCTTCTCTTAGGTCCATTCCATTTCTATACTTTATTGTTCACATGTATGCATGAAATGTTTTCTTGATATCCCAAATTTTATTGAAGTGATCTCTATTCTTTTTCATTCTGTTGTTTTCCTCTATTTCTCTGCACTCATCCCTGAGGAAGGCTTTCTTGTGTCTCCTAGCTATTCTTTGGAACTCTGCATTCAAATGGGTATATCTTTTCTTTTCTCCTTTGCTTTTCAATTCCTTTCTTTTCACAGTTTTTTAAGGTTCCTCAGACAGCCGTTTTGCTTTTTTACATTTCTTTACTTGGGGATGCTCTTGAT
Source organism: Rupicapra rupicapra (assembly GCA_963981305.1). Lineage (NCBI taxonomy): Eukaryota > Metazoa > Chordata > Mammalia > Artiodactyla > Bovidae > Rupicapra > Rupicapra rupicapra. Next base: position 5,744,972 of record OZ022299.1, on the reverse strand, counting down.
TCCTGTCTCCTGTACAATGTCACAAACCTCCATCCATAGTTCATCAGGTACTAAGTCTATCAGGTCTTGTCACTTAAATCTATTTCTCACTTCCACTGCATAATCATCAGGGATTTGATTTAAGTCATACCTTAATGGTCAAGGAGCAGACATTTTTAAATCACGGCTGCAGTGGATATTACTTTGATGTTAGCTCTTAGTAAAAAAACAAACAAACAAACAAACAAACAACAACAACAACAACAACAACAACAAAACAAGTAATGTACCGGTTCCATATTAATTACCTGATTATTTCTCTTTATTCTGATGCCTGCTTTTGTCATTTTGTCAAGAAGACATCGTCCCATACTGGATAATGTTTATGTCAGTGTTTTCAAGTGACAGTAGAATCAGGTGGGCTCTTCACTATTCTTAGATATAATTGGTTTTAAACATTTTATGCTTTATCTTGAATTAAAGTTTTAAGCACTTTAGAATAAGCATCAACGTGTATTAAAACAAAAGTTGGTTAATGATCAACCCACTGTATATAATCAGTAGAGTCCATAAGGGAAAGGAGAGCCACGATTTGAGAAATACTCAGCGTGAGAGGTTGCTAAGTCAGCATTTAGGGGGCAGTTTGAAATCAGCCACTTTGATGTCCAAAGGTAGAGAATGCAGTCATGAAGACTGCAAGACTGATTTTTTTTTCTCAAATTAATAAATAGATTAAATATTCCCAGTAGCAGATAGCTTTTCATGGAAATAGCATTTGTGATTTTGGATTAACAACTTCATTTTGGTGATTTTTACTTGCTTAAATATAAGGGGGTAAATACACAAGTGTACCTGGAAGAGACTATAGACATTGTCTGAGAGATTAAGACCCCTCACATTTTCACGGAGAAAATTAATATATGTCACCTTGAGATAGTTCTTAGTTGTTGTAACACTGGACTTGTTTGTTTTTTTTTTTTTTAATCAACGTTTGGTCTAAAGGTAGTACTGAAACTGTAGTTACCAAACTAATAACAAATGTTATATTTTAAGAAAAATTAAACCATATCTTACAACTTTGTTTTGATTTTTTTTTTTTCTTTTCTTTTCTCCCCATTCTGAAGTATATGCTCAGGTAACCAAAATGTTGGGAAATGCACAATTGGAAGAAATGTGTTTTGATGATGTGACAAGGATGTGTCATATCCGAGGAAGCTTGAGACAAAAGGTCAGTGTGGATATATATTTTACTTTAATACAAAACTTACCTTTAAAAATTTACCTATGCTTCCAAGTGACTGACTTTTGTGAATTCTTGAACACTTCAAAACTAGTGATTTATGTGGCAATATAAATGCATAAAATTAGAAAATCCTTGATAACTTTCTTCATAAGATTTACATTAAGAAAGAATGATTTGTGATACTTAGGGTGGAATTATGCCAGATATATTTGCACTTGAGGAAACAGACACAGCATATGAAACAAATTGCCTAGATTCTTAACAAAAATATTAAGCCATGAAAGAAAGAAAAACCCTGAAAATTATTTTTAAGATAAAAGGAGTCTAATTGGTAATTAAATTTAGTGTTTGGTCCTGGGTAAGACTTTGATTTGTGGGAACAGCTGTAGGTGGTATTAGGAACATTTAAAATTGGAACATGATAGACCATCTTCTTTAGTATTTTTGGCATATTTATTGATTATATTGTTTAAAAGTTTCTTCAACCCTAATTTTTTGGATTAAAAAAGTTTTGTTCTCTTAAGTCATTCTTTTCCAGTTAGTGATTTGATGCCAGAATTGATGTAGATTGGTAACTAGATTGCTATACTTGTTTAGATGACTTATTTTCATTTCTTTAAAACAATTAAAAATTTCCAGGGCAATTTGTGAATAAAAGTAATTTTTGTGACAAAGAATTATGCTTATATAATTTTAAAACACTTTAATTGAAGTAAAATTAATATATATTTTAATATATTAATTAGAAAATTTGACCCAAAATTATCTGCCCAACTTTAGCTTTTGCTTAACATACTGTAACTTTCTATAACTAGACTGTCTTACAGGTATGAGCACGCACACATATCATACACACATACCTGAACATGCACACAAGGCACACACACACACACACACACATATCACACACGTGCAGTTTTCCCCAATTCCTTACCAGATACTTTTCACACACTGAGTGAATTGTATTTTTTTGTATCACGTTAAGTATGGCTTAACATCAAACACTATTGTTTGCATTTTAAATGTAATATACTGTGAGTTTTCTTTTAGAGATTTGGATAAATACTTCTGATATTATATTGGTTGGTCTTTGAGATTATCAGGTAATAATTACACTTTCATTTAAAATGTTCTTGAATTTAGGAATCATTGATATCAGTATTTCAGTGATATAATTAAATGCATTTGACCTGTTCTAACCAGTTATGATTCTCATCTTTCTGGCATTAAAATTTGTTATGACCACTTATGTTTAAGATGATAGGATTCTGGCTGACTGAGAGTATATGTGTTCTGTGGGAAGACTGGTTGTTTCATTTCTGATTCTAAATATGATATGCAATATATGTTCTCTTATTTGTTTGGATAAATTTTACAGCTCATCTTTCTGTCCTCATTTAAGGTCCAGGTGTATTCAAGGCTCTGTGCTACGTTTTCAGGGTTTATGCTGCAGGATGACATTTTCAGTGTTCTGTAGTAAAGAGAGGAGATATCTTTGTATTTTATGACATATATTTCACAGAGCTAGATTATTCATTTTCCTTTCATTTTTTTTTCTTTAAATTTTGATGGCACTGCAACTTATGAGATCTTAGATACCCAGTCAGGGATTGAGCCCAGATTACTGCTGTGAAAGCCCTAAGTCCTAATCATGGGACCACCAAAGGATTCCCTCCAGCTTTGCTTTTTAAATATTTTTGAAAAATAACATTTGCTGAAATAAGAACAGTAGTATATGACAGTGATTTTCATTAGTACTCTCAATCATCAAAAGAAAAAGATAAGTAAATTTGTACTGAGTTCTCAGTTACGATCTTTAAATTCAAAAGTCTCAGATCAAAGCTTGAGAAAGCACTGCTGTAGATAATGCAATTAAATAAGACAAAACTTCTAGCTCCAAAAAAAAAAAAAAAAAAAAAAAGGGCTCTTTTGGCTTATAGGAGAAAGGGAAGACATACACTAGGTATTTTAAAGTGTAAGCTATAAATATGAGATGAATACTTAGAGAACAATTTGGGAGTTGCCCACTATGATCTCAATGTTTGGAATGTGACTTGTGAGACAGAAATCTTTTTGATTTCTGTGTCAAACACATCGCTTGTGCTTCATTAAATTTTGAGTGAAATAATTGCTGTTTCTCTCTATTTTATTATCAGGTCATGTTTTCTGTAAGTACCCAAGACATTTTGATTTGTAAAGTTTCAGTCTGCTGTTTCCTTGTCGATTTCTTGGTGTGATTGATCTATTAGTGCTTTAAAGAGACAGTTTGAACTCAGCCACTCTACTCTTCATCTCTGATGGTTTCCTTTTAAAATATCTATATGTCTTCATTCTCGAGGAAAATATTCTTGACAATTAAAAAAAATAAAACACTATACACATTGTTTCTTGTATTATTTTTATCTATACTACCTGATGTAAAGCCTCTGTTAAGTGCAGCTTCTAGGCTTTCTGAGCCATTCTTTGTGTTGACTATTTCCTTATATGTGACCAGACACTTTTTCCTATTTCTTTGTGTGTCTCATGGTTTTTTTGTTTGTTTATTTGTTTTTTGTTTGTTTTGTTTTGTTTTATTTTGAAAATTAGAAAATGCAGATATAACATGGTGATATGGGACATCAGATTTCTTCTCTTAGAGATTTTTCTTGCCATTGTTTGTTGGGTGATTTCTGAAACAGATTCTGTATGGCATATATCTTTTCCTTGTGTGTAGCCACTGAATGCTTGTTTATAACTTAGCAGACAGCCCATGTTTGAGGTTTCATTAAAAACCAGTAGGACTCTCATCCTCTGTTTTTAGGCTCTGTGCATGCTGGGATATAACTTTAATACTTAGCCAGGTGACTGATAGTTCTGTTCATTTTAGGCTTGTGCAGAATATCCAGGTCATTCAAAGCTGAGACATTAGGAGCATCCCTTAACTTTGAAGAGTTTGTGTTCAGTCCTGATACCACATATAAATGAAATCCTGCAATGTTAGCTTCCTCTATGTGACTTGTTTCTCTTAGCACACTGCTCTCCAGGTTCATCCATGTTGTTGCAAATGGTAGGGTTTATCTACCTTGGGTGTTAATCCCTTATTGGTCATATCATTGGCAAAAATTTTTTACCCATCTAGTACACTGTCTATTTTTGTTGTCTGTTGACAATTTCCTTTTCTGTGCAAAAGTGTGATTTAGTGTGATATAGTTTCACTTACTAGGTTTTCCTAATGTTGCTTATGGATGGGGTGTCCTATACCAAAAGCAAAGAGCAAGACCGGCATTTAGTTGTTTTACATTGTGTTCTCTTGCAGTAATTTTATAGTTTCAGCTCTGTGTTTAAATCTCTAATCTATTTCAGGGTAACTTTATGTAGTTTCTGGTGTAAGAAAGAGGTCTAAGTTTATCTTAAGTATTGTTTTTCCAGTCCTGTCTATTGGAGAGGATGTGTTCTCTACATGGTGATCTTGGTTCCCTTCATAAGTATTAGTTGACTCATTTTGAAAAATTTTGTTTCAGAGTGCTCAGCTTTGTTTCAGGATCTGCATTATTGGTTGAATGCCAGTGACATATTGTTTAGACAGTTGTGTTTTAGAAGGAGGAATTATGTGTCCTCCAGCTTTTTTCTTTCTCAAAATTGCTTGGCGGTTTAGATTGCTTGAGATTCCTCATAACTTTGTCTGTGGAGAAAAAAACTCTTACTTGAATATTTATAGGAATTACATGGAATCTGTACATTAATTCGGATAATATGGATGCTTTAATATTATAACTGATTTAAGTATGTTGATTTTATACCCTGAAATTTAATTTTTTCTTCTTCTTCTTCTTTTTTTTTTTTTTTCCTTTCATTTTTATGTTTTCTGATCTGGAACATCCATTGATAACCTTTCCATTTTTTTGTATTTGTTGACTAAATACACAGACTCTGTCCATAAAGGTGTATCATTTTCATCCATTTATTTTAGTTTAACCACATATAACCCTGCAAATGGATCAAATAATTGTTAATTACCAGTTTAATTCTCTGTTTGATGGGCAGTGAAACCACAGTTAATCCTTTAAGGGATTAAAATACTAACTGATAAACACAAAAGTGTTTAGACACAAATAGCTCTTCTGATTTTTAAACTGTTGTGGATAATTACAAACCCTTGCTACTCAAGTCATAATCTAAAGATAATAGCAGCATCACTATTCTATGGAATTGTATTAGCAGGTTATTAGCTTATCTCTTCACTACTGAGTTACACTCAGAGTTTTAATAAGACACCTATGTGTTTTCGGTACACATTATAGTTTGAAAAGTGTTGCTTTGTATTACACTACAGTTTTATGACTGTGACATTTTCATTTGCCTTTCTTTAGGCCTTTTCTAGCTTAATTGTAAGCATTCAGAATGTTTTCCTCTGTCAGTGAGTCAGCTTCTTTAAAATGGAGAAAAGCGAACATTTTAGGGCAGTAATTGTCAGGCATATTTGCGTCATAAACAGACAAAGACTTCAAGTCAGGCCTGTCAGGTTTTAGGAAGATATAGTTACCTTTTTTAAAGCACCACAGACAATTCAAATCAGTAAGATACTCTAAGAACTGTGGGTTATAGAAAGATTACTCTTGGGTAATAATACCACTTTCAGTTTGAACTACAGTTTTAGAGTGCGGACAGGACCACATTTCAAAACCACCACCCAAGTTGTTTCCTTTTCTTTCTTTGATTCAGTGCATTGTATACATAACTTTCCTAGTCTATACTTTATTTGGTCATGCATGCAAACTTCATCACGAAGATTATGTGTGTGTGTGTGTGTGTGTGTGTGCAGATGATAGAAGGAAGGTAAGAGAATAGTGAGGTTTTTCTTGTGTCCTTAATTTGAAAGTAACTTATGAGATAACTGATGATTATTTTGCACAACCAGTTTTGATCCTTCCTTATTTTTCTCAAAGGATAAAAAAAGCTGATGTAATTTTAAAGTACAATGCAGATGAAGCTAGAAGTCTGAAGGCTTATGGAGAACTTCTGGAATATGGTAGTTAACGTCAAAGTTAGAACATTTCCCTCTGTTCTCATAGTATTTTCTAGTTACTGTTTAAGTGAAACAGTCATTTCAAAATGCTCTTTTTTCTGTATTTTTGAATAGATGCTTAAATTCACTTTAAGTATGTATTAAATACTTCAGAATATTAACGACTTAGTAACAGATTACCTTCTTAATATATTTTCTATTGGTGGGAAATTTAAAAGTTCACAATTCCTAGACTTGTACATAATGATTGATAAAGGAATGCCTCTTTAACACTCTTAAAAACAATTCTTAAGAGATTGTACATTTTCAGCTAATTGAGGACAACATTTACAGTACTGGTATTGATTTTTATGGAAAATAACATTCAGTTTTTCTTAAGATATAGAGTACTGTCATAGAGTTTTGTGGACAGTGTTTTTAAAACCCTTTTATTTCTTAGAGGCAAAATTATTTTATTTTTCCTTTAGTAACTGTGGACCGATTAAAATAAGTTCCTAGTAACAAAAAAGAGGAAGTGTACTAAATTCACATTTTGAACATAATAGCAATGTTTTTATTCTACTACAGTGCATTTTATTATAAAGTTGAGTTTTTGAGTAAGAGTGAAGATTCTGATGACAAATAGGCCATTTAAGAACTACTGATAATTGGGAACTAGATCAATACTTATTCTGCAGTGAATTTCTCATAGAGGTTTCATTGTGAGTTTGTCCTCTGTGATATGTTTCTAGTTAGGAAGATTTTTCTTGGAATGCAACTGTTGAACCAAAGATTGATTACAAGCAGTTTCTTGTGCAGTTCAGTGTTTTAGTATTAATCCAGTTTTATTTTTTAAATAGGCAATTAATTTAGTAAAATATTGATGTTATATCTTTAAGAGTATGTTCTTACTGTTTTTAGCTGAACTTAGTGAAACAGATACCTCTGATCCTGAGGATGATGATGAAATCCAGTTTAAGGACCCTGCAGGTGAGGATGAAGACATTAAGTTGTAAGTCCAGCCTGAACCATGTGTGTGTGTGTTTACTGTTTTATATGTGAAAGTAGTCAGATCTTTCACCGTCTTAGTTTCTCAGAAGGTTGAACATTGAATTGAATATATATTGAGGCTTATGTGTCCATGAATTTGAATATTGATGAATATTCAGAAACCAGCTTGGCAACCTATTTAAATTTCCAAGAACTTTATAATTCTGTGGGTCCTTGGTTGTTTACTTGTTTGTTTGTTTTTTGTTGTTGTTTTTTTAATAAATTAGGTAGTAAAAATGTACTGTAGAAACCAAAAGTGTAAAAGAATCAATGAGTTCTTGACTGAATACTAAGGTTGAGGTTTAGACTTCCAGGAGCAGGTTTTAGGAAGTCTAAATTAAATCACTGACCTAGAACACAGATTTCAAGATTTTTCAGTCACCAACATCTTTTTTGAGTATTTTCAGACACTCAGAGAAAATCTGTTGTAATTTGAAGTGAGCAATAACGTATTCATCAAGATAACACAATTTACAATTTTTTATTCAGTGTGTCACATCTGTTCATACCAGTCCATATTATACTTTGACGGATTTTCCAAATCATTTAGGAAATGAAAACAAGGCATTACCCCGGTGGTCTAGCGTTTTAAGGTTCTTATTTCAGGGGTCACGAACTCAATTCCCAGTTGGAAAAAGATGAACTGCATCCTGCGTGTCGTGGCCACAAATAACAATGAAAATCCAAGTTGTTTCAGATTGCTTACACCATGAGTTAGAACAGCTGAATATGTACCTTTAATGGTGAAATTTTTAACATATTTTTATAGATTTTTAAACGTATGATAATATTTTACTGAAGTGAAAGTGAACTTGATCAGTCGTATCTGACTCTGCGACCCCATGGACTGTAGACTCCAAGGCTCCTCCGTCTGTAGGATTCTCCAGGCAGGAATACTGGAATGGGTTGCCATTTCCTTCTCCAGGGCATCTTCCCAGACCAGGAATGGAACCTGGGTGTGCATTTCAGGCAGATGCTTTATCCTCTGAGCCACCAGGGAAGCCAAAAACGCTACTGATATAATGCATTTTAAAGCACATGAGATATATTAAATGAACAAAGATTAGAATAATTTTATTGAAATATCTTTAACTTTTAACATTATTTCTGTTCCAATTTTGCTATCATTTATCAGAGGCTCTAAAAATTTGACAATAAATTTTATTTTATGTGTTTACTATAGTTTTTCCATCACCTTTCATGTATTTGGATTTATGAATTATGTAAAAGTTAAATGAACATCTTTAAAAAGTCAGATAAATCTTGGCTTAAAAAAAAAGTCAGTTTTAATTGGAAAAGTGGACTCCAGGTTTTATGGATCAGTTGCAAATCAGAAAGTATAAAATGATTAAATACGAAGCAAGAATCCAGTAGTGAAAGGTGCATTAAGTAGATGTCTATCTAGTGATGTCTTTGTGGTTTATAATTGTTTGTAATACTGACAACAGATTTCATAGAAATGCTGTGCTCTCTCTCTAACATTTAGTTCAGTTTTTCCAGAGCTTCCTTGTGGCTAAGTTAATACTGTGGAGATACAACTGAAAGTTATTTTCTGTGATAAGAATGCAAAATGCACCAGTTGCATAGCATGTTATTTGAGACCTGAAGGTTGTCAAGACTGAGCTGAGACTGAAGGCAAATAATCTAACCAAAGGGAACACTTGAATACCAAGCCCCAGAGAGTTAAACCTTTCTTAGTGGAACAGAGAACAGCTTTCTGGAGCTGTGACTAAGCTGCTTAGTTGGGGAAAGATTAAAGACAATGGTAATGAAAAGAATCTCTGGAAATTTTGTTTAGGTTTATATGTTTTATGTCATAATCCCAGTTCTTGCCAGAGTCAGTTATCCTGGTGATCTACTAGAGTGTCACTCTTGTGATCAGATTGAGTCAGAAGACTTTGATTTAGTACCACCCTTCTCTCTTTAGGAGGAAATAGATGCTAACTCCAATTAAAATGAATGCTGCTGCTGCTTCTAAATAGCTTCAGTCATATCTGACTCTGTACGACCCCATAGACGACAGCCAACCAGGCTCCTCTGTGCCTGGGGTTCTACAGGCAAGAATGCTGCAGTGGGTCGTCATTTCCTTCTCCAGTGCATGCACGCATCCTAAGTCCCTTCAGTCGTGTCTCACTCTATGTGATCCTTTGGACAGAAGTCCTCCAGGCTCCTCTGATCACAGTATTCTCCAGGCAAGAGTACTGGAGTGCATTGCCATTGTCTTCTCCCATTAAAATCAATAATTTAAAATATTAAAAATTAAAAAGAAAAATAGCTTGCATAACATATGATGTTCTCATGGCGATCATAGAGATTCCGTGAAAACAGATAGGAGTTGAGAAAACAATCTGGTTGATGTCCTTAACTTTAATCCAAAAGGATTGATTTTCTAAGTCAAGTAGGGAAGATTCCCTTATGTATTATTATAAGAATTATTTTTTTTCTGTAGATCTGATGTTCTTTTCAGTTACAGGTCAGGGTTGAACTCAGAGGTCTGAGGATCGTGCTACAGTTTGAATTTTGGTCATCACCTGCTAAGAAGAGTAAAACTTCAGTATGAATGTAGTTTAAAGCATATTGTGCCTTAAATAACCAACGGTGTATTTTCACTGTTTTAAAGTATCATATTTATTTTAAAAACTAATGAAGCAGAAATATTTTGAGGGAAATGTGAACACTTTGTTCTTTCAATGTAATGGAACTTATGGATAAAGACCACAATATCTACTGTGAAAAAACTGGGGGGGGCGGGGGGGAAGAAAGAAGAAAATAGATTCCTTTCCTGTTTTACCTCCAGTTAACAGATGTTTTGAATAAATTGTCTCATCATCATAAGCCTTAGTATGAACTACTCTGTTTGCAGAGTCTTTCTATATATTCCACTTATCTAAACATTTTCTTGAGATTTTGATAGAATTTAAGGAAAGGAGAAATATATATTTGAAGTAAATTTAAAAAGGGCTATTTTCTTATGTATGTTGTCCAAGTGTAGTTTTAATACTGTTTGGTAACATATGTTCTTCACTTTGTGTTGCCAGTATCATAAGAAGGGCTTTTCCAAAGTGAAGTTTTCAGAAGTAGGTTGGAGTCTCAATTTTGGGTTTATGTGATTGGAAGTGCAGAAATTCTACACTAGGTAATACTAGTTTTCTTAACATTGAAAGTTTCGATCTGTTTGTTGAGAGTATTTTCACTTAGCATTTTAAATATTTCTCAAGTACAACAGCCATTAAGTATAAAATAAGTGGATGATCATTTATGGATAAAATAGATTGCATGCCATTTCATTCAAAAGTCATATGCATTGTAACCAAATAGTGCTGAATATAATGAATTGTATGGCAACCCACTCCAGAATTCTTGCCTAGAATATTCCATGGATGGAGGAGCCTGATGGGCTAGAGTCCATTGACTCACAAAGAGTAGGACACAACTGAGTGACTTCACTTTACTTTACAACTACATTGTACGAGTGAAAATCTAATTTCATTACTCAATTCTATAAACTAAGATTTCATAAATTTTTCCCTTAGCTGAAATAAGGGAAAGGGAGGAACAGCCACTGAAAATTCGAGAAAGTGTTGCACATAGTGTATTTTGGCCTAACTTTTTGTTACTGGTGTATTTCTGCGTGTGCATATTTTCATGCAAATTTAGATACTAACCTTGTTTTTTAACAGTATGCTTTGAATGCATACTCTCTAGTAAGACGAAATGAAGTTCAGGGCTGGTTCATTAAACTCAATAAAATTATAGTCGTGTGTAACAAAAGACCATTTATCAAATAATGTCTGAAACATATGCCTTCTGAAAATGTATAGGGAGTACACGTTTAGCTGGTTTCTGTAATACAAAAAAGGGGGAGTAAACACTCAGATGGTTTCATTTCACTTTGCTAGAGTTTTCTTTCCTAAGTTTATAAACTGAATATATACAGAATTAAATCCAAGAAAAAGTTCACCGATGTGGTTTGTGATGCTTCATTTGTGAAGGTCCTGAACACTTATATGCTGAATGTACTTGAGATGAAGGATTAGTTTCATTATGCTGAAGAAAAACTTTGAGAAGCTGACTTCATGGATAATCAAAACTTCCTAGTTATTTAGTCTTTTTACATATCTTTCCTCAACCCTGTGCCAAAAATATCAGTATCTGCACAAATGACAAAGTGAAAAACTTCTCTGTGGACTATCTCAAATGCATACAGGTTTAAATTGGATCCGTTAGTTGTCATGGTCTGATTGTTGTATGCTTGTTTTCTTTGTTTGTTTGTTTTTTGCCGGGGTACAACCCCGGTGGATACAGGGTGATTCGAAGGTGGGGATGGAGTTGGCCTCCTGGAAAAAAACTTATTTAATTACAGATATAGAGGGAGATTAGAAACAGATAGTGTAGTAGGAGAATTAGTGGAGAAAATAGCCTGAAGAATTAGTTTTCATGGAATACCAATCACCACCTACATAGGCCACAGGCGTCTTTCCACTCTCCCAAAGGAGAGGAGGCACTGAGGCCTCCCCAGTCCGATCTCAGAAGCCGAGGCAGAATTAGCAGGCTTGGTGAGTACCCACGTTTCAGATGGGAATTCAGCCAGGAAAATGAGGAGCGAGAAAGAAACGACACGGGAGAATCAGTCTTTCTAGAAACTGATCCGATTTTTTTTTTTTTTTTTGGGGGGGTTTACTTATATACCTTTTGTTAAACATAGAGATGAATACATAGTCGTGTGGTGGTCAGCAGTCCTGACCTTTATCAAAATCAGGTGCTTCACATACATGTAAAAAAAAAAAAAAGGTCTTAGGAATATTACATCATCTTCTGGGCATGAGACCCGCTGACATTTTATGATCCTTTCCTTCTGATAACCAAAAAACTTATGTTTTCCAAGAGTGTTTTTTCTTAAACCAGACACCATCCTCCAAATAAAGTTACATTCCTATAGGGTGAGGGTGTAGTGAGTTACAATCAAGAAAGGAATTTATTTTACCCAAGGTTAACATGATTGATCTTAAAGGTTAATACTTATTTCTCCTATATGCTTAAAGGTTAATGCTTATTTCTCCTATATGTTAGTTATATTCATTATAAGGGTAGGGAACATGGAGATTTAGCAGCAAACATCAGCCCAACAAATGAAAATCCTTTCACCAATGCTCCCCTTAAGATCTATTCAGTCTTAAGATATGATAAAGTTACATTTTTACATAGGGACACAGAGATTTATAACAAAGCACAGTTATCTATTACAAAACAGAAAATCCATTAACTCAAAAAGTCTAGTATTGTTAAACTTTAAAACTGCTGTATTTCCTTTTCTATATTCCAAATACATTGATTAATATATTCCCAGGTGCCTAAGGATATGGAGGCCTGGCAGCAATCATTGACTCAACAAGAAGAAAAGGTCCTATGCTAATAAGACTCTCAAAATACTCCAAAACTCTCTGTGCTGTTTATGGTTGAGGGGTAGTAAACAATCATGTGGAAGGAGTATGTATAATCCTGTCACACAAGCTAGTCTATCAGCAGAGAGGTTTGACCTGAGACATCCTTGTCCCACTCAGAGTAGGGAGTTTGCAGCAATTGTTGACACAACAAATGAAGAACCCTTCACCAATATAATTCCTAACCAACTCACTATACTAATAATTTCCAACTCCCCAAAAGAATCCGCCTTTAGTAAGTCTAAAACATCTCATGCCTCTCAGATTGGGAGGCTGAAAACAATCACATGTGGCTGGATGCACCTATACAGGTGGGCTAGATAGCCTTCAGAGGAGTCCGTAAGCTGAAACACTCTTGTCATACCCGAGAATTTTTATTGCCTTGGAGCTGCACGTTTAGTCCTTCTCCAAAAGAAATGGTTATGGTGGAGAGCTCCCCATAAAGTCAGAGGTGTAGGTGAGAGCAAAAAACAGACTCTGGTTTTGGGGTTAGATGCTCGGGAACAGGGGGGTTCCTGAGGCTTGATCACACCTTTGCATATGTGAAGCCTCCTTCCTCATGACCTTTTGCCATGGGTGGAGTTCCTCACGCTGCCCCCCGGCAGTTTTTATCTTCCTAAAAATTGTATACTGATGCCCTAACCCCAGAAGAAGATAGTATTGGGAAGCAGGCCCTCTGAGATGTCCTTCTGCCACCATAGAGGAACCGTTTGGAAAGGAATCTCTCTGCATATGAAGAAGACCTCAGAGAGTTCGCCATGAGCAGAGGCAGCAAGAATTCAGCAGTTTGCAAATCAGAGGAGCATCTACACCAGAACCCTAAGCCTACCAGCACACTGATCGTATACTTACCATGACTGGAATTGAAACTTTCCATTGTTGAGAAGCCACTTTGTAGTATTTTGACATAAGAACCTGAGTGAAGTGAAACACTGGTGACAACATATATATATATATATATAATTTTTTTTTCTTCACCCTGTTTAGTAACTGTGAGGCATTATGTTTCATCTTGAGTTGCTTATGTGCAATTTTTCATGGAAGAATTATTTTGATACATGTCATGTATAAATTGTACAGGTAAATTTTTGTTAGGCCTAGAAACTTTATTCAATATTGAATGTCCCACATTAACTGATGCTTAAAAGTTACTGATTTCTTTTGTTTCCTCTCCAGTCACTTGAAACATTCTGTAAGATGCCCTGGAGGAGAACACAAAGTAATATTTTAAAGGAAACTTGGCAATTCTGTTTTGTAGGATTTTAGGGTGTGGGAACACAGTTCTTTCATCATAACTTGACACTACCCTCATGCAAATCAGACATTGTTACATATGTGCAGAAGATATGCTGGGCCATGAACTCCCAACACTGCAATTTCAGAAAGCAACATTTACATTTTTAAAAAGTAGTTTAATGGGAAGATATTCAGTTTAAAATATTGGGATAGCTTTGCCTTTCATCAACAAGAGTCAGTGACCAGTACACACGTGTTCCCACGTCCAGAACCTTCTTCCCACCTCACTCCCCAGCCTATTGTTCTTTGTTGTCCCAGAGCACTGGGTTTGGGTGCCCTGCATCATGCACTGAACTTGCACCGGTCACCTGTTTACGCATGCTAATGTACACGTTTCAGTGCCATTCTCTCAAATCATCCCACCATTGCCCTCTCCACAGAGTCCAAAAGTCTGTTTTTCCATCTCTGTCTCTTTTGTTGCCCTGCATGTAGGATCATCATGACCATCTCTCCAAATTACATGCGTATGCATTACTATACAGTATTTGTATTTCTCTTTCTGACTTATCTTTACTCTGTACAACAGGCTCCTGTTTCACCCACCTCTCTAGAACTGATCCAAATGCATTCCTTTCCACAGCAGAGTAATAGTCCACTCTGTATATATACCACAAATTCCTTATTCATTCATCTACAGTGGATATCTAGGTTGCTTCCATGTCCTAGCTATTGTAAATAGTCCTGCGATGAATATTTGTATACACGTGTCTCTTTCAGTTCTGCTTTGTTTCGGGTGTATACAAGCAGTAGGATTGCTGGGTCATACGACAGTTCTATTTCCAAGTTTTTAAGAAATCGTAAGGTTTATTGTGGCTATACGAGTTTTAATTCCTACCGACAGGGTAAGTTGATTACCTTTTCACTCCCTCTCCAGTGTTTCTTGTTGGAAACTTTGGGTGATGGTCATTGTGACCAGTGTGAGATGACACCTCATTGGGGTACTGATTTTCATATCTTTGATAATGAGTGATGCTGAGCACTGCCTAGTTCTTTGGCCCACTGTTTCATCAGTTTTTTTTTTTTTTTCCTCGTATCGAGTTGCATGAGCTGCTTGTATATTTGGGAGACTAACTCTTTGGCAGTTATTTGATTTTCTGTAATTAGCTCCAGTTCTGAAGACTCTCTTTTCAGCTTGCTCATAGTTTCCTCCACTGTGCAGAAGCTTAAAAGTTTAAATAGGTCCCTTTTGTTTCTATTATAGAGGAGAGGATCTTGCTATAATTCCTGTCAGAGAGCAGTCTGCCTATGTTTTTCTCTAAGAGTTTTATAGTTTCTGATCTTCTACTTAGGTCTTTAATCCACTTTTCATTTATTTTTGTGTGTGGAATTAGAAAATATTTCTTTATTTTAATGTGGTTGAACCATATTCCCAGAATTGCTTGTTTAAGAGTTTATCTTTTCTCCGTTGTATACGTAAACATCCTCTGTCAAAGACAAGGTGGCTGCGGGTGTGTGGCTTCATCTCTGAACTTCGTATTTTGTTCTGTTGATCTTTATTTCTGTCTTTGGCCCAGTAACTTACTATCTTGATGACTGTAGCTTTTTAGTATAGTCTGAAGTCAGGAAGGCTGATTCCTCTGTTTCCATTGTTACTCAAGAATGCTTTGCTCATTGGGCGTCTTTTGTGTTTCCACACAAATTGTGAAATTATTTGTCCTAGTTCAGTGAAAAACACCGATGGTGTTTTGAAAGGGACTCCACAGTTTAATCTAAGAATATCAATGGTGAATGAACATACCAATAGATCACCTTGAGTTGTATACTATATTGATTCCTCTGATCCAAGAACATGATATACTTCATCTGTTTGTGTCATCTTTGATTTCTTACAACATGGCTTTATAGTTTTCTGTACCAGATTCTTGCTTTATTTAGGGAAATATATTCCTAAATATTTTATTCTCTTCATTGGATGTTGAATGAGATTCTTTCCTTAAGTTCTTTCTTGATTTTCCTTGCTAATGTAATAGAATGAAAGGGATTCCTAAGTATTAATTTTGTATTCTGAAGCTATACTCTATTGATTAGCTAAATAAATTTTCGGTTGACATCCTTAGTGTTCACTCTGTGGAGAGTCACATAATCTTCTAACAGCAACAGTTGGTTTCTTTGTTTTCCAATTGGTATTCCTTTTATTTCCTTTTCCCCTGATTTTTGTGGCTAGGACTAATTTAAAAACTAATTTCAATGTGTTTTTCACCTCAGAAAAGCTTACTGATGAAATTATGAAGCACTGAGAAATCTCAATTCTTCCCGATTATAACAATAAAGTCATGAAAAACTTCAGGATTTAGTGGTAATATTTTTGTGGGGTGAGGGAGCTGAAACTGTTTAATTCTTTAGAAAAAAAATGTAGCTTAATCAAATTAGTTTGCAATACTTGTAGCCTTTCCTTCAGTTTCAGAAGATTTGACAGCTCTAAGAATAATGCAGGGCTTTCTAACTAAAACCAAGAAACTCACCAAGAGCTCACCAGACTCTAACAGTGCACATTAGAAAAATTGCATTACTGTGCTGTTAAAATTTGTGAGCTTTACAGTCAAATTTAGAATGGCAAAAAACACTTTCGAGATGATTGTGTAAAAAGCCTGTTAAAACAAGTGAAGCCACAAGGAAAGGGTATAGGGAAGATGTGGGAGGTCCCGGAATGAAGTGTTCTCCAGAGGAGAGGAGGCTCCAAAGGCACAGCTGAGAAGAGTTTGACAGTTAGATACCTGTTGCAGCCATGACTTTGGGTGTCTCCTTCTGGCCTGCCCCTGAGGAGGAGTGGAATCTGAGGCCTCTAGGTCAGGAATGACCAGAGACAGTACACCACAGCTGCCACCAGAGACGATCATTTTCAATGTGGATGATCCTGGGAAATAGCTGAGAGATCAGGAGTCCCAAGACCCATGCTTGTCAGTCAGAGCCACTGAAGTGGCTCATTAATGTAATGTAAAGACACGAGGATTCCCCCAAGTAAGGTGGAACTGGAAGGAACTGCTGCTCTCATCCACTTTGAGTGCCAGATGAATTCAGAAACATGCCTGCCATTCGTTGTGAAAACAGAGAAGGACAGAGACCCAGGTTTTCTTGATGAAGACACACACAAACACACACATACACACACACACACACATACACATAGATACCACCCCCTTGCTTGAAGACACAGTGTACAACAGGGACTGTAAATCCTGACCAAGTAAGCAGTGACATGACACTACCCAGCACACACAAGTCAGGAGGACAGTAGTGGTCAGAAACAGCCCCTGTTTGGGGGATGCAGACCACCTCAGATGCAGAAGACCACAGAGAACACAGAGCCATGAGCTTGTCTGATGGTATGTCAGGGCCTGAGGACATCAGTTGTGGCCTGGCCAGCTCTGGTGTCCCTGAACAGTGGAGATCAACTGTAGCAAATAGTGGGGTTTTTCCATACTCTCCAAGCATCCAGACATGGAGAGTGCAGTGGCAACCCAGTCCATTGCTCTTGCCGGAGAATCCCATGGACAGCCTGGTGGACTGCAGTCCATTAGGTCGCTAAGAGTCAGAGAGGATTGAACAACCTCACTTTCACTTTTCACTTTCATGCACTGGAGAAGTAAATGGCATCCCACTCCAGGGTTCTTGCCAGGGGAATTCCAGGGACTGCAGAGCCTGGTGTGCTGCCAGTGATGTGGTTGCTTGGAGACAGACATGGCTGAGGTGACTTAGCAGCAGCAGCAGTAGCAACCGGACAGCAACTGGCTCTCTGTCCCTGGAGAAAAGTCATTTGGCACCCCTGAGGATACATAAGGAGAGCTCCAAGTTATTGACGGTCCTGTGGGACACAGGAGTGTGCTATTTGGATTGCAGACTAGTAACCCGTGGTTGGGATTTCCCAAGCCAGGTCAATGACAGTGCCTGGGGTACCCCAGTTCAGTTCAGTTCAGTTCAGTTCAGTTCAGTTCAGTTCAGTTCAGTTCAGTCACTCAGTCATGTACAACTCTGCAACCCCATGAATTGCAACACACTAGGCCTCCCTGTCCATCACTAACTCCCAGGATTCACTCAAACTCACTTCCATCGAGTCAGTTATGCCATCCAGCCATCTCATCCTCTGTAGTCCCCTTCTTCTCCTGCCCCCAGTCCCTGCCATTGGTCTTTTCCAATGAGACAACACTTTGGAAGATGTGGCCAGCATCAGTCTTTCCAAAGAACACCACGGACTGATCTCCTTTTGAATGGACAGGTTGGATTTCCATGCAGTCCAAGGGACTGTCAGGAGTCTTCTCCAAGACCACAGTTCAAAAGCATCAATTCTACAGCATTCAGCTTTCTTCACAGTCCAACTCTCGCATCCATACATGACTGCTGGAAAAGCCATAGCCTTGACTAGACGGAGCTTTGTTGGCAAAGTAATCTCTCTGCTTTTGAATATGCTATCTAGGTTCGTCATAACTTCCCTTCTAAGGAGTAACCATCTCTTAATTTCATGGCTGCAATCAGGATCTGCAGGAAGATGTAAAATGAGCTACATCCCTGGAGAAGAATCTGGCCACGTTGGGGCACGGGAGCCCAGGAGCTGGGAAAGATGTCCTCCAGTCTATGGGCATTTCCATAAGGGTGTCACCCACTACGCTCTCAGCCACTGGTCTAGATTAGGGCCTGCAGCCTGTGAGTGGCTCATAGCCTAGGGCCCCACCTGTTTGGCTGATCTCCCAGGGCATGTTCACCCTGTCCTGGGCTGTTCAGCACCCTCTCTTTCTTCAGACTCAGCCCACCCCCCAAATGCCTGCCCCTGCCTCCCGACCATCCCCCTCACTCCTCGCCCCCAAAGAGCTAGTGGGTTGCACAGTTTTACTGCAGCTTATGCTGCCATTGCACATCACTTGCTGTGCTATTATGTCACATCCCTTTGCATCTGCCCCAGCTCGGGGTCATGGCCAGGGCTAAGAGGAGCGTGAGAGGTGTTCACAGGAAGGCAGGATTTGTCCTGGGACCCCAGAACTTCTTAGTTGTGAGCCCAGGTGCTCAGGGGTCAGGGGCCCTGTAGCCTACCATTGTGATGCCATGAATGGTTGGGATCTTGCAGCCACAAGTTGTCACACCAGGAGAAGAGGCCACCCTCTTCAGGGTGGAGGCAGTGGAGGACAGCGAGTCCATGGTTGAGGGAGATGTGGTTCCCCTGGTGGAGGATCAGGAGGGAGTTACAGCCACTGGTGGAAGACATCATGAAGAAGGTGGAGGTTGTGATGAATGAGGAGAAGGAACAGTGATCATTCAGGACCTGAAGGAGAAGACGGTGGAGGAGCGGGCCAGGAAAGTTCCGGAGGCCCGAGTGAGTGCTTGGCACTATATGCCCTGTAGACACTGGCTGCCCTGCAGGTAGAACTGAGCTCTGAGCATGAGAATGACCACATGGCCTAAGTTCGATTCATGTGAAAGAACAGTCAGAGGAGGAAGTGTCATTTGGCTCAGAGGAGTGCCACCATCCAAGGCAACCCTGGCCACTGGGCTAAAGCTGTATCCTTTGTGTTGCTCCTTGGGGGTCTGCTGCTCAAGAGAAGGAGGGGGGAGGGCCAGCAAAAGGAGCACCAGGAGGGGTGGAGGAGAGGGCACAGAAAGGGCACTGTAGTCCCCTGAAGGAAATGTGGTCCTGGGCAATTGGCAGTTTCCAAAGGCATAGCCAAGTAGGGTCTGGGCAGGGCCACACATGTACATGTCACAGCCATGCCTTTGAATGTCTCTTTCAGGTCTGCATCTGAGGAGGAGCATCAGCCAAGCCCTCTAAGTCAGGAATGACCAGAGTCAGTACACCAGAGCAACATCGACAGGCAATTATTGATGTAAATGTGGATGATCCCAGGATATAACTGAGACATGGGAGTCACCCCCACAAAACACACACATACACACACACACACATGCACATGTACACATACACACACATACCAACCCAATCGCTTTTAGATGTGGTTTTTCACAAGGACTGCAAGTCTGACCATGTAAGTAGTGACATGCCACTACCCAGGATACGCAGGTCTGGAGAATAATAGCAGTCAGAAATAGCCACTGCTTGGGGAATGCAGATCACCTGAGATGTACAACTTCACAAAAAACCCATAGCCATGAGCATGTCTGATGGAATGGCAGAGCCTGAAGACATCAGTTGTGGCCGCTTGTTCCAGTAACCTTCTTCCACCCCAGACTAGGGCTGATGCTCCTGGCTCTTCTTGGTCCGGCAGGTGGCCTGAATGGCTCCTTGACCTAAAGCAGATTATGAACCACTCTCAAGTTTCCACCATGATCAGCGACCAAGATAAAGACTTTCTCGGCTACATGATTGACTTGAAGGTCAGTGAAGGAGACTGAGGATGGGTGGGTATGGAATCTGGTGGGGAGTGGGAAGATCATGTTATCCATGTTCCTGCACTGTGAGATTTTGGAGAGGCATTGTGGAAGCTGTTAATGCCTTCCTGGGTGGCAAGCTGAGGCCCCAGAAGCTTGTACATTTTCCCTCCTCCCTATCCTGGAAGGTGCAGGTGCACAGCGATCCACGGGCTAGCTGCAAGCTGATCTTTTCTTTGGGGACAACCCCTACTTCTTAAACATGGTGATCATCAAGGAGTATTACCTTGACATCACTGGTAAAACGTGACTTCTGGGGTGATAAGTGTGGATGTGCAACGGTACGATGCTCCACATGTGGGATCTGCCCCAGTCTTCCCTGTCTTTCTGCAAGGTATAAGACCTGTGGTTCCATTGCAGTCCACTGGTTCTGGGACTTTGAACGAGGAGCACACAGCCAAAGGCTGGACACCAGGAGCGTTAACTTTCTCAACTGGATGTCAGGCCACAACTGCCAAGAATCAAACAGGATTGCTGAGGTGTGGTTGTTTTGGACCTGCATATAGTTGGTGATTGATTTTGGAGTTCTTGGCTGCTCATGGTGTGGTTTGAGGCATGGTCAGCCCCGGGCTGACCTAGCTAGTGTTGCCAGCAGATCATTGGCGAAGACGTGTGGGATGATCCCTTGAAGTACTACCCCAGGGAGGAAGGTTCTTCCATGAGAGATAACTAACAGAAACACATGTGGTGAGGGAGTCTGGAGGAGAGCCCTGAATGGGCACCCATGTAGTAGCTGGGACTCTGTCATTTCCCAAATGGGGATGTGCAGGCTTGCTAGATGCCTGCAGAGCCTGAATTTGGCTGATGCATGTAGCAGATGACCTGCTGAGACTGGGGTATTGGGGACTCAGTGTGTCTGTGAGTGAAGCAAGTTTCCTTCAAATCAGCTGTGGTTGCAGTGTGAGAGTCCTAGGTGATACTATCAGAGACAGGGTGAATTAAGTATCTATGTCAGAATTAGCCTTCCACGGGTACTGCCATCTCCCAGCCTCTTGCTGCTCATGAAGTTTGAGATTTTCTGGGCCCTTCACTACCACCACCCCCCACACTTACCCTGGGGAGATTTATCATTGAAAGGGTGTCCTCTCTGGGATCCCAGTGCACCTGTGTGCTCACCAGGATCTTCTGTAAATTTCCACATCCACCACTCAGTGGCTTACCACCACCACACATGATGCACTGGAAGTGGATTCAGGCTGCCTTGGGAAAATATAGAAGAGCTCGAGGAGGAGGTGGACAGGGAGCCAGAAGGGCAGGACATGGTGCTGACTGACACCATATCTGACATTGCTGGGCATGGGCCTCTTCAGCTCCTGAAACACCTGTGTTCCTTGTTTGCATTTCTATCCCCATTCCGAGCATGAGTGTGTCTACAGGTGTGTGCTTGGGTCTCCTGTGTTTATGTGGAGGTGTGTGTGTCGGCCCAGGGCAGAAGCAGAGATGCAGGTGACAGAAGACGATGTGCTGAACAACTAGAAGAGGAGGCACGAGGTGTCCCCAGTCTGAGGCAACACCCGAGGCGTTTATGTAAGGAATGATTAGAGACAGCACACCAGAGCAGCCTCAGCAGACAGTTATTGTTGTAAATTTGTATGATCTTGGAATATAGCTGAGACATGTGAGTCTCTCTCTCTCTCATACACACACGCACACACACACACACACGCACACAAACACAGAGAGAGAGAGAGAGAGAGAGAGAGAGAGAGAGAGAGCAACCCCTTTGCTTTAAGACACAGTTTGTCACAAGGGCTTCAAGTCTGACCATGTAAGCATGCACAGCATACATAGCATACACAGATTACACAGGTCTGGAGTAGAACAATAGTGATAAGAAACAGCCCTTCTTTGGGGAATTCAGACCGCTTCAGATGAAGAACACCACAGTGAACCCACCAGAGCCATGAGCATGTCTGATAGTATGGCAGGGCCTGAGAACATCAATTTGGTCGGGCAAGTGGAAATCCCCAGCTTCCTTGAAGATCTTTGTTCCAGTGTCCTTCTTCCACCCCAGACTAGGGCTGATGCTCCTGGCTCTTCTTTACCTGGCATGTGGCCTGAATGGCTTCTTGACCCAAAGAAGATTATGAACCACCCTCAAGTTTCCATCATGATAAGTGACCAATATAAAAACTGCACCTAGAAGCTGGATTTTGACAGGCCTGCCTGGTTCATGGACTGGCTGAGCTGTTCTCAACACCCAGGTTTGAATGGAGGAATAAGGGATGTTTCCAAGTAATCTATAACAGCAAGGATCTTACATATCTGGGTTACATACAGAGGGTAGGAGTAGCCTCTGTTTTTACCGTTTCCCCATCTATTTGCCATTAAGTTGTGGGAGCTGGATGTGAGGCAGTGGTAAGTGCAGAACTTTGTAATTTGATGCCTGGGCACAGGAGGGCCTAGAGGATCTACTCCATGTTCAAATTCAGGAAGGGCAGTGGTGAGGAGGTACCCCTCATCCAAGTTAAGGAGCAGTGACTGTGCTTTGTTGGAGCAGCCGTGAAGTGATACCCCATGTCCAAGGTAAGCAAAACTCAAGTAAGATGGTAAGTGTTGTGAGAGGGCATCAGAGGACAGACACACTGAAGTTATACTCACAGAAAACTAGTCCATCTAATCACACTAGGACCACAGCTTTGTCCAACTCACTGAAATCAAGCCATGCCATGTGGGGTCACACAAGATGGGAGGGTAACGGTGGAAAGGTCTGACAGAATGTGGTCCACTGGAGAAGGGAATGGCAAACCACTTCAGTATTCTTGCCTTGAGAACCCCATGAAAAGTATGAAAAGGCAAAATGATACGATACTAAAAGAGAAACTTTCCAGGTCGATAGGTGTCCAATATGCTACAGGAGATCAATGGAGAAATAAGTCCAGAAAGAATGAAGGGATGGAGCCAAACCAATAACAATACCCAGTTGTGGATATGACTGGAAATAGAAGGAAGGTCCGAGGCTGTAAAGTGCAATATTGCATAGGAACGTGGAATGTTAGGTCCATGAATCAATGTAAACTGGATGCAGTCAAACAGGAGATGGCAAGAGTGAAAGTCAACATTCTAGGAGTCAGCAAACTGAAATGGATTGGAATGAGTGAATTTAACTCAGATGACCATTATATCTACTACTGCAGCAGAAATATCTCAGAAGAAATGGAGTAGCCATCATGGTGAGCAAAAGAGTCCAATCAACTCAAGATTGAAGTATTTGAATGCAATCTCAAAAATGACAGAATGAGCTCTTTTGTTTCCAAGGCAAACCATTCAGTATCATAATAATCCAAGTCTATGCCCCAACCAGTAATGCTGATGAAACTGAGGCTGAACGACTCTGTAAGACCTACAAGACCTTTTGGAACTAACCCCCCAAAAAAGATGTCCTTTTCATTATAGGAGACTGGAATGCAAAAGTAGGAAGTCAAGGAACACCTGGAGTAACAGGCAAATTTGGCATTGGAATACAAGTGAAGCAAGGCAAAGGCTAATAGAATTGTGCCAAGAAAATGCACTGGTCATAGCAAACACCCTCTTCCATCAACACAAGAAAAGACTCTACACATGGACATCATCAGATGGTCAACACTGAAATAAGACTGATTATGTTCTTTTCAGCCAAAGATGGAGAAGCTCCAAACAGTCAGCAAAAACAACACCATGAGCTGACGGTGGCTCAGATTATGATCTCCTTATTGCCAAATTCAGACTTAAACTGAAGAAAGTAGGGAAAACCATTAGACCATTCAGGTATGATCTAAACCAAATGCCTTATGATTATACAGTGAAAGTGAGAAATAGATTTAAAGGACTAGATCTGATAGAGTCCATGATGAACAATAGACTGAGGTTCGTGACACTGTACAGGAGACAGGGATCAAGACTATCCCCATGGAAAAGAAATGCAAAAAAGCGAAATGTCTGTCTGGGGAGGGCTTTCAAGTAGCTGCGGAAAAAAAAAAAAAAAAAAAACAGAAGTGAAGTGAAGAGCAAAGAAGAAAAGGAAATGTAAAAGCATCTAAATGCAGAGTTCCAAAGAATAGCAAGAAAAGCCTTCCTCAGCAATCAATGCAAAGAAATAGAGGAAAGTAACAGAAAGCGAAAAACTAGAGATCTCTTCAAGAAAATTAGAGATACCAAGGGAACATTTCATGCAAATATGGGCTCAATAAAGGACACAAATGGTCTGGACCTAACAGAAGCAGAAGATATTAAGAAGGGGTGGCAAGAATACACAGAAGAACTGTATAAAAACTGTATCTTCATGACCAAGATAATCACAATGGTGTGATCACTCACATAGCGCCAGGCATCCCAAAATGTGAAGTCAAGTGGGCCTTAGAAAGAACCACTATGAACAAAGCTACTGCATATAATGGAATTCTGGTTTAGCTATTTCAAATCCTGAAAGATGATGCTTTGTAAGTGCTGCACTCAATTTGGCAGCAAATTTGGAAAACTCAACAGTGGCCACAGGACTGGAAAAGTAAGTTTTCATTCCAATCCCAAAGAAAGGCAATGCCAGAGAATTCCCAAACAATCACACAATTGCACTCATCTCACACGCTAATTAAGTAATGGTCAAAATTATCCAAGCCACGCTTCAGCAGTACCTAAACTGCAAACTTCCAGATGTTCAGCTGGTCTTTTAAAAGTCAGAGGAACCAGATATCAGATTGCCAGCATCCATTGGATCATGGAAGAAACAAGAGAGTTCCAGAAAGACATATATTTCTGCTTTATTAACTGCTAAAGTATGTGACTGTGTGGATCACAATAAACTGTGGAAAATTCTGAAAGAGATGGGAATACCAGACCACCTGACCTGCCTCTTAAGAAATCTGTATGTGGGTCAGGAAGCAACAGTGGGAACAGGGTATGGAACAACAGAATGGTTTCAAATAAGAAAAGGAGTACGAAAAGGCTGTATAATGTTACCCTGCTTATTTAACTTATATGCAGAGTACATCATGAGAAATGCTGGGCTGGAAGAAGCACAGGCTGGAATCAAGATTGCATGGAAAATATCAATAACCTCAGATATGCAGATGACACTAGCCTTATGACAGGAAGTGAAGAGGAACTAAAAAGCCTTTTCATAAAAGTGAAAGAGGAGAGTGAAAAAGTTGGCTTAAAGCTCAACATTCAGAAAACGAAGATCATGGCATCTGGTCACATCAGTTCAAAGGAAATAGATGGGGAAATGGCAGAAAAGGTTTCAGACTTTGTTTTGGGGGGCTTCAAAATGGTGATTGCAGCCATGAAATTAAAAAACACTTACTCCTTGAAAGAAAAGTTATGACTATCCTAGATAGCTTTTTGAAAAGCAGAGATATTACTTAACCAACAAATATCCATCTAGTTAAGGCTATGTTTTTTTTCCAGTAGTCATGTATGGATGTGAGAGTTGCACTGTGAAGAAATCTGAGCAACAAAGAATAGATGCTTTTGAACTGTGGTGTTGGAAATGACTCTCGAAAATTCCTTGGACTGCAAGGAGATCCAACCAGTCCATTCTAAAGAAGATCAGCCCTGGGATTTCTTTGGAAGGAATGATACTTAAGCTGAAACTCCGATACTTTGGCTACCTCATGCAGAACTGACTCATTGGAAAAGACTCTGATACCGGGAGGGATTGGGGGCAGGAGTAGAAGGCGACGACAGAGGATGAGATGGCTGGATGGCATTACTGATTCGATAAGCATGAGTCTGAGTGAACTCCAGGAGATGGTGATGGGCCGGAAGGCCTGGATTGCTGCGATTCCTGTGGTCGCAAAAAGTTGGAGTCGACTGGATAACTGAACTGAACTGAATGGAAGTGAACTGAACTGATGGGACCAGATCTAGTTGTCTTAGTTTTCTGAGTGTTGAGCTTTAATCCAACTCTTTCACTCTCCTCTTTGATTTTCATCAAGAAGATATTTAATTCTTCTTTACTTTCTACCATATGGGTGGTGTTATCTGTATATATGAGTTTATTGACATTGCTCCCTATAATCGTTATTCCAGCTTGTGCTGCATCCAGCCCAGCATTTCTCATGATATACACTGCATAGAAGTTAAATAAACAGGGTGACAATAGACAGGCTCGATGTACTGCTTTTGCTATTTGGAATTAATCTGTTGTTTCATTTCCCATTGTAACAGCTGCTTCCTGACATGCAAATAGATTTCTCAAGAGGCAAGTCAAGCGGTCTGATAATCATATCTCTTTCGTAATTTCCGCAGTTTATTGTGATCCACAGAGTCAAAGGCTTTGCCATAGTCAATAAAGCAGAGATAATTTTTTTTCCTGGAACTTTCTTGCTTTTTTGATGATTCTGCAGATGTTGGCAACTTGATCTCTGGTTTCTCTACCTTTGTGAAAACCAGCTTGAACATCTGGAAGTTCACGGTTGATGTATTCCTGAAGCCTGGCTTGGATTTGAGCATTACTTTGCTAGTGTGTGAGATGAGTGCAATTGATTGGTGGTTTGAATTCTTCCTATAGGATAAACTGTTTATCTTTATATTACTAGAAAGTTGGGTGACACTATGGAAGAATTTTTGTGATGACTTTATGTGAAGGGGTCTGATGAGATCTGACTGATAAATAGTAAGTTCTTTATTCTAAAATCAGCGTCCTATGTTAATTTTGAAATCATTTTCTCTCCCCATATACTGGTGTGATGTTATTGCTATGTTCATCCTTATTCGCCAGAAATTTGCATGCAGGGCTCTAGAGAAATTTCTGGAGAATCAGGATGAACATAGCACACACACTTACTCATAATTATAGGGAAAGAGAGGGAGAGAAAATAAGAGAGGGAATGAGAGGTAGGAAGGAGAAAGTTATCTCCCATGTAATTTCACTTATGTAGCCATGATCATGAGAGCTGGAGTAAATTTTCCTCATCTGGGTTTATTGTTCTGGTTATTTTAGAGAGACTTTGACCCCTATTTTAACTAAGGAACAGATATAGAAGTATAGGGTGATTACACTTTCCCTTGCCTTAATAGTCCACAATTGTGTGTGTGTGTGTGTGTGTGTGTGGGTGGGTGGGTAAGGGAGAAGAATATTTGTCTTGTCAGCTGAAGATGCCTTGCCACTGTCTGTTAGGCACCCTCCCGTGTTCTTGCCTGGAGAATCCCACGGATGGGGGAACCTGGTGGGCTACCGTCTATGGGGTCACACAGAGTCGGACATGACTGAAGGGACTAAGCAGCTGCAGCGTGAGCATTTAAGTTTTTCAGTCATGGCACATAGAAACTATAATGCATAGTTTACTGGGGTTGGTAGATTTGCAATCAGAAGATAAACTGATTTTTACCTCTATGACCTTCGATGAGTTACATCTCTGATACCTCTCAGAGACATTTTGCTATCTATAAAATGACTGTGATAATGCCTTATTCATAAGTATAATATTAGTGTTAAAAAGAATCATACAGGGGGACCCGTCTAGCATATCAAGCACATGATAGGTTTTCCATAATTTGATGGCTTTCTTCTTTTCTGTCATCTCAGTCAAATCCAAAAGTCCTGCTACTGGGTGTTTCCATTATAGGTATGTATCAAAATAGCTGACATGTTTTCAATTGGAATAAAAATATAAAAGTTGTTTAAAATTAATTATTTGAGATAAAATTTTGCCTTATTTTTCAATAAAAAGTGAAATGTATTGACCTTTTCTATTTTCGTTATTTATCATATTCATTTAAAATATCCATGTTATTAAATTTTCTAATATGTGTCTGTTAATGCCATATTAAATACACGTTTAGACCTTTTTAATTTTTATTTTTACTTTATTTTACTTAACAATAATGTATTGGTTTTGCCATACATTGACATGAATTAGCCACAGGTGTACATGAGTTCTCAATCCTGAACCCCCCTCCCTCCTCCCACCCTATATCATCTCTCTGGATCATCCCTGTGCACCAGCCCCAAGCATCCCGTATCCTGTATAGAACATAGACTGGCGATTCATTTCTTACATGATAGTATACATGTTTCAATGCCATTCTCCCTTATCATTCCAGTTTCTCCCTCTCCCTCAGAGTCCAAAAGTCCGTTTTATACACGTGTCTCTCTTGCTGTCTCGCATACAGGGTTATCCTTGCCTTCCTAAATCCCATATATATGTGTTAGTATACTGTATTGGTGTTTTTCTTTCTGGCTTACGTCACTCTGCATAATTGGCTCCAGTTTCATCTGTCTCATTAGAACTGATTCAAATGCATTATTTTTAATGGTTGAGTATTACTCCATTATGTATATGTGCCACAGCTTTCTTATCCATTCATCTGCTGATGGATATCTAGGTTGTTGCCATGTCCTGGCTATTATAAACAGTGCTGCGATGAACATTGGGGTACATGTGTCTCTTTCAATTCTGGTTTCCTCAGTGTGTATGCCACGCAGTGGGATTTCTGGGTCATAAGGCAGTTCTATTTGCAATTTTTTAAGGAATCTCCACACTCTTCTCCATAGTGACTGTACTAGATTGCATTCCCACCAAGAGTGTAAGAGGGTTCCCTTTTCTCCACACCCTCTCCAGCATTTATTACTTCCAGACTTTTGGATCACAGCCATTCTGACTGGTGTGAAGTGGTACCTCATTGTGGTCTTGATTTGGATTTCTCTGATAACGAGTGATGTTGAGCATCTTTTCATGTGTTTGTTAGCCATCCGTATGTCTTCTTTGGATAAATGTCTATTTAGTTCTTTGGCCCATTTTTTGATTGGGTAGTTTATTTTTCTAGAATTGAGCTGCATAAGTTGCTTGTATATTTTTGGGATTATCTACCAGCAGTATTTTTCACAGAACTTAAACAAATAATTTCAAGATTTGTATGGAAATACAAAAAACTTCGAATAACCAAAGCAATCTTGAGAAAGAAGAGTGGAACTGGAGGAATCAACTTGCCTGACTTCAGGTTCTACTACAAAGCCACAGTCATCAAGACAGTATGGGACTGGAACAAAGACAGATATATAGATCAATGGAACAAAATAGAAATCCCAAAGATAAATCCACACACCTATGGATACCTTATCTTCGACACAGAAGGCAGGAATATATAATGGAATAAAGACAATCTCTTTAACAAGTGGTGCTGGGAACACTGGTTAACCACTTGTAAAAGAATGAAACTAGATCACTTTCTAACACCACACACAAAAATAAACACAAAATGGATTAAAGATCTCAATGTAAGACCAGAAACTATAAATCTCCTAGAGGACAACATAGGCAAAACACTCTCTGACATAAATCACAGCAGGATTCTCTATGATCCCCCTCTCATAATACTGGAAATAAAAGCAAAAATAAACAAATGGGATCTAAATAAAATTAAAAGCTTCTGCACAACAAAGGAAACTATAAGCAAGGTGAAAAGACAGCTTCTGAATGGGAGAAAATAATAGCAAATTAGCCCATTTTTTAACAGTGAAAATAATTATGGTTTTTGTGGCATGTTTTTGTTATCACAGTACAGATAATAAATGGAAGAGTGCCCTCTTAAATATGTATTAGATGTGAAGGAAGTTTGACAGGAGGAAAGAGAAACTGAGTGGTCTGGTCTATAGTTAGCCCTTTGAGGTGGTTGTACTGGCTGTGATGATAGATGTCTATTTTGCTGCTTAATAAACAAAGTTGATTCCGTTCACATTTATTCTTGGCTCCTACCTTGCACAGGTGGCCCCATCAGCCTGATGTCAACTTTGCAATTGCTGTCTGTCAGGAGCTTTGAAAACCTTCTCTTATGATTAAAACTATAGCTTAGCAGAAACTTAGGAAAACTACCTGGGTTTGCACAGTCTCTTTAAACTTTATTGTAATCTGAGATGGATTCTAGGTACTCACATGATGCTTCTTTTCTGTGTGCTGTGTTGACTTGTTTGACCATTGAGGCTTCAAGTATTGGCCACATTGTGAGTACTGAGTTGCTTGTAGTTGAGAATTATTTTGTAAATATCCTGCTTTAAGCCTTAGGTAGGAGAGGTCTTTTCCTAAGACCTATGAGTTCTTACCCTGCATACAAAGAGGTAACTTTCAGAGGCTATGTGGGAAAGAGGGGAGAGTCACTGCAGAGGGGTGAATGAACATTAGTCTTCCTTTCCCTTCCTGGTCCAGCTTTTGGTAGACATACTTGTTTCTCAAGCCCAGATTTATCATAGAAAATGAGTATGAATACATGCTTTATATACTTTTCTTGAGAACTTGGTATGGAACTAGAGTAGTAAAATATATTTAGGGAATGTTCTCTCTTTTGAAAACAAACAAACAACAACAACAACAACAACAACAACAACAAAACATTCATGACATTGCTTTCTGGGAATTGAACCCAAACAGTCTGATAACAGAACCTGCCTCTACTGCTGTGATGAATCAGGAAGTAAATGTCTAGACTGAAGAGTCAGAATCCTTTTGCATAGACAAAGGATGGCTGATTTGGATAACAGAGACACAGGAGATTATTAGCCATTACACCTCAGAACTCCTGAGCTCTTCTGTTAGTTCTCTGAATGAAACTGGTGATGGGAAGCATTAGAACATGGTGCTCAAGCCCGTGAATGCTACAGATAGATAACTGGATTGGAATATCTGCTTTATCATTTTTTTACCTTTGATAGGTGGGTAAATTAACTAAAACCTTTTATTCAATGTATTCATCTCTAATATAGGAATAAATGCATAGGTGATTAAAGTGAAAAGTGAAGTCCCTCAGTTGTGTCCAACTCTTTGTGGAACCATGGAGTGTAACGTAGCAGGGTCCTCCATCAACGGAATTTTCCAAGCAAAAGTAATGGAGTGGGTTGCCATTTCCTTCTCCAGAGGATATTCTCACCCCAGGGATAGAAGATTAAGAATACATATACGTCCATTGTGGATTAATGTCAATGTATGCCAAAACCAATATAATATTGTAAAGTAATTAACCTCCAATTAAAAGAAATAAATTTATATTAAAAGAAGAATACAAAATAGACTTCAAACTGAGGCCGGCATATGGTAAAGTGTCACATATGAAGGGTTTTTTTTTTTTTTTTTTTTTTACTCCTGAAACAGGAGTAAAATTTATTCTCTGTAAATTAGGATATATTAATGTACTTTGCTAGGAAAAAAATAATCACTAGACTGTTCTTCAATTCTTATATGAAAATGCTACACAAATATAAGTATTATCAATCATAACACTAGCAAAGAGAAACTATGAATATTTTCTTGCTTTTCTTCTTACAATGAATTTCACTTTATTGGAAATTTAAAATTAATGTAACTTCTCTTAAGAATAATTTTCTCTAGTAGTTATGTTTTCACACCTACTCTATGGCTCCATTAATTTGAGTGTAAACATTATCCTTTTATTCCCTATCCTATGTTCCAGGCCATGTGCGAAGGCTGCATATGGCTTCTTAATTCTTTGTCTTGCAATCACATAGAATGTAATTCAAAACAGTAACTTACAAGTAACTTTTTTGGTCCAAAGCAGAACATTTTCATTTACATATTTTAAGTTGGTCTTTTAGTTAAATGATTTCATCTAATTTCATAGCCATAAATATGTGGTAGGTGTAGCTTAGCTAAATTTAAAAATTATGAATAATTAATGTAGATATAGTGCTTGTTTAATATGTCATTTGTGAACCAAAAGAGAGAGGTATTATTCCAAACAGAATATTATTTCATGGAAAAATCAAAGTCTTTGTGCTATTGATTTTTAAAGGAAGGACCCTAAAATTATCATGAAATCAGATAAATTAGAACTATAATTTCAAGCCATGTTCTGATTTATTTCATGCTGTTCAAATTGCTACATAAGTGATTACAGCATGGTAATGCATTTAAATGCAAAATTATAAATCTAAGTGCTCTCCTTTGATGAAGACATTTTGTTTAAACTTAGAAACTCCAAAAGCTTTGTCATAATTTTGATTTCTTTCTGAAATGGAAACTTTTGACTAAAAAATATCAGATACAGAGAATAAGCGAAATAATAGCATTAATCAGCAAATTCAAAACAGGCTTTTTGCCCATGCTCTGAAAACCAAAACAAAGTCAGACAGAGTGACTCCAGTAGGCCAGCTGATAGAGAAATCACAGTTGTTTGATACAAATGACAGAATCTGCTATACTAAAGGTCAAGTTGAGCAGGAGCTGAAAAGAGAAAAGCAGACCAGCAAGCAAATCAACCTGTCCTCGTGACAAGGGATGTTTCCATATGTTACCAAAAGACTAGAAGTGCTCTTTAGCCAGAAAGAAGCAAATCCATCATGGCTTCACCCCCCTGCACTTGTGGGGAGATCTGGCAGAGAGAAGATTATGTACTCCTCTCTCTCTCTCTTCTTTCATGGTTAATGTCTATTTATCTAAAAAGGATGATGCTAATGCCCATTCTTTTCCATGGGGATGGACTTGATCCCTGTCTCCTGTACAATGTCAGGAACCTCATTTTATATTTCATCAGGCACTCTAACTATCAAATCTAGGCCCTTAAATATATTTCTCACTTCCACTGCATAATCATAAGGAATTTTATTTAGGTCATACCTGAATGGTCTATTAGTTTTCCCTACTTTCTTCAATTTAAGTCTGAATTTGGCAGTAAGGGGTTCATGATCAGAGCCACAGTCAGCTCCTGGTATTTTTTCTGTTGACTGTATAGAGCTTCTTCATCTTTGGCTGCAAAGAATAAAATCAATCTGATTTATGTGTTGACCATCTGATGATGTCCATGTGTAGACACTTCTGTTGTGTTATTGGAAGAGGGTATATGCTATGACCAGTGCATTTTCTTGGCAAACCTCTATTAGCCTTTGCCTTGCTTCATTCAGCATTCCAAGGCCAAATTTGCCTGTTACTCCAGGTGTTTCTTGACTTCCTACTTTTGCATTCCAGTCCCCTATAATGAAAAGGACATCTTTTTTGGGTGTTACTTCTAAAAGGTCTTGTAGATCTTCAT
Source organism: Rupicapra rupicapra (assembly GCA_963981305.1). NCBI lineage: Eukaryota > Metazoa > Chordata > Mammalia > Artiodactyla > Bovidae > Rupicapra > Rupicapra rupicapra. The sequence continues at coordinate 5,711,653 of OZ022299.1, read as the reverse complement.
AGAACCATTCAACTTCAGCTTCTTCAGTGTTACTGGTTGTGGCATAGAATTGGATTACCTTGATATTGAATGGTTTGCCTTGGAAATGAACAGAGATCATTCTGCCATTTATGAAATTGCATCCAAGTACTGCATTTCGGACTCTTTTGTTTTCTGAATGTTAAGATTTAAACCAACTTTTTCACTCTCCTCTTTCACTTTCATCAAGATTCTCTTTAGTTCTTTTACATTTTATGCCATAAGGGTGGTGTCATTTGCATATATGAGGTTGTTGATATTTCTTCCAGAAAACTTGATTTCAGCTTTGTTTCCTCCAGCCCAGAGTTTTTCATGATGCACTGCATAGAAGTTAAATAAGCACGGTAACGATATGCAACCTTGATGTATTTCTTTACATAATATTTGGAACCAGTCTGTTTTTCCATGTACAGTTCTTACTGTTACTTCCTGATCTGCATACAGATTTCTCAAGAAGCAGGTCAGGAAATCTGATATTCCCATCTCTTTCAGAATATTCCACAGTCTATTGTGATCCACACAATCAAAGGCTTTGGCATAGTAAATAAAGCAGAAATAGATATTTCTTGGAACTCTCTTGCTTTTTTGATAATCCAGCAGCAGATGTTGGCAATTTGATCTCTGGTTCCTCTGCCTTTACTAAATCAGCTTGAACATCTGGAAGCTCACAATTCATGTATTGTTGAAATCTGGCTTGGAGAACTTTGAGCATTACTTTACTAGTGTGTGAAATGAGTGCAATTCTGTGGTAGTTTCGGCACTCTTTGGCATAACCTTTCTTTGGGATTGGAATGAAAATTGACTTTTTTTTTTCCACTCCTGTGACCACTGCTGAGTTTTCCAAGTTTAGTGGCATATTGAATGCAACACTTTGGAGCATTATCTTTTAGAATTTGAAATAGCTCAATTGGAATTCCATCCCCTCTACTAGATTTATTCATAGTGATGTTTCCTAATGCCCACTTGAATTCACGTTCCAGGATGTCTGTCTCTAGTTGAGTGATCTGGATAAGGCAATGGCTTCCCACTCCAGTACTCTTGCCTGCAAAATCCCATAGACAGAGGAGCCTGGTGGGCTGCCATCTATGGTGTCGCATAGAGTTGGACACAACGTAGCGACTTGACTTTACCTTTTCACTTTCATGCATTGGAGAAGTGCCTGAAGCCAGTGTGAGGAATCCCACCTGTAAAACGGTCATGAGGAAGGAAGCTGACATATGCAAGGTCGTGATCAGACTTCAGGGGTTCCCCTGGAATTTCCTGAGCATGTACCCCCACCCCCCAAAAAAAAAATTTGCTGCCTTTTGCACTCTGCTTTTCCACTCTTCTGATATTCTCTGGAAAAAAAGTCAACTCAATGCTTTAGTCTTGTGCATTTGAAAGGGATGTTTCAGTTAAACCCCCTCTGATAGCTCTCTAGCTTGCCTAACAGGTTCCCCAGACCTCTTACAGCTTGTGAATTGCAGCCGGACAACCGTGAGAGGCACAAAGCTTAAAAGCATCTTAAAGATACAGAGCCTTTTCTAAAGAGCTAAAAATCATATTGGTGACAGGTTTTCACTGTTGGCTTAATGATTGCTGCCAGGCCTCCTTATTCTTTATCTTTTAGGCACCTGGGAAGATGTTAATGAAAACGGGATATGGAAAAGGATAAACAGTAGTTTTGATGTTAGCAACACTGGACTTTTGAGTTAATTACTTTTCTTTTGTTATAAATCACTGTACTCCTTTCACGTGTTATGAACTGCTGTATCTTTGCTACCTAAAAATGTAACTTTACTTAGTGCTTTCTGAGAATGGCACCAGACTTTGGGAAGATCAGCACAAATAAGTCTTCTGGTTGACAAACCCTTATCAGGAAAAAAGCTGTAAAATGTAAACTGGCCCTTTTGGCTGAAAGATGATACAAATTACCTAAGACTTGTGTGTACAATTAGGTTCACAGAGAGAAAAGCCTGGTTTTGATAAGATTCTGGACTGCTAACCCTGCATAACTTTGTGTTACCCATTGATCTCCATGTTTTATCAAAACTATAAAAAGCCTTCTGAACAAAAAAGAATGGACCAGTTTCTCGGACTGGTCTCTCGACCTAGATTCTTGGGAATCTGGCTCCCCCCGTGTCTCTCTCTCTCTCCTTTTCTCCCTTTTCCTCCCTCTCCTCTTTACTTTAATTTCTGGCTGAGTTCCCATCTTGGGCGTGGAGGCTCGCCAAGTCTACTTACTTGCCCTGGCTGTTAAGACCCACAAGAAAGGGAGCCTAAGGCGAGGCACCCTTAGATATTCAAGCTAGCACCAGTGGCCCAAAATAGATGGTACAAATTCCTTGTCTGGAATTTTATTGGTCTTCCACATAATCCAAGTTATTCAGCCCTCTTTCTCCACTTAATTTTCCTACTACAATATTTTTTTCCTAATCTAATCTTATATTTCTCTATTAATAAATAAATAAGTTTTTCCTCACTAACGCCATCCATGCTTCGAATTCCCTGGATCCACTGGGGCTGGACCCCGGCAGAGAAGGAAATGGTTTTATGCATTGGAGAAGGAAATAGCAACCCTCTCCAGTGTTCTTGCCTGGAGAATCCCAGGGATGGGGAAACCTGGTGGTCTTCGGTCTATGCAGTCACACAGAGTCAGACATGACTGAAGCAACTTAGCAGCAGCAGCAGGTAAGTGATTACACCATCGTGATTATTTGGGTTTTGAAGATATTTTTTTGTACACTGAATTATGAACTCCCCAGGTCACTAGGTGCCCAATTTACTTCTGGAGATTAGTGTAGAAACAACTCCATAAGGAAAGTGTTACAGAGTTCTGCCAAGAGAATACACTCGTCATAGCAAACACCCTCTTCCCACAACAGAAGATAAGACTCTACACATGGACATAACCAGATGGTTGACATCACATTCAGATTGATTATATTCTATTCAGACAATCTTTGGCTCTATACAGTCACCAAAAACAAAAAGACAGGGATCTAACTGTGGCTCAGATCATGAACTCCTTATTGCCTAATTCAGACTTAAGTTGAAGAAAGTAGGGAAAACCACTAGAGCTATGACCTAAATCAAATCCCTTTTGGCTATACAATGGAAATGAGAAATAGATTTAAGGGATTAGATCTCATAGACAAAGTGCCTGATGAACTATGGATGAAGGTTCATGACATTGTACAGGAGACATGGATTAAAGTCATCTCCAAAAAAAAAGAAATACAATAAAGCAAAATGGCTGTGTGAGGACTTATGACAGGTGTGAAAAAGTAATTAGCCTCAAATGAAAATAAATACTTAAAAAAAAAAAAAGAAGAAGAAGAAGGGGAAAAAGAAAGATATATACCCTTTTGAATGCAGAGTTCCAAAGAATAGAAGGAGAGATAAGAAAGCCATCTTCAGTGATCAGTGCAAAGAAATAGAGGAAAACAATAGAATGTGAAAGACTAGCCATCTCTAAGAAAATTAGAGATACCAAGGGAATAGTTCATGCAAAGATGAGCTCAATAAAGGACATAAATGACATGGGCCTAAGGGAAGCAGACAATATTAAGAAGAGGTGACAAAAATACACAGAACTGTTTAATGTAGAGAGCCCCCTTTTTTATGTAGGAAAATCAGACTTAGACTTTTAAATGGGAAATTTGAAGTATTCCATATTTCCTGAAATAATATAGACACAAATGTTACATATGACATATATTGAGAGTTCCATATGGTTGGAAAAGCAGTATCGAAATGTATGTCTGTTATTTATAGGATGCCACATTTTATGTGGGAAAATCAGGTCTCACATTTTCATAGGTGAAATGAAGTGTCTGTAAACTGCCAGGTCTCTCTGTCCATCAGTTTCTCCAGGAAAAATTATTGGACTGGGTTGCCATTTCCTTCTCCAAAAGAAAATGAACGTTCCCTGTAAAAATATCATGGCTCTTGTGCCAACATAGAAAACATCATATGTCATGTGCAAAAATCTGAGGCAGTTTTGATTACTGGTGCCTGGTGGGTTGCCATCTATGGGGTTGCACAGAATCAGACATGACTGAAGCGACTTAGCAGCAGCAGCAGCAGCAGATAATTCCATAGTTCCTGTTGAGAAACCTGTCCTCACATATTTATCAATGAAATGTTTTGAACTCCATGTGCTGTGCTGTGCTCATTTTCTCAGTCATGCTTGAGCCTTTGTGGCCTCAAAGACTCTTACCCAGCAGTTTCCTTTGGCTATGAATATTTTCCAGGCAAAAATACTGGAGTGGGCTGCCGTCCCCTTCTCCAGGTGATCTTCCCAACCCAGGGATAAAACTCAAGTGTCCTGCATTTCAGGTGGATTCTTAACCATCTGATCCACCAGGAAAGCCCAAGAATACTGGACTGGGTAGCCGATCCTTCTTCTGGGGAACTTTCTGACACAGGATTCAAACCAGAATCTCCTGCATTGCACAAAGATTCTTTCCAAGCTGAACTCCCTGGAAGCCCTTTTGAGTTCCATATTTCATGTCAAAACGTCTATGCCCAGATTTTCGCATGTGAATTGTGCAGAATGGCTTCTTTAATATAGAAAAATCTTCATCCTGATCTTCTTATGGGAATTATAAAGTATTCCATATTTCATGTCTGAAAATCGGCATTCATATATTCATATGTGAAATAGAATTCCGTATTTCATGTAGGGAAATCAGCATCCGGATTTTTCTAAGTGGAAAAAACAAACAAACAAACAACAACAACAACAAAAAAAACACAACACAAAACAGTATTCATATAACCTGTTAAAACATCATGGACTGATATCCCCTTCTCCTCCTGTCCTCAATTTTTACCAACATCAGAGTCTTTTCTAATGGGTAAGCTTTTCACATCATAAGCTAAAGTATTGGAACTTCAGCTTCAGCATCAGTCCTTCTAATAAATATGCAGGGTTAGTATTTATTTATTTTTAGGAATGATTGGTTTGGTTTCCTTGCTGTCCAAGGGACTCTCAAGAGTCTTCTCCAGGATCTCAATTCAAAAACATAAATTCTTTTTTGTGCTGCCTTTCTTATGGTCTGACTCTCACATCCATACATAGAAACAATTCGATATTTTGTGTTTTAAAATTTTTACTCACTTTTTCATATGTGAAATATAGAGCATTCTAAGTTTTATTTCAGGAAAATTATGACAGTGTTCACATGTGCAACACATAGAATTCTATATTGTATACATGAAATATAGAGGACATTTCATGTAGGAGTGCTACATGCTAATTTTCATAAGTAAAATATACAGAAATATGTATTTTAAAATGGAAGCTCTATATCCCAATTTTTATACATGAAATACATAGAGTTGCAAATTCAATGTAGGATAATCTGTGTGGCCTGATTTTTCAATGTGAAATATAGAGAATTTCATATTTCATTAAGGAAAATCAGGGCAAAAATATTGATCTCCTAAATAAACACTATTCCAAAATTCTAGTGCAAAAATGAACACTATGATTTTCATTTATCAAGTACTAAAAATTTATATTTCATTTGAAATATTTTGACACGTATATCCCTATTTGAATTTTTGTGAATTCTGTATCACCTATAAGAAAATCCATACCCAGAATGCAATGTAGGAAATATAGAAAATTCCATCAGTCATATCAGAACATCTGATCCATGTTGTCGTCTGTAATACACATTGAATTACATAAATAATATAAAAAAATCTGGCCCCATATTTTCATACATGAATTACAGTGAAACCCATATGTAATATAAGAATATCTGTGGCCATGGTTCCATGGTGAAATAAAGATATCTGCATATCTAATAATGGAAAAAATGTTACCTGAATTATCATATTGCAATACTGAGAAATTCGTATCTTAAGTTTTCAAAATTGGTTTCCAGATTTTCTTTAGTGAAAATCAAAATTTCAGAAAGCAGAATCCGCTCTCCTATTTACATATATTAACTTTAGACAATTTCTTATTTCATAAGGGAAAATCTGTGTAGAGTTCAGTTCAGTTCAGTTCAGTTCAGTCGCTCAGTCGTGTCCGACTCTTTGCGACCCCATGAATCGCAGCATGCCAGGCCTCGCTGTACATCTCCATCTCCCGGAGTTCACTCAGACTCACGTCCATCGAGTCCATGATGCCATCCAGTCATCTCATCCTGGGTCGTCCCCTTCTCCTCCTGCCCCCAATCCCTCCCTACATCAGAGTCTTTTCCAATGAGTCAACTCTTCGCATGAGGTGTCCAAAGTACTGTAGCTTCAGCTTTAACATCATTTCTTCCAAGGAAATCCCAACAAATTATCTCAAATGTAATATCAAATTAACCACATTATGTATCAACATCTGAGCTCAGATTTTGATAAGACAAATTTAGGGAACTGCATATACATTTCTTAGCATAGTGTATAGCCAGATTTTCATAAATTATATATGAAAAATTTGATATATCATTTAGGAAAATTTGAGTTCACATTTAATTATGAATTATATACAATATTTTGCTACCATTAGAAACATTTATATAAAAAATTGTATTTGAAATAAAGGGAATGTCAGATTTTATAGTAAATTGTGCAAACATAATTTCTTATGTGATATACAGTTCCTGAGTTAACTATTAGTATGATGTTTCTCTTTCTTTATGTAATATACAGATTCCATACAGCGTGTAGTCAAATTACACATGCTTTCTTATGTGCAATATAGGGAATTTGGCATAAGATGTAGGAAAGTCAGCCTTAGATTTTCGTATATAAAATACAGAGTATTCAATATTTCCTATGGAATATAAATACCCAACTCATATGTGAAATATAGAGAATTTTACATTTTACATAAGAAAATTAGTGACAAGATGTTCTTATGTGTTATGTAAGATAGAATGTTTTACGTAAAGAATTTGTAGGCACGTGCTCATATGTGAAATATAGAGAATCCCATAGAAAAATACATCCAAACACTTATATGAGAAATAGTGAAAATTCCATATTTAATCATGGAAGGTCAGTGTATAAAATTTGCAAATGTAAATATCAGTTCAGTTCAGTTCAGTTCAGTTCAGTCACACAGTCCTGTCCAACTCTATGTGACCCCATGAATTGCAGCACACCAGGCCTCCCTGTCCATCACCAACTCCGGGAGTTCATTCAGACTCATGTCCATAGAGCCAATGATGCCATCGAGCCATCTCACCCTGGGTCGTCCTCTTCTCCTCCTGCCCCCAATCCCTCCCAGCATCAGAGTCTTTTCCAATGAGTTAACTCTTCACATGAGGTGGGCCAAGTACTGGAGTTTCAGCTTCAGCATCATTCCTTCCAAAGAAATCCCAGGGTTGATCTCCTTCAGAATGGACTGGTTGGATCTGCTTGCTGTCCAAGTGACTCTAAAGAGTCTTCTCCAACACCACAGTTCAAAAGCATCAATTATTCATCGCTCAGCCTTCTTCACAGTCCAACTCGCACATACATACATCACCACAGGAAAAACCATAGCCTTGACTAGACAGACAGACCTTAGTCGGCAAAGTGTTGTCTCTGCTTTTGAATATGCTATCTACTTTGGTTATAATAGAGAATGTCAAATTTATGTATGAAAATCAGAACTCAGATTCTCATAAATGAGATAGATGAAATTCATATAACTTGTAGAAATATTATGACCCAAATATCCCCTTGTGAAATATAGAGAAAATCATGTTTCATATATGAAAATCAAAATCATATTTTTCTATAGAGTAGATAGACAACTCCATTGTTCCTTTAAAAGAAAAATGTCTGCTTAGATATTTATAAGTGAATGTTTTAAATTATATGTTGCCACTGCTAAGTCACTCAGTCTGTGCAACCCCACAGTGGGGAGCCCGCCAGGCTCACCTATCCCTGGGATTCTCCATGCAAAAACAATGGTGTGGTTTGCAATTTATTTAATTTTAAAAATGTTTGTTCAGATTTTCATAAGTGAGCAATAGAGAATTGTCTTTTTAATGTAAAAAAAAATATGCAGCTGAATCAGCACATGTGGCAAAAACAGAATTCCATTTATTGCATTGGACGACATGTCCAACAGATTTTCGTGTGTGAAGTAAATAGAATTCCATAATTCAACATTAAAAATCTTTTTCCAGATTTTTAAATGAGAACTATAGAAAGTTACATCTATCGTGTAGGATGAGCGCCAAGATGTTCTTATGTAAAATGTAGAAAATGTCATAATTCTCAGAAAATTTCTTACTTAATCATAGAAATGATGTATCCAACTTTTGGTCATAACTTTTATTCCAAGGAGTAAGGGTCTTTTAATTTCATGGCTGCCGTCACCATCTGCAGTGATTCTGGCGCCAGAAAAAATAAAGTCTGACACTGTTTAACTGTTTCCCCATCTATTTCATATGAAATGATGGGACCGTATGCCATCATCTTCATTTTCTGAATGTTGAGCATTAAGCCAACTTTTTCACTCTCCTCTTTCATTTTCATTAAGAGGCTTTTTAGCTCCTTTTCACTTTCTGCCATAAGGGTGGTGTCATCTACATATCTGAGCCTTTTATATTTCTTCTGGCAATCTTGATTCCAGCTGTGTTTCTTCCAGTCCAGGGTTTCTCATGATGTACTCTACACATACGTTAAATAAGCAGGGTGACAATATACAGCCTTGATGTACGCCTTTTCCTATTTGGAACCAGTCTGTTGTTCCATGAGCACTTCTAACTGTTGCTTCCTGACCTGCATACAGATTCCTCAAGAGGCAGGTTAGGTGGTCTGGTATTCCCATCTCTTGCACAATATTCCACAGTTTATTGTGATTCACACAATCAAAGGCTTTGGCATAGACAATAAAGCATAAATATACATTTTTTCTGGAACTCTCTTGCTTTTTCCTTGATCCAGCAGATATTGGTAATTTGATCTCTGGTTCCTCTGCCTATTCTAAAACCAGCTTGAACTTCAGGGAGTTCACAGTTCACATATTGCTGAAGCCTTGCTTGGAGAAATTTGAGCATTACTTTACTAGCATGTGAGATGAGTGCAATTGTGTGGTAGTTTGAGCATTCTTTGGCATTGCCTTTCTTTGGAATTGGAATGAAAACTGACCTTTTCCAGTCCTGTGGCCACTGCCGAGATTTCCAAATTTGCTGGCATATTAAGTGCAGTACTTTCACAGCATCATCTTTCAGGATTTGAAACAGCTCCGCTGGAATTCCATCACCTCCACTAGCTTTGTTCGTAGTGATGCTTTCTAAGGCCCTCTTGACTTCATATTCCAAGATGTCTGGCTCTAGATGAGTGATCATATCATCATGATTATCCGGGTCATGAAGATCTTTTGTGTACAGTTCTTCCGTGTATTCTTGCCACCTCTTCTTAATATCTTTTGCTTCTCTTAGGTCCATACCACTTCTGTCCTTTATTGAGCCTATCCTTGCATGAAATGTTCCCTTGGTATCTCTAATTATCTTGAAGAGATCTCTAGTCTTTCCCATTCTGTTGTTTTCCTCTATTTCTTTGCATTGATCGCTGAAAAACACTTTCTTATGTCTTCTTGCTATTCTTTGGAACTCTGCATTCAGATGCTTATATACTTCCTTTTCTCCTTTGCTTTTTGCCTCTCTTCTTTTCACAGCTATTTGTAAGTCCTCTTCAGACAGCCATTTTGCTTTTTTTGCATTTCTTTTCCATGGGGATTGTCTTCATCCCTGTCTCCTGTACAATGTCATGAAACTCATTCTATAGTTCATCAGAATGTGACAGAATGTGGTCCACTAGAGAAAGGAATAGCAAGCCACTTCAGTATTCTTGCCTTGAGAACCCCATGAACAATATGAAAAGGCAAAATGATAGGATACCAAAAGAGAAAGTACCCAGGTCATTAGGTGCCCAATATGCTACTTGAGATCAGTGGAGAAATAACTCCAGAAAAAAATGAAGAGATGGAGCCAAAGCAAAAACAATACTCAGTTGCGGATGTGATTGGTGATAAAAGCAATATCCGAGGCTCTAAAGAGCATTCAGGTCCATGAATCAAGGCAAATTGGAAGTGGTCAAACAAGAGATGGCAAGGGTGAATGTCAACATTCTAGGAATCAGTGAAGTAAAATGGAGTGGAATGGGTGAGTTTAACTCAGATGACCATTATATCTACTACTGTGGTCAGGAATCCCTCAGAAGAAACGGAGTAGCCATCACGGTCAAAAAAAGGGTCCAAAATGCAGTACTTGGATGCAATCTCAAAACAACAGAATGATCTCTGTTCATTTCCAAGGCAAACAATTCAATATTACAGTAATCCAAGTCTATGCCCCAACAGTAACACTGAAGAAACTGAAGTTGAATGGTTATATGAAGACCTACAAGACCTTTTAGAACTAACACCCCAAAAATATGTCCTTTTCATTATAGGGGACTGGAATGCAAAAGTAGGAAGTCAAGAAACACCTGGAGTAACAGGCAAATTTGGCCTTGGAGTACGGAATGAAGCAGGGCAAAGGCTTATAGAATTTTGCCAAGAAAATGCACTGGTCATAGCAAACACCTTCTCTGGACATCACCAGATGGTCAACACCAAAATCAGATTGATTATATTCTTTGCAGCCAAAGATGGAGAAGCTCTATACAGTCAGCAAAAACAAGACCAGTAGCTGACTGTGGCTCAGATCATGAATTCCTTATTCCCAAATTCAAACTTAAATTGAAGAAAGTAGGGAGAAACACTAGGCCAATCAGGTATGACCTAACTCAAATCCCTTATGATTATACAGTGTTTATTACACCTCAAGGTATGATGTCAGCAACTAACAGCCTCAAAAACTCAAACTTCCTTACTAAAATATAGTCCATAGGAATGAAATAATGGTGGGTTTTAATATGGAGATTTCTCCAAAAGCTAAGACGGAATAACATGTGACCTAACAGTTTCATTATTGTATATGTTAAAAAACATACCCACAACTTTAATCAAAAGGTGCATATACCCCAATATCCCGTGAAGCACACAATTCACCAAGACATGGAAACACCCTAAATGTCCATTAGAAGATAGACAGATGAATGCATAAACAGTGGTATATGTGTCCAAAGGGACACATGTTTTTGTTCAGTCACTAAGTCATATCCAACTCTTTGGGACCCGATGGACTCTACTCCCTTCAGGCTCCTCAGTACATGGGTTTTTCCAGGCAAGAATACCCCAGTGGTTTGCCATTTCCTTTTTCAAGGGACCTTCCTTACCTAGAATTTGAACTCACATCTCCTCCTTGACAGGGAGATTGTTTCCCACTGAGCCATCAAGAGAGACCTCAGAATGTTAGCCGTAAAAAGAAGGAAATTAATGCCATTTGTATCAACATGAAAGGTACAATACTAATTAAAATAAGAAAGACAAATACTGTATGGTATCACAGAATCTTAAAATACCACAAAGTAGAGAATGTAACAAAAATAGAGGCTCACCCATATATAGAACATTGACGGGTTACCAGTTGATAGCGGGAAGGGGAAGAGGCAATACAGAAGTGGCGGAGTGGAAAACACAAAGTTAGGTGCAAGATGACCTCAAGGATTTATTTTACAACATGGGAAATGTTGCCAGTATTTTTATAATAACTATGAATGGAAAGCAAATTTCATCAACTATATAATACAGAAAAGCAAAGAAAAGGGGGAAGAAAGGAAGGAAAATAATGGCAGTTTTTGGAGGTCACAAAGGCAATATTGATTAGGCCCTTTTTAGCTAAGGACTTTAGAATGGAGTAGTGACCTTTCACAGCTGGGTCAGGGGGAGTGGCTCACATCAAGTGCCTGCAATATGGGGGCGGGGCATTGTCCACGAGGAGTTTTATTACAAGAATAAAACCAAGTAAAAGCTGTTTCTGTTTCTATTAATATTTTCATACTCCAGTATTCTAAAATAATGTCAGTAATTAAATACGTTTTCTTTGAAAATTCAAATTTTGTTGGCTTCAGTTTAAAAGCTTGTTATCCCTTTCAATTCTGATTTCCTCTGTGTGTATGCCCAGCAGTGGGATGCTGGGTCATATGGCAGTTCTACTTGCAATTTTTTAAGGAATTTCCACATTGTTCTCAATAGTGGCTCTACTAGTTCCCACCAACAGTGTAAGAGGGTTCCCTTTTCTCCACACCCTCTCCAGCATTTATTGCTTGCAGATTTTTGGATCGCAGACATTCTGACTGGTGTGAAGTGGTACCTCATTGTGGTTTTGATTTGCATTTCTCTAATAATGAGTGATGTTGAGCATCTTTTCATGTGTTTGTTAGCCATCCATATGTCTTCTTTGGAGAAATATCTATTTAATTATTTGGCCCATTTTTTGATTGGGTCTTTTATTTTTTCTAGAATTGAGCTGCATACGTTGCTTGTATATTTTTGAGATTAGTTGTTTGTCAGTTGCTTCATTTGCTATTGTTTTCTCCCATTCAGAAGGCTGTCTTTTCACCTTGCTTATAGTTTCCTTTGTTGTGCAGAAGCTTTTAATTTTAATTAGATCCCATTTGTTTATTTTTGCTTTTATTTCCAGAATTCTGGGAGGTGGATCATAGATGATCCTGCTGTGATTTGTGTCGGAGAGTGTTTTGCCTATGTTCTCCTCTAGGAGTTTTATAGTTTCTGGTCTTATGTTGAGATCTTTAATCCATTTTGAGTTTATTTGTGTGTGTGGTGTCAAAAAGTGATGTAGTTTCACTCTTTTATAAGTGATTGACCAATTTTCCCAGCACCACTTGTTAAAGAGATTGTCTTTATTTCATTGTATATTCTTGCCTCCTTTGTCAAAGATAAGCTGTTCCTAGGTGTGTGGATTTATCTCTGGGCTTTCTATTTTGTTCCATTGATCTATATTTCTGTCTTTGTGGCAGTACCACACTGTCTTGATGACTGCGGCTTTGTAGAAGAGCCTGAAGTCAGGCAAGTTGATTCCTCCAGTTCCATTCTTCTTTCTCAAGATTGCTTTGGCAATTCGAGGTTTTTTGTATTTCCATACAAATCTTGAAATTGTTTGTTCTAGTTCTGTGAAAAATATGGCTGGTAGCTTAATAGGGATTGCATTGAATATGTAAATTGCTTTGGGTAGTATACTCATTTTCACTATATTGATTCTTCCGATCCATGAACATGGTATATTTCTCCATCTGTTAGTGTCCTCTTTGATTCTCTCATCAGTGTTTTATAATTTTCGATATATAGGTCTTTAGTTTCTTTAGGTAGATAAATTCCTAAGTATTTTATTTTTTTCGTTGCAATGGTGAATGGAATTGTTTCCTTAATTTCTTTTTCTACTCTCTCATTACTAATGTACAGGAATGGAAGGGATTTCTGTTTTGATTTAATATCCTGCAGCTTTACTATATTCATTGATTAGTAATTTTCTGGTGTAATCTTTAGGGTTTTCTATGTAGAGGATCATGTCATCTGGAAACAGTGAGAGTTTTACTTCTTCTTTTCCAGTTTGGATTCCTTTTTTTTCTTTTTCTGCTCTGATTGCTGTGCTCAAAACTTCCAGAACTATGTTGAATAGCAGCGGTGAAAGTGGGCACCCGTGTCTTGTTCCTGACTTTAGGGGAAATGATTTCAATTTTTCACCATTGAGGATAATATTTGCTGTCGGTTTTTCATATACAGCTTTAATTATGTTGAGGTATGTTCCTTCTATTCCTGCTTTCTGGAGAGTTTTTATCATAAATGGATGTTGACTTTTGTCAAAGGCCTTCTCTGCATCTATTGAGATAATTATATGTCTTTTATTTTACAATTTGTTAATGTGGTGAATTACATTGATTGATTTGTGGATATTGAAGAATCCTTGCATCCCTGGGATAAAGTCCACTTGGTCATGGTGTATGATCTTTGAAACGTGTTGTTGGATTCTGACTGATGACAATCTTTCTTAACTCACACTTTGTCTTCAATATCATCTTATGATATGTAAATAGCTCATTTTAAACTTTCTAACAGATTGGATATCTGCTCAAAATAAATTCCCTAATTTTTCGTTCATATGAGAATATCTACTTCTGTATTTTGGAAGGATAATAGAAAGTGCTGCACTCAATATGCCAGCAAATTTGGAAAACTCAGCAGTGGCCACAGGACTGGAAAAGGTCAGTTTTCATTCCAATTCCAAAGAAAGGCAATGCCAAAGAATACTCAAACTACCGCACAATTGCACTCATATCACATGCTAGTAAAGTAATGTTCAAAGTTCTCCAAGTCAGGCTTCAGCAATACATGAACCGTGAACTCCCTGATGTTAAAGCTGGTTTTAGAATAGGCAGAGGAACCAGAGATCAAATTACAAACATTATCTGGATCATGGAGAAAGCAAAAGAGTTCCAGAAAAACATCGATTTCTGCTTTATTGACTATGCCAAAGCCTTTGACTGTGTGGATCAAAATAAACTGTGGAAAATTCTTCAAGAGATGGGAATACCAGACCACCTGACTTGCCTCTTCAGAAATTTGTATGCAGGTCAAGAAGCACAGTTAGAACTGTATATGGAAAAACAGATTGGTTCCAATTAGGAAAAGTAGTACATCAAGGCTGTATATTGTCACTGCTTATTTAACTTCTATGCAGAGTAAATCATGAGAAATGCTGGACTGGAAGAAACACAAGCTGGAATCAAGATTGCTGGGAGAAATAAGAATGACCTCAGATATGCAGATGATACCACCCTTATGGCAGAAAGTGAAGAGGAGCTAAAAGCCTCCTGATGAAAGTGAAAGAGGAGAGTGAAAAAGTTGGCCTACAGCCCCACATTCAGAAAACTAAGATGATGGCATCTGGTCCCTTCAATTCATGGGAAATAGATGTCAGACTTTATTTTTTTCGGCTCCAGAATCACTGCAGATGGTGATTGCAGCCATGAAATTAAAAGACACTTACTCCTTGAAAGAAAAGTTATGACTAATCTAGATAGCATGTTCAAAAGCGGAAACAAAACTTTGCCGACTAAGGTCCATCTAGTCAAAACTCTGTTTTTTCCTGCGGTCATGTATGGATATGAGAGATGGACTATGAAGTAGGCTGAGCGCTGAAGAATTGATACTTTTGAACTGTGGTGTTGGAGAAGACTCTTGAGAGTCCCTTGGGCTGCAAGGATATCCAACCAGTCCATTCGGAAGGAGATCAGCCCTGGGATTTCTTTGGAAGGAATGATGTTAAAGCTAAAACTTCAATACTTTGGCTACCACGTGCGAAGAGTTGACTCATTGGAAAAAACTTGATGCTGAGAGGGATTGGGGGCAGGCGGAGAAGGGGACGACAGAGGATCAGATGACTGGAAGGCATCACGGACTCGATGGACTTGAGTCTGAGCAAACTGCGGGAGATGGTGATGAATAGGGAGGCCTGGCATGCTGCAGTTCATGGGGTCGCAAAGAGTCGGACACGACTGAGAGACTGAACTGAACTGACTCTTGGACATAGAAGTTAATTTCAGTAATTTAAAATAAAAAATCTATTTATTGACATTGTGTTCATGTACCATGAATTTTTCTAGTTAAACTATAAGTAATTGATTTGTTATTTCTTCATAGCTTCCAAAACAATATCCACTCCCTCATTCTGAAATATTTTCATCACTCCAGTGGAAAACATTGCCCAGTTGACACACATTTTCCACTTCATCTGTGCCTTTGCATCCACTCCTATATTTTCTGTCTTTAGAGAACTACCTAATCTGGGACATACTCATTCACATGAATGGAATTATGCAGTATGCAGGATTTTGTTTCTGGCTTCTTTTAAGTAGCATAATCATTTCAGAACTATAGCATGTTATGACATGTATAAGAACTCTATTCATTTGATGGGCAAATAATATTTCCTTGAATGATTTATTTATTGTATCATCTGTTGATGTACATATGTGTCATTTCAACTTTTTTCCATTTTTCAATTTATTTCCTTTTAAATTTCCTTCATTTTGAATATAAAAATTTTACATTTTTAAATTTAATGTCTTTTTCTACATCTATTTAGGTTATCCTATGATTTTAACCTTTCATTTGGTAAATATGGTCTGTCATATTGATTGATTTGCATATATTGAATAATCCTAGCATTTTTGGGATAAACACAACATGATCAAGGTGTATATATTTTTCATGTGTTGTTGAGTTCTCTGTGCTAAAATTTTGTTGAGGATGTTGCATCTATGTTCATCAGTGATATTGGCCTGTAGCTTTATTTTTTGGTATTGTTTTTGTCTGATTTTTGCATCAGAGTGATGGTGGCCCTGTATAATTAGTTTGGAAATGTTATTTTCTCTGAAATTTCTTCAAAGAGTTTCAGACGGATTATCATTATATCATCTTTAAATGTTTGATAGAACTCACCTGTGAAGTAATCTGCTCCTGGGCTTTTGACTTTTGGGAGATTTTTCATCACAGCTGTGATTTAGAGCTCCTAATTGTATCCTACTAATTTTTATTTCTCCCTGGTTCAGTCGGAATATTGAGCTTTTCTAACAATCTGTCCATTCCTTTCAGGTTATCCATTTTATTGGCATAGAGTTTTTAATAATAGTCTTTTATAATCCATTGCATTTCTGCATTGTCAGTTGTAATCTCTCCTTTTTCATTTCTAATTTTGCTGATTTTATTCTTCTCTCTCTTGATCTTGGTGACTCTAGTTAAAAGTTTGTCAAGTTTGTTTATCTTCTCATAAACCCAATTTTTGGTTTTATTAATCTTTACAATTGTTTCTTTTATATCTTTTTCTTGTATTTCTGCCCAAATCTTTATGATTTCTTTCCTTCTACAAATTAAGAATTTTCTTTTTTGTTTTTCTTTTTCCAATTGTTTAAGGTGTCAAGTTAGATTGTCTATTTGATGTTTTTCTTCTTTCTTAAAGTAGGTTTGTATTGCTATAAACAGCCCTCTTAAAACTGTTTTTGATGGATCCCATATGTTTTGAATTGTCCTGTTTTCATTCGTTTCAAGAAATTTTTAAATTTCCCTCTTGATGTCTTCAGTAAACTGTTGGTTATTAAGAAACGAGTTTTTTTTTTTTTTTTAATCTCCATGTGTTTGTGTACCTTTTAATGTTTTTCTTGTAATTAATATCTAGTTTCATAGTATTGTGGTTTAAGAAGATACTGGATTCAATTTTCTTAAATTTACTGAGGTTTGATTTGTGTCCAAGATGTGGTCTATCCTTGAGAATGTTCCATGTTCACTTAAGAAGGTGTATTCTTCTGTATTTGGATGTAATCTCCTAAAGATATCAATGAGATATATCTCATCTAATGTATAATTTAAGACATGTGTTTCTGCGACGGTCTTTTTAGATTGGGATCTAGGGACAGGACTTGATGAGAAGAGGAACACTGGGCACCCAAGTCTCGATTGAAATCCAGACATGCAGAAATACATGTTTAATATCTTCATAAAAGGCAGCTTTAGGCAAGTCCTGCCACGGGACCATCTTCCCAGGGTTGTTGGAGATCTACTGGTAACCATAGACTACATCAAGATTGAAGGATCAAAAACGGTTATTTCTTTAGAGAAATAGAGGAAGTAAGACACATATACAGTATGAAATCTATACATGTCACAGTTCAGTTCAGTCACTCAGTCACGTCCTACTCCTTGCGACACCATGAATCGCAGCACGCCAGGACTCCCTGTCCATCACCAATTCCCGAAGTTCACTCAGACTCACGTCCATCGAGTCAGTGATGCCATCCGGCCATTGCATCCTCTGTCATCCCCTTTTCCTCCTTCCCCCAATCCGTCCCAACATCAGAGTTCTTTCCAATGAGTCAATTCTTTGCATAAGGTGGCCAAAGTACTGGAGATTCAGCTTTAGCATCGTTTCTTCCAAAGAATTAAATTGTAAATTTCTTAAGATTATAACAAAGGAAGGGGAACACAAGCTTGTATAAAATACATGATGATAATGGAAGGAATAATTACTATGACTATGACTGGTCTCTGTGAAATATCTAGTCCAAGTTCCAAGTTTTTCAGTAGTTACAGCAAGTTTTCAGGTGTCCTATTGTTCAGGCCCAATTTGTTTACTGAAGATGATTTGAGGGCGAGAACATGCTATTTCTCCATCAAGCCAGCCAAGGAGTCTGTTGTCCTGGAAGTGTTTCATGGAAATCTTGGTAATCTATGCTACTTGAGTAACATAATCATGTATAGTACTATTAAAATAATCTGAGCAGTTAGATAGCCATATACCATGGGGTCCCCAATCAACAATGGTGTAATTGACCGTAAAGATTAATTTCCTTGTTTTAACTTGACATCTATCCCAATAAATGGGAGTATATTTAAAGTCCTTTTAAATAAATTCCTTACATTCCAACTTTTGTCTTTTTCCTAGAGTTTTGGTAGCATTGAATAGTTTTCATTAAAAGACAGGGCAGTAAACAGTCCAAGCAATATGAGGAGGTTCTTTTTTGGAGGCAGGACAAAAGCCTACTTTTGTTAACTAACATTAAAACGTAATTCTGCTGGGCCCATGCATAAAGCAAAGATTTCATAGCCTAGAGAAATGTTAGTCTTCCTTCTTCCTCGGGATGAGAGGTCCCCTCCAAGCTCCAGCTCCATATGTGTTGAGTTATTAGTGGATATGACCGGTCTTATATCTGTCCATTCTACAACCTGCAATAAAGAGGGGTTAAGTATATAAGCCAAATAAATGTGATTAATCAAGTTGGCCTCAGCGGGGGAAGCAAAACAAGCAAAGCAAACATAGTGACAAAAACACTCTCAGGATTTCGAGGCATTCCCTGTTGAGAAACCAGATTTTCCGCTTGATTAGTCAAGTTTTTTATCTGTCACCAAGTAGGGAGATCACAAGTTTGATGACATCAAGTGCAGTGTTTCTTGGAAATTTTTAAAGCCAACATGGCTTGTACTGGAAACTCCTCCTCCTGGGAAATTTGCCATTTTTTCTCTATCTTGAATGTCTGTGGCTCCCCTGGAGCAGATCTTCCAAAGAGGGAGCCAACTGATTTTGTTGGATTCATCTGGAAAAATAAGAGCATACACTTTTCCCTGTAATAATTTCCCAGGTTTCTATTGTTTAGTCAACCCATCTTGATACCAAATGGGCAGAGGAAGAGAGGTGTCCTTCAGTGCTTGTAAATGTTTTTCTGCTTTGGTCAAAATATCTCCTTGCAGTAAGTAAAATAAATAAATAAATAAATAAATAAAGCTATATAAACAATTGTTATAGGCTTAAAAAATATATTGTGTTGGAATCTAGTAAAGTCTGTTCTGGATAAGGAAGATAGAAGTGTTCCTGCATAATCCCCCTTTAAAAAATTTTTTATTTGTTCTTTTGGTGTGTGATATGTTTGTTTAACTATGTGTTTGTGGATTGTAAGGAATGTTTGTAATCTGTTTAATAGAGAATAAATGTAAAAATTGTTTGAACTGCCTAGAAATATAGGCAGTGCCATTGTCTGTTTTTATAGAATTAGGTGTTCGTATAATTGCAAAGCGAGCTAACAGGTGGGTTATATAAGGTGATGTAGCTTCACCTTGGAGAAGTGTGGCCCATATAAAAGAAGAATTTGTACCAAGCAAGACTTGTAAGAAGGAAGAGGAAGAAAGTTCAGGGAAATGAGTTACATTAAGTTCCCATAGTTCATTGTGGGACTGTAATCTTTAAGGATTGTTATCTTTTATAATGTGTTGATAATATAGGGACCTACAAGTAGAACAATTATTAATGACTTTTTTTAACATGTCAGTATGGAATTTTAAAAAATTGATGCAATGAGCCAGCATTATTGTATAATAGAGCATGTTGTTCTTTAGGAGTAGTAACATAGACAAGCTTATTAGCTTGTTAATTGCCATTGCCATGGGCCATAGGTCCTGGAAGACAAGAATGTGCTTGAATATGGGTTATGTAAATGGGGGAAGTGCAGTTCCTAAAAAAAAGATTGTAGTTTAAGAAAAAGTTGTTGGATAATAGATTGATTATAATTTATGGTAGAAGTTTCTATTTGTTAATACAAACATTGAATATAACGAGTAAGAAACTATATTAATAGGATGAGAATGTAGGTGAATAACCTGAATGAAATCAAAAAATTCATTTTGTTAAGCAATGTGAAATTTAGTAAGAAAGAGTTTATATTATTTGCAAGATTAGAATAAGGCTTTGGCGTTTTTAGTCCCATCTATATAGAAAATATCAGCTTGAGGTATATAGGTCATGATGTGACAAAGAAAGAGATAATCAATTCAGTATTTTTGAAGAAATTCCAGAGTTTGTTTGGATGATAATGAGATGGAATTTCTCTAAAATATTCTAGAAAGGCTCTTTGGAAATTGGTAGAAATTTGTAATGTGTTCTCTAATTGAGATTTATTAATAGGCATTACAATTTAATGAGGAGCAGGGCCAATTAGAGTCTTAGCTCTATTTCTTCCATTGATAATGATTAGAGCAATCAAATCAAGCTAGGGTGTAAGTGATCTAGTCTCTCTAAAATGGATATAGATCCATTTTATATTCTTAAATGGGTATGCTTGTTGGGTAAGAAGTTCTGTGGGAAAATGGAGAGAGGGGAGTTTATAGAGGTAAATCAAGTCGTTGAAACCGCTTTTTCAATTTATTTTGTACCAGAGTTCTTGTGTCTTGTGTGAAAGTGAATGAAGGCTTTTTCAATTGAAATCTCCTTTTAAAGTGTTAAATAAATTAGTTAGTTGATAATTTGCAATGTATAAGAAGGTCTAATCTAATTTATATTGCCTAAAAGTTTTTGAAAATAATTTAAGACTGATAATTTATCAACACGAATCTGTTTTAGTTGGGGAATAATATGTGGTCTGCTGCTGTTGCTGTTGCTACTAACTCTTTTCAGTGTGTCCGACTCCGTGTGACCCCATAGACATCAGCTTACCAGGCTCCCCCTCCCCTGGGACTCTCCAGCAAGAACATTGGAGTGGGTTGCCATTTTATTCTCCAGTGCATGCAAGTGAAAAGTGAAAGTGAACTCGCTCTGTCGTGTCCGACTCTTAGCTATCCATTGGACTGCATCCTACCAGGCTCCTCAAACCGTGGGATTTTCCAGGCAAGAGTACTGGAGTGGGGTGCCATTTCCCTCTCCTAATATGTTGTCTATTAACAATAAATCTTAAGTAATGGTAAGGCGTAGAGGTTTGAATCTTTTCAGGGGCAATGATTAATCTAGAAGCTCTTAGGCCTTGTTGAGATATGTCAAATATTTTTTGAGTTTCTAAAACAGACGGACCCGAAAACAATATATAACTCATGTAATGAATAACAAGAAAGTCAGGAAAATGCATTCTCATAGGTTCAAGGACGTTGACTATATAATATTGACTTACAGTGGGAGAATTCATCATTTATTTTAAATCAACACAGTCCACTAATACCATTTATCAGGCCCAGCATGATTAGAATAAGGAGGAGAGAAAGCAAATTTCTCTCAGTCTAGAGGGTGTAAAGGTATAGTAATATAGCAATCTTGTAAATCTACAATAATAATATGTCAGTTTTAGGTGATGGAATTTCTGGTTTTAATGTACCCATAGGTTTCACAGATGTATTAACTTTTTGAAGAACTGTTAAAAGGTGTCATTCGCTAGATTTCTTTTTCTTTCTTTCTTTCTTTTTTTGCTTACAAAATATGGGAGAATTTCAAGAGGAATAAGATCCCTTAATATGTTTCAATTTCATTTATTTATTCATTTGCTATTTATTATTATTATTTTTTTAATTTTACAATACTGTATTGGTTTTGCCATACACTGTCATGAATCCAGTACGGGTGTACATGAGTTCCCAATCCTGAACCCCGCCCCCCCATCACGGCCATCCCCATATCATCTCTCTGGGTCATCCCAGTGCACCAGCCCCAAGCATCCTGTATCCTGTATAGAACCTAGATTGGTGATTCATTTCTTGCAATGATAGCATACATGTTTCAATGCCATTCTCCCAAATCATCCCACCCTCTCCCTCTCCCACAGAGTCCAAATGTCTGTTTTGTACATTTTTGTCTCTTTTGCTGTCTCGCATACAGGGTTATCATTACCATCTTTCTAAATTCCATATGTACGTGTAAATATACTGTATTGGTGCTTTTCTTTCAGGTTTACTTCACTCTGTATAATCGGCTCCAGTTTCATCCATCTCATTAGAACTGATTCAAATGTATTATTTTTAATGGCTGAATAACACCCCATTGTGAATATGTACCACAGCATTCTTATCCACTCATCTGCTGATAGACATCTAGGTTGCTTCCATGTCCTGGCAATTATAAACAGTGCTGTGATGAACATTGGGGTACATGTGTCTCTTTCAATTCTGATTCCCTTGGTGTGCATGCCCATGCAGTTTTTTAAGGAATCTCCACACTGTCCTCCATAGTGCCTGTACTAGTTTTCATTCCCACTGCCGGGGTCAAGCCCCAGTGGATTCAGGGTATATTGAAGGGAAGACAGAATCGGCCTCCTAGGAAAACATTTATTTAATTGCAGATATAAAGAGAGATTAGAAAAGAATAGTGTAGTAGGAACATTAGTGGAGAGAAAGAGGCTGAATAACTTGGTTTATGTGGAATACCAATAAAACTCCAAGACAAAGAATTTGCACCAATACCGGACCACCTAACCTGACTCTTGAGAAATGTGTATGCAGGTCAGGAAGCAACAGTTAGAACTGGACATGGAACAACAGACTGGTTCCAAATAGGAAAAGGAGTACGTCAAGGCTGTATATTGTCACCCTACTTATTTATATGCAGAGTACATCATGAGAAATGCTGAGTTATAAGAAACACAACCTGGAATCAAGATTGCTGGGAGAAATACCAATAACCTCAGATATGCAGATGACACCACCCTTATGGCCGAA
The DNA here is from genome assembly GCA_963981305.1 of Rupicapra rupicapra. Taxonomy (NCBI): domain Eukaryota; kingdom Metazoa; phylum Chordata; class Mammalia; order Artiodactyla; family Bovidae; genus Rupicapra; species Rupicapra rupicapra. The sequence goes on along the minus strand of OZ022299.1, from coordinate 5,688,786 downwards.
AGTGAAGAGGAGCTAAAAAGCGTCTTGATGAAAGTGAAAGAGGAGAGTGAAAAGTTGGCTTAAATCTCAACATTCAGAAAATGAAGATGATGGCATCTGGTCCCATCATTTCATGGGAAATAGATGGGGAAACAGTGTCAGACTTTTTTTTCGGGGGCTCCAAAATCACTGCAGATGGTGACTGCAGCCATGAAATTAAAAGACGCTTACTCCTTGGAAGAAAACTTGTGACCAATCTAGATAGTATAGTCAGAAGCAGAGGCATTACTTTGCCACCTAAGGTCCGACTAGTCAAGGCTACGTTTTTCCAGTGGTCATGTATGGATGTGAGAGTTGGACTGTGAAGAATGCTGAGTGCTGAAGAATTGATGATTTTAAACTGTGGTGTTGGAGAAGGCTCTTGAGAGTCCCTTGGACTGCAAGGAGACCTAATCAATCCATTCTGAAGGAGATCAGCCCTGGTGCTTCTTTGGAAGAAACGATGCTAACGCTGAAATTCCAGTACTTTGGGCACCGCATACGAAGAGTTGACTCATTGGAAATGACTCTGATGCTGGGAGGGATTAGGGGCAGGAGGAGAAGGGGACAACAGAGGATGAGATGGCTGGATGGCATCACAGACTCAATGGATGTGAGTCTGAGTGAACTCCGGGAGATGGTGATGGACAGGGAGGCCTGGTGTGCTGCAATACATGGGGTCACAAAGAGTAGGACGCGACTGAGTGACTGAACTGAACTGAACTGAACCTAGGCCACAGGCGTCCTTCCGTTCTCCTGAAGGAGAGGAGGCACTGAGGCCTCCCCCTGTCAGATCTTAGAAGCCCAGGCAAAATTAGCAGGGTTGGTGAGTACCCAGGCTCCAGATGGTAATTCAGCTAGAAAAACGGGGAAAAAGAAACAAAAGACATGAGGGAATCAATCTTTCCTTAAATTGATCCATTTTCTTTATTTTCAGGTTTGCTTATATACTTTTTGTTATACATAGTGATGAATATTGAGTCACACGGGGTCGGGAGACCTGACCAGTGTCAAAATCACGTGCTTCGTATTAAAGTATACAAAGGTCTTAAGGGATTTATATCATCTTCCAGCCATGAGGCATGCTGACATTTTATGGCCCTCTCTGATAACGATCAGTCAACCAGAAAACTTATTTTTTCCAGGGGTGATTTTCTTTCTTAAACCAGGCGCCACCCTTCGAAGGTACCAGATAAAGTTGCATTCCTATAGGGTGAGGGTGCAGGGGGTTATAATCAAGAAAAGAATTTACTTAGCCTAAGGTTTAACATGATTAATATCAAAGGTTAATACTTATTTCTCCCATATGCTAGTTATATTCATTATAAGGGCAGATAATATGGGGATTTAGCAGCAAATATTGGCTCAACAAATGAAAAACCCTTCACCAATATAATTTCTAATCAACCCACTACACTATACTAATAACTTTCTAACTTCTCAAAAGAATCTGTATTTAGAAAGTTTGAAACATCTCCTGTCTCTCACGGTTGGGAGTCTGTAAACAATCACATGTGGCTGGACAAACCTGCTCAGGCAGCCTAGAGAACCTTCAGAGGAGTTTGTAAGTTGAAACACTCTTGTCATGCCCAGGATTTTTTTTTTTTTTTTTTTTTAACTTGGAGGTGTAAGTTAACTCCTTCTCCAAAAGATGTGGTGGGGATCAGCCCCTCATAAAATCAGAGGTGTAGGTGAGAGCATAAAACAGTAAAGTAGGCAGACTCTGGTTTTTGGGGTAGATGCTCGGGAACAGGGGGTCACCTGAAGCTCGACCCTGCTTTTGTGAAATGTGGAGCCTCCTTCCTCATGACCTTTGCCACAGGAGGAGTTCCTCATGGTGGCTCCTGGCAACCCTCCAACATTGTAAAAGGGTTCCCTTTTCTCCACACCCTCTCCAGCACTTATTGCTTGCAGATTTTTGGATTGCAGCCATTCTGACTGGTGTGAAATGGTACCTCACTGTGGTCTTGATTTTCATTTCTCTGATAATGAGTGATGTTGAGCATCTTTTCATGTGTTTGTTAGCCATCCATAAGTCTTCTTTGGAGAAATGTCTATTTTAATTGTGTATCTATAAGTTCTTTAGTAGCCTATAATTTCTGTTTTGAAAGGGGCTACTGCTTTGTCCAAATAGGCTCATCATTTTTCCAAGTTATTTTAATAATTGTATTGTTTGTTAAGTGAGCAGTGACCTCTAGGAAAATTTGGAATATATATTTGAGTTTGCAATTGCATAAGGAAATCTCTTTCTATTAAATTAAAATGTGTATCTATCACATAAAGTTGTAATGTTCCAGGTTGGCCTTCTGGTCCCTCACAAGGATGTATTTGGACATTTGGTTTGAGAAACTCCTGCAATTTGGCAAGAAATTCTCTGTATAGGCCAAGATTTCGGCCATAAATGTTTGGAAAAAAAAGTAATGTTGGATCCAGCATTAAGAAAACGGAAAAATATTTTGTCATTAATTTTTATATTTATATTTGGTTGTGCATATTTAGATACTATGGCATCCGATCCCATCACTTCACAGGAAATAGGTGGGAAAACAGTGGAATCAGTGTCAGACTTTATTTTTGGGGGCTCCAAAATCACTGCAGATGGTAACTGCAGCCATGAAATTAAAAGACACTTATTCCTTGAAATAAAAGTTATGACCAATCGAGATAGCATATTCAAAAGCAGAGACATTACTTTTCCGACTAAGGTATGTCTAGTCAACGCTATGGTTTTTCCTGTGGCCGTGTATGGATGTGAGAGTTGGACTGTGCAGAAGGCTGAGGGCCGAAGAATTGATGCTGTTCAACTGTGGTGTTGGAGAAGACTCTTGAGAGTCCCTTGGGCTGCAAGGAGATCCAACCAATCCATTCTGAAGGAGATCAGCCCTGGGATTCCTTTGGAAGGAATGATGCTGAAGCTGAAACTCCAGTACTTTGGCCATGTCATGTGAAGAGTTGACTCATTGGAAAAGACTCTGATGCTGGGAGTGATTGGGGGCAGGAGAAGGGGACAGCCGAGGGTGAGATGGATGGATGGCGTCACTGACTTGATAGAGGTGAATCTGAGTGAACTCTGGGAGTTGGTGATGGACAGGGAAACCTGGTGTGCTGCAATTCATGGGGTCTCAAAGAGTCGGACGCGACTGAGTGACTGAACTGAACTGAATTGAACTGATGTCCATAAGGATTGTTTTTGATTAGTGTTACAAAATCCATCTACCATTAGAGGAGTTAACAGAAATGTAAGGTAAAAGAAGTAATTGGGCAATCTTTTTTTAAATAGCTCTTATCCCTACAAACATAATATCTTTCATTTTTCTTTTTAACGTTAGCAGCAATTGCTTCTGCTAACATTTGCCTTTTCTGAGTTTTTGATCCTAAGCTGTGACAAGCCTTTAAATAATCAAAAACATTTCTGGTCTCGTTCATAGAAGCGATGGCTCTCTGGCATTCCTGATTCACATTTTCATGTGTGAGCAGATTTCAGTGTACTTTGGCTTCCTCTCTGACAGCTTTATCGGAGATAGTAACTCTCAGTCTAGCGGAAAAATCAGCATAGTTTTCATTAGGCACTTTTATATCTTTGTGTAGCTATCTTTACGTTTTCTTTGAAGAGTAGTTTGATCCCATGCTTCAGGGACAATTTTTTTCAGTGTAATATAAGAGGGCATTGTATCTGAGCTTCCACTGAATTAAATTGCCTCGTATAGTTTAACATTTTAAAAGTCAGTTGGTTTGGGGGAGTGCCTGCTCAAGCATTGGTATTGGTATGATCTCGGCCCATATAATGAAATCACATTACCTATTGATGATATTCTCTTGGTTTAAAAGCGATTTTCTCAAAATTTTCCAATCATAGGGAATACAATTTTTAATAGAAGATGTCATAGTGTTTAGAAGTTCTTCAGTGAAAGGTGAATAAGGGTCATACATATTTATAGCTTTTAAAATTTTATTTTATGTAAGAAAAATCAATGTCTTCATATTGAGGTATTAGTTGTCTTTGAGCATTAACATTTTTTAACACAGAGAAGTCAAAAAGATCATTGGCCCCAGAGACCTGAGATTGCAAATCCAGTAAATCAGAAAGCTTTTGTTGTGAAGGAGAATGAGTGGATCGTCCATATTGATAAATATGAGTGTGTGTTAGGGGCTTATCACTGTCATAAAAAAAAGTATTCTTGGCTTTAGTGTCAACAAGAGCATCAGAAGAATCACCATCTCATTTATCTTGTCCTCGAATCAAGGGGACCTTCGGTTTCTTGCCCATTAAAAAAGAAGGAAGAGCACTTGGGATAGCTGCAGCAGGGATATGGGGAAAGTTTTGAAACATCTATGTTTCTCTAATTGGGTTTTTTGTAAAGTCTTATCATTTCATTTATGTTTGTATAATGAGCATTCTGCTTGTTGATGAGTATCAGGGAGGTGGGGCTAGCATTGCCTAGAAATTGCAAAATAATGGATTTAAGGAGGGCCCACAGGGACAGAAATCTATTGGAATCTTTTTTCCCCATCTTGTGGCTCGTTTAATATATTATTATTACTATTAAACCCGGTTCCAAATTTTTAAATCGAATCTGTCTTCATCAGGGAACCACGGATTATATTCAACCACTGATTGGAGACAAGCCCTTATCAGTTGACACTAAACTGAAGCCTTGAATCTTCAGTAAATGATAACATAAGGTAGAAAAATTATATGCAGCGTACATCATGAGAACCTCGGGCTGGAAGAAGCACAAGCTGAAATCACGATTTCAGGGAGAAATATCAATAACCTCAGATATACAGATGACACTACCCTTATTGCAGAAAGTGAAGAGGAGCTAAAAAGCCTCTTGATGAAAGTGAAGGAGGACAGTGAAAAAGTTGGCTTAAAACTCAGCATTCAGAAAACGAAGATCATGGCATCTGGTCTCATCACTTAGTCCTTGGAAGGAAAGTTATGACCAGCCAACACAGCATATTCAAAAGCAGAGACATTACTTTGCCAATAAATGTCCATCTAGTCAAAGCTATGGTTTTTCCTGTGGTCATGTATGGATGTGAGAGTTGGACTGTGAAGAAGGCTGAGCACCAAAGAATTGATGCTTTTGAACTGTGGTGTTGGAGAAGACTCTTGAGAGTACCTTTCAAAGGTGATCCAATTAGTCCATTCTAGAGGAGATCACAAAGGAGATCCAATTAGTCCATTCTAGAAGAGATCAGTCCCAGGTGTTCTTTGGAGGGAGTGATGCTGAAGCTGAAACTCCAGTACTTTGGCCACCTCATGCAAAAAGTTGACTCATTGGAAAAGACTCTGATACTGGGATGGATTTGGGGCAGGAGGAAAAGTGTACGAAGAGGATTAGATGGCTGGATGGGATCACTGACTCAATGGACCTGAGTTTGAGTGAACTCCGGTAATTTGTGATGGACAGGGAAGCCTAGCGTGCTGCAGTTCTTGGGGTCCCAGAGTTGGACACGGCTGAGTGACTAAACTGAACTGAAAGTAGAAAAACAGTGGGGCTTCTCAGCATTTTGTCCCATAACCCCACACTTATCGACCTCCATAGGCCCTTTCAGTCACTCAGTTCACTTGCCAAGGGCTTCCACCAGGTCCGTGTTTCGAGCACCACTTGTCATGGTCTTCGTAGACCGGGACCTGGGGACTTTAGTTGGTGAGAAAAGGGACGCAAGGGACCCAAATCTCGAGTGAAACAAGGGTGCTTTTTTTGAAGAAACACTTGTTTATATATCTTCATACAAGGTAGCTTTAGGCAGTAAAAAACCACCACCACCACCACCACCACAATAACAAAACACAGCAGAAACAAAGCCAAGCAAATAAAAACTTCAAAGGGCCAGAAAGAATTCCATATCCTGAGTAAGCGGGGCATAACTGAATAAATTATATTTAAGTAAAGTCACCGAAGGGAGTTGCTCAAAGGAATCCAAGAAGGTGCCCCTTCTTATCATCTCAGTCCTGAGAACTGTGAGCAGCTCTGTCTATTCCTGTTTCCAAGCAACTAAGAAGGAATAGAGAATCCTTGAGAAAGGTCATGCAAAAGAAAATAATAACATATTGGATCCCTTAAAGTTGAATGTTCTCTGACAAGTTTCTTTATTAAAATTCATTTTTGATGATCTGTCCATTCATCTGGGTGGGGTTTTAAAGTCTCCTACTATAATTGTGTTAGTATCAGTTCCTAGTTGTATGTCTGTTAGTGTTTGTCTTATGCATTGAGGTGCTCCTATGTTAAGTGCATAATTATTTACCGTTGTTATGTCTTAGTCTTGGACGAATCCTTTGATCATTATGTAGTGTCCTTCCTTATCTCTGGTAATCTTCTTCAGCTTCAGGTCTATTTTGCCTGATATAAGGATTACTACTCAAGCTTTCTTTTGCTTCCCATTTGAATGGAATATACTTTTCCATCCTCTCACTTTCAGTCTATATGTGTCTTTATGTCTGAAGTGGGTGTCTTGTAGACAATATTTATATGGACTTTGTTGTTTATCCATTCAACCAGTCTGTGTTTTTGGTCAGAGCATTTAATCAACTTACATTTAAGGCAATTATTGACATAGTGTTCCAACTGTCATTTTCTTAACTGTTTGGGGTTGATTTTGTAGACTTTTTTCTTCTCTTGTATTTCTTGACTATATAAATGCTGTTAACATTTATTGTAAAGCTGCTTTGGTGATATTGAATTGTCTGAACTATTGCTTGTCTGAACAGCTTTTGATTTCTCCATCAATTTTGAATGAGATTCTTGCTGGGTACATTAATCTTGGTGGTAGACTTTCCCTTTCAATACTTTAAATATATTCTGCCAATCCTCTTGGGCCTGCAGAGTTTCTGCTAAAAGAAGAGCTGTTAAGCATATGCAGTTTCCCTTATAAGTTACTTGTTGCTTCTCCCTTGCTTTTGTTAAATATTCTTTCTTTGTGTTTAGTCTTTGTTAATTTGATTAGTATGTGTCTTGTCGTGTTTTTCCTGAAGTTATTCTGTAAGGGACTCTTTGTTCCTCTTGGACTTGATTGACTATTTCCTTTTCCTTTTAAGGGTAATTTTCAACTATAATCTCTTCAAATTTTTTTTTTTTTCATATCATTTTCTCTTCTCTTTTGTGGGGACCATATAATTCGATTTTTAGTGAGTTTGATTTTGTCCCTGAGGTCTCGGAAACTATCCTCCATTCTTTTCTCTTTCTTAATATTTATTCTGCTTTTCAGCAGTTATTGCCATCATTTTATCGTCTAGCTCACAAATTTGTTCTTCTACTTCTGATATTCTGTTATTGATTCCTTTTAGGGTATTCTTAATTTCAGTAATTGTGTTGTTTGTCTCTGTATTTTTATTATTTCATTCGTCTATGTTTTGTTCATTGATTCTTGCATTTTCTCCATTTTGTTTTCAAGGTTTTTGATCATGCTTATTATCAATATTTTGAGTTATTTTCCCGGTGGTTTCCCTATTTCCTTTTCAATTATCTGGCCTTCTGTGTTTCTAGTTTGTTCCTTCATTTGTGTAGTATTTCTCTGCATTATTATTATTATTACTTACTTACTTTGTTTGAGGTCTCTTTTTTCAGGCTTCAAGGTTGAATTTTTTCTTCCTTTTGGTTTCTCCCCTCCTAAGGTTGGTCCAGTGATTTGTGTATGGTTTCTATAGGGTGAGTGGTGAGCTTTCATTTGTTTGTTTTTCCTCTGATGGCCAAGGCTGAGTGATGTGGTAATCCTGTCTGCTGATGTTTGGGTTTTCATTTTTGTTTTGTTTGTTTGTTGGATTAGGTGTCCAACACAGGGTGCTTCTAGGGGCTGGGTGATGCCAGGTGTTGTATTCAAAAGTTTCCTCTGTGTGAGTTCTCACTATTTGACACTCCCTAGGGTTAGTTTCTCTGGTTGTCTAGGATCTTGGAGTTAGTGTCTCACTCCAAAGCCTCAGGGCTTGATCTCTGGTGAGGAACAAGTATTTCACGACTGGTTTGTTATAATATTAATTGAGATGATAGGAAATATCCAAACACAAGAAATCAAAGATAAACTCCAGACAAATTTCAGTTGCAAAATCAGGCTAATAATAGTGAATATAATGGATTATATACATATACATGTACACCCATAAGCTAAGTGAAAACAGTCCAACAAAAATAAAATACTGTAGACTGAGCCAGCAAAGAATGCAAATCAAAAATTATATTTACCAGTTAAGTACAAAACTAACTTTAACAAAAACTGGAAAACTAAAGTAATATACTCAGTTCAGTTCAGTTGCTCAGTCGTGTCCGACTCTTTGTGACCCCATGAATCACAGCATGCCTGGCTTCCCTGTCCATCACCAACACCCGGAGTTCACTCAAACTAACGTCCATCAAGTCAGTGATACCATCCAGTCATCTCATCCTCTGTTGTCCCCTTCTCCTCCTGTCCCCAACCCCTAATAATGAAATAAGTGGGAAATAAAGGAATTAAAACAAAATTACATACATGTGGAGAGGAACCCAAAGAAACAAAATAAAATAAATAATAGATAGAGGTAGATGAAGAAGACTTATATATGTCAAAGATAACTTGTAAGGGGAAAAGAAGAGTAGGAAAGGCAAACAAAGGGATAAATGCAGAAAATTATAATAAGTGGAAAAATTTTAATTCAAATTATTAACAAAGAGAAAAAATAATGGAAGTCAAAAATAAAGAGGGAAATAAGGGAAAGGAAAACTCAACAGAACTGCAAAAGCCCAACAAAGAGGCTGAGGTTTATAGCAACAGTAAAAAATATGACTGAATATACACATATACTGGTCCACTCATAAGTAAAGTTTAAAGAGTTGAAGAAAGATAGACTATAATAAATCAACCTGTCAAAAATAGAAAACTGATTATTATATATACTAGACGAAACTAGCTACTGCACAAATTGGAAATTAAAACTGGACGAAGGTGTCAATTGGAGAATACAGCTATGAAAATAAAACAATCAAAATGTTGAGCAGAAAGGAAATAAAGAAAAGAAAGAAAAAATAGATACACAAAAGTAAAAGAGGTATATGAAGAAGATTTATATACAATAAATATTAACCAAAAGGGAAAGGGAAGAGTAGGAAAGGCAAAAAAAGGAATAATTATAGAAAAAAAAATATAATAGGGCTAAAAAATATAAAATTTAAATAAGAGGAAAAAAAATGGAAGAAGAAAGTAAAACAGAAACTCCAAAGAACAGCAAAAGACCAAAATTTAGACAAAGGTTTATAATAGGAATAAAAATGTGACTGAGGAAATGAAAAACACTCTCAAAAGCTTCATAAGATTTCATAGTGCAAGTAAAATTAACAACTAAAACAGTGGAGGGTGGGGAGGAAAATAAAAACAATCCAAAATAATCTACAGAACAAGTTAAAAGATAAGAATAATATATGTTTATCTTGAATCACTGCTGTTAGAGTCCTTTCCCTTGCTTGGAAGCATAGTCCACCTCACCGTCTTAGGATATCTTTCATCGTTGTGCTGATCTCTGGACCTGCTGTGGGGGAAACTCACATTGTAATCTGGTACTACTACTATTTGGTCTTGGCTCCAATGTCCGCAGCTATCAGAACTAGTACATTTTCTTTAGCGGGAGCTCTCAATGTGTTTCGATTTCTTCCTTTTGATTTCTGCCCTCCAGAGGTTGGTACAGTTGTTTGTTCAAGCTTTGCTTTGGGTGAGATTAATGGTGAGTTTATTTATTTATTTATTTATTTATTTATTTATTTATTTATTTCCTGCTGTGCAGGGCTGAGTGTGGTGGGAATCCTGCATGCTGATGATTGGGTTTGTATTTTTGTTTTTATAGCTTTCATAGAGCTTTTATATATTCCATAGACACAGAGTCTGCATAGGTGATCATATGGATTTAATCTGAAAATTGTAGAGCTGGTAGGAAGGTTTGGGTCTTCTTTCTTAGCCACTCTTCCCCTGGGTTTCAACTGTGGATTTATATCGATTTCTTCATGTGGCTTGTCCACGAATATTTCCTCCTGAGGCTGTCCTGGAGGACTTCGTTTTGTCCCCATGAGAGCCAGTTGTGGAGGTGGTTCTGCTGCTTGGGTCACAAGGGTTCTGGCAGCACCAGGTACTCAGCTGTTTGGCAACTAGGGAAGAAGTAAATATAGTGCCCTAAAAGTGTATAACAACAAGTATATGCCAATACACTCCAGTATTCTTGTCTGGAGAACCCCTCTCCTTACCAGAGATTCCTGGCAGGCAACAGTCCACAGGGTAGCAAAAAGTCAGACACTACTGAAGTGACCCCTGCACACATAGACAAAAGAGTCTTTTCACCTGTGGCATCTCTGCCACAGCTGTTTGGCTTATGGGGACCCTGGCAGTGCCAAGCGTGCAGGCACTCAAACTACCTCCAAAGCAGGAGTACTGGCCCTATCAGAATCTTTTCTCTGACTTTTGATTATTTCTTTTTTTTTTACTTTATTAATTATTATTATTATTATTTTTAATTTTAAAATCTTTAATTCTTACACGTGTTCCCAAACATGAACCCCCCTCCCACGTCCCTCCCCATAACATCTCTCTGGGTCATCCCAATACACCAGCCCCAAGCATGCTGTATCCTGTAAATATATTGTGTTTGAGGTCTCCTTTCCCGAGGCTTCAGAGTCGAGTTCTTCCTTTTGGTTTCTGCCCTCCTAAGGTGGGCAGAGTTGTTTGTGAAAACTTTGCATTTGGTGAGATTTGTGTTGAGATTTTTTTTTTTTTTCCTAATGTGCAGACCTGAGTGAGGTGGGAAGCCTGTCTACTAATGATTGGGTTTGTATTTTCGTTTCCTCTTTTTTTTTTTTTTTTTTTTTTGATGAGGCGTCCTACACTGGGTGCTACTCATGGTTGGGTGATGTGGAGTCATATCCAAGTGGTTTCCTTTGTGTGAGTTCTCACTACTTGAAACTGCCTAGGGGTGGGAGTTCTCTGGTTGCCTAGGGTCTTGGCTTCAGTTCCCAATGCTCAGGACTGGACCTGTGGCTAGGAACAGAGATACCACAGGTGCTTTGTTACGGTGTTGTTAGATTTTAAAAATATCCAAAAAAGAGAAACCAAAGACAAACTCCAGACAAATGGCAGTCACACTGTCAGGCAAATAATATTTAGAATAACAGAATATACACATATATTTCCATAATGAGAATATACACATAAGCAAAATCAAAACAGTCTAACAAAAATGAAATATAGTAAATGTACCCAGTGAACAAAGGAAACTGAAAATGATATCTAACAATTAAGAACACAGCTAACTAAAGCACAAACTGAAAAACAAAACTAAAGCAAAGTGCCAAGTGGCAATTAAGGTAACAGAAATAAAGCTAACATAATGTTGAGAGGAAAGGAAAAGAAGAAAAGAAATCAAGGATAGTTATGCAGATTTAAATAGGACTAGATGAAGAAGATTTATATATATTAAAAATTAACTCCTCTCACTGGGCTGGATGAAGCACAAGCGGGAATAAGATTACCAGGAGAAATATCAATAACATCAGATATGCAGATGACACCCACATTATGGCTGAAAGTGAAGAAGAACTAAAGAGCCTCTTGATGAAAGTGAAAGAAGAGCATGAAAAGTTGGCTTTAAGATCAACATTCAGAAAACGAAGATCATGGCATCTGTTCCCATGACTTCGTGACAAATAGATGGGGAAACAGTGGAAACAATGGCTGGCTTTATTTTTCTGGCCTCCAAAATCGCTGCAGATGGTGACTGCAGTTGTGAAATGGAAAGACGCTTACTCTTTGGAAAAAAGTTGTGGACAAACTACACACTATATGAAAAAACAGAGACATTATTTTTGTCAACAAAGTTCTGTCTAATCAAAGCTATGGTTTTTCCTGTGGTCATGTATGGATGTCAGAGTTGGACTGTAAAGAGGGCTGAGTGTTTAAGAATTGATGTTTGTGAACTGTGGTGTTGGAGAAGACTCTTGAGAGTCCCTTGGACTGCAAGGAGATCCAACCAATCCATCCTAAGGGTCACTGGTCCTGGGTGTTAATTGGAAGGACTGACATTAAAGCTGAAACTCCAGTAATTAGGCCACCTGATGCAAACAGCTGACACGCTTGAAAGACCCTGTTGTTGGAAAATGGAGAGCAAGGCCTGGCCTGCTGTGTTTTATGGGGTCGCAAAGAGTAGGACACACGCCTGAACTGAACTAAAGTGAATTGAACTGAAAGATTAACTGCCAGGGGAAAAGATCAGAGGAAAGGCAAACAATGCAAAAAATGTAGAAATATAGGTTTTAAAAAAGTAAAATTTAAACTCTATAAAAGAAAAGAATTCAAAAACGAAAAAAAGAAAGAAAAAATGGAAAATAAATCTCCACAAAATTGTAAAAGCCCAATGTAGAAGCAGAGATTTATAACAACAATAAGAAGTGTGACCGGTAATACTCATATACATGTATACCCATAAGCAAAATCAAAACAGACCTTCAAACATTAAGTAAAATGTATTGGCCTGGTGAACAAAGGAAACCAGAAATGAAATCTACCAGAAGAAAACTAACTGAGCAAAAACTGCAAAACAAAACTAGAACAAGGCGCCAATTCGGGAATAAACCAGTGAAAGGAAAAACAAACAAAAACAAACAAACAAAAAAACAAAAAAAAAGAAAAAAAGAAAAAAACTAACAGGTTGAGAGGAAAGGAAAGAAAGAAAATAGATATGAAAGTTGAACAGAGGTAGGTAAAGATGAAAGGAAAGAAAGAAAATAGATATGAAAGTTGAACAGAGGTAGGTAAAGATGATTTATATACATTAAAGATTAACTGCAAGGGAGAAAAGAACAGAAAGAAAAGTAAACAGCACTCAGTGTTCTACCATGAAGTGTGATGTTAGTTATACAGTTTATTAAATTCATCAGGTTAAGGAATTTTTCTACTTCTAGTACGCCAAAAATTATATACAGAATGCACTCAGTTGCTCAGTTGGGTCCAGCTCCTTGCAACCCCATGGAGTGTAAGCTGAAAAGACTCCTCTGGCGTTGGTGATTCTCCAAGAAAGAATACTGCAGTAGGTTGCCATGTCTCCCTCCAGGGGCTCTTCCCAACCTGGGGATGGAACTCAGGTCTTTGACATGCCAGGTCCTTTTTTCACTAGCTGAGCCACAAGGGAAGCCCAACAATACTGAACTGAATTAACCTATGCCTTCTCCAGGGTTCTTGCCAAGCCAGGAATAGATACAAGATTTTATCAAATTATTTTTCAGCATTTATCGAGATGATCCTACTTTGTTTCAATTTTAGTTTTTATTAAGTTAAGTTACACGGATTTATTTTCAACTGTTTAACCAATGCTTCTTTCTTAGGGGGACAAAAATCAATAGATTATGATGTATCATACTTTGCATACATTGGTATAGTCTGTGATTCATTCTAGACACTTTTCAAGTGCACAATATTCTCCTGCTTCCCTGTACAACTTTTCATGTATTCTATCTATTGTGTTTGTCACCTGACAGTATAGTTTTCAATCTATAAGATGAAATTGGGTCTATTTCATTATTTCCATGACTCTAAATGGAGGTTCATCACATTGTACAGGAGACAGGGATCAAGACCATTTCCATAGAAAAGAAATGCAAAAAAAGCAAAATGGCTGCCAAGGGAGGCCTTAAAAATATCTGTGAAAAGCAAGGGAGAAAAGGAAGGATATAAGCATCGAAATGTAGGATTCCAAAGAATAGCAAGGACAGAAGAAAGCTTACCTCAGCAATCAATGCAAAGAAATAGAGGAAAACAACAGAATTGGAAAGACTTGACATCTCTTCAAGAAAATTAGAGATAACATGGGAACATTTCATCAAAGATGGGCTCAATAGAGGACAGAAACGGTACAGACCAAACAGAAGCAGAAGATATTGAGGTGGCAAGAATACACAGAATATCTATACAAAAAAAGATCTTCACGACCCAGATAATCAAGATGGTGTGATCACTCACCCAGAGCAAGACATGCTGGAATGTGAAGCCAAGTGGGCCTTAGAAAGCATCACTACAAACAAAGCTGGTGGAGGTGATGGAATTCCAGTGGAGCTATTTCAAATCCTGGAAGATGATGCTGTGAAAGTGCTACACTCAATATGCCAGTAAATTTAGGAAACTAAGCAGCAGCCACAGGACTGGAAAAGGTCAGGTTTCATTCCAATCCCAAAGAAAGGCAATGCCAAAGAATGCTCAAACTACTGAACAATTGCACTCATCTCACATGCTAGTAAAGCAATGCTCAAAATTCTTCAAGCCAAGCTTCAGCAATATGTGAACCGTGAATGTCCAGATCTTCAACCTGGTTTTAGAATAGGCAGAGGAACCAGATATATAATTGCCAACATCTGCTGGATCATCGAAAAAAACAAGAGAGTTTCAGAAAAAACATCTGTTTCTGCTTTATATTCTATGCCAAAGCGTTTGACTGTGAGGATCACAATACACTGAGGAAAATTCTGAAAGAGATGGGAATACCAGACCACCTGACCTGCCTCTTGAGAAATCTGTATGCAGGTCAGGAAGCAACAGTTAGCCCTGCACATAGAACAGACTGGTTCCAAATAGGAAAAGGAGTATGTCAAGTCTGTATATTATCACCCTGCTTATTTAACTTATATGCAGAGTACATTATGAGAAGTGCTGGGCTGAAAGAAGCACAAGCTGGATATCAAGATTGCCGGGAGACATATCAATAAACTCAGATATGCAGATGACACCACCCTTATAACAGAAAGTGAAAAGGAACTAATAAGCCTCTTGATGAAAGTGAATGAGGAGAGTGAAAAAGTTGTCTTAAAACTCAACATTCAGAAAACTAAGATCATGGCATCTGGTCCCATCATTTCATGGCAAATAGATGGGGAAATGGTGGAAACATGTCAGACCTTAAGTTTTATTTGGCTCCAAATCACTGCAGATGGTGTTTGCAGAAATGAAATTAAAAGACACTTACTCCTTGGAAGGAAAGTTATGACCAACCTAGATAGCATGTTCAAAAGCAGACACATAACTTTGCCAAAAAAGGTTCATGTAGTCAAGGCTATGGTTTTTCCAGAGGTCATGTACGGATGTGAAAGCTGGACTGTGGAGAAAGCTGAATGCCAAAGAATTGAAGCTTTTGAACCCTGGTGTTGGGAAGACTCTTGAGAGTCCCCTTGGACTGTGAGGAAATCCAACCAGTCTATCCTAAAGGAGATCAGTCCCGGATGTTCTTTGAAAGGACTGATGCTAGAGCTGAAATTCCAATTCTTTGCACCTCTTGCAAAGAATTGACTAATTGGAAAATACTCTGATGCTTAGAGGGATTGGGTGCAGGAGGAGAAAGTGACGACAGAGAATGAGATGGCTGGATGGCTTCACCGACTTTGTGTGCATGAGTTTGGGTGATCTCCAGGAGTTGGTGATGCATAGAGAAGCCTGGCATGCTGCAATTCATGGGGTCACAAAGAGTCAAACATGACTGAGCGACTGAAATGCCTGAACTGACTGAACTGACTTAATTTTATAACATACAAAAGACAGTTATTCCAAGTAATTTAATGTCTCTGCAGTTTCTATAATCTATGCCACTCCTGAGTCAGTTTGATTTCTCATGATTTTCTTACCTTAGAGAGATTAAATATCTTTTTAATGTGTTTAGAGTCTAGTTACATAGATTTCTTTTCAGTTGGCTGTTCATGTCTTCCTAAAGTGAATGACCTCTGCTACACCTTTCTTATAAATTTTTACTTCATGTCTTTTTCACACTTTTCTATAATGGTTTAGGTTCTTTTAAAAATTTTAGGAGTCATCTTTTGGGTTTGTTTACAGTGTGATTTGCTCTATCTCTTAAAATCTTAAGCAGTGTAATATATCATGGGTGAATAAACAACCAGCGGACACCAAGCAGTGAGCACTTTATAGGAAAGCCAGGAAGTACTAAACTTGGCTTAGTCAAAAACCTGTGACCCCAGGGGCACAACTCAGGCTGGCTGACCCGGCTTGTCAATTAGGAACACAAGAACTGTGGTCAAGCCCAACGTTGGTTCACCTTTCCTCCAGAGATAACTACCTTATTGAGAAATATTGAGAACTAGATGAGTAGGGCATGATTACTCAGTGTTTCTTCCAAGCTGGAAGCTTGTAGCTATTCATGGAAATGAATTCCACCATGGTCTCCACAGTGAGGTAAGCTCCGATGGCAATGCTATCAGGAAAGCAAGATGAGAAAAGAGATTTGTGAGGGAACATGTTGTGAAGACATTTGTACACAACACTCACACACCACTGGACAAGCTCCACTCCTTTATGGAAATACTAACTATTCTCAGGTCATCATTTCCTTTTTGGGATCATCCAGCACAACCTGAAGCATGCATTTACCTACCTTGCCCCCATCACCCAGTTAAAACCCAAGGTTGGATAATACACATAGTGCGCTAACCATGAGTCCAAGGTTTGAAACAAGACAGCTCCAAGTGGAGCAAGGGTAAGTGTATTCAGGGCATTCTTAGCACTGAATACACTCAGTTCAGACTGCTGACTAGAAAACTGAGAAGAACTATGTTAGCACTGAGAAAAGGAGGCAGGGTGGAAAAGGTTTATTGTAGGTGTCCCAGAATTAAATGCTCTTCAAGGTGCTTTAAGACCACATTTTAGGAAAACAGTGGAACAATCCTCATTTCAACAGACACTTCAATACACCCTAATTACAAGGAGGGATTTTAGACAAGCTGTTAAAAATTATATGATGATGAAACATGAGAGAGAGTAGAATGCAAAGCTAAATAGTGTGGCTTGAGCAAGGTTTGGAGAAGACACACTCTTCCTGCCATATGACCCATCTGAGTTGACTTAGATAGATAAGGATGACAGATAACTTTGGAGAGCTTTTTTTTAGTAGCATTAAACATACCTCATTTCTCCAACAAAATCATCTGAGTTTCTCCCCACCCTCCTCTAGAGGGGTCAAGATGGGGCTTTGAGATGTCAAGGCTCATCCAGAGACACTATTGGCCAGGGAAGTGACTTGCAGACCTCACAGATCATGTGGGTGTCCCCTGAGGAGGGGTATATATAGCAGTCTCAGGGGTTCTGGATCAGACAACTCAGTGTATTCAAAATGATGAAGATGTCTGGGAAGCCACAAGGCTCTACAGCAGTTATGGAACACCTGACTTCATGTACCCAGGAGGAAAATATGAAGACCTCCTGACAACTGTGGTCCAAAGGAAGTGTCAAGATGAGCTGAATCCACATAAGCTCCTTATGTCTTTCTTTGTTTGACTTACTTATTACTATTATCTCTTGGTCCATCCATGTTGAAAAAGTAGCAGTGTTTCATTCTTATGGCTAATATTCCATTGTATGCATAACAATAATAATAATATGTCTTTATCCATTCACTTATATATGGGCATTTATTTTTTTTTAATGGGCATTTAAGGTTGTTTCCAGGTTTTTGCACTATAGATTGTGCTTCTATAAACACTATTGTGCATGTCTCTTTTCTGATGGGAGGTTTTCATCTTTACTGGATATGTGCTGAGCATTGAGATTGCTGGATTATATGGTAACTGTATTTTTAGTTTAGTTTAGGTTTTTTTGTTTTTGTTTTTTTTTTAAACTGCATACCAGGGAGGGAGATGGACAGGAGGTTCAAAAGGGAGAGGGTATATGTATACATATGGCTGATTCGTGTTGAGGTTTGAAAAAAAAAAATTTTTTTTTTCTGCAAAGCAATTATCCTTCAATTAAAAAAAAAATCAAGGTTAATTTTAAAAGAATTGCTTACTGTTTTCAATGGTGGCTGCATCAGTTTCTTGACTTTTATGTATAAGATGTTGTTAATCTTCCTGCAGTACACGGTTGGCTTACATGTGTATTTCAAAATGTGTGTGTGTGTTTGTTCTTTTTTTTTTTTTTTCTTAAACACCCTTATAAGTGAAGCTGCCAGATCATATGATCAGTCTCTTGTTATCTTTACAAGGCACTTTGTAGTGACATTTATAATGTTGTCTATCCAATATATCCCACTAGTACCATAAAGAGTCACCTTTAAAAATATTATTCTGCTGTGTATTCTCTGTACAATATTTGCTACTTTTTTACTACTTAGAGTTGATACCTCGTTAGTATATTTTTTGCAACTCTAATAATACACTGGACCTCCCAGGTGGCACAAAGGTAAAGAGCTCACCTGCAGAGGCAGGAGCCAAAGGAGATGTGAGTTGGGAAGACGCCCTGGAGGAGGAAATGGCAACTCACTCCAAAAATCTTGCCTGGAAAATTCCATAGACAGAGGAGCCTGGTGGGGTACTTTATCTGGTCTAACAAAAAGTTCAGCACATTTCAACTCATAGTAGTTCTCTGTAATGAGCGAATTTCATGAACTTTTAAAGAAATACTTTGAATTATATTTACCTCCTATAAATGGACCCTACAGTGTGTACACGTATAGTTGCTTGACAATGTTGTCTTATTTTCTGCTTAATAGCAAAGTAAATCTGTTGTGCATATGGGTGTTTATATATACTTATTCCCCTTTTTTGAATTTCCTTCCCATTTAGGTCTCCACAGAGCAATGAGGACAGTTAGCTGTGCTACACAGATGGTTCTCATTAGATAACAAGGCATTATTCTCCAAAATTTGCAAATAGCTCATGTACCCCCATATCAATAGTAATAATAATAAAATGGACAGATCTAAACAAACATTTCACCAAAAAAGATGCGTATGTGTGTGTTATTTGCTTAGTCATGTCCAACTCTGCAACCTCATAGACTGCAGCCCACCAGGCCCCTCCATCCATGGGATTCCACAGACAAGAACACTGAAGTGGTTGCCATTTCCTTCTCCACTAAAGAAGGCATCATTTCAGTTCAGTTCAGTCTCTCAGTCGTGTCCAACTCATTGCAACCCCATGAATCACAGCACGCCAGGCCTCCCTGTCCACCACCAACTCCCTGATGACCAAAAGAAAAAAAAGAAAGAAAGAAAAGAAGTTCAACGTCCCTAATTATTAGATAAATGCAAAGTAAAATTGCAGTGAAGTTTCACTTCACACCAGTCCAAATAGCCATCAGCAAATACTGTACAAACAATAATTCCTGGAGAGGGTGTGGAGAAAAGGGTACACTCTTGCACTGTCTGTGGGCATGTAAGCTGGTACCGCCAGGATGGTGAATACAATGCAACTACTTACAAAACTAAAATAAACTTACCATATGATCCAGCAATTCCACTCCTGGGCCTATTCCAGGAGAAAACCATAGTTCTAAAAGATACATGCACCCTGATGTTCATTACAGCACTATTTGCCATAGCCAAGACCTACAATATTTTTAAAATCATACCAAAAATGGAAAAACAAAACAACAACAAAACACAAAAGCAAAACCTTGAGGCAAACAGTCTCTAAAGAGGGGGTCAATTTACTGAGTATTTCTAAAAGAGAGGCTTAAAAATAAGTAAACAAAGCAAGAATCAGGTATCAAAACTGAATTCTATATATGCATTCTAATAGCATAAAGGATGATTTTACACCAGAAGAACCAGCACACCCTCATTTTTATCTCCTCATCCAAGAAATTCAGAATTCTGTGCCAAAGGTAAAGTGAAATTATGAGTCAGTTTTTTTCTTTCTTTGTATTTTTCTGGGAAAATTATACTTTATGTTCTGAACATGTATTAATTTTAATAAAGTTACATAGTATATTTTTCAACATGTAAACAATACATCTGCATTTTATAAATTACATTCACAAGCATCAGTTTTGTTCCCCATGAGAGGACAGCAAAAGCACAGTAAATATGCATTTGTACAGCCGCATACATATGAGAGAATACACCTGGATTTTACAAATTACATTCATAAGCATTCATCTATTTCTTCATGTAAGGGCAGCATAAAGACAATAAATATTTATTCACACCCATGTATACTCTAGAGAGTCCCCTGGATTGCAAGGAGATCAAACCAGTAAATATTAAAGAAAGTCAGTGCTGAATATTCCTATATAGCCATGTCCAAGGGTAGAGAAGATCCAGCAAGATGGTAGCAGGGGAGAAATCACATTTATAATTAAAACTCATAACTGCCAGAGACACTCAGGGGCATCAAACAAACCTTGTGTGCATAAGGACCCAGAGACACAACTGAGACTGAGACAGAACTGTATCAATGTCTACTGCTAAGGTTATAGGTTATAGGTTATAGGTCAAATAACAAGGAAGGAGCACAGATCCACCCATCAACAGGAAATTGGATTAAAGATTTACTGAGCATAGCCCCCCTATCAGAAAAAGATAAAATTTCCCCCTTAGTCTGTCTCTCTCACTAGGAAGCTTCCATAATCCTCTCATTCTTCTCCATCAGAAGGCAGACAAAATGAAAACCACAGTCACAGCAAACTAACCAATCTGATCACATGGACCACAGCCTTGTCTAACTCAGTGAAACTCTGAGTCATGCCATGCAGGACCACCCAAGATGGATGGGTCATGATGGAGACTTTTGACAAAAGAAGATTCACAGTTGAAGGGGGACAGACCACTTCAGTATTCTTGCCTTGAGAACTCCATGAGTAGTATGAAAACGCAAAAAAATGGAACACTGAAAGACAACATCTCTAGGTCAGTAGGTGATCAATATGATTCTGGAGATCAGTTGAGAACAAACTCCATAAAGAATGAAGAAGCAGAGCCAAATGAAAAACAATGCCCAGTTGTGAATGTGACAGATGACAGAAATAGAGGTTGATGCTTCAAAGAGCAATACTGCATAGGATACTGGGATGTTAGGTCCATGAATCAAGGCAAATTGGAAGAGATCAAGCAGGAGATGGCAAAAATGAAGAATGGCATTTTAGGAATCAGCAAACTAAAATAGACTGAAATGGGTGAATTTAACTCAGATGTCCTTTATATCTACTACTGTGGGCAAGAATCCCCTTATAAGAAATGGAGTAGCCATTGTATTCAACAAAAGAGTCTCAAATGCAGCACTTGGATGCGATCTTGGGAAAAAAAAAAAAAAAAAATCACTGTTTGTTTCCAAGGCAAACCATTCACTATCACAGTTAGTCCAAGTCTATGCCACAATCTTCATTGGAAGTCCTTCATTGGAAGGACTGACGCTGAAGCTCAAACCACAATATTTTGGCCACTTCATGTGAAGAGTTGACTTATTGGAAAAGACCCTGATGCTGAGAGAGATTGAGGCAGGAGATGGGCATGACAAAGGATGAGACGGCTGAATGGCATCACTGACTCAATGGATATGAGCTTGGGTTAACTCCAGGAGTTGGACAGGGAGAGTTGGCATGCTGTGATTCATGATGTCACAAAGAGTTGGCCACGACTGAACTGAATGCCCCAACCAGCAATCCTGAAAAGTTCTATGAAGACCTACAAGACCTTTTAGAACTAAGATGCAAGTAAGATGTCCTTTCCATTATAGGGGACTAAAATGCAAAAGCAGGAAGTCAAGAAATAACTGGAGTAACAGGCAAATTTGGCCTTGGAGTACAGAATGAAGACGGGCAAAGGCTAACAGAATTTTTCCAAGAGAATGAATGAATCATAGCAAACACCCTTTTCCAACAACACAAGAGAAAACTCTACCAGATGATTAATACCTCAATGAAATAGATTATATTCATTGCAGCAAAAGATGGATACGTTTTATCAGTTCAGTTCAGCTTAGTAACTCAGTCATGTCTGAATCGTTGTGACCCCATGAACTGCATCACGCCAAGCCTCCCTGTCCATCACCAACTGCCAGAGCCCACCCAAACTCATGTCTATTTAGTCTATGGTGCCATCAAACCATCTCATCCTGTGCCATCCCCTTCTCCTCCTGCCCTCAATCTTTCCCAGCATCAAGGTATTTTCAAGTCAGTCAGCTCTTTTTATCACATGGCCAAAGTATTGGAGTTTCAGCTTCACCATCAGTACTTCCAATGAACACCCAGGACTGATTTCCTTTTGTATGAAATGGTTGGGTCTTCTTGCAGTACAAGGGACTCTTAAGAGTCTTCTCCAACACCACAGTTCAAGAGTATCAATTCTTCAGTGCCCAGCCCTCTTTACAGTCCAACTCTCACATCCATATATGACCATTGGCAAAATAATGTCATAATGTGTTGACCAAGTAATGTCTTTGTTTTTTACTCTGCTGTCTAGGTTGGTCATAACTTTGCTTCCAAGGATTAAGTGTCTTTGCATTTCATGGCTGCAGTCACCATCTGCAGTGATTTTGGAGACCAAACAACAACGATAACAACAACAACAACAACAACAACAAAACAAAACTGAAGTCACTCACAGTTTCCACTGTTTCCCATCTATTTGCCATGAAGTGATGGCACCAGATGCCATCATCTTAGTTTTCTGAATGTTGAGCTTTAAACCAACTTTCTCATGCTCCTCTTTCACTTTCATCAAGAGGCTGCTTAGTTCTTCACTTTCTGCCATAAAGTTGGTGTCATCTCAGGTTATCGACATTTCTCCTGGCAATATTGATTCCAGGTTGTGTTTCATCCAGCTCAGCATTCCTCATGATGTACTCTGCATAGAAGCTAAATAATCAAGATGACAATATACAGCCTTGAATTATTCCTTTTCCTATTTGGGGTCAGTCTGTTGTTCCATGTCCAGTTCTAACTGTGTCTTCCTGACCTGCATACCGGTTTCTCCAGAAGCAGGTCAGGTATTCACTCAATTATATTCCCATCTCTTTCAGAATTTTCCACAGTTTATTATGATCCACACAGTCAAAGGCTTTGGCATAGTCAATAAAAGAGAAATAGATGTTTTTCTGGAACTCCCTTGCTTTTTATATGAACCAGCAGATGTTGGCAATTTGATCTCTGGCTCCTGTGCCTTTTCTAAAATCAACTTGAACATCTGGAAGTTCTCCATTCACATACTGCTGAAGCCTGGCTTGGAGAATTCTGAGCATTGCTTTATTAGCGCGTGAGATGAGTGCAATTGTGTGGTAGTCTGAGCATTCTTTGACATTGAATTTCTTTGGCATTGGAATGAAAACTGACCTTTTTTCAGTCCCGAGGCTACTGGTGAGTTTTCCAAATTTGCTGGCCTATTGAGTGCAACAAAGAGCTCCACTGTCATTCCATCACCTCCACTAGCTTTGTTCATAGTGTTGCTTCCTAAAGCCCACTTGACTTCACATTCGAGGATGTCTGGCTCTAGCTGAGTGTGAGTGATCACACCATCATGATTATCTAGTTCGTGAAGATCTTTTTTGTACAGTTCTTCTGTGGATTCTTGCCACCACTTCTTGATATCTTCTGCTTCTGTTAGGTCCATAATATTTCTGTCCTTTATTGATCCCATCTTTGCAAGAAATATTCCCTTGGTATCTTTAATTTTCTTGAAGAGATCTCTAGTCTTTCCCATTTTACTGTTTTCCTCTATTTCTTGCACTGATCACTGAGGAAGTCTTTCTTATCTCTTCTTGCTAGCTTTTGACTGTGTGGATCATAATAAACTTGCTATTCTGTTTTCAAATGGGTATCTTTTCTTTTCTCCTTTGCATATCACTTCTCTTTTCAGAGCTATTTATAAGGCCTTCTCAGACAGCCATTTTGCTTTTTTACATTTATTTTTCTTGGAGATTATATTGAACCTTGTATCCAGTCCACTGTCATGAACTGCCATCCATAGTTCATCAGACACTCTGTCTATCAGATCTAGTACCTTATGTCTTTTTCAAAGCTCCCCTGTATAATCATAAGGGATTTAAGTAGGTCATATCTGAATGTCCTAGTGGCTTCCCCCACTTTCTTCAATTTCAGTCTGAATTTAGCTATAAGGAATTCATGATCTGAGCGACAGTCAGCTTCCAGTCTTATTTTTGCTGACTGTATAGAGCTTCTCCATCTTTGGCTACAAAGAATGCAATCAATTTGATTTTTGTTTGGCCATCTGGTGATGTCCGTTTGTATAGTCTTCTCTTGTGTTCTTGGAAGAAGGGTATTGCTATGAGCAGGGTGTTCTCTTGGCAAAACTCTATTAGCCTTTGCCCTACTTCATTCTGCATTACAAGGCCAAATTTGCCTGTTACTCCAGGTGTTTCTTAACTTCCTACTTTTGCATTCCAGTCCCCTATAATGAAAAGGGCATCTTTTTTGGGTTAGTTCTAGAAGGTCTTGTAGGTCTTCATAGAACCATTCAGCTTCTTCAGCACTTCTGGTTGGGGTACAGACTTGGATTACCATGATATTGAATGGTTTACCTTGGAAATGAACAGAGATCATTCTGTCATTTTTGAAGTTGCATCCAAATACTGCATTTCAGACTCTATTTTTGACTATGATGGCTACTCCACTTCTAAGGGATTCCTGCCCACAGTAGCAGATATAGTGGTCATCTAAGTTAAATTCACCCAATTCCAGTCCAGCTTAGTTTGCTGATTCATAGAATGTCATTGTTCACTATTGCCATCTCCTGTTGACTTTTTCCAATTTGCCTTGATTCATGGACCTAACATTCCAGGTTCCTATATAATATTGCTCTTTCCAGCATCTAACCATGCTTGTATTACCAGTCCCATCCACAACTGGGTGTTGTTTTTGCTTTGGCTCCATCCCTGCATTCTTTTTGGAGTTATTTCTCCACTGATCTCCAGTAGCATATTGGGCATCCACCGACCTGGGGAGTTCATCTTTCAGTTTCCTATCTTTTTGCCTTTTCATACAGTTTTCTACAATGAACAAAGACAAGACTAGTAGTTAACTATGGTTCAGATCACGAACACATTATTGTCAAGTTCAGACTTGATTTGAATAAAGTAGAGAAAATCACTAGACCATTCAAGTCTGACCTAAATTAAATCTCCTACAATTATAAAAAGGAAATGAGAAATAGATTCAAGGGATTATATTTGATAGATAGAGTGTCTGAGGAACTATTGACAGAGTTTCATGACATTGTACAGGAGGCAAGGATCAAGATCTAGCCCCCTCCAAAAAATAAAGAAAAAGAAATGAAAAATGGCAAAATGGATGTCTGAGGAGGCCTCATAAATAGTTGTGAAAAGAAGTGTAGTGAAATGAAAGGAAGGATATACACGTTTGAATACAGAGTTCTAAAGAAAAACAAGGAGAGAGAAAGCCTTCTTTAGTGAGTAATGCAAATAAATAGAAGAAACAATATAATGGGAAAGACTAGAGTTGTCTTCAAGCAAATGACAGATACCAAGGGAATATTTCATGCAAAGAGAGGCACAGTAAAGAATAGAAATGGTATGGACCTAACAGAAGCAGAAAATATTACTAGTGGACTTTTTTGATTTCTCATTTGTGATATCACATTGCAGTGTAATTTTTCTTGTCACTGAGAAGAGAGCAAATAAGGCATATTTCCTGAGGCATCTTCCTTCATTGAGTTGCATTTACCTGTGGAAGTTTCTCTCCTGACTGTGTGGTTTGTTCTTATTTCTGTTTCTGTGTGCAAAAGCTGGCCATTTTGTAAGTGTAGGTGTCATTTCAGAGTGGCTTTCTTGTGAGTAGTCAGTGTGAGAGAAAGCCCCCTGATAGCTTGTCTCTCTCCTTAATAGTTTTATTGTAGTTATACTTCTTGTTTGACAAAGCTGATGTACAGAGTTGCCTTTGTTGTAGCCTTACTGATTCTTGCTCCCTTACACGGATACAGAGGAATTCACCAGTGGTTATTTCTGTCGTACATCACTCTTTCTAAGTCTGTCCCTGTGGATTATGTATTTGACAGGTATTTGTGGAAATCTGTGAATTTCAGGATTCTAATATAAGCCTTCCTGTCACCCATTTCCTTTGCTAAGCAACAGTTTATTCCCAGTACTGGGTGTCCATTTCACTTTGATTAAAGATAAATCCAGAGATCATCACACTGAGCGAGAGAAGGGGCAATTGCCAAACATCGTGATATGAAACAGACAGGTTGGGTACAAAAATGTTCTGCAGTGAGCACCCACACAAAGGTTGGATGTCCAGCGTGGCAACAAACTTATGGGTTGCAAAGGAACCTGGTGAATGGAAGGGATGCAGCTGGAGCTTGGCATTGATTTCTCCACAGATACACATAAAATACAGAATCCACATAAACTTACTTCAACAAGAATGGTAGACAAAACATGTTCTAATAACATGTAGGTGAAAACAGGCACAATTGAATGCATCTAGTATCTCAGTGCCACAGAACAAGAGATGTGAAATCTAAACTGCCATAAGACATCAAGTATGAGAGCTGGAAAAGACCACCATGGAAAATGATCCACACAAGAAATAGTAGATTACCATTAGTCAGGGGGATCCTTTTATAGAAATGGGGGTATATCAGTAGGAGGAGCCAGTATAAGAATCACTGTCCAAGTGCCTTTATTCAAAAGAGAGAGAGAAAGTATGACATGGCCTCCCCACTCCTAGAACACTTCAGAAATAAACAGATTTTGAAAACCACACATCCCAGAGCATGCTCTATGGCAGCATTCCCAATGCCCAGAGATGAAAGTAAAGAAAGAAAACAAAGAATACAGGGAAGGAAAAATTAATGGATCAAGGAATGGGATATGGGTTCACAATGGAATATGATTCAGGCGTTGAAACTAATACCATTGCCAGAGGTAGATACCTGTGGTGATAATCAGAGTCACTGAAGACAGGCAGATTAGAGACAGGTCATACGGTTTACCATTCAAATGGGACAGACAATATTGCTGACAGTGAGTGCCCCAACCGTGGTGAAATGGACACCCAGTGCTCGGAAGTCACTGATGCCTAGTAACGGGGATTGGTGATCGGCAGGCTTACACTGGAGGGCTAAAATTCACGGATTTCCAGAAACACCTTTGAAATATATAACTCACAGGGACTGATTTAGCAACAGTGATGTTCTACATCCTTTCTGAACTCAGGTCAGAGGAAATAAACACTGCGGGATGCCCCTACGTTGGTGTAAGGAAGCAAGAATTCATTTGGCCACAACAAAGACAAGTCTTTACATCAACTTCGTCAAACAAAAGACATGAACTACAATAACACCGAGAAGGAATGAGACAAGCTTTTTGGCGGGGGGGGGGGGGGGGGGGGGCTTCTATTTCATTCTACTTTCATTTACAAGCAGAAATTGCGCACACCGCTAAAGATTTGGTTACCACAGTAACAAGTCTGAAGAAATCCTGCCACCTGTGGTCGCTTTCGGGAACAGCAATCTTCAAACTTGGTTGATGGATACTGACTACTCACAAGGCAGCGGGGCCCTAAATGACACCTACCCTTACAAAATGGTCAGGGGTGGCAAACCAAAATGAAAAGAAGAAACTACATGATCAGGAAGAAAGGAAACATCAAAAGAAATACAAGTCAATGCTTAGAAGCCTCTGAAAATGGGCTCCATTTACTCGATTATCACTGATAAGAAAAGTTAAACCGCAACACGATATCACTACTGAGAACCCAGAAAGGTCACTATCCAAAACTATACAGACAAGAAAGAGCAGAGCAATGTTTGTAAATGGGACACTTTATGCCAGGGGTAGGGGGTAAGAGGTTGGAGCCTTTATGAGCATGACTGTCAGAGGGCCTTGGAAACACAATATGAGACAGATGATGTCATGTGGTGGTTTCACTCCCAGAAGATTTGAAAAAACAACAGATCATGGAAAACACACGCCCACACCGCCACCCACACCCCACAAATATGCACTGAAGCGACATTCCCAATGACCAAGAGATAAAAGGAAAGATAATTTTTGGTTGCAAATGAAAAGAGAAACAGAGACAGACAATGAAATGTGACTCTGACATTAGGAAAAAATGCTAATTTTGCTATTTTCAAGGCTACACAGAAATATAGAGTAAATCAGAGGAAGTAAAGGAGGGCAGATTAAAGATATGTCACATCATATGCCTTCCTGAGAGGCTTAAAGAAAACATTAATAGTGATGAGTACTGAAATGGGCTGACACTGCTGGTTAGAAAATTACTGTTAGCAAAGTGTATCAGTGTGTAAGAGGCTGAAGGGTGAAGGGTGGAGTTAACTTGTAGCCACAAATACCTATTCAATTCATAAGCACATGGGTCTCTTGCATCAAGAAACATATGCTCAGCAGATTCAAAAACCGTAACTGTGCCAGTAACCACAGCTGAATACCTCGCAAAATCTGTGGAACAGAACAATAAACTGTTTCTCTGCAAAAACTGCACAGATGTCTATGATCTTACATTAAAAAAAAAAAAAAAAAGTTTCATTTAAAGAAAAACCTCATAGCCTAAAAAGACAAAAGATTTTGGTGACTTTCTGTGTTTCTTTTTACTCTCCGTTACAGCCAGGCCTGGGAGAACAGCAGAAGCTGCTATTACAGAGGATACTGAACATAGCTCCCTGCATTCTGCAGTAGGACCTTGTCGTTTATCTATTCTAAATGAGGTGGGAGGTGGGAGGGGGGGGTCATGTTTGGGAACTCATGTACACCCGTGGCAGATTCATGTCAATGTATGGCAAAACCAATACAGCATTGTAAAGTAAAATAGAGTAAAAAGGAAAAAAAAAGAAAAAGAAAAAAAAATAATACATTTAGCAATAATTACTATTGTTTTCTAAATTATAATCTTCCAATTACCTCGTGATCTGTGTAGATCAAACCTCATTTTTAAAATCATTTTTAAGGCCAAAGTACATGTTTTTCCAAATCAAAATGTGGTAAGATATGCTCAAAGATAAGTAACAACTAAATTGTGATTAGAGTTTGCCATGCATTTTAATTGTCTGGGAATGTGAAAATTATGTGCTTTATCATTCTCTCTCTGTCTCTCTCCTCCCCTCCTCAGCCATCTGAGCTGTCATCTACCACAGGGGAGACACTATTCACATTTTTGTTCAACCATATTAACTAATTGTTTTTGAAAAATAACAATAATCTTTAGGAAAACATTTTAAAAATGAAATAGAGTCTACACAAGATTTACTGTTTCAATGTATAATCAAAATTACTTAAAATGTGAAAAATCAAGGAAATGACAGACTTTAAAAGAAAAATCAATGGAGAACAACTTCAAGATTTTATAAGTTCTAATGAGGTGGATGACACTGGAGCTGATTATACAGAGTGAAGTAAGCCAGTAAGAAAAACACCAATACAGTATACTAACACATATATATGGAATTTAGAAAGAGGGTAACAATAACCCTGTATGTGAGACAGCAAAAGAGACACAGATGTATAGAACAGTCTTCTGGACTCTGTGGGAGAGGGAGAGGGTGAGATGACTGGGGAGAATGGCACTGAAACATGTATAATATCATATAAGAAAAGAATCGCCAGTCTAGGTTTGATGCAGGATACAGGATGCTTGGGGCTGGTACACTGAGATGACCCAGAGGGTTGGTATGGGGAGGGAGGTGGGAGGGGAGTTCAGGATTGGGAACATGTGTACACCCATGGCTGATTCATGTTGATGTATGGCAAGACTGATACAATATTGTAAAGTGAAAAATAAAATAAAATTAAAAAAAAATAAATGTTGTAGTTCATATCTACCAATCTCATACTGCCACTCCATCTTTCCAGCCTCCCCTTTGTCAACCACAAGTCTGTTCTGTATGAGTCTTGTATGTTTTACATATAGGTTCATTTGTGCCACATTCTGGCTTCCACCCCAGATATGCAGATGACATGATTCTTATGGCAGAAAGTGAAAAGGAACTAAAGAGCCTCTGGATGAAAGTGAAAGAGGAGTGTGAAAAAGGTAGCTTAAAACTCAGCATTCAAAAAGCTAAGATCATGACATCCAGTCCCATCACTTTATGGTAAATAGTTGGGGAAACAATGGAAACACTGGGAGACTTTATTTTCTCGGTCTCCAAAATCACTGCAGATGGTGACTGCAGACAGAAAATCAAGACACTTCCTCCTTGAAAGAAAAGCTATGACCAACCTAGACAGCATATTACAAAGCAGAGAGATGTTACTCTACCAACAAATGTCTGTCTAGTCAAAGCTATGGTTCTTCCAGGAGTCATGTATGGAGGTGAGAGTTGGGATATAAAGAAAGCAGAGCGATGAAGAATTGATGGTTTTGAACTATGGTGTTAGAGAAGACTCTTGAGAGTCCCTTGGACTGGAAGGGGATCACTGACTTAATGAATCTTTTGATCAAGTTTGAGCAAGCTTCGGGAGTTGATAATGGACAGGGAAGCCTAGCTTGCTGCAGTCCATGGGGTCACAAAGAGTTGGACATGACTAGCAAGTGAACTGAACTGGCTTCCACATATAAGTGATAATGTATGTTTTTTGTCTTTTCTGTCTGACTTCTTTCAGTCTTTGTTGTTGCATAGTCATTGAGTCATGTCCAACCCTTTTGCAGCCCAGTGCCCTATAACCCACTGGGCTCATTTGTTCATGGGCTTTCCCAGGCAAGAATCCTGGAGTAGGGAGCCATTCCTTTCTCCATGGGATCTTCCCAACCAGGGATCAATCCTGGGTCTCCTTCATTGCAGGTGGACTTGTACCACTGAGATACCTGGGAAGCCCATGATAATCTCTAGGTTTTTCCACATTGCTGTATTGTTTCATTCTTTTTCATGGCTGGGTAGTATTCCATTAAATAGACACCACATCATCTTTGTACATTTATCTTTCATTGGACTTTAGGTTGTTTCCTTGTCTTGGCTATTGCATGTAGTGCTGCTGTGAACATAGGGGTGCATGTATATTTTTGAACTACATTTTTGTCTGAGTATATTCCCAAGAGTGGGATGCTAGATCATATAGTAATTGTCTTTAGTTTTTTGAGAAACCTATTTACTCTTCTCCATAGTGGCTGTACAAATTTACAATTCACAAAAAGCATTGGAGCATACCCTTTTCTCCACATCTTTTCCAGCATTTTTAACTTTGTATTTTTGAAATCAGCTTTTTATTTAGCAGTACTAAGAAGTTTTTCCTTCTTTGTTTTTCATAAATTAGAATTGTGTTATGCCATTGTAAGGATGAAAAATAGTCTACTGTACATATTATCTGCCTGGTTTTTCTTCTCCCTATTTGTCTCCATTGTAACTTCAGTTATAAATCTCACTGGGTTTGTGTGTTTCACTGACATGTTTGTTCTTTCTCTGCTCATTTCCTTGGCATACATTTGTTACAGAAATGTTGTGTACAGAGGATTCCAGTGAAGTTTTGGGTTCTGTGTAAAATTTAGTCCTCACTGCTGGCTCATTGACATGAATGTCTCATTTCTTACAGAAGTCTCATCTGAAGCTCTCTTAGCAGCTACCTTATCTAGTCTGTACCATACTCCCATGTACCATCTGTGATCCAAGACTCAACAGGAAGGCGGAGGTTTCCCATTAACTATGTTTCCTAATGTCTTTCTTGTTGTTGGTCTGTTCCAACTCAGTCTCCTCCATGTGAGCACCACTGCTGCTAACACCTGCATGTATAGGTTGCTGTCATTTTAAAGAAAATGTCTCAAACTCCAGATGAGATGAGTTAGGTGCTGTTTCTGGGGGACGAAAGACAGTGATGAGGAGACATGCCTGAAGCAGATCTTGAAAGTGGAATCTTAGGGTCCTTGGAGTAACCTTACTCCCCTCTGGCATAGGGCAGGAAGACACAGAGGAAACCAGGTGAAGAGGGCATGCCACCATCAGCAACAGAGATACCAGCATGGCATCCGTGACATAGCAACTGAGAATGCTGGAGGTACACACAATGGGTATGGAATGTGGTGACTGCAGGTCTGAGGAGAGGGCGTTGGACTCCCAGGCCAGCCCCACTGACCATGACATCAAAAGGACCCCATCCCTCCCTGAAGAAAGGGGCCTGCCACTCTGAGAAGACAGTGAAGAGGGACGCTTTGTCCGTTGGCAGTTCTGTGCCTCTGATATCACTGTTCTTGTTTCCAGATGCTTCTTCTGGTAGATTTCAGTTAGTAAACACTTGGGCTTCTGTTTTGTGTGTGTCTTGTGGTTAAAGAGACATGGGTTATAGGCTGCAACAGCTGGGGCACTCAGCGCAAGCGGCTGTGATGGACGGTGCACTCAGCGCAGCTGAGAGAAGCTACCCCACTTCCGAGGTCAGGGGCAGTGGCTGAGAGTGTAAGGCTGTGACGGCGCAGAAAAGGCCAAGAGGAGCCACCCTGCATCCGAGGTCAGGGGCGGCAGCCGGGAGGAGCCACCCCGCATCCAAGGTTAGGGGCAATGGTCTGGAGGATCCACCCCACATATGAGGCCAGGGTCGGGGGCCAGGAGGAACCACCCGACTCCAGAGGCCAGGGGTGGTGGCTGGGAAGATTAACCCACGTCCAAGGAGCAGTGGCTGACCTGGTGCAGGAGGGCCTAGAGGAGCTATCCCACGTTGAAGGTCAGGAAGGGTGGCGGTGAGGAGATACTCTTCACCCAAGGTAAGCAGCAGTGGCTTAGCTTTGCTGAAGCAGCCATGGAGATACACCATGCCCAAGGTAAGAGAAACCCAAGATAGATGGTAGATGTTTCAAGAGGGCAACAGAGGGCAGATACACTAAAACCATACTCGCAGGATACTAGTCAATCTAACCACATTAGGACCACATCCTTGCCTAACTCAATGAAACTAAGCCATGCCCGCAGGGCAACCCAAGATGGGTGGGTCATGGTGGAGAGGTCTGATAGAATGTGATCCATTTGAGAAGGGAATGGCAAACCACTTCAGTATTCTTGCCTTGAGAACCCCATGAACAGAATGAAAAGACAAAATAATAGGATATTGAATGAGGAACTCCTCAGGTCAGTAGGTGTCCAATATTCTACTGGAGATTAGTGGAGAAATAACTTCAGAAAGAAAGAAGGGATGGAGCCAAAGCAAAAAAAAAAAAAAAAAAAATACCCGGCTGTGGATGTGACTGGTGATAGAAGCAAGATCTGATGCTATAAAGAACAATATTGCATAGGAACCTGGAATGTCAGGTTCATGAAACAAAGCAAAATGGAAATGGTCAAACAGATGGCAAGAGTGAAAGTCAATATTCTAGCAATCAGTGAACAAAAATGGACTGGGATGGATGAATTTAACTCAGATAACCATTATATCTACTACTGCAGGCAGGAATCCCTCAGAAGAAATGGAGTAGCCTTCATGGTCAGAAAAAGAGTCTGAAATGCAGTACTTGGATGCAATCTCAAAAATGACAGAATGATCCCTGTTCGTTTCAAGGCAAAGCATTCAAAATCACCATTTCCAAGTCTATGCCCCAAACAGTAATGCTGAACAACCTGAAGTTGAATGGTTCTATGAAGACCTTCAAGACCTTTTAGAACTAACAACCAAAAAAGATGTATTTTTCATTATAGGGGACTGGAATGCAAAAGTAGGAATTCAAGAAACACCTGGAGTAACAGGCAAATGTGGCCTTGGAATGTGTAATGAAGCAGGGCAAAGACTAATAGAGTTTTGCCAAGAAAATGCACGGGTCATAGCAAACACCCACTTCCAACAACACAAGAGAAGATTCTACACATGGACATCACCAGTTGGTCAACACCGAAATCTGATTGATTATATTCTTTGCAGCCAAAGACAGAAAAGCTATATACAGTCAGCAAAAACAAGACCAGGAGCTGACTGTGGCTCAGATCATGAACTCCTTATTACCAAATTAAGACTTAAATTGAAGAAAGTAGGGAAAACAGTTAAACCATTTAGGTATGACCTAAATCAAATCTCTTATGATTATACCGTTAAAGTGAGAAATAGATTTAAGGGCCTAGACCTGACAGATAGAGTACCTGATGAACTATGGGATGAAGTTCATGACATTGTACAGGAGAGAGGGATCAAGACCATCCCCATGGAAAAGAAATGCAAAAAAAGCAAAATGGCTGTCTGGGGAGGCCTTACAAATAGCTATGCAAAGAAGAGAAGTGAAAGCAAAGGAGAAAAGGAAAGATATAAGCATCTGAATGCAGAGTTCCAGAGAATAGCAAGAAGAGATAAGAAGGCGTTCTTCAGAGGTCAAAGCAAAGAAATAGAGGAAAACAACAAAATGGGAAAGAAAAGAGATCTCTTCAAGAAAATTAGAGATACCAAGGGAAAATTTCATGCAAAGATAGGCTCGATAAAGGACACAAATATTATGGACCTAACAGAAGCAGAAGATATTAAGAAGAGATGGCAAGAATACACAGAATAAATGTACAAAAAAGATCTTCAGGACATGGATAATCATGATGGTGTGATCACTCATCTAAAGCCAGACATCCTGGAATGTGAAGTCAAGTGGGCCTTAGAAAGCATCACTATGAACAAAGCTAGTGGAGGTGATGGAATTCCAGTGGAGCTCTTTCAAATCCGGAAAGATGATACTGTGAAAGTACTGCATGCAATATGCCAACACATTTGGAACACTCAGCAGTGGCCACAGGACTGGAAAATGTCAGTTTTCATGCCAATCCCAAGAAAAGGCAATGCCAAAGAATTTGCAGACTACCAAACAATTACACTCATCTCACGTGCTAGTAAAGTAATACTCAAAATTCTCCAAGCCAGGATTCAACAATATGTGAACCATGAACTTCCTGATGTACAAGCTGGTTTTAGAAAAGGCAGAGGAACCAGAGATTAAATTGCCAACATCAGCTGGATCATCGAAAAAGCAACAGAGTTCCAGAAAAACATCTATTTCTGCTTTATTGACTACGCCAAAGCCTTTGACTGTCGACCACAATAAACTGTTGAAAATTCTGCGAGAGCTGGGAATACCAGACCACCTGACATGCCTCTTGAGAAATCTGTATGCAGGTCGGGAAGCAACAGTGAGAACTGGACATGGGACAACAGACTGGTTCCAAATAGGAAAAGGAGTACGTCAAGGCTGTATATTGTCACCCTGCTTATTTAACTTCTATGCAGAGTACATTGTGAGAAACTCTGGACTGGACGAAACACAAGCTGGAATCAAGATTGCCGTGAGAAATACCAATAACCTCAGATACGCAGATGACACCACCTTTATGACAGAAAATGAAGAGGAAATAAAAAGTCTCTTGATGAAAGTGAAAGAGGAGAGTGAAAAAGTTGGCTTAAATCTCAACATTCAGAAAACGAAGATGATGGCATCTGGTCCCATCACTTCTTGGGAAATAGACGGGGAAACAGTGGAAACAGCGTCAGACTTTATTTTGGGAGGCTCCAAAATCACAGCAGATGGTGACTGCAGCCATGAAATTAAAGGACACTTACTCCTTGGAAAAAAGTTATGACCAACCTAGATTATATATTCAAAAGCAGAGACATTACTTTGCCGACTAAGGTCCGTCTAGTCAAGGATATGGTTTTTCCAGTAGTCATGTGTGGATGTGAGAGTAGAACTCTGAAGAAGACTGAGTGCTGAAGAATTGATGCTGTTGATCCATGGTGTTGGAGAAGACTCTTGAGAGTCCCTTGGACTGCAAAGAGACCCAACCAGTCCATTCTGAAGGAGATCAGCCCTGGGATTTCTTTGGAAGAAATGATGCCTATGCTGAAATTCCAGTACTTTGGGCACCACATGCGAAGAGTTGACTCATTGGAAATGACTCTGATGCTGGGAGGGATTGGGGGCAGGAGGAGAAGGGGACGACTGACGATGAGATAGCTGGATGGCATCACTGACTCAATAGAGGTGAGTCTGAGTGAACTCCGGGAGTTGGCGATGTACAGGGAGGCCTGGCATGCTGCGTTTCATGGGGCTAAAAATTTTCAGACATGACTGAGTGACTGAACTGAACTGAACTGAACTGATAGCATCCCTGTTTTTAAGCATAAAGTTCAGTAATATTAAGGATATTCACAGTGTTAGGCAACTGTTACCCCCATCCGCTCCTCAGACTTCAATTTTTGTCACTGCCGAGCACTACCTACCCCTTCCTGCCTTCCCCATACCCTGGTATCTGCTCTTTTACTTTCTGTGTCTGTGAATTGTACTAGTCTGGGTCTTATGAAAAGTGAAATTATGCAGTATTTGCCTCTCTCTATCTGGCTTATTTCCCTCAGCACATTTAGTCTCCAAGGTTCATCCTTTTTGTAATGTGTGTCCAAATTTCCTTCCATCTGAAGATTGAGGAATGTCCTGTTATATGGATTGAATACACTTTGTCTCTATGTTTGTTCTTGCACGATGGAGAATTGGGTCACTCCCACACCTTAGCTATTGTGAATAATGCTGTTACAAACATGAGCATACCAGTGTCTGTTTAAATCCCTGCTTTCCTTGGGGGCATCTGTCTACCCAGAAGAGAAAATCCTGTGTCACAGGGTAAGTCTTTGTTTGTTTTGAGGAATCACAGAACTTTTCTCAAAGCAGCCATACAGTTCATAGTCAAGACAACAAAACATAAAAGTTCTGATATTTCCACATCCTGGCCAATGCTTGCTACTTCCAGTGCTTTTTGGTAAGAAACATCCTGTTGAATATGAAGTAGTATTTCATCAGGTGTGAGAAGATTTTAGCCAGGTCAATTGAAAAGGAAACAGAAGATTCTAACACAGGTATTGAAGATAGAAAGATATCTGCTGTAGATGACAACATAACTAGAACAAAACTTGTAAAACACCTCCCTTTGTTTCCCTCATAGTTAACTTTCCATTCCACAAATATTGATTAGGGAGCTTCAGCTTGGACTTTCTGAGCGTTTCCTCTCTGTATCCTTTACTCACTTGGTTCTAGAAGATGAAGGGTCCTCAAAACCAGGGCTCCCCAACCGCTGGAATCTAATGCCTGATGATCTGAGGTGGAGCTGATGTAATAATAATATAAATAATTCTACACAATAAATATAATGCAGTTGAATCATTCCCCCCAGGAAACCATCCTTGGTGCCACAAATGTTGGGGACCACTGTTCTGAACATTTTCTTTAGGTTGGGTATTTTTCCTTGTGACTTAATATTCATACTCTCACAGCTGTGGAGGCCAATGGTAAATGAATTGTTTTACTGCCCACTGGGTATAATTGTGTTTTGCTGCCAGAATCAATCCTCCATTCCTTCAGGTATGTTAATGAAATCTTTTTTTTTTTTTTTTTTTCCCCCAACAGATTAGGTTCATCTCTGTTGAACAGCCAGACATCATTAAAAGAAACAACCTGATGTAATAAGCACAGTCAAAGAAGCCTATCACACAGGAATGCCTACTGCATGCTTTCTCTCTTGAAAATCAGGCAGAATGTTTGGGCAATGCATTCTGAGATGAGCAAATATAAAGACAGATGGAATGTCTTTGTATTTGTTTTCAAATACAAATAGATAGATACATGAGAAAGGAAGTATTGTAAAATAGTTACAGTAGAATCTAGGTGGGAAGTCCGTGGGTATTAGCTAGAATACATGTTCAACCAGTTGAACGTATGGAAGTTTTATAATAAATTTTTGGTGAATTTATTATAACTTATTCATTGTTGAGCAAAGAACAATGAAAACTAAAAAGCACAAGAAGTGCACCTTCAACTTTAAAAATGTGAGCTGAAAATAGATGTGGAGATATAGACTGAAACATTGTGTGCTCAATCCCTCAGTCATGTCTAACTCTTTTGCAACCCAATAGACTGCAGGCCACCAGTCACCTCTGTCAGTGGGATGGATACTCCAGGCACAAATAATGGAGTGGGTAACCAATCCCTTCTCCAGGGGATCTTCCCAACCCAGTGATCTAATTCCTGACTCCAGCATTGGCAGGCAGGTTCTTTACCACTGAGCCACCAGGAAGTCATAAAATATGACTGTAGTGAAATCAAATAAACATGTTTTTTTTTTTTTATTTACTTCTTCACACCTTTGCACTGATAAACTTTTTTCCCTAATGTCCGCAGAATACATTTTCCATAATAAAAGTAGTATCACCTTGCCTCTGGCCCAAGGGAAAGAGGCCTAGCGGGCAACGTCATAAACTTACTTGTGTTCCCCTCCTAGTGATCTTGGCTTTGAGCACCTGCTGGGGCTCCTAGAGTCCTTCAATCTCAGCTCTAGAGACGTGTCCCTGTTGGCTTCACAGCGCTGACCAATCCTATGGCTAACAGCCTCCACCTGATTTCTCTCTCTCTCTCTCTCTTATATATATATATATATATATATATATATATATACATATATATATAATCAGGGTAAAGTAAATAGTTTATTTAAAAGTACATGTGGAAAGGCACACAGTTGAACTCACAGAGAGTTACTCACCCTCTCCACAATATTTCAACCTAGACACTCTTAACTCCCTGTAGATTTTCTCGGTTATTTAAATTTCTTCATTTAAGTGATCTTTGTCCAGTTTCTAAAAAGGGAAAATGAACACTTCGTAGAAAACTTCCTACATGGGTAAATAAACAATAAACAATGATTTATAAAATGACAATTGAGAAATATTTGGAAGGTAGCTGACAAAGGTCATATTTACCTAAATTTTTTTTAAAGGTGAAAATAAGAAAAGAAAATAAAAACCCAATAGGAAACAAATTTGAAATAAACAAAGGGAAGAAAAAAATACAAATTACTCAGAAGAAAAATAAGAAAAATCACCCAAAAATAAAACAGAAGGAAACGTTGAACCTAACTGGTAATAAAAGAAATGCAAACCGAAACAATAATGGAATGTGATTTCTCAACATGCATATTGCCTTCAGTGAAAGTGTCAAGTGAAACGACATGTTTGCTCCAAATTGAGGAAGAGAGATCACAAAAGGAGTTTTCATGCATTGCTGTGAAAGTATAAAGTGATGTAACTGTCTGAAGGAAAAATTGACAGTATCTAAATTGGAAAATGGAGAAGGCAATGGCACCTCATTCAAGCACTCTTGCCTGGAAAATCACACGGATGGAGGAGCCTGGTGGGCCCCAGTGAATGGGGTCGCTAAGAATCTGACACGACTCAGCGAATTTACTTTCATTTTTTCATTTTCATGCATTGAAGAAGGAAATGGCAACCCATTCCAGTGTTCTTGCCTGAAGAATCCCAGGGATAGGGGAGTCTGGTAGGCTGCCATCTATGGGGTCACACAGAGTCGGAAACAACTAAAAGGACTTAGCAGCAGCAGCAGCAAATAGGAAAAGGAATACGCCAAGTCTGTGTATTATTACCCTGCTTATTTAACTTATATTCAGAGTACATCATGAGAAACGCTGGATGGAAAAACACAAGCTGGAATCAAGATTGCGGGGAGAAATATCAATAACCACAGATATGCAGATGACACCACCCTTATGGCAGAGAGTGAAGATGAACTAAAAAGCCTCTTGCTGAAAGTGAAAGAGGAGAGTAAAAAAGTTGGCTTAAAGCTCAACATTCAGAGAATGAAAATCATGGCATCCTGTCTCATCACTTCATGACAATTAGATGGAAAACAGTGGAAAAAGTGTCAGACTTTATATTTTGGGGCTCCAAAATCACTGCAGATGGTGATTGCAGCCATGAAATTAAGACGCTTACTCCTTGAAAGAAAAGTTATGGTTGAGTGCTGAAGAGTTGATGCTTTTCAGCATGTGGTGTTGGAGAAGACTCTTGAGACTGCCTTGGACTGCAAGGAGATCCAACCAATTCATTCTGAAGGAGATCAGCTCTGGGATTTCTTTGGAAGGAATGATTCTAGAGCTGAAACTCCAGTACTTTGGCCACCTCATGTGAAGAGTGGACTCATTGGAAAAGATTCTGATGCTGGGAGGGATTGGGGGCAGGAGGAGAAGGGGTCAACAGAGGATGAGATGGCTGGATGGCATCAGTGACCCAATGGATGTGAGTCTGAGTGAACTCCGGGAGTTGGTGATGGACAGGGAGGTCTGGCGTGCTGCGAATCATGGGATCGCAAATAGTCGGGCACGACTGAGTGACTGAACTGAACTGAACTGAACTGAATAAGTATATAAGTGCATGGAGCCAATTTCCAAGACCATGTATGGAATTTGCATTGCAGAATTATTTATGCAATTACAACAAGATTATATATATATATATATATAATGTTTACGACAGTATTTCCTTCCCAGCATCCTAGAAACTCTCTTGGGCCCCTTCCCAACACTGAACTTCTCTTGCACAACCTCTCTTCTCAGTTTTATCAGTATAGATTGGTATTGTCCTACCTAGAACTTTCTATAAATGGAGCCTCGTGTATGTACACAAGTTGTTGCTTTACTACGTTGTGTTATTTCCTATTGTATAGCAATACACACAAATTTACTTTGCTGATAGATGATTGGATAAAGGGTTAGACAAATGGAGAGATAGGTGATGAAGGAAGAATTATAATATGGTTATAAAACCAGAACCCTGTATGTGATGGCTATGAGAGACCCACATCAAACGAAGGGTCACATTCAGAGCAAAAGTAAAGTGTTAGAAAAGTTATTTTATGCAAATAGAAACCAAAAGAAAGCAGGAATAGCAATACTCATATCAGATAAAATGAATATTGAAATAAAGAATGTGAAATGAGACAAAGAATGGCACTGCATAATAATCAAAGGATCAATCCAAAAAGAATATATAGCAATTATACACATATAAGCACCCAACATAGAAGCACCTTGATACGTAAGGCAAATGCTAACAAGTAGGCAAAGGGGAATTAACAATAACACATAAATAGTGAGAGACTTTAATACCTCACTCATATCTATGAATAGATCAACCAGACATAAAATTAGCAAGGAAACACAAACTTTACATTATACATTGGACCAGTTAGACCTAATTGATATCTATAGGACATTTCACCGCCCAAAATAGGCTTTTACCTTTTTCTCAGCTGCACACGGAATATTCTCCAAGATAGATCACATCCTGGGTAATGAATCATGCCTTGGTAAATTGGAAAAAGGTCTAAATATTTTCCTCCATCATCTTTGCTGATCACAATGTGGAGAGATTAAATGTCTAATACAGGGGAAAAAAAAACAATTAAAATAAAGCATATGGAGGCTAAACAACATGCTTCTGAATAGCCAACAAATGGTAGAAAAAATATGCATAGAAACAGATGAAAATATATGCATCACAACTAAAAATCTATGGGATTTGGTAAAATCAGTGGTAAGGGGAAGGTTCATAGCAGTAAAAGCTTGTCTCAAGAAACAAGAGAAAAATCAAATAAGTGACCAAAAGCAGCTACATGAAGACGTGAAGAACCCCGGGGTTAGTAGAATGAAAGAAACCATAAAAAATAGACCAGAAATAAATGAAAAAAAAAAAAAAAATCAAAGGACAGAATAACAAAAATCAGCAAAACTAAAAACTTCTTCTTTGAGAAGATAAATAAAATAGACCAATCATTAGCCAGACTCATCAAGAACAAAAGGGAGAAGAATTAACTCAAGAAAAGTAGAAATGAAAATGGAAAAATCACAGCAGAAGGCACAGAAATGCAAAGGATCATAGGAGACTACCATCAGCAGTTATATGACAATAAAATCGGCAACTTGGACAAAATGGGTGAATTCTTAGAAAAATATAACCTTGCAAAACTGAACCAGGGAGAAATAGAAAATCTTAACCGACACATCACAAGCTCACAAATAGAAACTGTAATTAAAAATCTTCCAACGAACAAAAGCCCAGGACCAGATGGCTACAAAGGTGAACTCTACAAAAATTGAGAGAAGAGCTAACATCCATCCTACTCAAATCCTTCCAGAAATTTGCAGAGGAGCATACGCTCCCAAACTCATTCTATGAGGCCACCATCACCCTAAAACGAAAACCAGACCAAAATGCCACAGAAAAAGAAAATAGAGGCCAATCTTACTGATGAGCATAGATGGAGAATCCTCAACGAAGTTCTAGCAAACAGAA
Source organism: Rupicapra rupicapra (assembly GCA_963981305.1). Taxonomy (NCBI): domain Eukaryota; kingdom Metazoa; phylum Chordata; class Mammalia; order Artiodactyla; family Bovidae; genus Rupicapra; species Rupicapra rupicapra. The sequence goes on along the minus strand of OZ022299.1, from coordinate 5,646,991 downwards.
TGCAGCAACATATTTAAAAGATCAGACATCATGAGCAACTGGGCTTTATCCAAAGGAAGCTAGGATTCTTCAGTATTTGCAAATCAATCAGTGTAAAACACCACATAAACAAACTGAATAATAAAAACCATATGATTATCTCCATAGATGCAGAGAAATCCTTTGACAAATTTCAACATCTGTTTATGATAAAGAGCCTCTGGAAAGCAGGCATAGAAAGAAAACACCTCAACATAATAAAAGCCATATATGATAAACCCACAGCAAGCATTATCCTGAATGGCGAATATTTGAAAGCATTTCCCCTAAAGTCAGGAACAAGACATGGGTACCCACTGTCACCACTTCTATACAGCACAGGTTTGGAAGTTTTAGCCACACCAATCAGAGAAGAAAAAGAAAGTAAAGGGAATCCAGATTGGAAAAGCAGAATGAAAGTCTCACTGTTTTCAGAAGACGTGATCCTCTACATAGAAAACCCTAAAGACATCAGCAGAATATTACTAGACCTAATCAATGAGTATAGTAAACTTGCAGGATATAAAATTAATACACACAAACCCCTTGCTTTTCTACACACTACCAATGAGAAAGCAGAAAGAGAAATCAAGGAAAGAGCCACTTTCACTATTGTGACGAAAAGAACAAAACACTTAAGAATAAATCTACCTACAGAAACAAGAGCTATATATAGAAAGCCATAAAACACTGATGAGAGAAAGTAAAGATGACACAGTTCATTTTAGTTCAGTTCAGTTGCTCAGTCGTGTCCGACTTTTTGCGACCCCAAGAATTGCAGCACGCCAGGCCTCCCTGTCCATCACCAACACCCGGAGTTCACTCAGACTCAGGTCCATTGAGTCAGTGTTGCCATCCAGCCATCTCGTCCTCTGTTGTCACCTTCTCCTCATGCCCCCAATCCTTCTCAGCTTCAGAGACTTTTCCAATGAGTCAACTCTTTGCCTGAGTTGGCCAAAGTACTGGAGCTTCTGCTTTAGCATCATTCCTTCCAAAGAAATCCCAGGACTGATTTCCTTCAGAATGGAGTGGTTGGATCTCCCTGCAGTCCAACGGTCTCTCAAGAGTCTTTTCCAACATCACAGTTCAAAAGCATCAATTCTTCAGCACTAAGCCTTCTTCACAGTCCAATTCTCACATCCATACATGACCATAGGAAGAAACATAGCCTTGACTAGACAGACCTTAGTTGGCAAAGTAATGTCTCTGCTTTTGAATATACTATGTAGGTTGGTAAACAGATGGGAAAATATACCATATTCATGAATCGGAAGAATCAGTAGAGCAAAAATGAGTATACTACCCCAAACAATCTATAGATTCAATGCAATCCCTATCAAGCAACAACAGAATTTTTTCATGTAACCAGAAAAATAATTTCATAATGTTTATGGAAACAAATATATATATATCAAATATATATATATATATATATATATATGTATATATATATATATATGAAGAAGGAAAAAAAAAGGAAAACAAAAACAAAACAAAAACAAACAACCAAACAAACCCTGTAGAACCGAAGCAATCTGGAGAAAGAATGGAATCGGAGAAATCAGCTTTCCTGATTTCACACTATACTACAAAGCTACAGTAATAGAGAGTGTATGAAACTGGCACAAAGAGAAAACTATAGATCAATGGAACAAAACAGAAAGCCCTGAGACATATCTATTCCCCTAGGACAACTTATCATTAACAATAGATTCACTAATATACAATGGAGAAAAGACAATATCTTTCACAAGTGGTGCTGAGGAAACTGGTCAACCACCTGTAAAAGAGTGAAACTAGAACACTTTCAAACACCACTCACAAAAACAAACTGGAAGTGGATTCAGTTCAGTTCAGTTCAGTTGCTCAGTCATGTCAGTCTCTTTGTGACCCCGTGAATTGCAGCATGCCAGGCCTCATTGTCCATCACCAACTCCCAGAGTTTACTGAGACTCATGTCCATTGAGTCCGTGATGCCATCCAGCCATCTCATTCTCTGTCATCACCTTCTCTTACAGCCCCCAGTCTCTCCCAGCATCAGAGTCTTTTGCAATGAGTCAACTCTTCACATGAGTTGGCCAAAGTACTGGAGTTTAAGCCTTAGCATCATCCTTCCAAAAAAATCCCATGGCTGATCTCTTTCAGAGTGGACTGGTTGGATCTCCTTGCAGCCCAAGGGATTTAGAGATACAAATATAAGACAAGAAACTAAAAAAAATCCTAGACAAAAACATAGGCAAACACTCTCTGACATAAATCACAACAGAATCCTCCATGACCCACCTCCCAAAGAAATCACAGTAAAAGACAAATAAATAAATAAACCTGATCTAGATAAGTTTAAAGACTTTTGCACAACAAAGGAAACCATAAGCAAGGTGAAAAGACAGCCTTCAGAATGGGAGAAAATGAAGTACTGACAAAGCATTAATGGCAAAATTAATTACAAGCAGTTCAACACCAGAAAACTGAATGATCCGGTCAAAAAATGGGCCAAAGAACCAAATAGACGTTTCTCCACAGAAGACACACAGATGGCTAACAAACACATGTACAGATGCTAATCATCACTCATAATCAGAGAAATGCAAATCAAAACCACAATGAGGTGCCATCTCATGCTGGTGAGAATGGCTGCTATCAAAAGTCTACAAATATTTAAAAAAAATAAAATTAAAATAGAAAGCAAAAAGCAGTTGAAATAACTCAACTGTCCATCAACTAGTGATTGAATAAATAAAACATGCTATTCAATATTTTTTGACTATGAAATGGAGTACTTTTAGGTGTTATAACACACTATAGATCTGAAACTATCATGCTAAGTAAAATAAGCCAGGAGCAAAAGAATACATATTCCAGCATTCCATTCACATGAAAGTATGTGTCCCACATTAGGTAAATCTCTAAAGACAGAAAAAAGAGGAGTAGATGCCAGGGCCCAGATGAAAGGTAAAATATGTGCCAGTTGGACAATGTTTCACAATGGAGTGATGAAAAATTAGGCAGTTGTTTTGCTATGCAAATCATGAAGAAGGAAATCGCAAACCACTCCAGGGACGGGGGAGCCTGGCTGAATGCTGTCTATGGGGTCGCACAGAGTCTGGCACGACTGAAGTGACTTAGCTTATGCCATGCAAAACATCAATTCTCCGGTGCTCAGCCTTCTTCACAGTCCAACTCTCACATGAATAAATGACCACTGGGAAAACCATAGCCTTGACTAGATGGACCTTAGTCAGCAAAAGTAATGTCTCTGCTTTTCAATATGCTATCTAGGTTGGTCATAACTTTTCTTCCAAAGAGTAAGCATATTTTAATTTCATGGCTGCAGTCACCATCTGCAGTGATTTTGAAGCCCCTAAAAATAAAATCTGACACTGTTTCCATTGTTTCCCCATCTATTTCCCATGAAGTAATGGGACCACATGCCATGATCTTCGTTTTCTGAATGTTGAGCTTTAAGCCAACTTTTTCACTCTCCACATTCATTTTCATCAAGCAGTTCTTTTAGTTCCTCTTCACTTTCTGCCATAACGGTGGTGTCATCTGCATATCTGAGTTTATTGATATTTATCCCTGCAATCTTGATTCCAGCTTGTGTTTCTTCCAGTCCAGCATTTATGACACCACACCTATTCTATATGACATCGCACCCACTACATATGAGATTACACACTGTATGACATCACCCACACAACATATATCTTATCCACTATATATGACATCATGCCCAGTGAAACTATGATATCACACCCACTCTTTTTAATGACGTCACATGTATTATATTTATGACATCATGCCCACTGTATTTATGACAAAATATCCACTAAGTATGACACCACATCCATTGTATATGACATCATATCCACAATATATGCGACATCACAGCCACTGTATCTGCATTATCATGCCCACTCTATCAATGACATCACACCCACTGAATGTATGATGTCACACTCACTGTATGTGTAATATCCCATGCAGTATGCATGACATAACATCTGCTCTTTATGACATCAAACCACTGTATTTATGACATAACTTCCTTTGTATTTATGATGTCACACCCAGTATACATGACAATATATCCATTGTACATGACCTCACCTCCTTGTACATGTGGCATCAGAGCCACTGTATCTATGACATCACATCCAATATATTCATGACATCATATGCACTATATATGACATGACACCCACTATGTTTATGACATCACACCGACACTGCTTATGACAATACAACCACTCTATCTCTGAATTAACACCCACCACATCTATGATCACAACCACTGTATTGTTGACATCACAACTTCAGTGCTTATGACAATATATGCACTATATATGACATCACACCCTCTAATTTACAACATCACCCCCAGTATGTTTCACATCCACTATATCCGTGTGACATCACATGCACCATATCTACAATCAAACCCATTGCATCAATGACATCACATTAACTATATATGACATCAAATCCACTGCATATGATATCACATCTGCTACATATGTAACTTCACACTCACCATCTCCATGACATCATAGCCAATATATCTTTGGCATCATACCTGCTGTTTTTTTATGACATCACACTCAGTATATTTGTGACATCTCCCCCACCATTACTATGATTGCACTCACTGTATCTATGACATCACACCCACTATGTTTATAACATCATATCCACCATATGTGATATCACACTGACTGTGTCTATGGCAATACAACCACTCTATCTGACATCACATCCACAATATCTGTGACACCACACCCACTGTATCGGTGACACCACACTCACTGTATGTGACAGCACATGCACTATATCTCTGATACCACTTCCACTGTATTTAAGACATCTCACTGATTATTTATGATGTCACATCCACTGTATTTGACACCACAACCATTACATATGACATCACACACACAAAACATATAATATTTTATCCAGTACGTATGACATCAGGCCCAGTTCAATTATACCACACCCACTGTATTTATTATGTCACATGAACAGTTTTTATGACATCACACCCAGTATATGTGTGACTTTGCACCACCGTATCAGCACACCTACTTTGTTTATGGCATCAAACCCACTATGTTTATAACATCATATCCACCATATGTGATATCACACCAACTGTGTTTATAACAATACAACTACTCTATCAGACATCACATCCACTCTATCTGTGACTCTTCACACACAGCATATCTATCATCACATCCACTGTATTGGTGACATCACAACCACATTAATTATGCCAACATATCCAGTATATATGATATCACAACCACTCTCTTATGACATCCCACCAAATGTATACTTCACATCCAGTATATCTGTGACATAACAGCCACCATATGTATGGTCTAACCCACTGTATCAATGATGTCTTATCAACTATATATGATGTCTAACCCACTGTATATGACATCACATCTATTTTAACCTCTGAATCTCTTCCACTGTATCTATGACAACAAACCCCTGTATTTATGACATCTCACCTACACTTTCTATGACATCACACACACAACCTATGACATCTTCTCTACTACATATGACATCATGTCCAGTAAAACTATGATATCACATCCAGTGTAGTTTTGACATGACACCCACTGTTTTTTTGTGACATCACACCCAATATATCTATGGTTCATACTCTGACATCACATACACTATCTGTGACATCATAATGAACATATCTATTATCACACCCACTATACAGATGATATCATAGCCACTATGTTTATGACATCATATCCACTATGTCTGACATCACACCAAAAATATGGGGCTTCACACCCTTTCCTTTTATGACATCACACCCACCATGTTTATGATCACAGACATTTTATCAATGATATCATGCTGTGCTCACAGGCTCTGGAAAAGACCACTGGGAGTCTTCAAAAAGACTTAGGTGATTGTGAAGCCAAAAGTCTCAAAAGCAGTTAGGGAACAGCTGACTCCAGATACTGAGGAGGAAAAGATGAATACCTCCTGTCAATGAGGTCCAAAGGAAATGTCAAGGTGACCTTAACCCATTTAAGCTCCTCTTGCCTGGTGATACCACCCCATAAGACCCCTCCCCTCTCCTTGCCTGGCACATACCCCTTCTCTGCCCACACCCCTTCTCCTGAAGCCATTGTTCCCATCCATCTTCACCCTATTCCAAAACAAATGCTGTTCTGTGCTCTCACTTTTGTTTTCTCCAGGTGTCTAGGGTTACTATGAGGGTGAATAACCACATTCTTGCAGAACTACCAAAGAAGCTTCCCAAATATTCCCACCTCAAAGGTAGACTAATGGGCAGCGAGTGACTTCCTAGCACAGCTAGAGGCCTCAGAAATCTTCAGGGGACTTACCACTGAGAAATGGCCAATTGTACAGACGTTGAATCTTATACCAACAGCATGCATTAATAACAGGATCTCAAGAGTGTATTGTACAACAATAGAGCCAGAATTTTGTAACGACTATGCCAATGCACTAAGTGCCGGCAGCTGTAACCAGCACACTAAGCGTGGCCGAGAGGTGCTACCCCACAGCCGATGTCAGGAGCCGGGAGAACAACATGCCCGAAGGGTGGAAGCCAAGAGAAGTTACCCCAATTCCGAGGTCAGGGGCAGTGGCCGAGACTGCCAAGCTGCAATGGTACAGGAACAGGTGAGAGGAGCTACCCCGCGTAGGAGGCCAGGCATGGTGGCCTAGACGATCCACCTGGCGTCAAAGGACAGCAGCCAGGAGGAGCAACCCCACGTCCAAGAAGGGGTGGCTGTGCAGGTGCAGGAGGGACTAGAGGAGCCATCCCATGATGTAGGTCAGGAGGGGTGGCAGGGAGGCGTTACCCCCATCCAAGGTAAGGAGCATCAGCAGCGCTTTGCTGGAGCAGCTGTGAAGAGACTCTTCACACCCAAGGTAAGAGAAACCCAAGTAAGACAGTAGGTGTTGCAAGAGGGCATCAGAGGGCAGACACACTAAAACCATACTCACAGAAAACTAGTCAATCTAATCACACTAGGACCACGACCTTTTCTAACTCAGTGAAACTAAGCCATGCCTGTGGGGCAACCCAAGACAGGCGGGTCATGGTGGAGATGCATGACAGAATGTGGTCCACAGAAGAAGGGAATGGCAAACCACTTTGGTATTCTTGCCTTGAGAACCCCATGAACAGTATGAAATGGCAAAGTTATAGGATACTGAAAGAGAAACTCCCCAGATCAGTAGGTGCCCAATATACTACAGGAGATCAGTGGAGAAATAACTCCAAAAAGAATGCAGGGATGGAGCCAGGGCAAAAACAATATCCAGCTGTGAATGTGACTGGTGATAGAAGCAAGGGCCTATGCTATAAAGAGCAATGTTGCATAGCAACCTGGAACGTCAGGTCCATGAATCAGGGTAAATTGGAAGTGGTCAAACAAGAGATGGCAAGAGTGAAAATCGACGTTCTAGGAGTCAGCGAACTAAAATGGACTGGAATGGGTGAATTTAACTCACATGGCCATTACATCTACTACTGTGGGCAGGAATCCCTCAGAAGAAATTGAGTAGCCATCATGGTCAACTAAAGAGTCCAAATGCAGTACTTGGATGAAATATCAAAATGAAAGAATTATCTCTGTTCATCTCCAAAGAAAACCATTCAGTATCACAGTAATCCAAGTCTATGCCCCAACCAGTAATGCTGAAGAAACTGAAGTTGAATGGTTCGATGAAAACCTACAAGACCTTTTAGAACAAACACCCAAAAAGTATATCGCTTTCATTCTAGGGGACGGGAATGCAAAAATAGAAATTCAACAAACACCTGGAGTAACAGGCAAATTTGGTCTTGGAATGTGGAATGAAGCAAGGCAAAGACTAATGGAGTTTTGCCAAGAAAATGCACTGGTCATAGCAAACACCCTTTTCCAACCACACAAGAGAAGACTTACACATGGACATCACCAGATGGTCAACACCAAAATCAGATTGATTATATTCTTTGCAGCCAAAGATGGAGAAGCTATATACAGTGAACAAAAACAATCCCAGGAAATGACTGTGGTTCAGATCATGAACTCCTTATTACCAAATTCAGACTTAAATTGAAGAAAGTAGGGAAAACCGGTAGACCATTTAGTTATGACCTAAATCAAATCCCTTATGATTATACAGTGAAAGTGAGAAATAGATTTAAGGGCCTAGATCTAATAGATAAAGTGCCTAATGAACTATGGAATGAGGTTCGTGACATTGTAGAGGAGACAGGGATCAAGACTATCCCCATGGGAAAAAAATGCAAAAAAGCAAAATGGCTGTCTGGGGAGGCCTTACAAATACGTGTGAAAAGAAGAGAGGTGAAAAGCAAAGGAGAAAAGGAAAGATATAAGCATCTGAATGCAGAGTTCCAGAGAATAGCAAGAAGAGATAAGAAAGCCTTCTTCAGAGATCAATTCAAAGAAATGGAGGAAAACAACACAATGGGAAAGTCTAAAGATCTCTTCAAGAAAATTAGGGATGCCAAGGGAACATTTCATGCAAAGATGGGCTCAATAAAGGACAGAAATGGTATGGACCTAACAGAAGCAGAAGATATTAAGAAGAGATGGGAAGAATACACAGAAGAACTGTACATAAAAGATCTTCACGACCAAGATAATCACAATTGCCAGGGTCCAGCCCCGGTGGATCCAGGGAATTCGATGGGGAGATGGCGTCGGCAAGGAGAGACTTATTTAATTAGAGATATGAAGAGAGATTAGGAAAAAAATACTGCAGTAGAAAAATTAGCGGAGGAAAGAGGCTGAATAATTTGACTTACACAGGAGACCAATAAAGCTCCGAGACAAGGGGCTTTCACCGTCTACGTAGGCCATCGGTGGCTGCTTGAATAATTGAGGGTGCCCTGCCTTGGGCTCCCTCTCACGTGGGTCTTAGAAGCCAGGGCAAATAAGTAGACAGGGAGAGCCTTGTGCTCCAGATGGGAATTCAGCCTGAAAAGGGAGAAAAGAATGAAATGGGGGAGCCAAGCATTGGTGCGAGACCCACAGCTTTATTTTTAAAGGCACCTTATATACCCCATGTTTGTACATAAAGAAATAATGGAATATGCATTGTTATGCAGGGGCTGCAGTCCTGATCCTTATTTGAGACCAGGCTTTCCTTTGCATACCTTCCCGTATACAAAGTGTGTCAGGTGGTTTTACATCACCTTCTGGCCAGGGGGCCTGATAACATTTTTATGGCTCTTTTTCTAGATAAATATCTATCCACCAGAAAACTCATTTTCCCTTGAACTGTTTTTTCTTTAATCTGCATCACCCTCAAAGTACTAAATAAAGTTACATTCCCATAGAACAAAGGTGCAATGGGTTATAACAGAGAAAGTACTTAACTCAAAGATCTAATGTTGCTAATGCCAGGGCTACTACCAGTTTTTTTCTACATAGCAACTATATCAAAAATAAAATATATGAAAACTTGGCAGCAAGTATTGGATCAACAATGAAACCCTTAATCAGTCCTATTCTAATGATTTTGACTCCTTGGAAGCCCCTACATTCCTAGGATGTCTTAAGCTTCCTGTGCCTCTTGCAGTCAGGAGGCTGCAAACAATCACATGTGCAGCTGTAAGAGTCTGGGCAAAACTGTCAGGCAGGCTAGAAAGCCATCAGAGGGGTTTTTGGATTGAAACACTCTTACTATGCCCAGGAGACTTATTAACTGAAAGCTCTAAATTAACTTTTTCCAGAAAAAGGTGGCGGGGGAACAGCCCCCTGTTAATGTCAGAAGAGTAGGTGGAAAGCATAACACACTAAAGCAGGCAGACTCTGGTTTTGGGGGTAGATGCTTGAGAAAATCCAGGGGGACCACTGAGGCCTGATCCCTCTTTCGAGGTTTTCTGGCCAGTTTCCTCATGATCTTTGCCACGGGAAGGTTTCCCCATGCTGGCTCCCAGCACACGATGGTGTGATCACTCATCTAGAGCCAGACATTCTGGAATATGAAGGCAAGTGGGCCTTAGAAAGCATAACTATGAACAAAGCCAGTGGAGGGGATGAAATTCCAGAGTAGCTTTTTAAAGTCCTGAAAGATGATGCTGTGAAAATGCTGCGCTCGATATGCCAGCATATTTGGAAAAGTTAGCAGTGGTCACAGGACTGGAAAAGGTCAGGTTTCATTCCAATATCAAAGAAAGGCAATACCAAAGAATACTCAAACTACTGCACAATTGGACTCATCTCATATGCTAGTAAAGTAATGCTTAAAATTCTCCAAGCCAGGCTTCAGCAATACTTGAACCATGGAATTCCTGATGTTCAAGCTGGTTTTAGAAAAGGTAGAGGAGCTAGAGATCAAATTGCCAACATCTGTTTGATCATGGAAAAAGCAAGAGAGTTCCAGAAAAAAACATCTATTTCTGCTTTATTGACTATGCCAAATCCTTTGACTGTGTGGATCACAATAAACTGATGAAATTTCTGCGAGAGATGGGAATACCAGACCAACTGAACTGCCTCTTGAGAAATTTGTATGCAGATCAGGAAGCAACAGTTAGAACTGGACAAAGAAAAATAGACCAGTTCCAAATAGGAAAAGGAGTACATCAGGCTGTATATTGTCACCCTGCTTATTTAATTGCTATGCAGAGTACATCATGAGAAACGCCGGGCTGGAAGGAACAAAAGCTGGAATCAAGATTGCCGGAAAAATATCAATAACCTCAGATATGCAGATGACATCACCTTTCTGGCAGAAAGGGAAGAGGAACTAAAAAGCCTCTTAATGAAAGTGAAAGAGGAGAGTGAAAAACTTGACTTAAAGCTCAACATTCAGAAAACTAAGATTATGGCATCTGGTCCCATTACTTCATAAGAAATAGATGGGGAAACAGTGGAAACAGTGTCAGACTTTATTTGGGGGGGGCGGGTTCCAAAATCACAGAATATGGTGAATGTAGCCATGAAATTAAAAGACAGTTACTCCTTAGAAGAAAAGTTATGACCAACCTACATATCATATTCAAAAGCAGGGACATTACTTTGCTGACTAAGGTCCGTCTAGTCAAGTCTATGGTTTTTCCAGTAGTCATGTATGGATGTGAGAATTGGACTGTGAAGAAGGCTGAGCGCTGAAGAATTGATACTTTTGAACTGTGGTGTTGGAGAAGACTCTTGAGAGTCCCTTGGACTGCAAGGAGATCCAACCAGTCCATTCTGAAGGAGGTCAGCCCTGGGATTTCTTTGGAAGGAATGATGCTAAAGCTGAAACTCCAGTACTTTGGCCACCTGGTGAGAAGAGTTGACACATTGGTAAAGACTCTGATGCTAGGAGGGTTTGGGGGCAGGAGGAGAAGGGGGCGACGGAGGATGAGATGGCTGTATGGCATCACTGACTATATAATGTGAATCTGAGGGAACTGCCAGAGTTGGTGATGGATAGGGAAGCCTGGTGTGCTGCGTTTCACAGGGTCGCAAAGAGTCTGACACGACTGAGTGACTGAACTGAACTGATAAGTAGAAAGCAGATTTTAAGAATTGCAGAAGAAGAAAGAAAAGGAAGGAAGAAAATAGAGGAAGGTGGGAATAAAGGAAGGAAAACAAGGCATTTTCAAAGATCACAAATTCAATATTGATTAGGCCCTTTATACCTGCGCAATTTAGAATGGAAAAGTGGCCTCCCACAGTCATGACAGTGTGTGTGGCTGACATCCAGTGCAGTCAGTAGTGGGGGTCATTGCTCATGAAAAGTTTTATTACAAGAATAAAACCCAGTAAAAGCTGGTTCTATTTTTATTACCATTTCCCTATTTCAGTATTCTAAAATAATGTCAGTAGTTAGTTTTCCCTGCAATTCCAAATTTGTTGATTTAAGTTTTAAGAGCTTGTTATTTGTATGCCATGTTTTAATATTTTATTTATTATTCAAAAGATAGAAAATATTAGTATGTCACATATGTGTATATGGGTATATACATACATATATATATATATGTATATGTATATACACATTTTATAGGACCACAGTTTTAGTACTTATCTTTAAAAATTCATTGTCTTCTATGGGGGAGTTATTTAAGAGAAGACCTTGCTGAACAGTTGTTTCCAAGACAGGTTTCCATGGTTACCACTGCTCCACTGCTTGGAACATCACTAATAGTTTGGAAGGCCTTCAGACCACTTCCTGAACAGTCTGCAGTCCCGGAGAGAACATAGTAATACGCAGCCCCTGTTCAAACAGTTGATTGTAAATACACAGTGATACCCAGACATTGTCAAGGTAAACACACACAACGTGTTTTCATTTATGTCTGAAACAGTGAAACAAAGTACTTACTGCAAGGTACACACTTTTTTAGCTCGAGAAGTACAAAATCTTATATTGGAATATAAAATATCCTGCCAAATTTGAAAATATATGTTTTAAAGTGAAATTCATTTTTGTCAGTTATTATTAGATTATGGAAAAAAGAAAACAAAATATGTTATTGAAGGTTGATAAAACTATCTTTTGAAGATGTTTTTCTTAAAAATCCCCTTACATTTTTACAGCGTTAATTAGATATAAAATGATCAATAGATTTCATACTCTGCTTATTTTCTGGACATTTTTATTTCCTTTAATTTTTGAATGGAAAGAGAAAAATTTTCTATTGAGTGAGTATCAAATATTTCTCCTCTTTCTTCTGTGAAACACCCTGTTTACACTACTGTTGGGACAGGTTTTATTGCCTAAAATATTTTATAATTCAGTTCTAGTGTCTATTTTTTTTTTTTAATCCATAATTCAGCTCTGCTTTCTAAGGTTTTTTTTTTTTTTTTTTCCACTTTGTATTATCCTGAGAATTTGTTCATCTATTTCTAGTATCTTTGGAGTTTCTGTTAGGAATGTGTGTCGGTTGTTGTTTAGTTGCTCAGTTCAGTTCAGTTCAGTTCACTCGCTAAGTCGTGTCCTACTCTTGGCGACCCCATGAATTGCAGCATGCAAGGCCTCCCTCTCCATCACCAGTTCCCGGAGTTCAAACAAAATTACGTCCATCGACTCAGTGATTCCATCCAGCCATCTCATCCTCTGTCGTCCCCTTCTCCTCCTGCCCCCAATCCCTCCCAGCAACAGAGTCTTGTTCAGTGAGTCAACTCTTCACATCAGGTGACCAAAGTACTGGTGTTTCAGCTTTAGCATGATTCCTATCAAAGTACACCCAGGAATGATCTCCTTTAGAATGGACTGATTGGATCTCCTTGCAGTCCAAGGGACTCTCAAGAGTCTTTTGCAAAACCAAATTCAAAAGCATTGGTTTTTCAAAGCTCAGCTTTCTTCACAGTCCAAACCTAACATCCATACATGATCTCAGTCATGTCCAACTCTTTGCCACCCCAAGGACTGTAAGCCCACCAGTCTCTTCTGTCCATGGGGATTCTCCAGGCAAGAATACTGAAGTGGGTTGCCATGCATTCCTGCAGGGGGTTTTCGATATGACTCCTGAATTTCAGGTGGATCCCTTACCACTGAGACAAGTTGTATATTGCATACATGAAGCCCACTTTAATTATGAAGATTCATAATCAGTGAAAAGTAGTGATGGAGAAGCCCAAAGAAGCATTTATCTTTTATGGATTAAAAATGAGAAAACAACCTTCATGTCAGTTTCACTTTGTTTATTTTCTTTTAATTTACTTTTTCATTGAAGGACAATTGCTTTCCAGGATTCTGTTGTTTTCTATCAAATTTCAACATGACACTCTTTCTTAACTCAAAGTTTCTCTTCAATATCATCTTTCTCTATGTAAATGACATTTTTCAACTATTTTTACATACCAGATATCTGTTGAGAATATTTCCGTAATATTCTTTTGTATGAGAATATCTACTGCTCATTTATTTTTTAAGGATAATACCTCTGGATATGGAAGTTAAGTTCAGTTATATATATATATATATATATATATATATATATATAGATAGATAGATAGATAGATAGATAGATAGATATAGATATGTAAATGACTATATATGTAAATAACTATTTTTCAAATGACTATATATATGTAAATGACTATATATATAAATGAATATATATAAAGCTGGAATTTCAGCTTTAGCATCATCAGTTCCAAAGAAATTGCAGGGCTGATCTTCAGAAAGGAATGGTTGGATCCCCTTGCAGTCCAAGAGACTCTCGAGAGTATTTCCAACACCACATTTCAACAGCATCAATTCTTCGGCACTCAGCCTTCTTCACAGTTCAACTCTCACATCCATACATGACAACTGGAAAATCATAGCCTTGACTAGATGGACCTAGATCAGCAAAGTAACGCCCCTTCTTTTATTTTTATTTTTTTAGAGCTATCAAATTTTTATTATATATATATAAAACTTTATTTTACTTTGCCATACATTGACATGAATCTACCACGGGTGTACAAGCCTTCCCAAACATGAACCCCCCTCCCACCTCCCTTCCCATAACATCTCTCTGGGTCATCCCTGTGCACCAGCCCCAAGCATCCTGTATCCTGCATCGGACATAGACTGGAGATTCGATTCTTACATGATAGTATACATGTTTCAATTCCATTCTCCCAAATCATCTCACCCTCTCCCTCTCCCTTTGAGTCCAAAAGTCCGCTATACACATCTGTGTCTTTTTTGCTGTTTATCATACAGGGTCATCATTGCCATCTTTCTAAATTCCATATAAATGTGTTAGTATACTGTATTAGTGTTTTTATTTCTGGCTTAGTTCAGTCTGTATAATCGGCTACAGTTTAATCCATCTCATCAGAACTGATTCAAATGCATTCTTTTAACGGCAGAGTAATATTCCATTGTGTATATGTACCACAGCTTTCTTATCCATTCATCTGCTGATGGACATCTAGGTTGTTTCCATGTCCTGGCTATTATAAACAGTGCTTCAATGAACATTGGGGTTCATGTGTCTCTTCCAATTCTGGTTTCCTCGGTGTGTATGTCCCTCCTTTTAAATATGCTATCTAGGTTGGTCATAACTTTTCTTCCAAGGAGTAAGCGTCTTTTAAGTTAGTGGCTGCAGTCACCATCTGCAGTGATTTTGGAGCCCCCCAAAATAAAGCCTGACACTGTTTCCCCATCTAATTGCCATGAAGTCATAAGACCGGATGCCATGATCTTCGTTTTCTGAATGTGGAGCTTTAAGCCAACTTTTTTGCTCTCCTCTTTCACTTTCATCAAGATGCTTTTTAGTTCTTCTTTGCTTTCTGCCATAAGAGTGATGTAATCAGCATATCTGAGGTTATTGATATTTCTCCCGGCAATCTTGATTCAAAGCTTGTGTTTCTTCCAGTCCAGCGTTTCTCATGATGTACTCTGCATAGAAGTTAAATAAACAGGGTGACAATATACAGCCTTGACGTACTCCTTTTCCTATTTGGAACCAGTCTGTTGTTCCATGTGCATTTCTAACTGTTGCTTCCTAACCTGCATACAGATTTCTCCGAGGCAGGCCTGCTGGCCTGGTATTCCCATCTCTCGCAGAATTTTCCACAGTTGATTGTGATCCACACAGTCAAAGGCTTTGGTATAGTCAATAAAGCAGAAATAGATGTTTTTCTGGAACTCTCTTGCTTTTTCCATGATCCAGTGGATGTTGGCAATTTGATCTCTGGTTCCTCTGTCTTTTCTACAGCCAGTGAAACATAAAGAAATTAATGGTTCAAGCATTGCTGAAGTCTGTCTTGGAAAATTTTGAGCATTACTTTACTAGCATGTGAGATGAGTGTAATTGTGCAGTAGTTTGCACATTCTTTGGCATTGTCTTTCTTTGGGATTGGAATGAAAACGGACCTTTTCCAGTCCTGTGGCCACTGTTGAATTTTCCAAATGTGCTGGCATATTGAGTGCAGCACTTTCACACCATCATCTTTCATCATTTGAAACAGCTCCACTGAAATTCTATCACCTCCACTAGCTTTTTTCGTAGTGATGCTTTCTAAAGCCCACTTGACTTCACATTTCAGGAAGTCTGGCTCTAAATGAGTGATCGCACCTCATGATTATCTGGGTCCTGAAGATCTTTTTTGTACAGTTCTTCTGTGTGTTCTTGCCACCTCTTCTTAATATCTTCTGCTTCTCTTAGGTCCATACCATTTCTGTCCTTTATCACGCCCATCTTTGCATGAAATTTTCCCTTGGTGTCCCTAATTGTCTTAAAGAGATCTCTAGTCTTTCCCACTCAGTTCTTTTCCTCTATTTTTTTTGCACTGATTTCTGAAGAAGGCTTTCTTATCTCTTCTTGCCATTCTTTGGAACTCTGCATTCAGGTACTTATATCTTTCCTTTCCTCCTTGCTTTCCACTTCTCTTCTTTTCATAGCTATTTGTATGGCCTCCCCAGGAAGCCATTTTGCTTTTTTGCATTCCTTTTCCATGGGGATGTTCTTGATCCCTATCTCCTGTACAATGTCTCGAACCACATTCCGTAGTTCATCAGGCACTCTATCAGATCTAGGCCTTTAAATATATTTAAATGTGTTTCTCACTTTCACTGTATAATCATAAGGGATTTGATTTAGGTCATACCTGAATCGTCTAGCGGTTTTCCCTGCTTTCTTCAATTTAACTCTGATTTTGGTAATAAGGAGTTCATGATCTGAGCCACAATCAGCTGCTGGGATTTTGTTGACTGTATGGAGCGTCTCCATTTTGGCTACACAGAATATAATCAGTCTGATTTGTTGACCATCTGGTTATGTCCCTGTATAGAGTCTTGTGTTTTTGGAAGAGGGTATTTGCTATGGCCAGTGAATTTTCTTGGCGAAACTCCATTATTCTTTTCCCTGCTTCATTCCACATTCCTAGGCCAAATTTGCTTGTTACTCCAGGTGTTTCTTGACTTTCTACTTTTGCATTCCAGTCCCCTATGTTGAAAGGGATATCTTTTTGTGTGTGAGTTCTAAAAGGTCTTTTAGGTCTTCATAGAACAGTCCACTTCAGCTTGTTCAGCATTACGGTATACATACATACACATGTTGTTCATGTTCCATGCATTAACCAGAAAAACTTTATAATTCATTGATTTGTAATTTATTCATAGGTTGCATAGCATCAGTTCAGTTCATCACTCAGTCGTGTCCAACTCTTTGCGACCCCTGAATTGCAGCACCCCAGGCTTCCCTGTCTGTCAACAACTCTGGGAGTTCACTCATATTCACGTCCATCGAATCAGTGATGCCATCCAGCCATCTTATCCTCTGTCGTCCCCTTCTCCTCCTGCCCCCAATCCTTCCCAGCGTCAGAGTCTTTTCCAATGAGTCAACTCTTCGCATGATGTGGTCAAAGTACTTGAGTTTCAGCTTCAGCATCATTCCCTCCAAAGAAATCCCAGGGTTGATCTTCTTCAGAATGGACTGGTTGGATCTCCTTGCAGTCCAAGGGACTCTCAGGAGTCTTCTCCAACGCCACACTTCAAAAACTGGAATCAAGATTGCTGTGACAAATATTAATAACCGCAGATATGCAGATGACACCACCCTTATGGCAGAAAGTGAATATGAACTAAAAAATACTCTTGATGAAAGTGAAAGTGGAGAGTGAAAAAGTTGGCTTAAAGCTCAACATTAGGAAAATGAAGATGATAGCATCTGATTCCACGACTTCATAGGAAATAGAGGGGGAAACAGTGGAAACTGTGTCAGACTTTATTTGGGGGGGTGGGGGCTCCAAAATCACTGCAGATGGTGACTGCAGCCATGAAATTAAAAGACGGTTACTCCTTGGAAGAAAAGTTATGACCAACGTAGATAGCATATTTAAAAGCAGAGACATTACTTTGCTGACTAAGGTCCGTCTAGTCAAGGCTATGGTTTTTCCAGTGGTCATGTATGGATGTGAGACTGGACTATGAAGAAGGCTGGGTGTCGAAGAATTGATGCTTTGCATAGCATAACCACTGCCTAGTTCAAGAATATTTTCATCACTCCAATGTGAAACACTGTCTAATTGGCAGACATTTTCCCTTTCATCTGGGCCGTGGCATCCTGTCCTCTTTTATCTGTATTTAGATAATTACCCTAATCTTGGGCATACACTTTCATATGAATGGAATACTGGAATAGGTATTATTTTGCTCCTGGCTTATTTTACTTAGAATAATATTTTCATATCCATAACATGTTATAACACCTAAAAGTACTCCATTTCATAGTCAAAAAATATTGCATAGCATGTTTTATTTATTTGATCACTAGTTGATGGACATTTGAGTCATTTTAACTGATTTTTGTTTTCTCTTTAAAATTTTTTTTTTTTAATGTTTGTAGACTTTAGATGGCAGCCATTCTGACCAGCATGAGATGGCACCTCATGTGGTGTTGATTTGCATTTCTCTGATTATGAGTGATGATTAGCGTCTGTTCATGTGTTTGGTAGCCATCTGTTTGTTTTCTGTGGAGAAACGTCTGTTTGGTTCTTTGGCCCATTTTTTGACTAGATCATTCATTTTTCTGGTGTTCAGCTGCTTGTAATTAATTTTGACTTTAATGCTTTGTCAGTGCTTCGTTTTCTATTATTTTCTCCCATTCTGAAGGCTGTCTTTTCACCTTGCTTATGGTTTCCTTTGTTGTGCAAAAGCCTTTAAACTTAACTAGGTCATGTTTGTTTATTTATTTTTCTTTTCTGCCATTACTCTGGGAGGTGGGTCATGGAGGATTCTGCTGTGATTTATGTCAGAGAGTGTTTTGCCTATATTTTTGCCTAGGAATTTTTTAGTTTCTTGTCTTATAGTTTTATCTCTAAGTCTCTTGGACTGCAAGGAGATACAACCAATCCATTCTGAAGGAGATAAGCCATGGGTTTTCTTTGGACGGAGTGATGCTAAAGCTGAAACTCCAGTACTTTTTCCACCTAATGCGAAGAGTTGACTCATTGGAAAAGACTTTGATGCTGGGAGGGATTGGGGGCAAGAGGAGAAGGGGATGACAGAGAATGAGATGGCTGGATGACATCACTGACTTGATGGACGTGAGTCTGAGTAAACTCCGGGAGTTGGTGATGGGCAGGGAGGCATGGTGTGCTGCGATTCCGGGATCGCAAATCATGTGACACGACTGAGCGACTGAGCTGAACTGAACTGAATCCACTTCCAGTTTATTTTTGTGTGTGGTGTTTGAAAGTATTCTAGTTTCACTCTTTTACAGGTGGTTGACAAGTTTTTTTCAGCACCACTTGAAAGATATTTTTTCTCCATTGTATATTAGTGCATCCTTTTATAATGATAAGGTGTCCATAGGGGAATAGATATATCTCTGGGCTTTCTGCTTTATTCCATTGATCTATATTTCTGTCTTTGTGCTAGATTCATACTTTCTTGATGACTGTAGCTTTGTAATATAGTTTGAAGTCAAGTAAGCTGATTTCTCCAATTCCTTCTTCTTTCTCCAGATTGCTTTGGTTCTATGAGGGTTTTGTTTGGTTGTTTGTTTTTATTTAGTTATTGTTTTTGTTTTCTTTTCTTCTTCTTTTATAATTTTATTGTTTCTGTTCATATTGTGCAATTATTTGTTCTGGTTACGTGAAAAATTTTTTTGTGGCTTGATAGGGATTGCATTGAATCTATAGATTGTTTGGGGTATTATACTCATTTTTGCTCTACTGATTCTTCCCATTCATAAATATTGTGTATTTTGTCATCTGTTTACCAGCCTAGATAGCATATTCAAAAGCAGAGACATTACTTTGCCAACTAAGGTCTGTCTAGTCAAGGCTATGTTTTTTCCTGTGGTCATGTATGGATGTGAGAGTTGGACTGTGAATAAGGCTGAGCACTGAAGAATTGATGCTTTTGAACTGTGGTGTTGGAGAAGACTCTTGAAAATCCCTTGGACAGCAAGGAGATCCAACCAGTCCACTCTGAAGGATATCAACCCTAGGATTCCTTTAGAAGGAGTGATGCTAAAGATGAAACTCCAGTACTTTGGCCACCTCATGGGAAGAGTGGACTCATTGGAAAAGACTCTGATGCCTGGAGGGATTGTGGGCAGGAGGAGAAGGGGACAACAGAGGATGAGATGGCTGGATGGCATCAGTGATCCTATGTACGTGTGTCTGAATGAACTCTGGGACTTTGGTGATGGACAGGGAGGCCTGGCGTGCTGCAATTCTTGGGGTCGCAAAAAGTCGGACACGACTGAGCAACTGAACTGAACTAAAATGAACTGTGTCATCTTTACTTTCTCTCATCAGTGTTTTATGGCTTTCTATATATAGCTCTTGTTTCTGTAGGTAGATTTATTCTTAAGTGTTTTGTTCTTTTCGTCACAATAGTGAAAGTGGCTCTTTCCTTGATTTCTCTTTCTGCTTTCTCATTGGTAGTGTGTAGAAAAGCAAGGGGTTTGTGTGTATTAATTTTATATCCTGCAAGTTTACTATACTCATTGATTAGGTCTAGTAATATTCTGCTGATGTCTTTAGGGTTTTCTATGTAGAGGATCACGTCTTCTGAAAACAGTGAGACTTTCATTCTGCTTTTCCAATCTGGATTCCCTTTACTTTCTTTTTCTTCTCTGATTGGTGTGGCTAAAACTTCCAAACCTGTGCTGTATAGAAGTGGTGACAGTGGGTACCCATGTCTTGTTCCTGACTTTAGGGGAAATGCTTTCAAATATTCGCCATTCAGGATAATGCTTGCTGTGGGTTTATCATATATGGCTTTTATTATGTTGAGGTGTTTTCTTTCTATGCCTGCTTTCCGGAGGCTCTTTATCATAAACAGATGTTGAAATTTGTCAAAGGATTTCTCTGCATCTATGGAGATAATCATATGGTTTTTATTATTCAGTTTGTTTATGTGGTGTTTTACACTGATTGATTTGCAAATACTGAAGAATCCTAGCTTCCTTTGGATAAAGCCCAGTTGCTCATGATGTCTGATCTTTTAAATATGTTGCTGCATTCTGTTTGCTAGAACTTCGTTGAGGATTCTCCATCTATGCTCATCAGTAAGATTGGCCTCTATTTTCTTTTTCTGTGGCATTTTGGTCTGGTTTTCGTTTTAGGGTGATGGTGGCCTCATAGAATGAGTTTGGGAGCGTATGCTCCTCTGCAAATTTCTGGAAGGATTTGAGTAGGATGGATGTTAGCTCTTCTCTCAATTTTTGTAGAGTTCACCTTTGTAGCCATCTGGTCCTGGGCTTTTGTTCGTTGGAAGATTTTTAATTACAGTTTCTATTTGTGAGCTTGTGATGTGTCGGTTAAGATTTTCTATTTCTCCCTGGTTCAGTTTTGCAAGGTTATATTTTTCTAAGAATTCACCCATTTTGTCCAAGTTGCCGATTTTATTGTCATATAACTGCTGATGGTAGTCTCCTATGATCCTTTGCATTTCTGTGCCTTCTGCTGTGATTTTTCCATTTTCATTTCTACTTTTCTTGAGTTAATTCTTCTCCCTTTTGTTCTTGATGAGTCTGGCTAATGATTGGTCTATTTTATTTATCTTCTCAAAGAAGAAGTTTTTAGTTTTGCTGATTTTTGTTATTCTGTCCTTTGATTTTTTTTTTTTTTCATTTATTTCTGGTCTATTTTTTATGGTTTCTTTCATTCTACTAACCCCGGGGTTCTTCACGTCTTCATGTAGCTGCTTTTGGTCACTTATTTGATTTTTCTCTTGTTTCTTGAGACAAGCTTTTACTGCTATGAACCTTCCCCTTACCACTGATTTTACCAAATCCCATAGATTTTTAGTTGTGATGCATATATTTTCATCTGTTTCTATGCATATTTTTTCTACCATTTGTTGGCTATTCAGAAGCATGTTGTTTAGCCTCCATATGCTTTATTTTAATTGTTTTTTTTTCCCCTGTATTAGACATTTAATCTCTCCACATTGTGATCAGCAAAGATGATGGAGGAAAATATTTAGACCTTTTTTCCAATTTACCAAGGCATGATTCATTACCCAGGATGTGATCTATCTTGGAGAATATTCCGTGTGCAGCTGAGAAAAAGGTAAAAGCCTATTTTGGGCGGTGAAATGTCCTATAGATATCAATTAGGTCTAACTGGTCCAATGTATAATGTAAAGTTTGTGTTTCCTTGCTAATTTTATGTCTGGTTGATCTATTCATAGATATGAGTGAGGTATTAAAGTCTCTCACTATTTATGTGTTATTGTTAATTCCCCTTTTCCTACTTGTTAGCATTTGCCTTACATAGCAAGGTGCTTCTGTGTTGGGTACATATATGTGCATAATTGCTATATATTCTTTTTGGATTGATCCTTTGATTATTATGCAGTGCCATTCTTTGTCTCATTTCACATTCTTTATTTCAATATTCATTTTATCTGATATGAGCATTGCTATTTCTGCTTTTTTTTGGTTTCCATTTACATAAAATACCTTTTCCAATACTTTTCTTTTGCTCTGAATGTGACCCTTCTTTTGAGGTGGGTCTCTCGTAGCCATCACATACAGGGTTCTGGTTTTATAATCATATTATAATTCTTCCTTCATCACCTGTCTCTCCATTTGTCCAACCCTTTATCCAATCATCAATCAGCAAAGTAAATTTGTGTGTATTGCTATACAATAGGAAATAACACAACGTAGTAAAGAAACAACATGTGTACATACACGAGGCTCCACTTATAGAAAGTTTTAGGTGAGACAATACTAATTTATACTGATAGAATTGAGAACAGGGTTTGTGCAGGAGAAGTTCAGTGTTGGGAAGGGGCCCAAGAGATTTTCTAGAATGCTGGGAAGAAAATACTTCCGGAAACATTTTATATATATATATAATCTTGGTGATATTGCATTAATATTGCTGAAATGCAAATTCCATACATTGTCATGGAAATTGGCTCCATGAGTTTATATATTTATTCAGTTCAGTTCGGTTCAGTCACTCAGTCATGTCCGACTCTTTGCGACCCCATGAATCACAGCACGCCAGGCCTCCCTGTTCATCACCAACTCCCGGAATTCACTCTGACTCACGTCTATCGAGTCAGTGATGCCATCCAGCCATCTCATCCTCTGTCGTCCCCTTCTCCTCCTGCCCCTAATCCCTCCCAGCATCAGAGTCTTTCCCAGTGAGTCAACTCTACACATGAGTTGGCCAGAGTACTGGAGTTTCAACTTTAGCATCATTCCCTCCAAAGAAATCCCAGGACTGATCTCCTTCAGAATGGACTGGTGGGATCTCCATGCAGTCCAAGGGACTCCCAAGAGTCTTCTCCAACACCACAGTTCAAAAGCATCAGTTCTTCGGTGCTCAGCGTTCTTTAAAGTCCAACCCTCACATCCATACATGACCACTGGGAAAACCATAGCCTTGACTAGATGGATCTTTGTTGGCAAATTAATGTCTCTGCTTTTCAATTTGGTATCTAGGTTGGTCATAACTTTCCTTGTAAGGAGTAAGTGTCTTTTATTAATTGCTGCAGTCACCATCTGCAGTGATTTTGGAACCCCAATAAATAAAGCCTGACATTGTTTCCACTGTTTCCCCATCTATTTCCCATGAAGTGATGGGATCGGATGCCGTGATCTTCGTTTTCTGAATTTTGAGCTTTAAGGCAACTTTTTTGCTCTCCTATTTCACTTTCATCAAGAGGCTTTTTAGCTGCTCTTCAGTTTCTGCCATAAAGTTTGTGCCATCTGCATATCTGAAGTTTTGATATTTCTCCCTCAAATGTTGTTTCCAGTTTGTGCTTCTTCCAGTCCAGCGTTTCTCATGATGTACTCTGCATATAAGTTAAATAAGCAGGATGACAATATACAACCTTGACATACTCCTTTTCCTGTCTGCAACCAGAATGTTGTTGTATGACAACTTTTAACTATTTCTTCCTGACCTGAATACAGGTTTGAAGAGGCAGGTCAGGTGGTCTGTTATTCCTATCTCTTTCAGAAGCCTCAACAGAATTTTTGAATGCTAATAGAGGACACCAGTAACCCGAAAATGCAGCCCATTATCTTTGAAAGGAGAAGAAATGATTTAGTGAATTCCAAAGGAGAGCTAGCTGGCTTTCTATAGCCCCCTTCACTCTGCCTGAGGTAGAGAGACAGGTGTGCAACTGCCAGAGCCAGAAGGCAAGCGGCAATCTTGTCCCCAGAGACTGGCATCCTCCAACAAATTGTGAGCAGGCTACCAGTTTCTAACGAGGTCTTTCTGGGATCCTGGGTGCTTGACATCTGCCAGGAGAGTTGCAGCCTGAGATAAAATCCCGAGGAGACACAACTGAGACTGTGCTCTTATGGCATACCATAGAAACTGATCGAACCCAGACCAGGGAGATGATTATGATGCACGGCCCACTTAGGACAGGGCCCTCCCCAAGCACCCAGTCGCCTGAGCTGCTTTAACCTGGGAATGGCCCCAAAACCATGCCCAGCAGATTCTGTGACCTTGTTAAATACCTGAGAAACTGAACCTGTGTAGCTTAGACCTGGGAAGTGCACGAAATTCAGGGCCCACTTTGGATAATACCCCTGCAGAGCAACCTGAAAACTGAGAAGTTTACACTTGGAAAACACATGCCACTGTGAGCTGAGGCAACCCAGTGTGGTCCAAATACTGCGAGAATTCCCCCCTCACACACACCAGCAATATTTGTTTGTAGTGTTTCTCCCTTCCCACAACACAACGGAACAAAAGAGGCTAAATAAGTGACCACTTTTGCCCCCTTGTGTCAGGGCATAAATTACACACTGAAGAAACTTGCAAACAGAGGAAGCCAAAAGAAATAGAGGGAATAGCTCTACAAGTGACAGGAGCAACAGATTGAAACCATGTAGTTAACGTTGACTAAGCATTGGAAGGGGTCTATAGACTTAGAAAAGAAGTAGAAGCTGGAAAAAGGAACTATATGATAGTGACTTGACCCCACACTGCCCACAACAGATCTAAAGTAATTGCTAGATATATTTTTTCAGTTGTCCAGTTATGTCTGACTCTTTCCGACCTCGTGAATCACAGCATGCCAGCCCTCCCTGTCCATCACCATCTCCTGGAGTTCACTCAAACTAACGTCCATTGAGTTGGTGATGCCATCCAGTCATCTCACCCTCTGTTGTTCCCTTTTCCCCCTGCCCCCAATCCCTTCCAGCATCAGAGTCTTTTCCAATGTGTCAACCCTCCTCAAGAGGTGGCCAAAGTACTGGAGTTTCAGCTTTAGCATTATTCCTACCAAAGAACACCCAGGGCTGATCTCCTTCAGAATGGACTGGTTGGATCTCCTTTCAGTCCAAGGGATGCTCAGGAGTCTTGTCCAACGTCACAGTTCAAAAGCATCAATTCTTTGGCGCTCAGCTTTCTTCACAGTCCAAGCCTCACATCCATACATGACCTCTGGAAAAACTTATTACTCCTTTGATTTTCATTTTTATAGTGAAATGTTACCTTGCAAAAATGACCTTATTTTTTAAAGCAAATTTCACACACATATACATATATGGTTTATAATTTTTGTGACTGATTTTGCTTTGTATTATTAATGTATTTTGGACAGTCTAACCTCTACTCTAGACTTATTAAAATTAATTAATTAATTTTATTTGGAGGCTGATTACTTCACAGTATTCTTGTGGATTTTGCCTTATATTGATGTGAATCAGCCATGGGTATACATGTGTCCCTCATCCTGAACCCCCTCGCACCTTCTTCCCCATCCCATCCCTCAGGGTCATCTCAGTACAGTGACCCTGAGTACCCTGACTCATGCATGAAACCTGGAGTGGTGATCTATTTCATTTATGATAATATAAGTGTTTCAATGCTATTGTCTATCATCCATTCTAGCCTTCTCCCACAGAGTCCAAATGTCAGTTCTTACTCTCTGTTTCTTTTGCTGCCTCGCATACAGGGTCATCATTGCCATCTGTTAAATTACATATATATACATTGCTCTTCTCCATTGGTGTTTTTATTTCTGACACACTTCACTCTGTACAACAGGCTCCAGTTTCATTCACCTCATTAGAATGGATTCAAGTGTATTATTTTTAATAGCTGAGTAATATTTCATTCTGTATATGTATCATACTGATCATATTGGTTTGTCTGCCAATGGAGATCTAGGTTGCTTCCATATCTTACTATTGTAAAGAGTGTTGGGTTGAACTTTAGGATACATTTATCTCTTTCGATTCTGGTTTCCTCAGTGTGCATGCCCAGAAGTTGGTTTTCTGGGCCAAATGGCAGTTCTATTTATAGGATTTTAAGGAATACACACATTGCTCTACATAGTGGCTACACTTGTTTGCATTCCCATCAACAGTGTAATAGGGTTTCCTTTTCTCAGCCCCCTCTTCAGCATTTATTGTTTTGTAAATGTATTGATAACAGCCATTCCAACTAGCATGAGATTGTACCTTGTTGTGGTTTTGATTTGTATTTCTCTGATAATGAGTGATATTGAGCATCTTTTCATGTGGCTGTTAGCCATCTGTATGTCCTCTTTGGATAAATGTCTGTTTAGTTCTCTGGCCCATGTTTTTGATGGCGCCATTTAATTTTCTGTTATTGAGTAGCATAAGATAAGCTGCTTAAATAGTTTTTGAGGTTAATTCATTTGCTATTATTTTCTCCCATTTTGAAAGCTGTTTTTTCAGCTTGTTTATCCTTTCTTTCATTTTTGTAGAAGCTTTCAAGTTCAATTAGTTCACTTTTGTTTGTATTTGCTTTCATTTCACTACTCTGGGAGGTGGCTAATAAAGGATCCTGCTGTGATTTATGTCAGAGAGTCTTTCCCCTATATTTTCTTCTGCTGCTGCAAAGTTGTTGTTCTCTTGTCTGACTCTGTGCAACCCCACAGATGGCAGCCAACCAGGCTCCACCATCCCTGGGATTCTTCAGGCAAGAACACTGGAGTGGGTTGCCATCTCCTTCTCCAATGCATGAAAGGGAAAAGTGAAAGTGAAGTTGCTCAGTAAGTGTCTGACTCTTCGTGACTCCATGGACTAGAGCCTACCAGGTTCCTCCATCCATGGGATTTTCCAGGAAATGGTACTGGAGTCGGTTGCCATTGCCTTCTCCGAAATTTTCCTCTAGGGGTTTTTGTTTGTTTGTTTGTTTGTTTGTTTACTTTTTAGTTCACAAGTGGTTGCCTAGTTTTCCCAGCACAACTTGTGAAATAGATTGCCCTTTCTCCATTATATATTCTTGTCTGTTTTGTCAAATATAATGTATCCATGGATGTGTGGATTTATCTTGGGGATTTCTACTATGTTCCATTTATCTACATTTCTGTCTTTGTGCTAGTACCATACTGGCTTGATGATTTTAGCTTTGTAGATTAGTCTGAAATCAAGCAGGTTGATTCCTCCAGTTCCATTCTTTTTTCTCAGGATTACTTTGGCTATTTGAGGGTTTTTGCACTTTGATACAAACTGTGAAATTATTTGTTCTCGTTCTGTAAAAAACACCTGTCGGTAGCTTCATATTTACTTTAAATGCAAGCAGAATAAATGATCCAACCAAAAGACACAGACTGCCTGAGTGGATACAAAAACAAGACCCATATATAATACTGTCTACAAGAAACTTAGTTCAGATATAAACACACATATAGACTGAAGGTGAAAGGAAAGAAAAATATATTCTATGCAAATGCAAAGAATCCTGGAACATCAGTCCTCATATAAGAAAAAACAGACCTAAAAATAATACTTCAAGAGATAAGGAAGGGCATTACATAATGATCAAAGGATTAATCCAAGAGGAAGACATAATAAAATGTAAACATCTCTGAAAAGACTTGAGCTGATAAAGATTAAGGGCAGGGAGAGAAGGGGATGACTTAGGATGAGATTGTTGGATGGCATCACCACACAATGTACATAAGTTTGGGTAAACTCCAGGATTTGGTGATGGACAGGGAGACCTGGCGAGCTGCAATTCATGGGTTTGCAAAGAGTGATACTGAGCAACTGAACTGGACTGATACAGTGAACACCTTATTGCCAAATTCACTCTTAAATTGAGGAAAGTAGGGAAAACCACTCGACAATTCAGGTAGGAACTAAATTGAATACCTTTTGATTATGCAGTGAAAGTGACAAATAGATTCAAGGGAATAGATCTGATAGACAGAGTGCCTGAAAAATCATGATGGAGGTATGATCACTCACCTAGGGCAAGAGATCCTGGAATGCAAAGGCAAGAGGGCTTATAAAAACTTCACTATGAACAAAGCTAATGGATGTGATGGAATTCCAGTTGAGCTATTTCAAATCCTAAATGAGGATGTTGTGAAAATGCTGTGCTCAATATGCCAGGAAATTTGGAAAACTCAGCAGTGGCTACAGGACTGGAAAGGATCTATTTTCATTCCAATCCCAAAGTAAGGCATTGCCAAAGAATGTTAAAATTTATGCAAAATTGTACTCATCTCAAATTCTACCAAAGCAATGCTCAAGATTCTTGAAGCCAAGCTTCAACAGTATGTGAACTGTGAACTTTCAGATATTCAAGCTGGATGTAGAAAATCCAGAGGAACAAGAAATCAAATCGCCATCATCCACTGCATTATCAAGAAAACAAGATAGTTCCAGAAAACAACATAGATTTCTCCATTATTGACTATGCTTAAAAAGGAGTATGCTAAGGCTGTATATTGTCACCCTGTTTCAGTTCAGTTCAGTTCAGTTCAGTCGCTCAGTTGAGACCGACTCTTTGCGACCCCATGAATCGCAGCACACCAGGCCTCCCTGTCGATCACCAACACCCGGAGTTCACTCAGACTCATGTCCATCGAGTCCATGATGTCATCCAGCCATCTCATCCTCGGTCATCCCCTTCTCCTCCTGCCCCCAATCCCTCCAAGCATCAGAGTCTTTTCCAATGTGTCAACTCTTCACATTAGGTGGCCAAAGTATTGGAGCTTCAGCTTTAGCATCATTCTTTCCAAAAAATCCCAGGGTTGATCTCCTTCAGAATGGACTGGTTGGATTTCATTGCAGTCCAAGGGACTTTCATGAGTCTTCTCCAACACCACAGTTCAACAGCATCAATTCTTCGGCACTCAGCCTTCTGCACAGTCCAACTCTCACTTCCATACATGACCACAGGATAAACTACAGCCTTGACTAGACAGACCTTAGTTGGCAAAGTAATGTCTCTGCTTTTGAATGTTTTACGTAGGTTCATCATAACTTTTCTTCCAAGGAGTAAGTATCTTTTAATTTCATGGCTGCCATCACCATCTGCAGTGATTTTGGAGCCCCCAAAAATAAAGTCTGATACTGTCTCTACTGTTTCCCCACCTATTTCCCATGACGTAATGGGACCAGTTGCCATGATCTTTGTTTCCTGAATGTTGAGCGTTAAGCCAACTTTTTCGCTCTCCACTTTCACTTTCATCAAGAGGCTTTTTAGCTCCTCTTCAATTTTTGCCATAAGGGTGGTGTCATCTGCATATCTGAAGTTATTGATATTTGTCCCGGCAATCTTGATTCCAGTTTGTGTTTCTTCCAGTCCAGCGTTTCTCATGATGTACTCTGCATAGAAGTTATTTAAGCAGGGTGACAATATATAGCCTTGGCGTACTCCTTTTCCTATTTGGAACCAGTCTGTTGTTCCATGTCCAGTTCTAACTGTCGCCTCCTGACCTGCATACAGATTTCTCAGGAGGCAGGTCAGGTAGTCTGGTATTCCCATCTCTTTCAGAATTTTCCATATTTTATTGTGATCCACAGAGTCAAAGGCTTTGGCATAGTCAATAAAGCAGAAATAGATATACAGAGTACATCATGAGAAACGCTGGGCTGGAAGAAGCACAAGCTGGAATCAAGATTGCCAGGAGAAATATCAATAGCCTCAGATATGCAGATGATACCACGTTTATGACAGAAAGTGAAGATGAACTAAAAAACCTCTGGATGAAAGTGAAACAGAAGAGTGAAAATGTTGGCTTAAAGCTCAACATTCAGAAAACGAAGATCATGGTATCTGGTCCCATCACTTCATGGGAAACAGATGCAGAAATAGGTGTCAGACTTTAATTTTTGGGGCTCCAAAATCACTACAGATGGTGATTGCAGCCACGATTTTAAAAGACGCTTACTCCTTGGAAGAAAAGTTATGACCAATCTAGATAGCATATTGAAAAGCAGAGACATTACTTTGCCAACAAATGTCCATCTAGTCAAGGCTATTGTTTTTCCAGTGGTCATGTATAGATGCAAGAGTTGGACTGTGAAGAAAGTTGACAGCCGAATAATTGATGTTTTTAACTGTGGTGTTGAGAAGAAGACTCTTGAGTGTCCCTTGAACTGCAAGGAGATCCAACCAGTCCATTCTAAAAGATATCATGTATACTATCATGTAAGAATTGAATCGCCAGTCTATGTCTGACGCAGGATACAGCATGCTTGGGGCTGGTGCATGGGGATGACCCAGAGAGATGTTATGGGGAGGGAGGAGGGAGGAGGGAGGGGGGGTCCATGTTTGGGAACGCATGTAAGAATTAAAGATCTAAAAATTTAAAATAAAAAAAAAAAAAACCATAAAAAAAAAAAATTAAAAAAAAAAAAAATAAAATAAAAGATATCAGCCCTGGGTGTTCTTGGAAGAAATAATGCTATAGCTGAAACTCCAGTAATTTGGCCACCACATGAGAAGTGTTAACTCATTGGAAAAGACTTGATGCTGGGAGGGATTGGGAGCAGAAGCAAAAGGGGACGACAGAGGATGAGATGGCTGGGTGGCATCACCGACTCTATGGAGGTGAGTTGAGTGAACTCCAGAAGATGGTGATGGACAAGGAGGCCTGGCGTGCTGCGATTAATGGGTCACAGAGTCAGACACCAAAGAGCGAATGAACTGAACAGAACTGAAATGAACTGAACTGAGCTGACTCCTTTGACTGTTTTGATCATAAGAAATTCTGGAAAATTCTGAAAGTGATGGGAATATCAGACCATCTGACATACCTTCAAAGAAGGCTGTCTGACATACCTTCAAAGAAAGCTGTATGCAGGTCAAATGCAATAGTTAGAACTGGACATGGAACAACAGACTGGGTGCAGATTCGGAAAGCAGTGGGGCAAGGATGTGTTTCATCACCCTGCTTATTGAATGTATAAACATAGTAGATTGTGTGAAATGCTTGGCTGGATAGGTTAAAACTTAGAATAAAGATATCTGGGAGAAGTATCAATAGCCTCATATATGCAGATGACATCACTCTTATGGCAGAAAGTGAAGATGAACTAAAGAGCCTCTTGATGAAACCAGAGAGTGAAAATATTGGTTGAAAACATTCATAGAACTAAGATTATAGCTTCTGGTCACATCACTTCTTGGCAAATAGATGGATGAGGAAACAATGGAAACAGTTACAGACTTATTTGGAGTGGGGGGGGGGAAGATGACTGCAGATGGTGATTGCAGCCATGAAATTAAAAGATGTTTGCTCCTTGGAAGAAATGCTATGCTAAGTCACTTCAGTCGTGTCCAACTCTGCGACCCTATAGACGGCAGCCCACCAGGCTCCCCGTACCTGGGATTCTCCAGGTAAGAACACTGGAGTGGGTTCCCATTTCCTCCTCCAATGCATGAAAGTTAAAAGTGAAAGGGAAGTTGCTCAGTCGTGTCAGACCCTTAGCATGGACTGCAGCCTACCAGGCTCCTCCATCCATGGGATTTTCCAGGCAAGAGTACTGGAGTGGGGTGTCATTGCCTTGGAAGAAAAGCTCTGGCCAAATTAGACAGCATATTAAAGAGCAGACATATCACACTACCAACAAAGAGACACCTAGTCAAACTAATACTTTTTCCAGTAGTCATGTATGGGTGCATGTAAGAGTGGACTATAAAGAAAGCTGAATGCCTAAAAATTGATGCTTTTGAGTTGTAGTGTTGGAGAAGAGTCTTGAGAGTTCCTTGGACTTCAAGGAGATCAAACCAGTCAATACCCCAAAAATCAGTCCTGAATATTCATTGGAAGGACGGCCGCTGAAGCTCTGATACTTTGGCCAGCTGATGTGAAGAACTAACTCATTTGAAAAGACCCTGATTCTGGGAAAGATTGAAGGCAAGAAGAGAAGGGGAGGACAGAAGATGAGGTTGTTGGATGGCATCACCAACTGGAAGAAAATGAGCTTTAGGAAGCTCTGGGAGTTGGTGTTGGACAGGGAAGCCTAGCATGCTATAGTCCATGGGGCCATAAAGAGTCAGACACAACTGAGAGACTGAACTGAATATTCCATCATTTACCACAACTACTATATCTATTCCTCTGTTGATGGACATCTACATTGCTCCCATGCCTACTTGTTGTAAATAGTGCTGCATTGAACAATTAGATACAAGTCTTCTTAAATTATGGTTTCCTCAGGGTGGTGGTGGTTTTGATTTCCATATGATGGTTTTATTCCTAGTGTCTTAAGAACTCTCCATAACATCTATCATATTGGCTGTATCAATTTACATTGTCACCAACAGTTCAAGAGTGTTCCCTTTACTTCACAGCCCCTCCAGCATTTATTGTTTATATACTTTTTGATAATGAGCATTCTAACTCATGTGGGATGATATCTCATTGTAGTTTTGATATGCATTTCTACAGTAATGAGTGATATTGAGCATCTTTTCATATGTTTGTCAGCCATCTGTATATATTCTTTGAAGGAATGTCTGTTTATGGCTTTTTCTCACCTTTCCCCCAACACGCACACTTTTTGATTGGATTGTTTCTTTTTCTGGTATTAAGTTCATGAGCTGCTCATATATTTTTGAAATTAATCTTTATTCACTTATTTTATTTGCTATTGTTTACCCCATTCTGTGGGTTGTCTTTTTGCCTTACTTATAGATTCCCTTAATGTGAAAAGGTTTTAAGTTTAATCAGGCCCCACTTGTTTACTTCTGTTTTTATTTCCGTTACTCTAGGAGATGGATCTTAGAGGATCTTGAGGAACATAGGGAATCTTGCTTTGGTTTATGTCATCGAGTGTTCTGCCTAGGCTTTTGTCTAAGAGTTTTTATTGGTTTTGGTCTTACGTTTAGGTCTTAAATTCATTTTGAGTTGATCTTTGTGTTTGATGTTAGGAAGTGTTCTAATTTCATTCCTTTACATGTAGCTGTCCGGTTTTTCCTGGCACCAATTATTAAAGAGGCTATCTTTGTCCCGTTGTATATTCTTGCTTCCTTTATCAGGAATATGGTACCCATAGGTTCATGGGTTTATTTCTGGGCTTTCTATCTTCTCCCAGTGGTTTATGTTTCTGTTTTTGTGCCAGTACCATAATTTCTTTATAATTAGGGCTTTGTAGTATAATCTGAAGTCAGAAAGGTAGATTCATCCAGCTCCATTGTTCTTTCTCAAGACTGCTTTAGATATTCAGGGTCTTTTGAGTTTCCATATGAATTGAGAAAATTTTTGTTCTACTGCTGTGAAAAAATGTTGTTGGTAAATTTGATAGGGGTCACAATGAATCTGTAGATTGCATTTGGTAACATACTTTTTCACAATAATGATTTTTCCTATCCAAAAACATGAAATATCTACACATCTCTTTATGTTGTCTTTAATGTCTTTCATCCATACTTGATTTCTTTCATACATATTTGAGTGCTGGAAAAGACATGCCTTTCAGCAGATGGGCCTTTGTCAGCAAAGTAATGTATCTGCTTTTTGATATGCTGTCTAACTTAGTCATAGCTTTTCTTCCTAGGAGGAACTGTCTTTTAATTTCATGGTTGCAATCACCATCTGCAGTGACTTTGGAGACCAAGAAAATAAAGTCTGTGACGGTTTCCATTGTTTCCCCACCTATTTGTCAGGAAGTGATCGGACTGGATGCCATGTTCTTAGTTTTGTTTTTTTTGTTTGTTTGTTTGTTTTTTGTTTTTTAATGTGAGGTTTATGTAGTTTTTTTTTTTTTTTTAACCTCTTTCACTTTCATCAAGAGTCTCTTCAGTTCCTCTCCATTTTCTCCCATAAGGGTGGTGCCATCTGCTTACCTCAGTTGTTGTTATTTCTCATGACAAATTTTATTCCAGCTTGTCCTATATTCAGCCTGGAATTTCAAGTGATATTCTCTGTGAATACGTGAAATAAGCAGGTGACTATACACACATGACCTAGCAATGTAATTCTTGGATATCTATATTTTTTTAAAATCTGATGTTATTAAAAAAACACATGCACCCCAATTTTCCATGAGCACACAATTAACCAAGACATGGAAGCAACATAAATGTCCATCAGACGATATGTGAATGAACACCACATTTTGGTCTATATTTCTGAGAAACCCAAGTAAGACTTTAGTCACTGAGAGAGGGTATCAGAGAGCAGGCAGACTGAAATGACAATCACAGAAAACTAACCAATCTAATCACATGGGAAGCAGTCTTGTCTAACTCAATGAAACTGTGAGCCAGACATGCCCTGTAGGGCCACTCATATCAGATGTTTCATGGTGGAGAGTTCTGACAAAATGTGGTCCTTTAGAGAATGGAACGGGAAAGCACTTCAGTACTGTGGCCTTGAAAACCTCAAGAACTGTATAGAAAACTACAATATACGAAACTGAAAGTTGAACTCCCCAGGTCGGTAGGTGTCCAGTATGCTACTGGAGATAGTGGAGAAACAACTTCAGAAAGAATAAAGAGATGGAGTCAAAGCAAAAACAACATTTAGCAGTGAATGTGACTGGTGATAGGAGCAAGCTCCAATGATGTAAAGAGCAATAGTGCATAGAAACCTTAAATGTTAGGTCCATGAATCGAGGTAAATTGGAAGTAGTAAAACAGGAGATGGCAAGAGTGAACGTTGACATTTTTGGAATCAACAAAATAAAATGGTTTGGAATGAGTCAACTAAACTCAGATGACCACTATATCTACTACTGTGGGCAAGAATCCCTTAGAAGAAATGGAGTGGCCATCAAAGACAACAAAAGAGACTGAAATGCAGTACTTGGATACAACCTCAAAAACGACAGAATGATCTACCCCCTTCCAAGGAAAACCATTCAATATAATGGTAATCCAAGTCTATGCCCTGACACTTAATGCTGAAAAAGCTGAAGTTGAATGGTTCTATTAAAACTTACAATACTTTCTAGAACTAACACCCCCAAAAGATGTCCTTTTCATTATAGGAGAGTGAAATGCACTAGAAGGATGTCAAGAAACACCTGAAATAACAGGGAAATGAGACACTGGAGTACAAAATGAAGCAGGGCAAAGGATAATAGGGTTTTTCCAAGAGAACATATTAGTCATAGCAAGCACCCTTTTACAATCACACAAGAGAAGTCTCTACAAATGGACATCACCATATAGACAGTCAACACCGAAATCAGATTGATTATATTTTTTGCAGCAAAATGTGGAGAAGCTCTATACAATCAGCAAAAAGAAGACTAGGAGCTGACTGTGGCTGAGATCATGAGCCCTTATTGCCAAATTCAGACTTAAATTGAAGAAAGTAGGGAAAACTACTAGACCACTCAGGTATGACCTAATTAAAGTCCCTTTTGATTGTACACTGGAAGTGAGAAATAGATTTAAGGGACTAAATCTGATTGACAGAGTGCCTGATGAACTATGGATGGAGGTTCAGGACACTGTACAGGAAACAAGGATCAAGGCCCTACCCAAGTAAAAGAAAGGTGATTGAGCAAATGGCTGTCTGAGGAGGACTTACAAATCGTTCTGAGAAGAGAAGTGAAAAGCAAAGGAGGAACACAAAGACATACCCATTTGAATGCAGAGTTCCAAAGAAGAGCAAGAAGAGGTAAGAAAACTTTTCTCAGTGATCAGTGCAAAGAAATAGAGGGGAAAAAATAGAATGAGAAAGACTAGAAAATTCTTCAAGAAAATTAAAGATACCAATGGAAAATTTCATGTGAAGATGGACTCAGTAAAGGACAGCATTGTTATGGACCTAACAGAAGAAGATGAGATTAAGAAGCGGTGGTAAGAATACACAGAAAAACTGTTCAAAAAAGATCTTCACGACCCAGATAATCACGTTGCTGTGATCATTCACCTAGAGCCAGACATCCAGGAATGTGAAGTCAAGTGGGCCTTACTATGAACAAAGCTAGCGGAGGTGATAGAATTCCAGCTGAGCTATTTCAAATCCTAAACGATGATGCTGTGAAAGTGCAGTGGTCAATACGCCAGCAAGTTTGGAAAACCCAGCAATGGCCATGGAACTGTGAACTAAAAATCCTCTTGAAGTGAAAGAGGAGAATGAAAAATGTGGCCTAAGACTGAATATTCATAAAACAAAGATCATGCCATCTGGTCCCATCAGTTCATGGCAAATAGATAGGGAAACCCTGGAAACAGTGCCTGGCTTTATTTTTCTGGTCTCCAAAATCACTGCAGATGGTGACTGCAGCCATGAAACTAAAAGACAGTTGCTCCTTGGAAG
Source organism: Rupicapra rupicapra (assembly GCA_963981305.1). NCBI lineage: Eukaryota > Metazoa > Chordata > Mammalia > Artiodactyla > Bovidae > Rupicapra > Rupicapra rupicapra. The sequence continues at coordinate 5,610,589 of OZ022299.1, read as the reverse complement.
AAAAGTTATGACGAACCTAGATAGCAAAAGCAGAGACTTTTCTTTGCTGACTAAGGTCTGTCTAGTCAAGGCTATGGTTTTTCCAGTGGTCATGTATGGATGTGAGAGTTGGACTCTGAAGAAGGCTGAACACCAAAGAACTGATGATTTTGAAATGCAGTGTTGAAGAAGACCCTTGAGAGTCCCTTGGACTGCCAGGAGATCCAACCAGTCCATTCTGAAGGAGATCAGTCATAGGTGTTCTTTGGAAGGAACAATGCTAAAGCTGAAGCTCCAGTGCTTTGGCCAACTCATGTAAGAGTTGACTCACTGGAAAATACTTTGATACTGGGAGGGATTGGGGGCAGGAGGAGAAAGGGATGACCGAGGATGTGATGGCTGCACGGCATCACTGACTCGATGGAAGTGAGTCTGAGTGAACTCCGGGAGTTGGTGATGCACAAGGAGGCCTGGCGTGCTGTGATCCATGGGGACGCAAAGAATAGGACACGACCGAGTGACTGAACTTAACTGAACTGTCAGGACCAACTTAACAAACGAGTATGCTATACTCCTATATTGTTCTCCTAATCTATGTTAATGAAAAAATATGTTTGTATGGTAATCTGCCCTTTTTCAATCTTCATGTCAATCAGTTTATGACCCCAGTACCGATCTCTGAGTTTTGAGATTTTCTTTAATTAGCAGATTGCTAGTAGCTATATAACATCCAGATAAAGACTAGCAGGGGAGTTCTCTTTCTGTACCTTCTTCTGTCTACATCAGAAGCTTTCTCTATCTCTTTTATACTTTGAGTTCTGTTCAGTTCAGTCACAGTCCTGTCTGACTTTTTGCGACCCCAAGAATCACAGCATGCCAGACCCCCCTCTCCATCACCAACTCCGGGAGTTCATTCAAACTCACGTCCATCAAGTCACTGATGTCATCCTGCCATCTCATTCTCTGTCTTCCCCTTCTCCTCCTGCCACCAATCCCTGCAAGCATCAGGGTCTTTTATACTTTAATAAAAGTGTTTTACACAAAAGCTCTAAGTGATCAAGCCCCAGATTGAAGTCTTCTCTTCTGGAGACCAAGGATCCTGGTGTCTGTCTTCGTTCAGCAACAATCTTTCATCTTGCAGGCTCATCTGGGATTCTTTATGACAAGGTAAGGATGCTGGGAGTTCTAGTTCTTTGTTCTCCTAGCTAACATGTTTTCTGCTGTACCTTTCTAATGCTATGATGTGCTTGTGTGAATGAATGACACATCCTGCATGAAGCAAGTGAAGAACCCTGCTCTGTGGTTTGGCAGTCATCTCATATGGCTTATGGCAGAAAACTGTCATGGAATTTTACTGACTTGCCAGTGCCAAGAGGCACCCAATGTCCCCTCCAGAAACTGACCAGAAATGGGCAAAGCAAGTGGACTGAACTCTCCATTCTTGGTCAAACATTTCGGTCTCTTTGACCATTTCATAATCTTTTGGGAACTAGAACTGCTTACCTAATCTGTTGGATCATAGACTTTCAAGGGACTTGAGATCTATGCTGTTACTGGGTGCTGTTACTTAAGTCTCAAACTTGAATTGGTAGTCAGGAAGTGCCTAGCCAACCTAGGAGTCAAAACTTCAGACGCTAGATGGAGCTCTATATCTAAGAGCATCACTCAGGTGAAAGGTTACTCAGGATGTACAGTAGACTTCTTCTTTTAGTAATGCTAGTTCTTAGTGTGCCAGAGGAGGCTCTCCAGTGGCTTTTGCCCTAAGTCCTTAGACATTCTTTCTGTGGAATCTGTGGGAATGAACTGGAGGGAATGGACCTAGTAACTCGAGAACAAAACACTTTTTCCTTACTGGCCAGCCTGTCAGCTCTTTTGCTATTGCTTATAGTTTTGTGGTGAAGCTTGGAAGGAACATCTCAGTTTTATGTTCATGCCAGTCTTATTGTGGTCAGAAATATACTCAGAGTTGTGCATAGGCACTCAGGTGATGAATGTTTCCCCCAACAGTCTTAGCTTAGGAGGCATTCCAGAAGGTTACTCTGCATCTTAGGTGGCATCAGAAATAAGAAAAGTTTTAATGGTGAGGAACTGGACATCAATATGGGATGCCATCAGACATACCCCTGGTGCATCTCTACCCCACATCAGTGGTAGAACTAGGAGGGATGAGTATGGGGCCTTCATCGGTAAGGGACAGACTGAGTCTGACCATGGAAGGAAAGCTTCTGTGTAAAGTCTGCCTACACTCCCATCTAGAGCAGGGCATGACACCTCCAGTAGAAAGATGGTGCTAATCGAGTTTTTCTCTTTTACAGATGGGAGCTAACAAGTACAGACTCATTCCTTGAGCTTTGGGGAAAGCTGTTACTTTTGATGATGAATGGCTTGGTAATGAATCAGTAGCAAAAAGGAAGGGTGAGATAGTCACCCTATCCTTTGGGAATCAGACAGTCCCAAATACAGAACCAGACTGGGATTATAACATGGCTAAGAATGATGAGATTTGAGTCATTTTGTCATGTGTATTCTTAAAGGAGTCAGGCAAGGGCATGTAAAGATTTTAAACTATGACAAATTGGCCAACATAGAACAGGAGGAGAAGGAGGCACCTGGTAAATTCCTAGATAAACTGCAAGAAGCCCTTCTCAGATACACTGAGTTTGATCCTGAAAGTGAAGAGTGATCTTAAAAGATAAATTTCTCAGTCAGCTCTAGATTTCCACCCTAAGCTAGTAAAACAAGTATGGACCAAATTAGTTTTGAGATAATCTGGTGAAACTGGCTCAGACAGTCTATGATGGCAGGGAATATGAGGGAAAGAAAGAAAGGTAGAAAAAAGGCAAAGGAGCAGGGAGAAGCGTTTGTAATAGCTCTCAGAACCGTTCTTAAACAGCCTGAGAAAATTTTCTCAATGGACCCAGGTAAAAAGGGATGAGCTTGTTATTACTGTGAAAAGGACGGGGACCCTAGCAGGATTGCCCTCAGACATCTAAGCCACTGCCAGCTCCATTTACAGTCTGCAAGGGACCACATTGGAGGAGAGACTGCCCCCAGAGGTGTAGGTTTCAGGGGTCAGACACTCAAGACAATCAGGACTGAAGGTGCCCAGTAGTCCCCACACAAGCTTCCATCCTAATTACACCTAAGAAACTCCGGGTATTAGTAACTGTCTGGAGCTAATGTGTTGATTTCCTTTCAGACACTGGGGCAACTTAATCTGGAGAAGGCAATGCCACCCCACTCCAGCACTTTTGCATGGAAAATCCCATGGTTGGAGGAGCCTGGTAGGCTGCAGTCCACGGAGTCGCTAGGAGTCGGACACGACTGAGTGACTTCGCTTTCACTTTTCACTTTCATGCATTGGAGAAGGAAATGGCAACCCACTCCAGTATTCTTGCCTGGGGAACCCCAGGGATGGCAGCGCCTGTTGGGCTGCCATCTATGGGGTCACATAGAGTCAGACATGACTGAATTGATGCAGCTGCAGCAGCAGCATCAGCAAGTTATTCTGTGCTTACTGAAGTATCTGACTCACTTTCTTCCCGATCTGCTTCTGTAGTGGGATTGTCTGAACAAACCAAAAGGTTTTACTTCAGTTGTTCTTTATGCTGTAACTGAGACTCTGCGCTATTTTTGCAAGAGTTTCTGATCATGCTAGAGTCTCCCTCTCCCCTTTCAGGGAGGGATATACTGAGCAAGGTCAATGCCTCTGTTTTCATGAATATGGAGCCCTCTTTCCTCTCCATTTAATTGAACAAAGTAGAAATCCTAGAAGGTGGGCTGATGGAAAATCTCAATATGCTCTTCCTGTAGTTGTCAAGCTCAAAGACCCTCCATGTTTCCACATGAGAAGCAGTATCCACTGAAACCTGAGTTTAATGAAGGATTAAAACTCATCCTTGAGAATTGAAAGGAGAAGGGCCTATAAATTTTCTGTAACAGTCCATGCAACACTCCTATTTTGAATATAAAGAAATCAAATGGTGAATGGAGACTAGTAAAAGATTTGCAAATAAGAAATGAGGCTGCAATTCCTTTACACCCTGTGGTACCAAATCCTTATACTCTATTGTCTGAAATTCCTGAAAGAGCCACTTATTTCTCAGTAATTTATTTAAAAGATGGATTTTATTTAGTGCCCTTGGCAGAAGAAAGACAATTTCTATTTGCCTTTGAAGACCCTATGCAGCCATCTTCTCGGTTAACCTGGAAAGTGTTGCCCCAGGGATCTCGTGACAGCCCTCACCTATTTGGGAAAAGTTTGTCACACATTGTACAAAACTTTAATAGCTTCACAAGAGTGGTACTACCATATGTAAATGATAGTTTTCTCTGTGCTGAGACAGAACAAGCTTACTCACAAGCCTCAAAAGATTTCTTAAAATTTCTGGCAGGCTACAGTTACAAGTCATCAAGAGAAAAAGGCTCAGCCTTGTCAACAGTCTGTCAGATATCTGGAGCTAATCATATCAGAAGAGACTAGGGCCATAGGCCATGAGAGAAATAAACCTATTTGAAATCACCACCTACCTATGACTTACATACAATTGAGGGGGTTTTTAGGAATCACAGGTTACTAGTGCCTTTAGATTCTGCATTATGGGGAACTTGCCTGGCCTTTAAATAAACTTACAACCGAGATTCAGCAGATCAAATTTGACAAACTGGTTTTGTCTCCAAATACTCAAAAGACTTTTAAGGCTCTTCAGATTACTCTCCTGCAATATCCCACTTTGAGATTGCCCATAGGGTCAATTTAATTGTTTGTCACTGAAAGAAAAGATATGACCTTTGGAGTTTTGACACAACCCCAAGGGCCTCACCAGCAACCTATTGGCTGTTTAAGTAGAAAATTAGATGTAGTTTCACGTGGGTGGCCACACTGTCTAAGAGTAATTGGGGGCAATGGCTTTATTAACGCCTGACACCTTAAAAATAAATAATGGATGAAATCTTACTATACTGACTTCTCATGACATGAGTGGAATCTGACAATCTAAGGTTAATACTTGGATGACAGCATTGACTTCTTGAATATCAGTCTTTGCTGTTAGAAAGACCAGTAAGAGAGCATAAAATTTTTGGAAATTTAAATTCTGCCACTTTCCATTGTGAGAAGGAAAATGAAACTCCTGATCATGATTGTTTCCAACTTCTAACTTTAAATTATGCAGCTCTGGAAGATCGAATGAATACACTATTAGACAACCGTGCCATGGAAATATTTACAAATGGCATTATTTTTGTTTGCAATGGGAAGCATAAAGCATGTTACTCCATGATGACATCTGAACATGTTTAGAAGAGATATCTCTCCCCCAGGGAACCAGTGATCAGTTAGTGGAGCTCTTGGCTCTGACCTGAGCTCTAGAGTTAAGCAAAGGCCACCGAGTAAATATGATTCTAATACGCTTATTTGGCTTTACATGCTCATGTTGCAATATGGAAAGAAAGGTAGTTTAAAATGGTAACAGGAGAACCTATTAAGCTTTTAAGAGAGACCAAGAGGATTTTACCTGGTATATATTGTCCTAAAGAAGTAGCTGTTATGCATAAAAAAGGGTACAGTATGTTTGGGATGTGAAACAGGGAAAATCACAATATACTGAGGAACAATTAGAAAGATATGATAAAAGAGGTGCTGAGATTACTGATAAAGGATGGTTACAGTCCCAGGGCATATAATTAATAATTTCTGAAAATGCTTAATGGAAAATCCTTAAGGGTTTACACCAGAGTTTTCATTTAGCTAGAAAAAGGACTTACCAGATGGCTTCTCATTTGTTTCAAGGTAAAAATGTAATGACAGCTAAAAAGAATATTATCAAAGATGTGATGTTTGTCAAAAACAAAAAGACTGAAAGCTAGCAAAATATGGATGATAACAAAGGGGGAAATATCCCAGAAACGGCCAGTAAATTTATTTTATTCATATACCAAAATGTAATGTATAATCTTGTTTACATATTTAGGTGGATACTTGTAATAGATGGATTGAGGCTTTTCCCTGTTGTAGACAACAGGCTAAGGAGGTTATAAGAATTTTAATCCTTGAAATTATCCCCAGGTCTGGGCTACCAAAGACGCTTCAGATTGACAATGGCTCCCCCTTTAAAGCTTCTGTATCTCAGTGGGTGTCTAAAGCACTAGGAATACAATATAAATTACACTGTTCCTGGAGACCCCAATCCTTAGGAATGGTTGAAGAATCTAATGATGTTATCTAAAGATATATGTGCAAATTAACTCAAAAGATGCAGGGCAATGAGATTAAAGTTCTACCCATAACTTTAATGAGGGTTCAAACCACCCTACCCCCAAAAGGAAGGAGTTTCCCCCTTTTAATGTATTTATGAAAAGGTTTTCTTATGCACAGACATATAGACCCTAAAGCTTCAGAATTAACTAATTATGTAACTCAGCTCTTCAACAGGAATGAATGAAACTATGAGAAATTACTTCTGATACAGCCTCTGAATCAAGCAAGCATCTATTTGAACCAGAACAAAGGTCTTGATAAAAAAAGCTGGGATCTGGAGGCCAATTCTTCAGACCCCTCTGGGAAAGCCCTTATGAGGTCATTCTTTCTTCTTCCACAGTTGTCAAAGTGCCAGGAAATGATTCGTGGCTGCATCACACTACAGTTAAGAGATGGTACCCTGACAGAATTAAGTGACGTCATTTTATGTCATTACTTTCTATGCTCTGACTGTGGACTTTTCAGATGGGCCTGATAATCTAAGTCAGCTTACTTCTAGTGATTTCAAAAATCTTGAGTCTCCCGTTTGATCGTCATGAAAATGCCTTTCTGTCCTGAGCCCCTCCTATGCTGCATTCCACAATCAGTCTAACTGCTGGATGTGCAGAGCGTTCCTGACTTCCTGAGTGGAAGGCTTCCCATGGTGGACATCTCCACTTCAAGGAAAAAACTTTCTGCAAGTCTGTGGATACCTTCAGCCACAATGACATACAATGCCTCTTCCTAGTCTGATGATATTTAACAACCCTAAGATGGACTGGTGCAAGACTTTGTAAGTTAACTGTGGATATAATGTGACTTTTAGTTTTAGGCTTTTTACCTGATATTTATCAAATATGAGATAAGTTATATTAATAACTCCTGAAAAAGGAAGTCTAATAACTGCTGCCCCTATCAACTCGGAACAAATACCACCATCCCCAGAAGTTATCCAAAAAATTATAATGATTGAAAACAGTTGGAATTTTTGCCTCAAAAAATATGTAACATAATCATTCCCTTGATTTCCAATGCCAGTTCAGTTCCTCCCTTTGCCTGGCCAGAAATTGATTGGGACTGGATATCTCAGTCACGCTGGCTTGCTCCAAATGGGACCTATTGGATATGTGGCATCGCTTCCCCCTGGCTGGATAGAGATGTACCCTAGGTCTAGCTTTTACTCATGGCTTCCTATTTTCAGAGCTTCCAGAAAAGCCTGCTAGTTTACCACATCTTATAACTCTGTGGGCAAGGTTTGTATTTCACTGGTACGATTATTTGGCTGCACTGTTTGATCTCTTTGTGGGAACTACAGATTTTATGCTACAAATGGATCTTTTGATTAATTCTTCTCAGTGGGCTTTACAAGATTCTGAAAAAGCGAGTTCAGCTTTTAATGAGGAACAAATGCAAATTAGAAAGTTGGGTTTTAAAACAGATTAGCCTTAGATATTCTGACAGCTGCGCAAGAAGGAACTTGTGCCATTATTAATACCTAGCGCTGTACACATATACCTGATATAAGCACTAATGTTACTTTATTAAACACATGGACAAGATGATTGGGGCTATGGATACTCCCAAGCCTTAACTGCTTCACTTTGGGGAATGTTAATTAGTTCCCTATGGTGGAAAACTATCTTAATTACAATAATCCTGATTGTTCTGTTTTGCTGTTTACTCCTTGCATCTGTGACTGTGTAGCTGGATTTATTTCTAGTTGAAGGATACAGGATGCTTGGTGCTGGTGCACTGGAATGACCCAGAGAGATGATATGGGAAGGGGGATGGGAGGGGCGTTCAGGATTGGGAACTCATACACACCCGTGGCAAATTCATGTCAATGTATGGCAAAACCAATAAGGTATTGTAAAGTAAAAAAATAAATAAATAAATAAAATAAAGATCAAAATAAATAAATAAAACAAATCGTTGCTCAAACTCTCATAAGAGCTACAGTTTCCTCCATCTACTTCTTGGGGTCCCTGGATCAGAGACCCTCAATATGAGGTTTAGGAGAATCTGTTGCCTTACCAGTTTAGGGACAATGCCTGTTATCAGCTTAGAAGCTGTTATGAAACAAGAAGGACGCCCCTGTCCCTAGGCAACATAATTCTCCTAAAAGAAAAGGAGAGGGGAATCACAGTATAGCAGGTAGGAAGGACAGGGTTCTCCAAATGGAGGAAATAGGCTTCAGGTGTCAGACTTTTAAAAAGCTCTCTCTTAAGTGGCAGGATGAAACAACTAATGTTATATTATTTCCCCTTCTCCATACAAACATAAAACAGGTTTCTCTTAAAATTTTGTGTTGCCATAATGACACCTGGTTCCACCTGAACTTAACTTTTCTCAAACCTTGAGCTAAGCAATGCATTTTTCCTATAGAATTGTTTGTCTTAAGCTATGTTAATGTGCTATACATTTACTGTAGATTCTGTCTTCAAGTTGGTTCACCCAGCCACTTAGAACTGCCTTGACAAACCAGTATGTTATACACATACATTGTTCTCCTACTCTGTGTTAATGAAACAACATATTTGCATGGAAATCTGCCTTTCTTCAAGATTTATGTCAATCATTTTTATGGCCCAATATGACTCATCTGCTGCCACTCCCTGAGTTTTGAGACATTTCCTATCTTTATTTGGCAGAATTTTAGTAGCTATATAACATCCAGCTAAAGGCTGCCATCTATGGGGTCACACAGAGTCAGACACGACTGAAGTGACTTAGCAACAGCAGCAAAGACTAGCTTGGGGGAACCCTTTCGTCTGTGTCAGAAGCTTTCTCTATCACTTTTATACTGTAAAAACGTTCGGAGTGATTAATCCTCCTCTCTGGCCCCAGATTGAGTTCTTCTCCTCCAGAGGCCAAGAATTCTGGTGTTTTTCATGGTTCCACAACAACTTTTCACTGTGATCAAAAACCCCCCAAAATGCAAAAGCACAGGATCAGATGATTTCACAGGTGGATTCTATCAAACATTTAGAGATGAGCTAATGCCTATACTTCCAAAAATCTTTCAAAATACTGCAGAAGAAGGAACACTTCCAAACTCATTCTTTGAGGCCACCATCACCCTGATATCAAAACCAGACAAAGACAATACAAAGAAGGAAAACTGCAGGCCAATATTACTGATGAACAAAGATGCAAACATCCTAAACAAAATTTTAGCAAACATAATTAAATGACACATCAAAAAGTTCATACATCATGATTAATTTGGGTTTTTTCCATAGACTCAAGGATTCTTCAATATACACTAATCAATCAATGTGATACACCATATTAACCAATTTAAAAATAAAAATATATAATAATGTCAATAGTTGCAGAAAAAAAAAATCGTTGACAGAATTCAGCACCCATTTATGATTAAAATTGTTCAAGACAATGGGAGCAGAAGGAACCTGACTCAACATAGTAAAGGCCATATATGATAAGCCAATGGCAAACATTATTTTCAGTGGTGAAACAATGAAAGCATTTCCCCTCAGATCAGGAAGAAGACAAAGGTGACAATTTTCAACACTATTATTTAACACACTTTTGGAAATCCGTGCTATAGCAATCAGAGAAGAAAAATAAATCAGTGACAGACTGGAAAAAAAAGATGTAAAGCTCTCGCTCTTTGTGCATTACATGATACAGTACACCAGTTCAGTTCAGTCGCTCAGTTGCGTACGACTCTTTCCAACCCCACGAATTGCAGCAGGCCAGGCCTCCCTGTCCATCACCATCCCCGGTAGTTCACCCAGACTCACGGCCATTGAATCTGGGATGCCATCCATACATCCCATCCTCGATCGTCTCCTTCTCCTCCTCCCCCAATCCCTCCCGGCATCAGAGTCTTTTCCAATGAGTCAGCTCTTCGCAGAGGTGGCCAAAGAACTGGAGTTTCAGCTTTAGCATCATTCTTTACAAAGAAACCCCAGGGTTGATTTTCAGAATGGACTGGTTGGATTTCCTTGTAGTCCAAGGGACTCTCAAGAGTCTTCTCTGACATCACAGTTCAAAAGCATCGATTCTTCCGTGCTCAGCCTTCTTCACAGATCAACTCACACATCCGTACATGACCACTGGAAAAACCATAGCCTTGACAAGACGGAGCTTAGTTGGTAAAGTAATGTCTCTGCTTTTGAATATACTGTCTAGGTTCGTCATAACTTTTCTTCCAAGGAGTAATAGTCTCTTAATTTCATGGCTGCAGTCACCATCTGCAGTGATTTTGGAGCCCCAGAAAATAAAGTCGGACACTGTCTCTACTGTTTCCCTATCTATTTCCCATGAAGTAATGGAACCAGATGCCATGATCTTGGTTTTCTAAATGTTGAGCTTTAAGCCAACTTTTTTGCTCTCCTCTTTCACTTTCATCAAGAGGCTTTTTAGTTCCTCTTCACTTTCTGCCATAACGGTGGTATCATCTGCATATTTGAGGTTATTGATATTTCTCCCGAAAATCTTGAATCCAGCTGGTGTTTCTTCCAGTCCAGCATTTCTCATGATGGACTCTGCATAGAAGCTAAATAAGCAGGGTGACAATATACAGCCTTGACGTCCTCCTTTTCCTATTTGGAACCAGTCTGTTCTTCCATGTCCAGTTCTGTTTCTTCCTGACCTGCATACAGATTTCTCAAGAGGCATGTCAGGTGGTCTTGTATTCCCATGTCTCTCAGAATTTTCAACAGTTTATTGTGATCCACACAGTCAAAGGCTTTGGCATAGTCAATAAAGCAGAAATAGATCTTTTTCTGGAACTCTCTTGCTTTTTCCGTGATCCAGCAGATATTGGCAATTAAATCTCTGGTTTCTCTGCCTTTTCTAAAACCAGTTTGAACATCAGGAAGATCACGGTTCACGTATTGCTGAATCCTGGCTTGGAAAATTTTGAGCATTTCTTTACTAGCATGTGAGATGAGTGCAATTGTGTGGTAGTTTGAGCATTTATGGCATTGCCTTTCTTTAGAATTGGAATGAAAACTGACCTTTTCCAGTCCTGTGGCCACTGCTGAGTTTTCCAAATTTGCTGGCATATTGAGTGCAGCACTTTCACAGCATCATCTTTCAGGATTTGAAACAGCTCCACTGGAATTCCATCACCTCCACTAGCTTTGTTTGTAGTGATGCTTTCAAAGACCCACTTGACTTCACATTCCAAGATGTCTGTTTGTGATCACATCATCATGATTATCTGGGTCGTGAAGATCATTTTTGTACAGTTTTCCATGTATTCTTACCACCTCTTCTTAATATCTTCTGCTTCTGTTAGGTCCATATCTTTCCTGTCCGTTATCAAGCCCATCTTTGCATGAAATGTTCCCTTGGTATCTCTAATATTCTCGAAGAGATCTCTAGTCTTTCCCATCCTGTTGATTTCCTCTATTTCTTTGCATTGATTGCTGAAGAAACCTTTCTTATCTCTTATTGTTATTCTTTGAAACTCTGCATTCAGATGTGTTTATCTTTCCTTTTCTCCTTTGCTTTTCACCTCTCTTCTTTTCACAGCTATTTGTAAGGCCTCCCCAAAGAGCCATTTTGCTTTTTTGCATTTCTTTTCCATGGGGATGGTCTTGATCTCTGTCTCCTGTACAATGTCATGAACCTCATTCCATAGTTCATCAGGCACTCTATCTGTTAGATCTAGGCCCTTAAATCTATTTCTCACTTCCACTGTATAATCATAAGGGATTTTATTTAGGTCATACTTAATTGTCTACTGGTTTTCCCTACTTTCTTCAATCTGAGTCTGAATTTGGTAATAAGGAGTTCATGATCTGAGCCACAGTCAGCTCCTGGTCTTGTTTTTGCTGACTGAATAAAGCTTCTCCATCTTTGGCTGAAAAGAATATAATCAATCGGATTTCGGTATTGACCATCTGGTGATGTCCATGTGTAGAGTCTTCTCTTGTGTTGTTGGAAGAGGGTGTTTGCTATGACCAGTGCATTTTCTTTACAAAACTCTATTAGTCTTTGCTTTGCTTCATTCCACATTCCAAGGCGAAATTTGCCTGTTACTCGAGGTGTTTCTTGACTTCCTACTTTTGCATTCCTGTCCCCTATAATGAAAAGGACATCTTTTTGGGGTTTTAGTTCTAAAAGGTCATGTAGGTCTTCATAAAACCATTCAACTTCTGTTTCTTCAGTGTTACTAGTTGGGGCATAGACTTGGATAACTATGATATTGAACGGTTTGCCTTGGAGACAAACAGAGATCATTTTGTCGTTTTTGAGACTGCATCCAAGTACTGCATTTCAGACCCTTTTGTTGACCATGATGGCTACTCCATTTCTTCTAAGGGATTCCTGCCCGCAGTAGTAGATATAATGGTCATCTGAGTTTAATTCACCCATTCCACTCCTTTTTAGTTCGCTGATTCCTAGAATGTCGACATTCACCCATGCCATCTCTTGTTTGATGACTTCCAATTTGTCTTGTTTCATGAACCTGACATTCCAGATTCTTATGCAATATTGCTCTTTACAGCATCAGACCTTGTTTCTATCATCAGTCGCATCCACATCTGGGTAGTTTTCGCTTTGTCTCCATCCTGTCATTCTTTTTGGAGTTATTTCTCCACTTATCTCCAGTAGCATATTGGGCACCTAATGACCTGGGGAATCCCTCTTTTGGTATCCTATCATTTTTCCTTTTCATGCTGTTCATGGGGTTCTCAAGGCAAGAGTACTGAAGTGGCTTGCCATTTCCTTCTCCAGTGGACCACGTTCTGTCAGACCTCTCCACCATGACCCGTCCATCTTTGGTTGCCCTGCAGGCATGGCTTGGACATAGAAAGCCCTAAAGATATTATCAAATAATTACTAAAGCTGATCAGTGAGTTTGGCAGAGTTTTAGGATACAATATCAATACAAAGAAATCACTTGCATTCCTACATACTAACAATGAAGAATCAGACAGAGATATTAAGGAATCAATACCATTCACCACTGTAACAAAAAGAATACAATATCTTGAAAAAAACTTAAGGAGACAAAGAACTATAAACAGAAATATATAAGATACTAATGAAAGAAATCAAAGATGATATAGACAGATCGAGAGATATTCCATGTTTCTGCGTAGAAATAATAAATATTGTAAAAATGGCTATACTACCAAATGCAATCTGCAGATTCACTGTGTCCTCTATGAAATTACCAATGGCATTTTTCACAGCGCTGGAAGAAAACTTTTCACAATTCATATGGAAACTCAAAAGACACTAAAAAGCCAAAACAGTCCTGAGAAAGAATATAACTGGAAGAATCAACCCTACTGACTTCAGATTATACTGCACAGCTGCAGTCATGAAGAGACTGTGGTACTGGCACAAAACCAGAAATCTAGACCAATGGAAGAGAAAAGAAAGCCCAGAAATAAACCCACTCATCTATGGGTACCTTATTTTTGACAAAGGAGGCAAGAATATGAAATGGGGCAAAGACAGCCCCTTCAATTACTGGTTCCAGGAGAACTGGTCAGCTACTTGTAAAAGAATGAAATTAGAACACTTCCTAGCACCACCCACAAAGATCAACTCAAAATGGATTAAAGACCTAAATGTAAGATTGGAGCCTTTAAAATTATTGCAGGAAATCATAGGCATAACACTCGATGACATAAATCAATAGACGATCCCCTATGATACACCTCCTAGAGGAATGTAAATAAAAGCAAAAGTAAACAAACGTGACCTGATTAACCTTAAAACCTGTTTCACAGCAAGGGAAGTTATAAGCAAGGTGAAAAGACATCACTAAGAATGGGAGAAAATAATAGCAAATGAAACAAATGACAAATGATTAACTTCCAACATAATATGAGCAGCTCATACAACTCAATACCAGAAAAGGAAACAATCCAATCAAAAAGTGGGGAAATTTAAAAAAAAAAAAAAAAGGGAAAAAGACATGAACAGTCATTTCTTCAAAGAAGATATGCAGAGTGCTAATAAACACTTGAAAAGATGTTCAACATCCCTTATCATTACAGAAATGCAAATCAAAACTACAATGAGATGTCACATCACACCAGTCAGAAAGCTCATCATCAAAAAGTCTACAAACAATACATGCTGGATAGGGTGTGAAGTAAAGGGAACCCAATTACATTATAGGGGCCTGCAAAAGCAGCAGGTCAAGAAACACCTGGAGGAACAGGCAAATTTGGCCTTCAAGTACAAAATGAAGCAGAGCAAAGGCTCAGAGATCTCTGCCAAGAGCATGAACTGGTCATAGCAAACACCCTCTTCCAACAATACAAGAGAAGACTAAACATGGACATCACCAGATGGTCAATACTGAAATCAGATTGATTGTATTTTTTGCAGACAGAGAGGGAGAAGCTCTACACAGGCAGCAATATTTGACCTGGAGCTGACTGTGGCTCAGATCATGAAACACCTATTGCCAAAAACAGACTGAAATTGAAGAAAGTGGAGAAAACCACTAGACCATTCAGGTATGACCTAAATCACATCCGTTATGACTATACAGTTGAAGTGAGAAATAGTTTTAAGGGACTAGATCTGATAGACAGAGTGCCTGATGAACTATGGAAGGAGGTATGTGCCTAAGAGAAGCGGAAGATGTTAAGAAGAGTTGGCAAGAATACACAGAAGAACTGTACAAAAAAGATCTTCACGACCTATATCATCACGATGGTGTGATCACTCACCAAGAGCCAGACATCCTGGAATGTGAAGTCAAGTGGGTCTTACAAGGCGGTAGAGGTGATGAAATTCCAGTTGAGCTATTTCAAATCCTGAAAGATAATGCTGTGAAAGTGCTGCACTCAACATGCCAGCAAATTTGGAACACTCAACAGTGGCCACAGGACTGGAAAAGGTCAGTTTTCATTCCAATCCCAAAAGAAAAGCAATGCCAAATAATGCTCAAACTACCACACAATTGCACTCATCTCACACGCTAGCAAAGTAATGCTTAAAATTTTCCAAGCAAGGCTTCAGCAATACGTGAACCATGAACTTCCAGAGGTTCAAGCTGGTTGTAGTAAAGGCCAAGGAACTAGAGCTCACATTACCAACCTTCCCTGGAGCATCAAAAAAGCAAGAGAGTTCCAGAAAAACTTTTATGTCTGTTTTATTGACCAAGCCAAAGCCTTTCTCTGTGTAGATCACAACAAACTGGAAAATTCTGAAAGAGATGGGAATAGCAGACCACCTAACCTGCCTCTTGAGAAACTTGTATGCAGGCCAGGAAGAAACAGTAAGAACTGGACATGGGACAACAGACTGGTTCCACATAGGAAAAGGAGTACATCAAGGCTGTATATTGTCACTCTGCTTATTTAACTTATATGCAGTGTACATCATGAGAAACGCTGAGCTGAAGGAAACACAAGCTGGAATCAAGATTTCCGAGAGAAATATTAATAACCTCATATATGCAGATGACACCACACTCATGGCAGAAAGTGAAGAAGAACTAAGGATCCTCTTGATGAAAGTGAAAGAGGAGAGTGAAAAAGTTGTCTTAAAGTTTAACATTCAGAAAACGAGGATCGTGTAATCTGGTCCCCTCACTTCATGGCAAATAGATGGGGATACAGTGGAAACAATGGCTGACTTTATTTTTTTGGGCTCCAGAATCACTGCAGATGGTGATTGCAGGCATGCAATTAAACAATGTTTACTTCTTGGAAGGAAAATTATTACCGATCTAGACAGCATATTAAAAAGCAGAGACATTTATTTGCCAATAAAGGTCTGTCTAGTCATGGCTATGGTTTTTGCAGTGGTCATGTATGTATGTGAGCACTGAACTATAAAGAAAGCTGAGCACAGAAGAATTGATGCTTTTGAACTGTGGTGTTGGGGAAGACTCTTGAGAGTTTCTTGGACTTCATGGAGACCCAACCAGCCCATCCTAAAGGACATCAGTCCTGGGTGTTCATTGGAAGGGCTGATGTTGAAGCTGCAACTCCACAGTTTTGGCCACTTGATGAGAAGAACTGACTCATTGGAAAAGACCCTGATGCTGCAAAAGATTGAAGGCAGGAGAAGGGGACGACAGAGGATTAGATGGTTGGATGGTATCACGAACTCTATGGTCATGGGTTTGGCTGAACCCCGGGAGTTGGTGATTAACATGGAGGCCTGGCGTGCTGCAGTTCATGGTGTCAGATACGACTGAGCGACTGACCTGAGCTGACTTGAACTGTTGGTTCAATATACATTGATACAGCCCCTATGGAAGACTTTATGAAAATTCCATAAAAATCTAGGAATAAAAACACCATATGACCAAGCAATCCCACTCTTAGTCATATATCCTGAGTAAAGTAAAATTAAAAACAAAACAAAACAAAACAAACACATGTATGTCATTCTTCATTGCAGCACTGTTTACAATAGCAAAAACATGGAAGCAACCTAGATGTTCATCAACATATGAATGGATAAAGAATTTGTGGTACATATACACAATGAAATATTCAGTTAAGTCGCTAAGGTGTTTCTGAAACTTTGCTATCGCATGGATAGGCTTCCCTGCCCTTGTTGATCACCAGCTTCCTCAGGTTGCTAAAACTGATCTCCGTTGAGTTGATGATGCCATCCAAACATATTATCCTCTGTCATCCCCTTCTCCTCTTGCCTTCAACATTTCCCAGCATCATCATCAGGGTCTTTACCAATGATTCAGTTCTTACCGTCAGGTGGCCAAAGTATTGTAGCTTCAGCTTCAGCATCAGTCCTTTCAACATATAATCAGAACTGGTTTCCTTTAGGATTGCCTGGATTGTTCTCCTTGTCATCCAAGGGACTCTTCTCCAATATCACTGTTCAAAAGTATCAATTATTTGGTACTCAACATTCTTTATACTCCAACTCTTAAATTAACATGACTACTGGAGAAACAATACCTTTGACTACATGAACATTTGTCGGCAAAGTAATGCCTCTGCTCTTTACTATGCTGTCTAGGTTGGTCACAAATTTTCTTCCAAGAAGCAAGTATCATTTAATTTCATGGCTGCAGTCATTTCATCTGCATCAATTTTGGAGCACCCCAAAATAAAACCTGTCACTGTTTCTATTGTTTCCTTATCTTTTTCCATAAAGAGATGGGACTGGATGCCTGATATGATTTTTTTCTTTGTTTTTATTTACATTTATTTATTTTAATTGGAGGCTAATTATTTTACAATATTATATTGGTTTTGCCATATATCAACATGAATCCACCACAGGTGTACCCCCCTCTCACCTCTCTCCCTATACCATCACTCTGGATCAGCCCCATGCACCGGCCCCAAGTGTCCTGTATCTTGCATTAAACCTGGACTGACGATTCATTTCTTATATGATATTATGCATGTTATAATGCCATTCTCCCAAATCATCCCACCCTCTTGCTCTCCCACAGAGTCTGAAAGACTGTTCTATACACGTGTGTCTCTTTTGCTGCCTTGCATACAGGGTTATCATTAACATCTTTCTAAATTCCATATTTATGCATTAGTACCAGAGGAGGCAATGGCAACCCACTCCAGTAATCTTGCCTTGAAAATCCTATGGATGGAGGGGCCTGGTGAGCTGCAGTCCATGGAGTCGCCAGGAATCGGACACGACTTCACTTTCACTTTCACTTTTTAGTTTCATGCATTGGAGGAGGAAATGGGAACCCACTCCAGTGTTCTGTCTGGAGAATCCCAGGAATGGGGGAGCCTGGTGGGCTGCAGTCTATGGGATCACACAGAGTCGGACATGACTTAAGCATCTTTGCAGCAGCAGCAACACACTGTATTGGTGTTTCTCTTTCTGGCTTACTTCACTCTGTATAATAGGCTCCAGTTTCTTGCACCTCATTAGAACCGATTTAAACATATTCTTTTTAATGGCTGAGTAATACTCTAATGTGTATAGGTATCACTGATTTCTTATCCATTCATTTGCTGATGGACATCTAGATTGCTTCCATGTCCTGTCTATTACAAACAGTGCTGCAATGAACATTGGGGTACGTGTGTCTCTTTCATTTCTGGTTTCCTGAGAGGGTATGACCAGCAGTGGGATTGCTGGGTCATAAGACAGTTCTATTTCCAGTTTTTTAAGAAACCTCCACACTGTTCTCCATAATGGGTGTACTAGTTTGCATTCTCCCCAACAGTGTAAGAGTGTTCCCTTTTCTCCATACCCTCTCCACCATTAATTGCTTGCAAACTTTTGAATTGCAGCCATTCTGACTGGTGTGAAATGGTACCTCACTGTGGTTTTGATTTGCATTACTCTGATAATGGGTGATGTTGAGCATCTTTTCATGTGTTTGTTAGCCATCTGTATGTCTTCTTTGGAGAAATGCCCATTTAGTTCTTTGGCCCAACACCACAGGTCAAAAGCATTAATTCTTTGGTGCTCAGCTTTCTTTATAGTCCAACTGTCATATGCATATATGATTACAGGAAAAACCATAGCCTTGACTAGATGGACCTTTATAGGCAAATTGATGTCTCTAGTTTTTAATATGCTGTCTATGTTCATCACATGTTTCCTTCCAAGGAGTAAGGGTCTTTTAATTTCATGGCTGCAATTACCATCTGAAGTGATTTTGGAGTCCTGCAAAACAAAGTCAGCCACTGTTTCACCTGTTACCCCATCTATTTGCCATGACGACATGGGACTGGATGCCATGATCTTGGTTTTCTGAATGTTGAGCTTTAAACCAACTTTTTCACTCTCTGCTTTCAATTTCATCAAGAAGCTCTTTAGCACTTCTTCACTTTCTGCCCTAGGGATGATGGCAACTGCATGTCTGAGGTAACTGGTATTTTTTGCAGCAATCTTGATTACAACTTTTATTTCATCCAGTCCAGCATTTCTCATGATGTACTCTGCATATAAGTTAAATAAGCACAGTGACAATATACAAACTTGATGCACTCCTTTTCCTATTTGGAACAAGTCTCTTGCTCCATATCCTGTTGGAATTGTTGTTACCTTGGACCCGCATGCAGATTTCTCAAGAGGCAAGTCAGGTGATCTGGCACTCCCATCTTTTTCATAATTTCCCACAGCTTATTGTGATCCACGTAGTCAAAGGCTTTGGCATAGTTAATAAAACAGGAATAGATGGTCCTCTGGAACTCTCTTGCTGTTTTGATGATCCAGCAGATGTTGGTAATTTGAATCCTGCTTCCTCTGCATTTTCTAAATTCATGTTTAACATCTGGATGTTCACAGTTCACATATTGTTGAAGCCTGGCTTGGAGAATTTTAACCATTATTTTATAGTGCTTGAAATGAGTGCTAAAAATGTCCTTTTCATTATAGGAGATTGGAATTAAAAAGTAGGAAGTAAAGAAACACCTCGAGTGACAGGCAAATTTGGCATTGGAGTATGGAAAAAACAAGGGCAAAGACTAATAGAGTTCAGCCCAGATAATACACTGGTCATAGCAAACACCCTCTTCCAACAACACAAGAGAAGACTCTACACATGAACCTCACCAGATGGTTGACACTGAAATCAGATTGATTGTATTCTTTGCAGTCAAAGATGGAGAAGCTCTACACAGTCAGCAAAAACAGGAGCTGACTGTGGCTCAGATCATGAATTCCTTATTACCAAATTCAGACGGAAATTGAAGAAACTGGAGAAAGCTACTAGAACATTCAGGTATGACCTAAATCAAATCCCTTATGACTATATAGTGGAAATGAGAAATATATCTAAGGGACAAGATCTTATAGACAGAAGGCCTGATGAACTATGGATAGAGGTTCATGACATTGTACAGAAGACAGGAATCCAAACAATCCCCAAGAAAAAATAAATGCAAATAAGAAAAATGCCTCTCTGAGGACACCTTACAAATTGCTGTGAAAACGAAGTGAAGAGGAATGATATACACATTTGAATGCAGAGTTCCAAAGAATAACAAGGAGAGATAAGAAAGCCGTACTAAGCAATCAGTGCAGAGAAATTGAGGAAAACTATAGAATGGGAAAGACTAGAGATCTCTTCAAGAAAATTAGAGATACCAAGGGGACATTTCACGCAAAGATGGGCTCAATAAAGGACTAAAATTGTAGGGACCTAAAAGAAGCAGAAGATATTAAGAAGTGTCAAGAATACACAGAATAATTGTACAAAAAAGATTTTCATGACCCAGATAATCACGATGTTGTGATCACTCACCAAGAACTAGACATCCTGGAATATGAAGTCAAGTGGACCTTAAAAGCATCACTACAAACATAGATAATTGAGGTGATCGAATTCCAATTGAGCTATTTCAAATCCTGAAAGATGATGCTGTGAAAGTGCTTCATTCAATATGCCAGTAAATTTGAAAAACTCACCAGTGGCCGCGAGACTGGGAAAGGTCAATTTTTATTCCAATCGCAAGGAAAGGGAATTCCAAAGAATGCTCAAAGGACCACACAATTGCACTCATCTCACATGCTAATAAAGTAATGCTTAAAATTCTTCAAGCCAGGCTTCAGCAATACATAAACTGTGAACTTCCAGATGTTCAAGCTTGTTTTAGAAAAGGCAGAGGAATAAGAGATGTAATTGCCAACATCCACCGTATCATCGAAAAAGCAAAAGAATTCCAGAAAAAAAAAAAAAATATATATATATATATATATATATATATATATATATATATATATATATATATATATATATATATATATGCTTTATTGACTATGCCAAAGCCTTTGACTGCGTGGATCACAATAAACTGTGGAAAATTCTGAAAGAGATGGGAATAACAGACCATCTGACTTACCTTTTGAGAAATCTGTATGCAGGTCAGGAAGCAACAATTAGAACTGGACATGGAAAAACAGACTGGTTCCAAATAGGAAAAGGAGTGTGCCAAGGCTGTATATTGTCACCTGCTTATTTAACTTATATACAGGGTACATTATGAGAAATACTGGGTTCGAAGAAGCACAAGCTATAATCAAAATTGCTGGGAGAAATGTCAATAACCTCAGATACACAAATGGCACCACCCTTATGGCAGAAAGTGAAAAAGAACTAAAGATCCTCTTGATGAAAGTGAAAGAGACTGAAAAACTTAGTTTAAAGCTCAACATTCAGAAAACTAAGATCACGACATGTGGTCCCATCACTTATTGGGAAATAGTGAAAACAGCTGCTGACAATTTTTCTGGGCCCCAAAATCACTGCATATGGTGATTGCAGCCATGAAATAAAAATACATTTACTGCTTAGAAGGAAAGTTATGACCAATCTAGATAGTATATTAAAAAGCAGAGACATTGCCATCAAAGGTTCATCTATTCAAGGCTATGGTTTTGCCAGTGGTCATGTATGGCTTAAAGAGTCGGACTATAAAGAAAGCTGAGCATATAAGAATTGATGCTTTTGACCTGTGGTGTTGGAGAAGACTCTTGAGAGTCCCTTGAACTGGAAGGAGATTCAACCATTCCATCCTAATGGAGATAAGTCTTGGGTGTTCATGGAGGGACTGATGTTGAAACTGAAACTTAAATATTTTGGCCACCTGATGCGAAGAGCTGACTCATTGTAAAATACTCTGATGATGGGAAAGATTGAAGGCAGAAGGAGAAGGGGACGGCAGAGGATGAGATGGTTAGATGACATCACTGACTCGATGGACATGGGTTTGGGTGAACTTCAGGAGTTGGTGATGTACAGGGAGGTCTGGTGTACTGTGGTTCATGGGGTCACAAGGAGTCGTATATGACTGAGCGACTGAACTGAACTGAACTATACTGAACTGAGATGAATGCAATTGTGTGGTCATTTGAGTATTCTTTGGCATTCATGTTTTGGGGATTGGAAAGAATACTGACCTTTTCTAGTCCTGTGCCCACTGCCCTTTTCCAAATTTGTGGGCATATTGAGTGCCACACTTTCACAGCATCATCTTTCAGGATTTGAAATAGCTCAAGTGGTATTCCATTACCTTCACTAGTTTCATTCATAGTGATGTTCCCTAAGGCCCACTTGACTTCACATTGCAGAATGTCTGGCTATAGGTGAGTGATCACACCATCGTGATTATCTGGGTCATGAAGATCTTTTTTGTACAGTTATTTTGTGTTCTTGCCACCTGTTTTTAATATATTTTGCTTCTGATTGAGCCATACCATTGCTGTCTTTCATTGAGCCCATCTTTGCATGAAATGGTCCCTTGGTATCTCTACTTTTATTGAAGAGATCTCTACTCTTTCCATCCTATAATTTTCCTCTATTTCTTTGCACTGTTCACTGAGGAAGACTTTCTTATCTCTAATTGCTATTCTTTGGAACCTGAATTCAAATGGGTATATCTTTCCTTTTCTCTTTTGCTTTCTGCTGCTAGTCTCTTCTCTTCTTTTCACAGCTATTTGTACGGCCTCCTGAGGCAGCCATTTTGCTTTTTTGCATTCTTCTTTTCTTGGGCATTTTCTTGATCCCTTTACCCTACACAATGTCATGAACCTCCATCTGTAGTTCTTCAGGCACTCTATTCATCAGATATAGTCTCTTATATCTATTGTTCACTTCCCCTGTATAACCTTTAGGGATTTGATCCAGGCTATGCCTTAATGGTCTAGTGTTCTCCTTGCTTTGTTCAGTTTATGTCTGAATTTGACAATAGGGAGTAAATGATCTGAGCCACAATAAGCTCTTGGTCTTCTTTTTGCTCACTGTATCAAGCTTCTCCACTTCTGGCTGCAAATAATATAATTAATTTGATTTTGGTGTTGACCATCTAGTGATGTCCATGCGTATAGTCTTTCATGTTTTTCTGGAAGACAGTATTTTCTATTACTAGTGAATTATCTTGGCAAAACTGTATTAACCTTTGCTCTGTTTCATTCTGTACTCCAAAGCCCAATTTGCCAGTTATTCCAGGTGTTCCTTGACTTTCTACTTTTCCATTCCTTTCCCCTATAATGGAAAGGACATATTTTTTAGGTGTTACTTCTAAAAAATTTTGTAGGTCTTCACAGGTTTATTTTTAGGTATCTTATTATTTTTGTTGTGATGGTAAGTGGGGTATTTTCTTAATTTCTGGTTCTGATATTTCTTCATTTGTGTATAAGAATGGAAGAAATTTATGTTCATTAATTTTGTGTCCTTCAGCTTTACCAAATTCATTGATTAGCTCTAGTAGTTTTCTGGTGGCATTTTTAAGATTTTATTGTGTAGTAACATGTCATGTCGTCTTCAAAGAATGGCAGTTTTAGTTGTTTTCCAATTTGTATTTCTTTTATTTTTTCTTCTCTGATTGCCATAGGTAGAACTTCCGAAACTATGCTGCATAAGAGTGGCAAGGGTGAACACACGTGCCTTGTTTCTGATTGTAAAATACTTGATCACCATTGAGAATGATGTTTGCTGTTTATGCTTCTGGTATATGGCCTTTATTTTGTTGAGGTATACTCACTCTATGCCCACTTTCTGGAGAGTTTTTATTGTAAATAGGTATTGAAATTTGTCACAAGTTTTCCTGCATCTATTTAGATGATCAGATGGTTTTTATTCATCAATTCATTAATACTGTGTCACACTGATAAACTTGCAAGTATTGAAGAATCATTGTATTCTTTTGATGAACCCCACTTGATCATGTTCCTTTTAATATTGTTTGAGTCTCCTTGCTAGTATTTTTTTTTTTTTTTTTTTAGGATTTCTATGTCAATGTTCATCAGTGATAGTGATCTGTAACTTTCCTTTTTTTGTGATATTTGTCTGGTTTTGGTATCAGGGTGATGGTGGCCTCCTAGAGTTTGGGAATCTTCCTCTATTTGCAGCTTCTTGGAAGAATTTGAGAAGTATAGATGTTAGCTGTTCTCTAAATGTTTGATAGAAGTGTCTGTGAATCTATCTGATCCTGGACTTTTTAAGCTGAAGATTTTTTAAAATTATTTTTATTTCTTTCTCCCTGTGCTGTGTTTTCTTGCTGCTTGATCTTATCTCTTATTGTGTGAGGGTTGGTACTCTTGACTTCTCGTGACATGAATTTTCTTGTTGCATAACATGGGCTTTAGGCACACAGGCTTCAGTAGTTGCAGCTCTCAGGTTCTATATCAAGGGCTCAACTGTGGTGTATTGACTTAGTTACACCACAGCTAAAGAACAATTATATTATTTTTAAAATTCTCTATCATTATAGGCTATTATAAGATCTTGAATACAATCTTGTGATATACAAAAAATCATTGTTGCTTATTTTATATATGGTAGCGGGTATCTATTAATCCTATAGTCACAATTTACACCTCTCCCACCTTCCCCTTGGTAACAATGTTTGTTTCGTTAATCAGTGACTATTTCTGTGTTATAAATGGGCTTGTTTATACTTTTTTTTGATTGTACGTATAAATGATATATGGTATTCATTTTCTCTGTTTCACTTAAAATGATCATCTCTAGGTCCATCCATGTTAAAAAGAATAGCATTGCTTCATTCTTTTTTTAATTTTACTTTTTTTCTTTTATTGTGGTAAAATATAAACTATAAAATATACCACTTTAACCACTTCTAACTGTACAGGTTTTTTTAAAAAACATTATGATGAGAGTTTTTAAATGTAAATTTATTTTAATTGGAGGTTAATTGCTTTACAATATTGAATTTGTTTCACCATACATCAGCATGAATCCATCACAGGTATACACGTGTTCCCCATCCTGAACCCCATTCCCTCTTCCCTTCCCGTACCATCCCTCTGGGTCGTCCCAGTGTGCCATCCCAAAAAACTGGAAACAGAACTGTTTTATGACCCAGCAATCCCACTGCCGGGCACACACATCAAGGAAACCAGAACTGAAAGAGACACATGTACCCCAATGTTCATTGCAGCACTGTTTATAACAGCCAGGACATGGAAGAAACCTAGATGTCCATGATCAGATGAATGGATAAGAAAGTTGTGGTACATATACACAATGGAGTATTACTCGGCCATTAAAAAGAATACATTTGAATCAGTTCTAATGAGGTGGATGAAACTGGAGCCTACTATACAGAGTGAAGTAAGCCAGAAAGAAAAACACCAATACAGTATGCTAAAGCATATATATGGAATTTAAAAGGATGGTAATGATAACCATATATGCAAGACACCAAAAGAGACACAGATATATAGAAGAGTCTTTTGGACTCTGTGGGAGAGGGAGAGGGTGGGATGATTTGGGAGAACGGCATTGTAACCTGTATAATGTCATAGAGTAAATGAATTACCAGTCCAGGTTTGATGCATATTTCATTCTTTTTAATGGCTAGTATTCCATTGTATGTATATCACAACTTTCTTTATCTATTCACTTATTGATGGGCATTTAAGTTTGTTTCCATGTCTTTGCTACTGTACATTGTGCTACTTTAAATACTGTTGTGCAACTGTCTTTTCTGATGGAAGTTTTCATCCTAACTGGATATGCCAGGTAGTGGGATTGCTGGATCATATGGTAACTGTATTTTTCATTTTTAAAAAACTGCATACAGAGAGGGGAGTGGGAGGGAGGTTCAAAATGAAGGGGATATATGTATACCTATGACAGATTCATCTTAAGGCCTGACAGAAAATAACAAAATTCTGTAAACAAATTATCCCTCAATAAAAAAATAAATACATTACAAAAGAAGTGCATAGTGTTTTCAGTAGCGGCTCCATCAGTGTCTTTACTTTCATGTCTAGGCTGTTAATCTTCCTGAAATGCATGGTTGCCTTACATGTGTTTTTTGAAATCTGTTTTTTTTTTTTTTTCTTTTTCCTAAAATATTTTTTGAATGGAACTGCCAGATCATATGGTCAGTTTACTGTTATCATTACAAGAACATTTTGTAGAGATGTTTATAATGACTCCTACTAAATATGTCCCACTAGTAACATAAGAGTCCCATTTGAAAATGCTACTCTACCATGTTTTGTCAGTACAATATTTGATACTTTTTCACTACTGAGAGGTGATACTTCATTAGTATAGTTTTTGTATCTCTAACAATACATTCATTGATCACTGAGGAAGGCTTTCTTATCTCTCCTTGCTGTTCTTTGGAACTCTGCAGTCAGATGATTATATCTTTCCTTTTCTTCTTTGCTTTTTGCTTCTCTTCTTTTTACAGCTACTTGTAAGGCTTCCCCAGACAGCCATTTTGCTTTTTTTTTTTTTTTTTTGCATTTCGTTTCCATGGAGATGGTTTTGATCCCAGTCTCCTGTACAATGTCACAAACCTCCATCCATAGTTCATCAAGCACTCTATGTATCAGATCTAGCTCCTCAAATCTATTTCACACTTCCACTGTATAATCATAAGGAGTCCAATTTAGGTCATACCTGAATGGTCTAGTGGTTTCCCCTACTTTTTTCATTTAAGTCTGAATTTTGCAATAAGGAGTTCGTTATCTGAGCCACAGTCAGCTTCCCATCTTGTTTTTGCTGACTGTACAGAGATACTCCATTTTTGGCTGCAAATAATCCAATCAGTCTGATTTCAATGTTGACCATCTAGTGATTTCCATGTGTAGAGAGTTATCTTGTGTTGTTGGAAGAGGGTGTTTTCTATGACCAGGACATTCTCTGGCAAAACTCTATTAGTCTTTGTTCTGCTTCAATCTGTATTCCAAAGGTAAATTTACCTGTTAAACCAAGTGTTTCTTGACTTCCTACTTTTGCATTCCAGGCCCCTATAATGAAAAGGACATCTTTTTGGGGTGTTAGTTCTAAAAGGTCTTCATAGAACCGTTCAACTTCAGTTTCCTCAGCATTACTGGTTGGGGCATAGACTTGGATCACTATGATATTGAGTGGGTTGCCTTGGAAACGAACAGAGATCATTCTGTCGTTTTTGAGATTGCATCTGAGTACTGCATTTAAAGACAGGTTCAATAAAGGATGGAAATTATATGGACCTAGTCCGAAAAGCAGAACTTGCATGCAATATCAAAATCTCAAAAACGAGCCACATGACTGTGGCTTGGATCATGAACACCTTTTTGCCAAATTCAGGAATTGAATAAAAGTAGGGAAAACCACTAGACCATTCAGGTATAATCAAAAACAAATCCCTTATGATTATAGAGTGGAAGTGAGAAATAGACTTAAGGGACTAGATCTGATAGAGTGCCTAATGAACTATGGACAGAGGTTCGTGACATTGTATGGGAGACAGGGATCAAGATCATCCCCATGGAAACGAAATGCAAAAAAGCAAAATGGCTGTCTGGGGAGGCCTTACAAATAGCTGTGAAAAGAAGAGACGAGAAAAGCAAAATAGGAAATGAAAGATATAAGCATCTGAATGCAGAGTCCCAAAGAATAGCCAGAAGAGAGGAGAAAGCTTTCCTCAGTGATCAACACAAAGAAATAGAGGAAAACAACAGAATGGGAAAGACTAGAGATTACTTTAAGATAATGAGAGAAAAAAAAAAAAGATAATGAGAGATACCAAGGGAACATTTCATGCAATGATGGGCTCAATAAAGGACAGAAATCATATGAACCTAACAGAAGCAGAAGATATTAAGATGTGGTGGCAAGAATACACAGAACTGTACAAAAATGAAAAATGTGAAGTCAAGTGGGCCTTCGAAAACATCAATATGAACAATGCTAGTGGTGGTGATTGAATTCCAGTTGGGCTATTTCAAATCCTAAAAGATGATGCTGTGAAAGTGTGGCATTCATTATGCCAGCAAATTTGGAAAACTCAGAAGTGGCCACAAAACCAGTAAAAGTCAGCCTTCATTCCAATCCAAAAGAAAGGCAATGCCAAAGATTGCTCAAACTATGGCACAATTGCACTCATCTAACAAGCTAGTAAAGTAATGCTCAAAATTTTCCAAACCAGGCTTCATTAATACATGAACCGTGAACTCCCACATGTTCCAGCTGGTTTGAGAAAAGGCAGAAGAACCAGAGATCAAGTTGCCAACATCTGCTGGATGCTGGAAAAAAGGAAGAAAGTTCCAGAAAAACATCTATTTCTGCCTTGTTGACTATACCAAAGCCCTTGACTGTGTGGATCACAAGAACCTGTGGAAAATTCTGAAAGAGATGGGAATACCAGAACACCTGGCCTGTCTCTTGAGAAACCCATATACAGTTCAGGAAGCAACAGTTAGAACTGGACATGGAACAAAACACCGGTTCCAAATGGGAAAAGGAGTACATCAAGGCTGTATATTGTCACCCTGCTTTTTTAACTTATATACAGAGTACATCATGAGAAATGCAGGGCAGGAAGAAGCACAAACTGGAATCAAGATTGCCAGGAGAAATATCAATAACATCAGATATACAGATGACATCACCCTTATGGCAGAAAGTGAAGAGGAACTAAAAAGTCTCTTGATGAACGTGAAAGGGGAGAATGAAAAAGTTGACTTCAGTCTCAATATTCAGAAAATGAAGATCATGAGTCTTGTCCCATCAATTCATGGGAAATAGATGGGGAAACAGCAGAAACAATGTTTGAATTTATTTGGGGGGGGGGGGGCTCCACTATCATTGTAGGTGGTGATTGCAGCCATGAAATTAAAAGACTCTTAATCCTTGGAAGTAAAGTTATGACCAACCTAGATAGCATGCTGAAAAGTAGATATTACTTTGCCAGCAAAGGTCCGTCTAGTTTTATGGTTTTTTCCTGTGGTCGTGTATGGATGTGAGAGTTGGACTGTGAAGAAAGCTAATTGCTGAAATATTGATGCTTTTCAACTGTGGTGTTGGAGTCCCTTGGACCACAAGGAGATCCAACCAGTCCATTCTGAAGGAGGTCAGCCTTGGGACTGCTTCAGAGGGGATGATGATGAAGCAGAATCTCCAGTACTTTGGCCACCTCATGCCAAGTGTTGACTCATTGTAAAAGACTCTGATACTGGGAGAGATTTGGGGCAGGAAGAGAAGAGGATGAGGTGGCTGGATGGTATCACTCTATTAATGGATCTGAGTCTGCGTGAACTCCGGTGTTGGCGATGGACAAGCAGGCCTGGTGTGCTACGATTCATGAGGTTGCAAAGAATTGAAACGACTGGGCAACTGAACTGACTGAACTGAATAGAAGCAGAATATACTAAGTAGAGGTGGCAAGAAAACACAGAAGAACTGTACTAAAAAAGATCTTCAATCCCAAGATATTCATGATGGTGTTATCACTCACCTAGAGCCAGACATCCTGGAATATGAAGTCAAGTGGGCCTTCAAAATGTCACTTCAGACAGAGCTAGTGGAGGTGATGGTATTCAAGTGGAGCTATTTCAAATCTTGGAAGATGTTGCTGTGAAAGTGCTGCACTCAATATGCCAACAAATTTGGAAAACTCAGCATTGGCCACAGGACTGGAAAAGGTCAGTTTTCATTCCAATTCCAAAGAAAGGAAATGCCAAAGAATGCTCAAACTAATGCACAATTGCACTCTTCTCACAAGGTAGTATAGTAATGCTCAAAATTCTCCAAGCCAGGCTTCAGCAATAAATGAACAGTAAAATTCAAAAGTCCAAACTGCTTTTAGAAAAGGCAGAGGAACCAGAGATTTAATTGCCAATATCTGCTGGATCATAGAAAAAGCAAGAGAGTTCCAGAAACACATCTATTTCTGCTTTATTGACTATGCCAAAGCCTTTGACTGTGTGGATCATAAGAAATTGTGAAAAAATCCTGACAGAGACGGGAAAAGCAGACCACCTGAGATGCCTCTTGATAAACCTATATGCAGGTCGGAAAACAACATTTAGAACTGGACATAGAACAGGAAACTGGTTCCAAATAGGAAAAGGAGTACCTCAAAGCTGTATATTGTCACCCTGCTTAGAAGCTTATATACAGATTACATCATGAGAAACCCTTGGCTGGAAGAAGCACAAGCTGGAATAAAAATTACCTGGAGAAATATCAATAGCCTCAGATATGCGGATGACACCACCCTTATGGCAAAAATTGAAGAGCAAGTAAAAAGCCTCTTTTGAAAGAGAAAGAGGTGAGCGAAAAAGTTGACTTAAAGCTCAACATTCAGAAAATGAAGATCAAGGCATCTGGTCCCATCACTTCATGGGAAATAGATGGGGAAACAGTGGAAACAGTTTCAGACTTTCTTTTCGGTGGGGGTGGGGGGGCTCCACAATAGCTCTAGATGGTGATTGCAGCCATAAAATTAAAAGACACTTACTCCTTGGAAGAAAAGTTTTGACCAACCTAGATAGCATATTCAAAAACAGAGACATTACTTTGCCAACAAAGTTTCATCCAGGCAAGGCTATGGTTTTTCCACTGATAATGTATGGTGTGAGAGTTGGTATGTGAAGAAAGCTGAGCACCAAATAATTGATGCTTTAGAACTGTGGTGTTGGAGAAGACTCTTGAGATTCCCTTGGACTGCAAGAAAATCCAACCAGTCCATTCTAAAGCAGATCAGTCTTGGGTGTTCATTGGAAGGACTGATGCTAAAGCTGAAACTCCAGTACTTTGGCCACCTCATGGGAAGAGTTGACTCATTGGAAAAGTCTCTGATGCTGGGAGTGATTGGGGGCAGGAGGAGAAGGGGACAACAGAGGATGAGATGGCTGGATGTCATTACCTACTCGATGAACATGAGTTTGCATGAACTCCAGGAGTTGGTGATGGACAGGAAGGCCTGGTGTGTTGCAACTCATGGGGTCGCAACGAGTCGTACATGACTGAGCTTCTGAACTGAACTGAATAATGCACTGGGATTCCCAGGTGGCACAGTGTTAAAGAATCCGTTTGCAAAGGCAGGAGTCAAAGGCGATGGGTGTTGGGAAAATCCCCTGGAGGAGGAAGTGGTACTCACCCCAGAATTCCTGTTTGGAAAGTTCCATGGACAGAGGAGCCTGGTGGGATATGGTCTGTGCGATCACAAAGAGTTGAACAGAAAACAGTTCAGAGTAACTCAGTATGAGCATATTCCATGTGCTTAAAACAAACAAACAAACAAACAAACAAACAAAAAAACACTGTGCACTGTATTTGCTGCTACTGCTGTCAAATTGCTTCAGTCGTGTCCGATTCTGTGCAACCCCGTAGATGGCAGCCCACCAGGCTCCCCCATCCTTGGGATTATCCAGGCAAGATTACTGGAGTGGGGTGCCATTGCCTTCTCTGTGAGCTGTATTTACCTGTTCATATATTCTTCCAGATATGGTGCATTATTTCACAGTTTTCATTCACAGGAGACTGCTAGCAATTTTTGAAGGCTAGATATCTTTTAAAGCCCAGCAGTCTTAGGCATATTCAGTGCTTCTTATTTTTATTTTTATTTTTTTTTTAAGGAGTGACCCCTGACATATTCAAGGGTAGGTGTTATGTCAATTCCAGGGGCCTTGTAAATATCAGATGTCCATCAGCGATAGTTTTCAGCCTGAGGTTGCAGAAAAAGCAGCCATGCTGCAAGACTTTTTATTTACTCCCCTTTTAGGTTAGCAACAGCCACCTGAGATATTTTCTCAGGACTGGTTATACACTGGAGTAGAATGAGCCAGGGAGATGTCACCAACCTGGTGTCTCCTCACTCTTGAATTTTTGAAGTAAATGTTTCTGTTCCCTTTAAGTTGAAGACAAGCATGAGTTGGTTTTGTATATAGATTCTCGTTTCATGGCACTGAGAGTACTAGATGAATTCATCTGTGTTTGGTCTCACCTACATATCATTAAAACGTCTTTTGTCTACCACTCTTGCTGAAGTAGATTTTGGTGCTTTCTGTATTTTATATGTATCTGTGGGAAGAAATTTATACCAAATTTCAGATACATCCCTTCCATCCACGAGGATCCTCTGCTACCCATGTTTCTTGCCAGGTTGGATCTCCATGTCGCCTTTGTGTGGATGTCCATTTTGTGTGGGTTTTTATATCCCACCTCTCTGTTGTATCATTCCCATGATGTTTCTTGAATTGACCCTTCTTAACCAATCATGATGACTTGTACATTCATCTTTATCTCTGAAGATGGCCTACGTTCATAATTTTATCTGTGATTCATAATTCTTCCTAGACTTCCATCACATGTATTTATCCGTTCCTCTGTTCAGGTATGCTATCTTTACTTTCATCTCTTTGATGTTCTGAATGGTACCACAGGACCCAGTTTGGGCTGTGTGGTATTTGAAATCTATTCATTTATGAAATATTCCAGGAGAGGATCTGATTTTTCATAGTGTCTATTTATTTATTTATCTCTCATAGAAGTACACTTTTGTCGTCATGCTCACAGTACCACTTACCAGGTATATCTCACCAGTAGACTACAGTGTCTACTTTACTAATGTTACTCTACCATTGATTTCATGTCCAGCTTTTGACAGTAGCCTTTTCCCATGCTCAGGCACAGGGTATAATGTCCTCACAGATTAAACATTTGTATCTCTCAGAACTCACCTAACATGCAAATTGTCATGTGTTCTTTTAAAGAAACATGAAATTGTGTTTACCTGTTCATATTCTCTTTCTGTTAGCTTCCCTTGTGTTTACATTGGGTCCCCTCCCCCTACTCAGTAGTCTAGCATTTAAGGGTGGGTATCCATTAGAGCTCAGCACTGTTGTGAATAGTGTGCAAGCATTTTAAGGTTGCTGTTAGAGGAAATCTCCACAAAACAGCTGCAATTATTCATTTCCTCCTCTTGTTGCTATATTAACAGCTGACTGGGAAGTTATTCCAGGCCTGGTTGTAAATGAGACTAAAATGAGACACAGGAGGTCAGCAAAAGCTTTTGCCTCTTTACACTTAGAGACTTTTCTTTAAGTGATTTTTTATTTCTTTTTTAGAATGTATTTATTTTATTTAGAGGCTAATTACTTTACAATATTTTACTGGTTGTGTCATACATTGACATGAATCAGCTATGGGTGGACATGTGTTCCCCATCCTGAACCCCATTCCCATCTCCCTCCACATCCATCCCTCTGGATCAGTCCACTGCAGCAGCCCTAAGCACACTGTCTCTTGCATGGAACTTAAACTGGTGATCTGTTTCACGTATGATAATTCACATTTTTCAATGTTATTATCTCAAGTCATCACATCGTCACTTTCTCCCACAGAGTCCAAAAGACTGTACTATACATCGGTCTCTCCTTTGCTGTCTCACATATAGGGTTATCATTACCATCATTCTAAATCCCATATATGTGCATTAGTAGACTGTATTGGTATTTTTATTTCTGGTTTACTTCACTCTGCATAATAGGCTCCAGTTTCATCCACCTCATTAGAAATGATTCAAAAGTATTATTTTTTTCCTAATTTTATTATAATTATTATTATTTTACTTTACAATACTATATTGGTTTTCTCATACATCAACATGAATCTGCCACGGGTGTACATAATTTCCCACTCCTGAATCCCCCTCCTACCTCCCTCCCCATACCATCCCTCTGGGTTATCCCAGTGCACCAACCCCAAGCATCCTGTATCCTGCATGGAACCTAGACTGGCAATTCATTTCTTATATGATATTATACATGTTTCAATGCCATTTCAATGCCATTTTCCCACCCTCTCCCTCTCCCACAGAGTCAAAAAGTCTGTTCTGTTCATCTGCATGTCTTTTGCTGTCTTGCATACAGGGTTATCATTACCATCTTTCTAAATTCCATATATATGTGTTAGTATACTGCATTGGTGTTTTTCTTTCTGGCTTACTTCACACTGTATAATCAGCTCCAGTTTCATCCACCTCATTAGAACTGATTCAAATGTATTCTTTTTGATGGCTGAGTGATAGTCCATTGTGTAAAACTACCAAGGCATTCTTCATCTGCTGATGGACATCTAGGTTACTTCCATGTCCTGGCTATTGTAAACATTGTTGCAATGAACATCCTGGTATCCGTCTCTTTCAATTCCGGTTTTCTCTGTGTGTATGCCCTGCAGTGGGATTGCTGTGTCATATAGCAGTTCTATTTCTAGTATTTTAAGGAATCTCCACACTGTTCTCCATAGTTGCTGAACTAGTTTGCTTTCCCACCAACAGTGTAAGAGGGTTTCCTTTGTTTCCACACCCTCTCCAGCATTTATTGTTTGTAGACATTTGGATAGCAGCCATTCTGACTGACATGAAATGCTACTTCCTTATGGTTTTGATTTGCATTTCTCTGATACTGAGTGATGTTGAGCATATATTCATTTGCTTGTTAGCCATCTGTATGTCTCCTTTGGAGAAATGTCTGTTTAGTTCTTTGGCCCATTTTTTTATTGGGTTCTTTATTTTTCTGGAATTAAGTTGCACGTGTTGCTTGTATATTTTTGAGATTAATTCTTTGTCAGTTGGTTCATTTCTTATTATTTTCTATCATTCTGAAGGCTGTTTTTTCACCTTGCTTATAGCTTCCTTCATAGTGCAAAAGCTTTTAAGTTTAATTAGGCCCCACTTGTCTATTTTTGCTTTTATTTTCATTACTCTGGGAGGTGGGTCATAGAGGATACTGCTGTGATTTATGTCAGAGAGTACTTTGCCAATGCTTTCCTCTAGAAGTTTTAGTTTCTGGTCTTATGCTTAGATCTTTAGTGTATGATGTTACAAAGTGTTCTCTCGTTTCATTCTTTTACAAGTGGTTGACCAGTTTTCCCAGCGCCACTTGTTAAAGAGATTGTATTTTCTCCATTGCATATTTTCCCCTCCTTTGTCTAAGATAAGCTGCTCATAGGTGCGTGTATTTATCTCTTGGCTTTTCATTTTCTTCCATTGATCCATAATTCTGTCTTTCTTCAGTACCATACTCTCTTGATGACTGTAGCTTTGTAGTGTAGCCTGAAGTTAGACAGGTTGATTCCTCCAGTTCCATTCTTATTTTTCAAGATTTCTTTGGCTATTCGATTTTTTTTTTTCCCATACAAATTGTGAAATTATTTGCTCTAGTTCTCTAAAAAATACCATTGGTAGCTTGATAGGGACTGCATTGAATATACAGATTGCTTTGGGTAGTATACTCATTTTCACTCTATTGACTCTTAAAATCCATCAACATGGTATATTTCTCCATCTATTTGTATCCTCTATGATTTCTTTCATCAATGTATTATAGTTTTCTCTATATAGGTCTTTTGTTTCTTTAGGTAGGTATATCCAAAATATTTTATTCTTTTTGTTGCAATGGAGAATGGAGTTGTTTCCTTAAATTCTCTTTCTGTTTTATCATTTTTAGTGTATGGGAAGTAATAGGATCTCTCTGTGTTAATTTTATATTCTGCAAATTTACTATATTCATTGACTAGCTCTAGCAATTTTCTAGTGGAGTCTTTATGGTTTTATATTTACAGGGTCATGGACTCTGCAAACAGTGTAGTTTTACTTCTTCTTTTGAGTCTGGATTCCTTTTATTTATTTTTCTGCTCTGATTGCTGTGGCCAACATTTCAAAAAGTATGTTGAATAGTGGTGGTGAGAGTGGGCAGCGTTGTCTTGTTCATGACTTTAGGGAAAATGCTTTCAATTTTTTTTTTTGCCATTGAGGATAATGTTTGCTGTGGGTTTGTCATTTATAACTTTTATTATGTTGACGTATGTTCCTTCTCTGCCTGCTTCCAGGAGGGTTTTTATCATAAATGGATGTTGAATTTTGTCATTGTTTTTCTCTGGATCTATTGAGATAATCATGGTTTTTATCTTTCAGTTTGTTAATATGGTATATTACATTAATTAGCAGATATTGAAGAATCCTTGAATCCCTGGGATAAAGCCAACTTGGTCATGATGTATGATCTTTTTAATATGTGTTGGAGACTGTTTGATGGAATTTTGTTAAGGGTTTTTGCATCTATGTTCATCAGTGATATTGGCCAGAAGTTTTCTCTTTTTTTGACATCTTTTTCAGGTTTTGGTATCAGGGTGTTGGTGGTTTCTTAGAATGTATTTGGACATTTACCTTCCTCTGCAAATACCTAGAACGGTGTGAGTAGGATGGTGCTAGCTTTTCTTTAACCTTTTGGTAGAATTCAGCTGTGAAACCATCTGGTCCTGGGCTTTTGTTTGCTGGAAAATTTATAATTAAAATTTCAATTTCCCTGCTTGTGATGGGTCTGTTAAGATTTTATCTTTGTTCCTGATTCAGTTTTGGAAAGTTATGCTTGTCTAAGAATTTTTCCATTTCTTCCAAGTTGTCGATTTTATTGGCATATAGTTGATGATTGTAATCTCTTATAATATTTTTTATTTCTGTGTTGTCTGCTGTGATTTCTCCTTTTTCATTTCTAATTTTGTTGATTTGATTCTTCCCATTTTGTTTCTTGATTAGTTTGTTGTGTTTTCATTTTCATTCTTTTCTATGCATATTTTGATTTCTTTTTTTTTAATTTTTTCTGTGCTTTTTTGGTTATTAAGAATCATTTTGTTCAGCCTCCACATGTGGAAATTGTTAATAGTTTTGCTTTGTTTTTCTTTTTTCCTCCTGTAATCAACATCTAATCTTACTGTCTTGTGGTCAGAAAAGATGCTTGAAATTATTTCATCTTTTTTTTTTTTTTTTTAACCAAGGCTAGTTTTATGGCCCAGGATGTGTTCTATCTTGAGAAATGTTCCATGTGCACTTGAGAAAAAGGTGAAATTCATTGTTTTGGGGTGAAATGTCCTATAGATCCCATAAAGCTGGTCCATTGTATTGTTTGATTTTTGTGTTTCCTTGTTAATTTTCTGTGTAGTTGATCTATCCATTGCTGTGAGTGAGATATTAAAGTCTCCCACTATTATTGTATTATTGTTTATTTCCCCTTTCATACTTGTTAACATTTGCCTTATATATTGCAGTGCTTCTATTTTGGGTGCATATGTACTTATAATTATTAAATCTTCTTCTTGGATTGAATCTTTGATTATTATGTAGTGTCTTCTTTGTATCTTTTCACAGCCTTTATTTTAAAGACATTTTATCTGATATGAGTATTGCTACACCTACTTTATTTTGGTCTGTATTTTCGAGGAATATCTTTTTCCATCCTTTCACTTTCAGTCTATATGTGCCCCTTGTTTTCAGGTGATTTTCTTGTAGACAGTGTATATATGGGTATTGTTTTTGTATCCATCCAGCCAGTCTCTGTATTTTGGCTGTGACATTCAACCCATTTACATTTAAGTTAATTATTGAAAAGTATGACCCCATTTCCATTTACTTTGTTGTTGTGGGTTCATGTTTACATACCCTTTCGGTGTTTCCTGTCTAGAGAAGATGTTCAGCATTTCTTGAGGAGCTGGTTTGGTGGTGCTGAATTCCCTCAGCTTTTGCTTGTCTGTAAAACTTTTGATTTCACATTCTTCTTTTTTTAACCTTTGATGAGTTCATATTTTATTTGTTGTTGTTGTTTTCTTTTTGATTTTTTAAATCTGTTTTATTCATTTATTTTTATTTAAAATATTTTATTGGTTTTGCCGTACATTGACATGAATCCGCTAAGGGTGTACCTGTATTCCCCATCCTGAAACACCCTTCCATCTCCCTCCCCATCCCATCCCTCTGGGTCATCCTAGCGCACCAGCCGTGAGCACCCTGTATTATGCATGGAACCTGGACTGGCGGTTTGTTTCACATGTGATAATTTACATGTTTCAATGACATTCTCCCATATCATCCCTCCCTTTCCCTCTCCCACAGAGTCCAAGCAACTGTTCTATATATCTGTGTCTTTTTTGCTCTCTCATGTACAGGGTTATCATTATCCATATATGTGTGTTATTATACTGTATTGGTGTTTTTCTTTCTGGCTTACTTCACTCTGTATAGTAGGATCTAGTTTCATTCACCTCATTAGAACAGATTCAAACGTATTCTTTTTAATGGCTGAGTAAAATTCTATTGTTTATATGTACCAGGTTTTTTTTTTTTTTTTTTTTTTTAACCCATTCGTCTGCTGATGGACATCTAGGTTATTTCCCAGTCCCTGCTATTAGAAACAGTGCTGTAACGAACGTTGGGGTACACAAGTCTCTTTCAATTCTGGTTTCCTCAGTGTGTGTGCCCAGCAGTGTGATTGCTGGGTCATATGGCAGTTCTATTTCCAGTTTTTTAACGAAGCTCCACATAGTTCTCCAAACTCGCTGTACTAGTTTTCATTCTGACAAACAGTGTAAGAGGATTCCCTTTTCTCCATTCACCTTCATGTTTGAAATAGATCTTTGATGGGTACAGTAATCTCGTTTGTAAGTTTCTCTCTTTCA
This sequence comes from Rupicapra rupicapra, assembly GCA_963981305.1. Classification (NCBI taxonomy): domain Eukaryota; kingdom Metazoa; phylum Chordata; class Mammalia; order Artiodactyla; family Bovidae; genus Rupicapra; species Rupicapra rupicapra. Next base: position 5,572,256 of record OZ022299.1, on the reverse strand, counting down.
TCACTTTAAGTATGTCCTGTCATTCCCTTCTGGCTTGAAGAGTTTCTATTGAAAAATCAGCTTTTATCCTAATAGCTTGTGTGTTATTTGTTGTTTTTACCTTCCTGCTTTTAACATTTGTTCTTTGTGTTTGATCTTTGTTGATTTGATTAATATGTGTCTCTGTGCGTTTCACCTTGTTTTTATTATTTTTTTTTTTTTAGGGAAGTTTTCAACTATTACCTCCTCAAGTATTTCCTTATGTACTTTCTTTCTGTCTTCTTCTGGGACTCCCATGATTCCAATGTTGGGGAATTTATCATTTTCCCAGAGGTCTCTGAGGTTGCCTTCACTTATTTTAATTCTTTTTTGCTCTCTGCATCATTTACTTATACTATCCTATCTTCTATCTTACTATCCTATCTTCTGCCTAAGTTATTCTACTGTTATTTCCTTCCAGAATATTTTTGTTCTCATTTATTGCATTATTCATTATATACTGACTCTTTTTTATTTCTTCTATGTCCTTGTTAAATATTTCTTGCATCTTCTCAATCCTTTTCCCTAGTCTATTTATCTGTCACTGCATTTTCTTTTCAAGATTTTATATTACTTTTACTATTCTGAATTCCTTTTACATAGACTCTCTATCTCCTCTTTTGCTTGGTTTGGTTGACATTTATCATATTCCTTTACCTGCTCAATATTTATCTCCCTCTTCATCTTGTTTAGCTTGCTGTGTGTGTGTGGTGGGGTGGTGGTGGGGGGGGCGGCTTTTGACATTCTGGCAGTTTGTATTTCATCCTTACTGTGGAGGTTCCTTGCTGTGGGTGTGATTGGACACAAGTCTTGTCAAGGTTCCCTTTTTAGGGAAACCTAACAGTGTTTCTGGACATTGACAGTGTTTTGGTGGGTGGAGCTAGATTTCTTCTCTCTGCAGTGCAATGAAGTAAAATGAGACAGAGTAAAGTGGAATGATGCTAAAGCGGAAACTCCAGTACTTTGGCCACCTCATGTGAAGAGCTGACTCATTGGAAAAGACTTTAATTCTGGGAGGGATTGGGGGCAGGAGGAGAAGGGGATGACAGAGGATGAGATGGCTGGATGGCATCATTGACTCAATGACGTGAATCTGAGTGAACTCCAGGAGTTGGTGTTGGACAGGGAGGCCTGGTGTGCTGCTGTTCATGGGGTCACAAAGTCTGACACGACTGAGCGACTGAACTGAACTGAATTGAAAGTCACGGAAAATTTTGTCTCTTTAATCTTTGATGTTTTACTTCAAGTGGAACATTGTCTTATTGAAGTTTATTTACATCATTTTCTTTCTTGCGGGGAAACAGTTTCCCCTTCCCTTAAACAGCTATCTGAAGGTATTCAGCTGTGGTTATTGTCACAGCTATGTTTTCAGAATCTGTTGACACATGTCTCCTGATACAGGAAGTCCATGTGGGATATAAAGTATACTTAAACTGTTATTAACTATGATTTTTAAGGTATATTTAAAAATAAAACAAATACAGATAAAGGGGACTACCTACACTATCACTGTGAAGGCTATGGAAGTGATAACTGTAAGAGAAATGTTTCTGTGTTGATGGGCATGTTCTGAGAATTGACTAGTGAAGAGCAATTCTAGATTCCAGGAAAATTCAGCTAGGACGACTCTGTGCAAAGAACAATGTCACCATGCGGATTTTCAGTGGGCACCATCTTGCTGATATATAAACCTCAAAATAATTGGAAAATTAAAAAAAAAAAAAACATTTACTGATACACAATGTATTATAGCTAGAAGAAACGAACGAAATTCAGCAAAATTGCCTTTGAAATGTGTGTTCACACCTGAGACAGTATTTCCCAGGGATACCATTCTTCCCTTTCAATCAATAACGTACCTGCTAGTCATATTTCTTGAAAGGAAAATTGCTTCAGTAATTATTTAATTTTATTCAGCATGCTTTCTTAAACTTTCAGTGTGGGAACGATCACTCACAGCTGTTTAACAAAATATTTTGAAGCAGGATCTCTCTGTAGTTGTTAATATTTTAGGTAGTTTGAACAGCAAGGAGACCAAACCATTCCATCCTAAAGGAAGTCAATTCTGTATATTCAATGGAAGGACTGGTGTTGAAGCGCCAATACTCTGGCCACCTGATGCAAAGAGCTGACTAATTGGAAAAGACCCTGATGATGGGAGAGATTTAACAGAAGAGAGGAAGGGGCTACAGAAGATTAGGTGCTTGGATGGCATCACCAGCCCAAAGGACATGAGTGAGCAAACTCTGAGAGATAGTGATGGACAGGGAACCTGGCATGCCACAGTCCATAGTGTTGCAAGGAGTCCGACTCAAGTCAGTGACCAAACAACAAAAGTAGGTCTTTAATTAGTAAGGTTCATTTTATAAATAAGCTGAGAATTGTGAGCATGCCCATGAAACAACAATTCAATTTTTGGAAATTATTTTGAAAATGAGATCTATGAATAGATTTCAAGAGCTCTGAGGCTATGCAGAATTGTGCGTGTACAGGAATTATTCTGGGGAGCATTTCCATGAAGTTAAGAACCACTGGTATAAAAGGTAAGCAGATATGGAGTCAATATGCTCTAATCTCAACATGAAATATTTAACAAGTGTAGTTGTTATTGTATTGATATATCATTTACTATTTAGTGCTTCAGGAAAACCAGGTTTGTAGAATAACTTTGTAGAATTAAATGAAGAGTTGATGTAAACAATATGATGCAATTGTCTAGAGTTACAGTGTTTTCTTATACTAAAACCAATTGAGGTATATCAGAGGACTCATGTATCTCTGGCTCCATCCTAGGATGGCGCAATTTGATTATAAAAGCAATAATGAATGCAATGGAATACAATAGTCTAAAAACATAGAAACTCACAAACATAGACACCTATAAGCTACTGTCAAACGTTTATGAGATAATCAGGGAAATTGAACTCCTTTTCCTATTTGGAACCAGTATATTGTCCCATGTCCAGTTCTAACTGTTGCTTCCTGACCTGAATACAGGTGTCTCAAGAGGCAGGTCAGGTTTTCTGGTATTCCCATCTCTCTCAGAATTTTCCACAGTTTGTTGTGATCCACAGAGCCAAAGGCTTTGTCATAGTCAGTAAAACAGAAAAATATGTTTTTCTGGAATTCTCTTGCTTTTACAATCATCCAACAGATGTTGGCAATTTGATTCCTGGTTCCTCTGCCTTTTCTGAAACCACCTTGAGCATCTGGAATTTCACAGTTCATGTATTTCTGAAGCCTGGCTTGGAGAATTTTGAGCATTACTTTAATAGCGTGTCAGTGAGTGTAACTGTGCTGTAGTTTCTCACACTCGATAAAATACTACTTCACGTTCAATACGACGGTTCTTATCAAAAAACACTGAAAATGTCAAGTATTGACCACGATGTGGAATAGTCAGAACCTTTTTGTTGTGCTTGATGGACCATGAACTGGTAGAGCTACTGTGAAAACCAGTATCATGATTCCTTAAAACAAACAAAGGCTTACCGTGTGATACAGGGATAGATGCATACGCAAAAAAAAAAAAAAAAAAAAAAAAAGGCAGGGACTTACACAGATACTAGTATTCCCATATTTGTAACAGCATTAGTCACAATAGCTAAGATGCGGGAATGGCCCAATTCTCCATCTTTGGGAGAACAAACATGGAGGAAAATGTGGTTAATCCATATTAAAGGGCATTTCTCAGTCTTCAGATGGAAGGAAATTTGGGCACAGATTACAGAAAAAGATGAAACTTGGAGACTAATTATGCTGAGGGAAATAAGGGAACTAGAAATGAAAGGTTAAAGCAGCCATAATAGGGAAAGTGGAGATGTGCCTGCAGGCGGGGCTCTTGCATGAGCTGAACGTGCTTGTAATTGAGGCATTCTGCCAAGGAGGCTGGACACAGCCTTGAGTTTAATGGTCGCTTGCAAACGAGGGAAAATTCCCTTCTTGTGATAAGAAGAAGGAGGACGGCTCTGGACAGACTCTACAGTAAGCAGAAAGTTCATTCCCTTTTGCTGTACAATAACATTTATGCACATGCACTATACTGAAAAGGCTTGGTCATACTGTGTGGAATTCTGCCCAGAGGGGGGCTATAAAAAAGTAAACCACAAGCTTGCTTGCTTGTGCAGTTATTATGTTTCCTCTGGCCAGAGTGATGTCTGTCTCTTGTGTGTGTCTTGTATTTTATGTCATTTCACTGGTAATCTCCAACATCTGGTGCCCCACATGGGGCTCGAGTGAAAACAAAAGGGTGAAAAACCCAGGGGGGATTTTAAATCCATAACAGGGCAACTTTCAGAAAATCATGGGGAATTCCTCACCCTAGCAGGGGAAATTTCAGAAAATCATGGGGAATTCCTCATCATCGTTACAGACACAGTACAGGGAGTTAGTCAAAGGACTTCTCCACACCATGGGCATTAAGGTCTCGACTCGTCGATTGAGGGAGCTCTTTTGCTTGGTGGAGAAATATTGTCATTGGTTTCAATATCAAACTAAGTAACAGTTAAATTTAAAGGAATGGAAAAATAATTCAAAAAGAATTGAGAAAGCAACATCAGAAGAGTAATGTGATCCCTTTGAAGTTATGGAGTTTGTGTAATGCTATAACACAGGCTTTGACTTTGCTATCTGCTGATAATGAAACTAAATCTAATGCTTCAATGAAGGAAGAGGCAATTTATGAGGATATCCCAAACGTTGGTGGGGTTTCTGCATTGCCTAAAGGTAAGGATACAAGTGAGCCTCCTTCTGGAAATGGTGAAACACCTGATAGTTCAGAATCAGATTCAGAGTCTTCTTCAGTTTCATCAGAGGAGGGCAAGGGATTAAAGAAATCTATTCCAGGAGTGATAGAAACCCCGTAAAGAAGAGAAGAAATCTGCACCTTCTGCTCCTCCTTATGCTTCTGTTTTCCCAATGCAGTTGGTCAGCCCGATGTGGGCAGGGAACATTGTCCGTTCTCCTTTCCTTTGTCTATGCTTCATGATGATGACTCGCCTGCTCCCCTTAGTGGTTTTATTGATCCTCCACAATTATTTCCCATCCAGAGACAACAAGATGACAATGTGATAAATGTTCAATATACTCCTTTGGAATATAATTTTTTTAAAGATCTTAAAGCTACAGTAGTGCAGTATGGTCCTCAATCTCCCTTTGTTTCGGCTATGCTGGAATCATTGGGAAAAGGCAAATTAATCATTCCTTTAGATTGGGAATCTATTGCCCAAGCTGTCTTGGAGGGTTCTCATGGTTTCAACTTCATAGCTGGTGGGAAGAAGAAGCAAGAAAGCAGGCTCGGATTAATGAAAGACAGAATCCCCCTGGTCCTCTAGAGGATAATGGGAGAGGGCCGTTATCGGGCTTTAAGAGAACAGGCTCAGTACTCTGATCAGGACTTACAACAAGTCTGCCAGGTCTTTTTACAAGCATGGTATCATGTGGTACCTACTGGCCACACCCAGCTCTCCTTTGTTAAAACAACACAAAGCCCCAATAAGCCATATACTGATTTTCTAGAAAGACTGAGAATAGCTATAGAATGAGCTGTAGGGAGGGATGAAATTTCAGAAATATTATTACAAATTTTAACATTTGAAAATGCATGCTGGGACCATTAAAGGAACAGGGTGTATCTATAGCTGAATATATCAGAGCCTGCTCAGGAGTAGGAGGAACAGAGCATCAGGCTAATGTCTTTGCTACAGCCTTGGCCAAAGCTATGAAACCAAAAATGGGAGGTAACTGCTTCCATTGTGGAAAACCTGGTCATATGAGAAGAAAGTGTCAAAAATTAAAAGCTGATCAAGGTTCAATTCCTAAAGATAGATCTTTTGCTAGGAGGAATAAGACTCCTCCTGGACCTTGCTGTCGATGCAGGAAGGGTCTTCATTGGGCTAATGAGTGCAAATCTAAAACAAACAAAATGGGCAACCTGATACCGGGAAACTATCTTGTGGGCCTAAGTCCTTGGGGCCCAGAAAAAATACCAGGGACTTTTCCTCCCTGTCCTCCTGCCGTCCCGCATACCCCAACTCTGTTCCCTCCCAGCAACAGTTACAAGTCGATGCCTCATTAAAAGGACCTCAAATGATGACTTCAGACTTGCGGTCTGCTACTTCAGGGAGTGCTACTGCTGATTTGCCATTAGCTGAAAATGTTCTTTTGTCACCAGGAGGAGGCATTTACAAATTAAAAACAAATGTATTCAGACCATTGCCTAAAGGCACCTTTGGCTTAATATTACACTGTAGCAGTGCAGCTTTGAGAGGTCTAACCATAATTCCTGGGGTAATAGATTCCGACTATGTTGGAGAAATCTTGATTATGGTTTCTACTTCTACCACACTTTCACTGTTAGCCAGGAAATCTATTGCTCAAATACTTCTCCTACCTTATTATCCCTTTTAGGATCTTCCTAATGAACGAACAGGAGAATCTAGAAGTACTGAGTGACATATATTTTGGGAAATGCTTATCAAAGATTCTCGCCCTGTCCTCTCCTTGATTATACAAGGAAAAAACTTTGAGGGACTAGTAGACAAAGGGGGAGATGTTTCAGTTATTTCTTCAAAACAATGGCCCCAAGATTGGAAAAAAGTAAAAAAAGAAAAGAAAAGAAAGAAAGCCCTCTAATGCTGACGGGACTGGGCTCTATTAAAGATGTCTGGAAGATTACCCATCCCTTGCAATGCCAATTCCATAATGAAAGCTCAGTCTGTTAACGACATTCCTATTTCATATTTAGGGACGGTATTGGAACAACATAGAATAAGGCCCCAAAAGTTAAAAATCAGAAGAGACCACCTCAAAATTTTAAATGATTTTCAAAAGTTATTGGGAGATAACAATTGGCTACGCCCAGTATTTGGGATTTCCAACTTATCAGTTACGACATTTGTTTTCTACTTTAGAAGGAGATACAGCTCTGGATAGCCCTCGCACTTTAACCCATTGACTTTACAGGAACTTCAATTTGTTGAGCACCGACTAAATGATGGCTTTTTTACTTACTTACATGTGTCTCAACCTATTTCGTTTGTTATAATTCATACCTCTTATTCCTCATCTGGTGTAATTGCTCAAGAAAAAGGATTAATAGAATGGGTTTTCTCACTTAACAGCTTTTCCAAAAAATTGACTACATATATGGATAAATTAGCCTTCCTTATACAGAAAAGTAGCCATCGTATTTTAAAACTGTCAGGATATGAACCATACCAGATTGTTACTCAATTAACAACTGCTCAAATATCTTGATGCTTACAATTAAATGAAAACTAGTAAATTTCTCTTGCCTCATTTCCTGGTTTGTTTTCTAATCATTATCCGTCATCTAAATTGATTGATTTTCTCTGGACTAACTCTATGATATCTCAGTCCCCAATTTCAGATGTTCCAGTTAAGGGACCCTCTATTTTTACAGATGCAAATAAAAATACTGCTAGATATTGGACTCCGGAAAGTTCTAAGGTTCTTCCCCACTCATTTTCTTCTGTACAGCCTGCTGAGTTATGGGCTATCTATTTAGTTTTGCAAGATTTTCCCCAACTTCCTATTAACATTGTTTCTGATTCTCCATATGCTGTTCTCTCTTGCCTACAGCTTCCCCATGTCTCCCTTCCACTGACCCTTAAAACAGCTGTTGATAAATTGGTTTACCGAGTACCACAATTGCTCTTGCAGCATTCAGAATTAATTTTCTTTACTCACATTCGTACACATTCCACCCTTTCTGGACCCTTATCATTCGGAAATGCTACAATTGATGCTTTACTTTATCCTATAGAAGCAGCAAAACAAGAACATCTCTTACAGAATACCAGCTCCAAAATGTTACAAAAATATCATGCTATTACTGGAAAACAAGCTCAAATTATTGTTTGTTCTTGTTCCATATGTGCACCCTTTGCTTTGCGATTTACCCCACCAGGTGTCAAAATGAGAGGACAACAAACAAATCAGATGTGGTGAATTAATATAATTTACATTTCTTCTTTCAGACAACAAAAATGTGTGCATCATACTATAGATATGTGCACACATTTTCAATGGGCCACTGCATTACATTCTGAAAAGGCTGCAGCTGTTATTACTCATTTGTTATCTTGTTTTGCAGTTATGAGATTACCAATTAAATTAAAAACTGATAATACACCTGCCTACCAATCTGCAAAATTAGGTCACTTTTTATCTCAATACCATATAACTCATACTTTTGGTATTCCTTATAATAGTCAAAGGCAAGCTATCATTGAAAGAGCTAATCAGACCTTGTGTAAATATCTTAAAAAAATAAAAAAGGGGGAACAAGAGAGATTCATGAAACCTAAAGATGTTCTGAATAAAATCTTACTTACCCTAAATTTTTTGAATGTTTGGAGCAAGGGAAATCTATCAGCAGCAAAGTTGCATTTTCAAGGGAAAGAAGAAGACAAGAAAATCTTGAATACGGCTATTTGGTATAAAGATAAAATGAAAGGCTGGATTCCAGCATCATTAATATATCTGGGACGAGGATATGCTTTCATTTCTGTTAATAATTACAGGTTTTGAACCCCAGCGAGATTAATCCAAATCAACAATGGCTGATCCCTTTGTTCAAAAATTTGAAGAGCTTGCTATGCAGAGAAGCTTTACTTTTCATACAAGGGAAGCAACACCTTCTACGTGGGGTCAAATGAAGAGGTTGACCCAGGAAGCAGAGAAGACCCTATTGAAGGTGGGGCAACCTCTGAATCCTGCCAATCTTTTGCTTGCCATGATGGCGGTTGTGACATGTCAGGTAATCGGTGTATCGGCAAGTAATCATACATATTGGGCATATATACCTAATCCCCAGTAGTAAGAGTAGTTTCCTGGGGGGAACCAGAAGCGCAGGTATGCACTAATGAGACTGCCTGCTTTCCCAGCTTGTGGGTGAATAGAACAACTATCTCATCATAAACAACAATATAATATTAGTAATTTGACTATTGCAGTGGAAGGTATTCTTTGTGCTTAGGGGGATACCACTTTTATCTGTCCACCAAGGAAACATTCTCATCATTCGTATAATACATGGGGGGTAAAGTACAATAATTATCATTTTGCTACTTATACTGTACTTGTTTCCACCAGGGAATTTAACACCTCGACAGAACTGATAGACATTCATAATGGAATACACATGTCACTATGTCCTGCTAACTTTTTGCTTCTTCTCTAGAATCTTTGGAACGGGAACATTGCTGAGGTCATCGGCCCTTTAAAGTCATGAATTATTCTGGGTCTATCATTGTAGATTGGAGTCCAGATAATGGGCAATTCTTAGAAAAATGGTCGAATAAATGTGTTAGGTGGAATCGTGCAAATGTCACTTTGATGGGCAATGGAAATGAAGTAATTAAATGATAGCAACTTGCACTTGTCCCTCCTCAATTACAATTGCAGGGGTATCCACACATTCAAGGCGATATTTGGAAAGTGTGGGCAGTTTCTAATAATCTCACTGTCTGGTCAGGAAACTATACTTTGGATAGTGGCGACTCTTCGGGTCCATTTCATGTTAATTTACATGTTAATAAATCTTATTGTGCAATGGCATGTGTAAAATATCCTTTTGCATTGTTATATGGGCATTGGACCCAGAATGATACTGTGGGGTCTGTGTCATGTGATTATTGTAACCTAACTCAATGTGTAAATCAGTCTTGGTGGAAATAATTTGAAAGACGAACCTGTAACTCCAGTTTTTCATCAATAATTGTTAAAGCTCGGACAGAAGTATGGTTGCCTATAAATCTGACTCGACCGTGGTCAGATTCTTTCGCTGTTTCACACCTAGTAACTGCTGTAAAGACTTTGCTACATCGATCTGAACATATGCTTGGTGTGGTCATTGCTTCGATTCTAGCAGTCGCGTCAGTAACTGCAACAGCGGCAGTAGTAGGCCTCTCATTACACCAAGGAATTCAAACAGCTGGTTTTGTTCAGGACTGGCATAAAGACTCTCATTTGTTATGGCAACAACAGTGAGATTTCGATGCACAACTTGCTCCCGACGTGCTCAATCTTCAACACACTGTTTCCTGGCTTGGAGATAAATTAGCTGTTTCATCTGCACAGAGTGTGTTGAAATGTGATTGGAATTCTTCTCAGTTTTGTATAACACCTGTACCATGTAACATGAGTGAGGGATGGGAAAGAGTAAAACGATCTTTAACTGGACATCAAAAGCTCACTACGGAGACTATGGGCCTGGAACGACAACTTTTCTCTACTTTTAGCAGGACTTTGCCTGACATTGCGGGGTCTGATTTGCTGAAAAGTCTTCAAGAAGGATTGAATAGCTTAAATCCATCAGGACATGTATCCTCACTAAGTGGGACTACCTTTGGGAACACTGTGTTTGTATTACTTTTATGTTGTGTTGCTTTTCTAGTCTTCCAGCGATGGCAGAAAGGGAAACAACTAAAGCGCGAAGCAGAGAAGATCCAGACCATGCTACAATATATTAAAGCAAATAAAAAGGGGGAGATGAAGGGTTAATGCAGCCACAATAGGGAAAGTGGAGATGTGCCTGCAAACGGAGCTCTCTGCTCGGGCTGAACATGCTTGCAAGCGAGGCATTCTGCCAAGGAGTCTGGACACAGCCTTGAGTTTAATGATCCCTTGCAAATGAGGGAACATTCCCTTCTTGTGATAAGAAGAAGGAGGAAGGCTCTGGACAGACTCTGCAGTAAGCAGAAATTTCACTCCCTTTTGCCAGACGATAACGTTTATGCACATGCGCTATACTGAAAAGGCTTGGTCATACTGTCTGGAATTCTGCCCAGGGGTGCTATATAAAAGTAAACTGCAAGCCTGCTTGCTTGCACAGTTATTATTTTTCCTCTGGCCAGAGTGGTGTCTGTCTCTTGTGTGTGTCTTGTCTTTTATGTCATTTCACTTGTAATCTCCAACACTGGGGTACACGTATCTGTTTCAATTCTGGTTTCCTCAGTGTGTATGGCCAGCAGTGGTTTGCTGGGTCGTACGGCAGTTCTATTTACAGTTTTTTTGTTTGTTTGTTTTTTATTTGTTTTTTAAGGAATCTCTACAGTGTTCTCCAGAGTGGCTGTACTAGTTTGCATTCCCACCAACAGTGTAAGAGGGTTCCCTTTTGTCCACACTCTCTCCAGCATTTATTGCTTGTAGACATTTGAATAGCAGCCATTATGACTGGCATGAAATGGTACCTCATTGTAGTTTTGATTTGCATTACTCTGATAATGGGTGATGTTGAGCATCTTTTCACGTGTTTGTTAGCCATCTGTATATCGTCTTTGGAGAAATATAAATGGCCCATTTTTTCATTTGGTCATTTATTTTCCTGAAATTGAGTTTCAGGATTTGCTTGTATACTTTGAAGATTAATTTTTTGCCAGTTACCTCAGTTCAGTTAAGTTCAGTAATGTGCGACTCTTTGAGACCCTATAAATTGCAGCACGCTATGACTCCTTGTCCTTCACCAGCTCTCTGAGTTAACACCAACTCACATCCATCGAGTTGATGATGCCATCCAGCCATCTCATCCTGTGTTGTCCCCTTCTCTTCCTGCTTCCAATTCCTCCCAGCACCAGACATTTTCAAATGAGTCAACTCTTCTCATGTGGTGGCCAAAGTACTGAAGTTTCAGCTGTAACATCATTCCTTCCAAAGATCATTCAGGGCTGATCTTCTGGATTGGATGGATCTTTATACAGTCTTGAAAGGACTTTCAAGAGTCTTCTCCAACACCACAATTTAAAAGCATCAATTCTTCAGCACTCAGCTTTCTTCACAGTCCACCTCTCACATGCATACACAACTACTGGATAAACAATAGCCTTGACTAGACGGAACTTTGTTGGCAAAGTCATGTCTCTGCTGTTCAATATGCTATCTGGTTGGCCCTAACTTTTCTTCCAAGGAGTAAGTGTCTTTTAATTTCATGGATGTAATCACCATCTGCAGTGATTTTGGAGCCCCCCCAAAATAAGTTCTGACACTGTGTCCACTGTTTCCCCATCTATTTCCCATGAAGTGATAGGACCAGATGCCATGATCTTCATTTTCTGAATGTTGAGCTTTAAGCCAACATTTTCACTCTCCTCTTTCACTTTCATCACGAGGATTTTTAGTTCCTCTTCACTTTCAGCCATAAGGGCGGTGTCATCTGCATATCTGAGGTTATTGACCGTTCTCCTGGCAATCTGGGTTCCAGCTTGTGTTTCTTCCAGTCCAGAGTTTCTCATTATGTGCTCTGCATATAACTTAAATAAGCAGGGTGACAATATACAGCCTTGATATACTCCCTTTCCTATTTGGAACCAGCCTGTTGTTCCATGTCCAATTCTAACTGTTGCTTCCTGGCTTACATACAGATTTCTCAAGAGGCAAGTCAGGTGGTCTGGTATTCCCATCTCTTTCAGAATTTTCCACAGTTTATTGTAATCCACACACTCAAAGGCTTTGACATAGTCAATAAAGCAGAAATAGATGTTCTCTGGAACTCTTTTGCTTTTTCAATAATCCAGCAGATGTTGGCAATTTGATCTCTGGTTCCTCTATCTTTTCTAAAACCAGCTTGAACATCTGGAATTTCATGGTTCATGTATTACAGAAGCCTGACTTGGATAATTTTGAACATTAATTTACTAGCATGTGAGATGGAGTGCAATTGTGTGGTGATTTGAGTATTCTTTGGCATTGCCTTTCTCTGGGGTTGGAATGAAAACTGAGCTTTTCCAGTCCTTTGGCCATAGCTGAGTTTTCCAAATTTGCTGACATACTGCGTGCAGCACTTTCATAGCATCACTAAAAGGGGGTAAAAGCCCTAAACAGACATTTCTTTAAAGAAGACATACAGATGGCTAACAAACACATGAAATGTGTTAATGTTATTCATTATTAGAGAAGTGAAAATTAAAATTTAATGTGTAGTCATATCGTACTGTTCAGAGTGGCCATCACCAGAAATTCTACAAGTACAAAATCCTGGAGAGGGTGTGGAGAAAAGTTATTCCTCATACACTGTTGGTGGTAATACAAACTGGTACAACTTGTATGCAGAACATTTCGGAGATTCCTTGAGAAATTTGGACTAGAACTGTTATATAACCGAGCAACCCCACTTCTTGGCATATACCCAGAGGTAATTAGAATTGAAAGAGACACATGTACCCCAATGTTTTTGCGATTCTCTTTACAAAAGTATGACATGGAATTAATCTATATGCACATCAACAGATGAATATATAAAGAAGCTGTGGTATATATCCAAATGGAATATTGCTCAGAAAGACATATATTTGTGTCACTTTTAATGAGGAAGCTCAACCTGCAGCCTGTTATTCAGAGTGAAAAAAATTAGAAAGAGAGAGGTAAATATCAGCTATTAATGCTTATAAATGGGATTTAGGAAGACAGTAACAACGATTCTACATGGAGACTAGTAAAGAAGATTCACATATAAAGAACAGACTCTTAGACTCATTGAGAGAGTTCAAGGATGAGATGATTTGAGAAAATAGCTTTGAAACAGGTGTATTAACAAATATAAAAGAGATGATCAGTGAAAGTTCAATGCATGAAAGATGCACCCAACTCTTGTGCTGTGGAAGAACCCAGAAGCATGGGGTAACAAGGGAGGTTTGAGCTGTGTTCAGGAGAGGGGAACAAATGTATCCATGTGGCTGATTCATGTTGATGTATATGTCAAAAACCATCACAGTAATACACAGTAATTCTAATCCAATTAAAATAAATAATTTTTAAAAGAAATATGAAGAAATTTAAAAATACATTCATAAATAGCAGGGACATGCTCCATAATACAACTTCATCAGTTGTTTCATATCTATTCAAGAAAGTGGGCTTAGGAGGTGCAGAACATATGTGCTGGTATAGAAGCTGAAAGTCAAAGAAGATAAGCTTGAGATTGCAAATATGTAGTCGCAGCATGACCTCAGTGTCATAATTTAAGTAGTGAAAGATGCATGTGGCAGAATGCAAGCTTAGTAGATTGGGATGCCTACTCTGGAGCGCAGGCTCAGTAGGAGTTAAATGCATGAACTTGAACATCCTTTCAGGAGTGACGGTACATGTGTTTCAGGGTGAAGATAAATAGCTGCAGCAAAATTGCTCTAAAATGGTGGACAAATACTTGTAAAAAGGAAGGCCCAGAGTGGAAGCTCAATATCTGTGGTACTGCTATAGACTTAGATTTAAAGTGAAGAAAGTATGGAAGACCACTAGATGATTCAGGTATGATGTAAATCAGATCCCTTATGATTATACAGTGGATGTGAGAAAAGATTTAATGGATTAGATATGATAGAGTGCCTGAAGAACTACATATGGAGGTTCATGAAATTGTACAGGAGGCAGTGATCAAGACCATCTCCAAGAAAATGAATGCAAAAAGCCAAAATGGTTGTCTGAGGAGGCCTTACAAATAGTTAAGAAAAGAAGAGAAGCAAAAGGCAAAGGAGAAAAGGGAAGATATACCCATAAGAATGCATGTACCAAAGAATAGCAAAGAAAGATAAGAAAGCCTTCCTCGGTGATCAACACAAAGAAATAGAGGAAAATAATAGAATGGGAAAGACTAGAGATCTCTTCAGGAAAATTAGAGATATGAAGGGAATATTTCATGCAAAGATAGACACAATAAAGAGCATAAGTTGTATGGACCTAACAGAAACATAAGATATTAAGAAGAGGTAGCAAGAATCTATACAGAAATGATTGAAGAACTATACAGAAAAGAACTTCATGATCCAGATAATCATGATGATGTGATCACTCACCTAGAGCCAGACATCCTGGAATGTGAGGTCAAGTGGGCCTTAGGAAGCATCAATACAAATAAAGCTAGTGGAGATACAGAACTCCAGTTGAGTGATTTCAAATCCTAAAAGACAGTGCTGTGAAAGTGCTGAACTCAATATGCCAGCAAATTTGGAAAACTCAGCGGTGTCAACAAGATTGGAAAAGATCAGCTGTTCCAGTATATGTATTTAAAAGCTTGTTCTCTGTAGCTGTGAAATGTGTCACACAAAGAGTTAGACAGGACTGAAGCAATCCTGTGCAAATAGTTACAAGATTTTTTTTTTTTTTTTTAACCTGTGACAGCTTTTCTCCAGTTAGAGTTAACTGTGAAGGTGGAGCAGCAGCTTGGCTTTCAGGGACCCTGGTTGTGTGAAGTGTGCAGGGTGCAGGGACACAGACTGATTACACCACAGGAGTTTGGCCCTATCAGAGTCTGTGTTTTTTTTTTTTTTTTTTTTGATGTTGTTGTTTGTTTTGTTTTGTTTTCTTTTGTTTTGTTTTTGAGCTTGTAGCTGGAGATCAGAAGGCTTCTTTGGCCACTCTTTCTCCCTAGTTCCACCCATTCAGGCACTTAGAAGGCTTCCTCGCCTGGGATCCTTCTCTGTTGTTCAGTGCATCAGCACATAGAAAGGTCTTCCTGGCTGGAGTCCTGCTCTGTAAATCAGAGCATCTGCCACTTAAAAGAGCATCCTGAGTGGGGTTCTACTCTAGTAGGGTGCATCAGGCACTTAAAGGAGCACCCTGGGTGGTGTCCTTCTCTGCATTTCAGTGTGTTCAGCATTTGATGGGTCAGCCTCACTGTTGTAGTAACTGCTGATGCTAGCATGTGGGGAGAGAGAGGCTATGGTGATTGTTGCACCCCCTACGTGTGACTCAGTGATATTGCCTTGCTTCCATGGCCGTCTGGCTTTACTTCATAGGCATACCCTACCACAGTCTCCTCCTTCACACCCTCTCTCTCCATCTCTCCCCAGAAAACAGCAGCCCTCGCCTGTGAATTACCCCAGAATCCCTAAACTCCAGTTCCCAGCCACTGTGCCTTTCAGGGGACACATGTCCTTGTATGGGGAATGTACGGCTGCAGCAAGGACTCTCTGATTCTCATTGCATCTAGGTTTCCACAGATCAGCTGTTTCACTCTCTGCTTTAAATGTTTATTCTATGATTCAGCCGATTGCCCCAGTGTGGGATTGGACCTCTGCTTCAGTTCCTTCACCCACTCAGAGCAGATCCAATCCTACTAACACTCCTGTTTTATCCCCCAGTTCTTTCATCCTACTGAGTTTTGCATGGTTCTATATATTCTTTTCCACTTGTCAGGTACTCCTGTCTGCTTTCAGCTAATGTTCTGATTACTCTTCTGTGTATGCCTGAAGTATCCATGGAGAGATGTACTCTACATCCACCTACAGCTCAACCATCTTTTTCTCTAGTCTCATGAGAGTTTTACAGCAGAGAATCCACAGTGGTAGTAGGTGTGCTATAAAATGTGAGTTCAGACATACTCTTGAGGGCAAGCTCAATGATTTTAGCAGAGCTGATCTAAAGCATGGATTTAGTGTTGTCCAGACACATGCTTCAAATGTTAAGAAAAATTATTTATGGTGTGCCAATTCTAGAGCACAAGATCAGTGGTTGTATAACATTTGCTGTAGAATGCAGGTTCAGTTGTGGAAAAAGGTATGCTCCACAATGCAGATGACCATTTTTAGACATCTTGTGGTAGAGTACATGCTCAATAGCGGTGGGAACTGTGCTCTAGTGTGCATTCAGTAGTGGCTGGATGCATGTTGCCGTTGCCTACGGGATAGCTTCAGACAGCCTGTTCTAAAGTGCAAGCACACTAGTGAGTGGGCAGAACGTGTGCTCCAGATTGCAAGCTAAGCAGTTTCAGTACTTCTATGCTAGAGCTGAGACACAGTAGTAATGTAGTCAGGCTCCAAACTGCCATCCTACTATTTGTGTCACATCTGCTCTAGAGCACAGTCTTAGTGGTGCTGGGGGGAAAACGCAAAAGCACAATCTCAGGAGATGAAGCACGTGTTCTCTAAAGCAAAGATTCAGTATTTGAAGCATGCCTGCTCGAGATCATGGGTCTGTATTAGCAGGGGTATGCCTAAAGTGTGTTTCACTGTTGAGAGGCATGCTGAAGAGCTAAGTTCAACAGATGCAGCATGCCTGCTCTACATGTGCTTCGGAGTGTTGTCTCAGGAGATGCAGTGCCCTTGCTCAAGAGTGCAGACTCAGTAATTGAGGGACATGTTCTCTTGAGCGCTGGGTTTTTCTTTTTGGTTGCATATCCAGAGATAAAATTCAGAAAATCTGCCACACCTGCTCTGCCACACAAGCTCAGTAGTGAAAAGACAAGCCCTCAACAGTGCAAGCACAAGGGTTGTGGCATATGTGTATTGTGATGCATGACCAATTGAGGCAGGAAATATGAAGTATACACTAGGTCTGTAGTGGTGGCATATCATCCATAGATATACAGGTACGCTACTCACACCTTGCACAGTCTAGAATGCTGGATGACTAGCAGCATAATGGCTCTTGTAAAATACCCCTGGAGTAATTGTTACACACACCTTCTACAACAATACCTCAAGGAAATGACTTTAATGCTTCAGAATTCAAGGTCACTAGTGGTCACACTGTTGATCTAAAATGTTGGTTCACTTGTGCATAGGACATGTGTTTTACAATGTGTTTTACAATCCAATTTTCCTGGAATAGGTCCTCCAGCATGCAACCTCAGTCGTTGGGACACCTGCTCTAAAGTGCAGGAAGAAGAGTGGGGAAAATATGCAACAGAGGGCAAGCCAAGTCATTGGCAAATTTCAGCTGGAGAGTGTAGGCTCACTACTTTTAGCACACAGGCCATCGAGCAAGATTAGTAGTAGTGGAACTCATGCTCTATAAGGCAGGCTCAGCAGTGATAAAACAATGTACCAGGGTGCAAAATCAGTAGCTGAAACATGAATGTTTTGGGGCCTGGGCTTACAAGTGGCAATACACATGCTTCCGAGTGCAAAATGAGTAATGGCCACACACATGCTCTAGACCACATGCTCACCAGCTGTGTCATGCCGGCTTAGTGTAAGGACTCAGAAGTGACAAGTGTGCTGTAGTACTAGGATTTATACTGCTGGGATGAATGATTCAGTGTGCAGTTGTGTAGTTCTGGCATTCTTACTCTACAGCACAGTCTCAGAACATTGGCTCTTGAAGGTACACACAGTCATGATGGGAGATATGCTTCTGAGTAAACCTCAATAATGCAAAACCCATGATAAAATGTGTGCACTCTGTAGTCATGAGATTTGAACCCCCCCAGCTGCACGTTCAGTTACTCTGGCATGTGTGCAACTAGAGCATGTTCTCAGCAGATGCCTGCACTTGAGCTCGTGCTCAGTAGAGGTGTACCATGTCCTCCAGTGTTTAAACTCACTATGTCTACAGGAGTGCTGGCTCAGTTATGTCTGGAAGTACACTTCAGAGAATGCAATTTCAGTAATAGTTTAGGCACACCTGAACTACAGTGCAGGTTGAGTAGTGGCCTGACTTACCTATAAAGCAACAAGCTAATTATTGTGATATTTATCCTTTAGAGTAAAAGTTCACCAGGTGATGAGCTCTTGTTCTGGAAGGCAATTTCAGTAGTTCAGGGATACAGAATCCAGAGTGTAATATACCAGAAGTGTATGTGTACTGACAACAGGCATGTTTTAGCGACAGGCTCAGTAGTGGAAGGCCATATTCTCAACAACCCGGATTCAGGAGTGATGGGATGTATGCTCTACTCTGCAGTCTCAGTGACAGCAACTCACTTGTTTAAATCTTGTTAAAAATCTCAACAGTGGCAGCAGGGGTGACCCAGATTATGAACTAAGTAGTTCCAGCGATCATCCTCTAAAAGGCAGTCTCTGTACTGACAAGCACAGATTCCAGAGGGCAGGCTCAGTGCTTGTAGCAGGTGTGTTTTGAAATTGGGGAAGGAAATGGCAACCCACTCCAATATTCTTGCCTAGAGAAACTTGTGGACAGAGGAGCCTGGTGGGCTGCTGTCCATAGGTTCTCACGGAATCAACAAGACTAAAGCGACTTAGCATGCACACAAGCATTGGGGAAGGACGTGGCAACCCACTCCAGCATTCTTGCCCGGAGAATCCCAGGGATAGGGGAGCCTGGTGGGCTGCTGTCTTTGCGGTCACACAGAGTTGGACACGACTGAAGTGACTTAGCAGCAGCAGTGGTTTGAAATCGGGGGTCGGTAGTTGTGAAAACCTTCTTGCATTTTCAGTCATTACAGCATGGCAGGTCCAGACCGCAGATGCACTTGGTTGTGATACTTAGGCTCTAGAGTTGCAATGTATATTCCAGAGTGCAAGCTAATTAGTACACATGTCCTAATTCAATTCTTAGTAAAAGCAGAATGCAAACTCGTGATTTCAACCTCAGTAGTTGCTGCATGCATAATCAGAAGTAGCGGTGCATACACTCATGAGTGCTACATCATGAGTTGCAGCATAATTTCCACAGAGTGGGGTACAACAGTGATAAGAAGCATACTTCAGAGTGCAAACTAAGTAGCTGCTGGATGCATACTACAGAGGGTGAGCTCAGTAGCTTCACTGCGTGCATGCTTCACCCTATGAGCTCAATAGTATTTGATGGTGTTATATGGGCAATAATCTCTACTTTAGAGCACTTGCTTAGTAGTGACAGAATGCATACTTTCGAAACTAAACTCAGTAGACTGGTCCTAAGATGGCAGTGACATATGAAAAGAAGTTCAATTTTTCCTCAGTAAATACCTCAAAATATTGCCAGGATATGGAGTAACTTTCTTTTTTCTTTTTTTTTTTTGGAGTAACTTTCACTAAACAAGTCCTATATGCTGGCAGAGGACATCAGATACCCAGAAAGGCCAAACAATTTGCTCATAATGAGGTAGGAGAAGAGATAAACAAGAATACAGAGACAAAGGATTTAGGGATAGAGACCGATTCTAGAACCAGACATGCAACAATGAACTGGTTCTGAACGGTAACCCTGCTTGTTTAAATTAGATTCAGAGTACATCATGTGAAATGCCAGACTGGATGAAGCACAAGCCTGAATCAAGATTGCTGAGAAAAATAGCAAAAACCTCAGATACATAGATGACAAAACCCATATAGCAGAAAGTGAGGAGGGACTAAAAAGCCTCGTGATGAAAGTGAAACAGGAGAGTGAAAAGCTGCTTAAAACTCAACATTCAAAAGTGAAAATCATGGCATCTGGTCCCATGATTCCCTGGCAAGCGGATGGGGAAACAATGGAAATAGTGAGAAACTTTATTTTCTTGGATCTAAAATCACTGCAGATGGTGTCTGCAGCATAAAATTAAAAGATACTTGCTTCTTGGAAGAAGAGCTATGACAAACCTAGACAGCATATTTAAAAACAGAGACATTACTTTGCCAACTAAAGACTTTCTAGTCCAAGCTATAATTTTTCCAATAGTCATGTATGAATGTGAGAGTTGGATTATACAGAAAGCTGAGCCCTGAAAACTTGATGCTTTTGAAGTGTGGTGTTAGAGAAGACTCTTGAGAGTCCCTTGGATAGCAAGAGGATAAAATCAGTCAGTAAGAAATCCAGTCCTGAATATTTATTGGAAGGACTGATGCTAAAGCTGAAGCTGCAGTATTTTGGCTACCTGGTGCAAAGAACTGACTCTTGCAAACGACCCCAATGCTGGAAAAGATTGAAGCAGGAGAAGCAGATGACAGAGGATGAGATTGAACCCATCACCGACTCAATGTAGATGAGTTTGAGCAAGCTATGGAAGTTGGTGATGGACAGAGGAGCCTGGTGTACCACAGTCCTTGGGGTTACAAATAGTTGGACACGACTGAGCAACTGAACTGAACTTGTTTTGGGGATAGAGAGTCAATTTCTAGGCAAATTGATAAGAAGTCTGGGCTCCCCAAAGAGGAGAAAGGTGTCGGGATTCTTGAGGAGGAGATAGGGTTCGAGAATTCTCAAGGAGAAGAAAAGGGCAAATATCTATGTTTGCTGGTTGTTTGTTTTTCTCTATATTCCTTAGGCTTAGTCACATATATATTTTTTTTCCTTTAAATCTGAAACTGATGATTAGACACTAAACAACTCAGTTTAAACTCTGTAATTGTGTTTATATAGCAACAATGTATATGCTTGAGGACAATTTGCCTTCCTGAAAACCTTCTGATTAATCCTAATATTTTAGAAGTTATATTATTGGAGTGGGTCTGGTAGGATCTTTCTATTCTTAAATTCTAATCCTGTTATCCTAAAATATAAATTGTGTGAGTAGGTATGGTAGAATTTTCACAAACTTGAGGCATTCTTTTGATTATTATGATAACTAAGTTAAAATGTATGTACCTCCCTTGCTAACACTAGCAAGGGGGCCATTCTCCATCCCCATTCTGATGTCCATGTCAGGAGCTTTCTCTGTCCCTTTTCTTACTTTAATAAAATTCTGCTATCCAAGAGCTCTTGAGTGACCAATCCTGGCCCCTGATCCTGAAGTTAAATCTTCTTCTTCAGAAGTCATGAATCTGACACTATTCATCATAAGCTATTAGAAAAGAAGTTTCCATACCACAGGAAACCCTCTCAGAAGTTGATTCAGTGGGCCACTTTGGAATCTCAGAGGGTAGTATATCCACACACTCCCCCACAAAACAAAAATCATCTCAGAATTCAAGCCAAAAAGGCAATTATTTGTGGAGAATTGCCTCACAGTCTTGTGTCCACTTACAATGAGTGGGGACTATGTACAGAGGCGCCCTCTGCATCTTCAGTCCTTAGAATAAAGATGGAGTTTGAACGTCCTGAGGACACTCTGAGAGGACAAATGTGATGCAGCAGCCTGAACCACAGAATGCCAGAGAGACAAAAATAAAAAAAAAAAAAAAAAAGAAAAGGAATGCTCCCATGGGAAGGCTCTGAGACCACACTGTGACCCCTGACCTGCTCACAGAAGAGACTATGTCATATATTTACCAAAGGGGAACAAGCTAGCTTCCATTGTAGCCCTCCCAGGAGGTGAAGATTCAGAATGTTGACAATCAGAGGCAGAAGGCCATAAACTTTTAGGCCCAGGGGACTGGATCTCCTGCCAAGCTGTGAGCAGACTCTATCCATGAGCAGCCTCTATCCATGGCTTCCTGGGATCTAGGACAACTTATAGCTGCCAAGAGTGTCATAACCTGAGATCAACTAATCTGAGGAGATGCACAGCTCACAATGGACCATGTCCTTCTGGAGTATCTGAGAAACTGACCAGATTGAACCTGAACAATGCACACAAAAAAATGGCCCACCAGGTACTACTGCATCACAGCTATCCCAAGAGCCTTAGTGGCACTCTGGCACAGTGTACTCTGGAACATCCTGGAACCTGAGCAGCTTGGACCTGGGAAGTGCGTAAGCAAAGAGCCCAACTGGGACTATACTCTGGCAGAACATCAGGCCACTTGGGCCTGGGAAGAGCAGGAGATGCATAGCTCAACTGGGACTGGGCTTTCAGAGAACACCCAGGAATCTGAGCAGCTTAGGCCTGGGAAGTGCAGGAGACAAAGAACCCATCTGGGACTGTGCCTTGACAGAGAGCTGTGGAGTCTGGACTGCTTGGGCCTGGGAAGTGCAGGAGACACATGGTCAACCTGGGACTGCATGCCTAGCACAGGATGGAGCCTGGGTAGCTTGGGCCTGAGAAGTGCATGAGATACATGGCCCACCTGTGACTGTGCCCTCACGGAGCACCCAGGAGCTTGAGTGGGTGGATCTGAGAAGTGCACATCACCTTGGACTTTGGCAGACTTTATGCTTTCCATTTACTACAATGGTTCCCCACAAATCCCAGCGGTATTTGCAGTATTGCTGCCTCTCCACAGCACAACAGAGCAAGTGACCCTGAATAAGGTCTACTGTCACCTCTTCCTATCAGGGCTTAGATTAGACATTGAAGAGACTTGCAAGGAGAGGAGGCCAGCCTAAGATAAGACAGGAGAACCACTCCAGAAGTGGCAGGTGCAACAGATTAAAGTCAAGCAGTAAAATTGCATTTAAGGACAATTGCAGACTTTGAGTAAAAGTGCAAGATAGAACAAGGGATTACCTGACATTGAACTGACCCCACAATATTTTTTTTTTCTAATTTTTGTGTTCGATTATACCTTGGTTTATTTCATATTGTACATTTTGAATCCAAACCCTAGTCTAGGTTTTTAATTTTTGCTTTCTGATATTTGTTATTAGTTTTGGACCATTAAGACTCTATATTTTAATATCAATTTTTACTCAGGCATTTGATTACAAGCTTGATTCTTCTCTTTTACTTTGACTTTCTTTTATCCTCCTGATAACCTGTATCTAGCTCTTCCCTCATCTTTTCTGTATATAACATTGTGAAACTCTTTGACTGTTCATGCTGTGGAGTTGTTTCACCACTAACACTGGAGTTTTGTCTTCTGTGCAATGTTGAAAGAGTAGCCTGGAGGTTACTGAAAGTGGGGGACCAAAAACAAGAGGTAAGTAGCTCAGGTCCAGAACTTTGGATGATCATAGAACCCCTGGGCCCAGGGAATAGTGATAGACAAGATCCCATACAAAAGGATACATGCCTACACTGAAACAAGCTCCATCCAAGAGCAGCACGGTCTAGTGCAAGACAACACATGCTCATCTTCCAGCAAAACAAGAATACACTCAAGAAAATTAAAAGACAGCCTTCTCAGTTCAGTCACTCAGTTGTGTCTGACTCTTGGCAACCCCATGGACTGCAGTACACCAGGCCTCCCTGTCAATCACCAACTCCCAAAGTTTACTCAAATCATGTCCGCTGAGTCAGTGATGCCATCCACCCATCTCATCCTCTATCATGCCTTTCTCCTCTGGACCTCAATGTTTCCCAGCATCAGGGTCCTTTCAAATGAGTCAGCTCTTTGTGTCAGGTGGCCAAAGTATTGGAGTTTCAGCTTCAGCATGAGTTCTTCCAATGTATATTCAGAACTGATCTTCTTCAGGATGGACTTGTTGGATCTCCTTGCAGTACAAGGGACTCTAAAGAGACTTCTCCAACACTACAGTTCAAAAGCATCAATTATTCGATGCTCAACTTTCTTTATAGTCCAACTCTCACATCCACACATGACTACTAAAAAAAACATACCTTTGACTAGACAGACCTTTGTTGGAAAAGTAATGTCTCTGCTTTTTAATATGCTGCCTAGGTAAGTCATAACTTTCCTTCCAAGGAGAAAGTGTCTTTGAATTTCATGGCTACAATCACCATCTGCAGTGATTCTGGAACCCCTCAAAAGAAACTCAAACACTGATTGCCCATCTATTTGCTGTAAAGTGATAGGATCAGACGCCACGATGTTAGTTTTCAGATTGTTGAGCTTTAAGCCAATTTTTTCACTCTCTTCTTTCAATTTCATTAAATGGCTCTTTAGTTCGTCTTCCTTTTCTGCCATAAGGGTGGTGTCATCTGCATATCTGAGGTTATTTCTCCTGGCAAACTTGATTCCAGCTTGTCTTTCATCCTGCACAGCGTTTCTCGTGATGTACTCTGCATGGAAGTTAAATAAGCAGAGTGACAATATACAGCCTTGACATACTCCTTTTCCTATATGGAAGCAGTTGTTCCATGTCTCATTCAAAGTGCTGCTTTCTGACCTGCATAGAGGCTTCTCAAGAGGCAGGTCAACTGCTCTGCTATTCCCATTTCTTTCAGAACTTCCCAACGTTTATTGTAATCCACACAGTCAAAGTCTTTGGAGTAGTCAATAAAACAGAAGTGGATCTTTATCTGGAACTCTCTTGCTTTATTGATGATCCAGCGGATGTTGGCCATTTGATCTCTGGTTCCTCTGACTATTTGAAAACCAGCTTGAACATCTGGAAGTTTAAGGTTCATGTATCAATGAAGAATGGCTTGGAGAATTTTGAGCATTACTTTACTAGCATGTGAGATGAGTGCAATTATGTAGTAGTTTGAGCATTCTTAGGCATTGCCTTTCTTTGTGATTGGAATGAAAACTGACCATTTCCCGTCCCGAGTCACCTCTGAGTTTTTCAAATTTGCTGACGTATCGAGTGCAGCACTTCCATAGGATAATCTTTTAGGATTTGAAATACCTCAACTGGAATTCTATCACATCCACTAAATTTGTTCATAGTGATGCTTCTTAAGGCCCACTTGACTTCACATTCCAATATGTCTGGATCTAAGTGAATGGTCACATCATCATGATTATTTGGGTGTGAAGGTCTTTTATGTAGTTCTTCTGTGTGTTATTTGCCACCTCTTCTTAACATCTATTGCTTCCGTTAGGTCCA
Source organism: Rupicapra rupicapra (assembly GCA_963981305.1). Classification (NCBI taxonomy): domain Eukaryota; kingdom Metazoa; phylum Chordata; class Mammalia; order Artiodactyla; family Bovidae; genus Rupicapra; species Rupicapra rupicapra. The sequence goes on along the minus strand of OZ022299.1, from coordinate 5,547,029 downwards.
TACCATTTCTGTCCTTTATTGTACCGATCTTTGTGTGAAATGTCCCCTTAGTATCTCAAATTTTCTTGAAGAGATCTCTAGTCTTTCCCATTCTATTGCTTTGCTTTATTTCTTTGCACTGATCACTGAGGAAGGCTTTCTTATCTCTCCTTGCTATTCTTTGGAACTCTATATTCAAATGGGTATATCTTTCTTTCTCTCCCTTGCCTCTCACTGCTCTTCATTTCACAGCTATTTGTACTCAGGCAGCCATTTTGCCTTTTTGCATTTCTTTTTCTTGGGGATTGCCTTGACCCCTGTCTCCTGTACAGTGTCATTAATTTCCGTCCATATTTCCTCAGGCACTCTGTCAGATCTAGTCCCTTAAATTTATTTCTCACTTACACTGTATAATCAAAAGGGATTTGATATATATCATTCCTGAATGGTCTAGTGTTTTTTTCCTGCTTTCTTCAATTTAAGTCTGAATTTGAAAATAAGGATTTCATGATTGGAGCCACAGTCAGCTCCTGGTCTTGTTTTATGGTGTCTAATGGGAGTAAGCATCTAATTAAATGCTTCCGCTTTACTGAATATGCCAAAGCCTTTAACTCTGTGGATCAACATAAACTGTAAGTGACGGTAGTACCACACCACCGGACCTGCCTCTTGAGAAGCCTGTATGCAGGTCAGGAAGCATGTAGTTTCCAAGCATTTAATCTCATGGCTGTAGTCGCTATCGGCAGTGATTTTGGAGCCCCAAAAAATAAAGTCTGCCACCATTTCCACTATTTTCCCATCTATTTGCTATGAAGTGATTGGACAGGAGGCCTTCTCAGTTTTCCTAATGTAGAGCTTTAAGCCTACTTCTTCACTGTCCTCATTCACTTTCATCAAGAGACTCTTCAGTTCCTCTTCACTTTCTGCCAAAAGAGTGGTGCCATCTGAATATCTGAATTTATTGACATTTCTCCTTTCACTCTTGATTCCAGTTTATGTTTCTTCTAGCCCAGCATTTATCTGAATAGAAGCTAAATAAGCAGGGTGACAATATACAGCCTTGAGGTACTCCTTTTCCTAATTGGAACTAGTCCTTTATTCAATATCCAGTTCTAACTGTTGCTTCCTGACCTGCATACAGGCTTCTAAAGAGGCAGGTCTGGTGGTGTGGTATTCCCATCTCTTTCAGAATTTTCCACTGTTTATTTTGATCCATACAGTCAAAGGCTTTGGCATACTCAGTAAAGCAGAAATAGATGTTTTTTCTGGACTTGCTTGCTTTTTTGAAGATCCAACAGACGTTGGGAATTTGATTTTTGGTTCCTCTGTATTTTCTAAGACAAGATTGAACATCTGGAAGTTCACTGTACACGTATTGCTGAAGCCTGGCTTGGAGAATTTTGAGCATTACTTTGCTAGCATGTGAGATGAATTCAATTTCATGGTAGTGTGAGCATTCTTTTTCATTGCCTTTCTTTGAGATTGGAATGAAAATGTACCATTTCCAGCTAAGCCACAGCTAAGATTTTCAAATTTCCTGGCATATTGAATGCATCACTTTCACTGCATTATCTTCGAGGATTTAAAATAGTTCAACTGGAATAAAAGCCATAATAGAGCCCCCCTAATTCTCTAATGGACACTGCATTGCCTCTCAGAAAAAATGAGATCCACATCCATCTTCTATAACAATAATAACAAAAAAATTTCCCTCAACTGGAAAACCTTCACAAGCCACTGGTCCCTTCACATTCACTGGGAGGAGACTACCCAATTAATAACAATGATGACCCTCCAGTTTTCAGAAAATAGACCTCAAAGACAGCCACCTAAACAACATGAAAAGGCAGAGACATATCCGTCAGGTAAAGGAACCCAATAAAAATCAACAAACCAATGAAAGAGGAGGAGGTAGGAAGTCTACAGGAAAAATAATTCAGCATAATAATGGTCAAAGTCTTGGAAACAAATGGATCTACAGATAAATATACTAGACATGGATTGAGAAGATGAAAGAGGTGTTTTAAATTGACCTAGAAGAAATAATGAGTAGTCAATCAATAATGAACAATGAAATAACTGATATAGAAATCACTCTGGACAACAGAAACAGTAGAGTAACTGAGGCAGATGAAAGACTAAGTGAGCTCAAAGATAGAATGTTGGAAATAAATAGAGCAAAAACATGCAAAAAGAGAGAGAGAGAGAGAGAGAAGTGAAGACAGCCTCAGAGACCTCTGGAACAATGTTAAATGACTTCACATTTAAATCGAAGGTTTTTTGGAGAAAGAAGACAAAAGGAAAGGGCATGAGAAAATAGTTGAGGAGAAAATAGGGTGGATTCATGTCAATGTATGGCAAAACCAATACAGTATTGTAAAATAAAATAAAGTTAAAAAAAAGAAAAAAAAAAAAAAAAACTTCCCTGAATGGGAAAGGGAATAGACACCTAAAATGAAAAATCCAAGTGTGTCCCATAGGGATAAATTCAAGACAAAACATGTCAAAACACACATTAATCAAAATGAAAACAAACAATCAAACAAATAAATATACACAATGAACAAATTTTAAAGGCAACAAAGGAATAAAAACAAATAGCATAGAAGGGAACCCCATAAGGAAAGCAGCTGATCTTACAATAGAAACTTTTCAGCTTAGAAGGGAATATCAGGATATAGTTAAAGTGATGAAAGGCAAAAACCTAAAGCCAAGATTACACTATCCAACAAGGATAGCATTCTAATTCAAAAGAGAAAACAAAAGCTTTACAGACAAACAAAAGCAATTAGAATTCAGAACCACCAAACCAGCACTTCAGGAAATGCTAAAGGTTATTTTTTAGATAGGAAACAGAAAAGTCTTATAAAAGCAAAATCATAAAATATATAGTAAATGGTAACAAGATCATACTTGTCAACAACTACCTTAAACAGAAATGGGCTAAATGTTCTTAGGAAAAGACAAAGACTGGCTGAATGCATACAAGAAAATACTGTCTGCAAAGAACACCACCTCATAACTAGGGACACATACAGACTGAAAGTGATGGCCAGGAAAAAGCTATTTTGTGAAAATGGAGAGCAAAAGAAAGTGGAAGGAGCAATACTCATATCAGATAAATGGACTTTAATTTAAGACCACTATAGGAGACAAAAAAGGTTGCATTACATAATAATCAAGGTATCAATCCAAAAAGAAGCTATATGCACCCAGTGTAGGAGCACCTCAATACAACAGGCAAATGCTAACTAACAAACAGTATTGGGTGATTTTAATACTCCATTCATAACATGGACAGGTCATCCAGACAGGAATAAAAAAAAAAGGAAAACTCAAGTTTTAGATGATACATTAAAACAGTTTGACCCAACTGATATCTACAGTGCATCCCACCACAAAAGAATGGAATTCAGCTTTTTCTCCTTTTTCTCAAGTGCAAACGGAACATTATCTTAGGACAGATAACATCCAAGGCCACGTCTAACCTTGGTAAACTTCAACAAATTGCAATGTTTTCAAACCTGTTTTCTGAATACAATGCTGTTAGATCAGATATCAACTACTGGGAAAAAATAAATAAATAGGGGAAACACAAATAATTTGGAGGCTAAACAGCCCAAAATTCAAATTTGAGTTCAACAAAATTCAGTTTCTATGAAAAAAAATAAAACAAAACTCTGCCACTGTAGTCATAGATGGAACATACCTCAACATAATGAAAACAAAGTCTGACAAAACCACAGAAAACATTATTGTCAATAATGAAAAACTTAAAACATTTTCTTTAAAATCAGCATTAAGACATGGGTGCCCACACTCATCACTACTAGTTCTGGGAATTCTAGCCACAGCTTTCAAAGGAGAAAAAGATATAAAAAGGATCATCATTGGAAAAGAAGACATAAAACTCTCTCTATTTGCACATGATATTATCCTTTGCAAAGAAAACCCAAGAGATACCACCAGAAAATTACTGGAGTTATTTAATGAATAGAGTAAATGTGCAGGGTATAAAATTAACACACAGAACACATATTCCTATACACTAACAATGAAAAATCAGAAAGAGAAATTAATGAACAATCCTGTTCACCATTGCAATGAAAGGAATAAAATCACTAGAAATAAATTTGCATAAAGAGACAAAGGGCTTCCCTGATAGCTCAATTAATGCACAAGCTACTGGCAATGCGGGAGACTCCTGTTCGATTCCTGGGTTAGGAAGAGCCCCTGAAGAAGGGATAGGCTACCCACTATAGTATTCTTGGGCTTCCCTTGTGGCCCAGCTTGTGAAGAATCCTCCTGCAATCTGTGAGACCTGTGTTTGATCTCTGGGTTGGGTAGATCCTCTGGAGAAGGGAAAGGCTACCTGTTCCAGCATTCTGTTCGAGAGAATTCCAAATTCCATACACTGTATAGTCCATGGGATTTCAAAAAGTCGGACATGAGTGAGCAACCTTCACTTTCCCAGAGAGAGAGAGAGGGAAAAAAAAAACAAAAAAAAAACAACAAAAAAAAAAAAAAAAAAAAAACACCAATGAAAGAAATCAAAACACATATAGATAGAGATACATATTATGTTCTTGGATGGGACAAATTGATATAGTTAAACTGAATATATCACCCAAAGCAATCAATAGATTCAATGCAATACCTCTCAAACTGCCAACAATATTTTTCATAAACTAGAACAAACTATTTTACGATTTGCATGGAAATACATAAGACTTTGAAGAACCAAAGCGATTTTGAGAAAGAAGAATGGAACTAGAGGAGTCATACTTTCTGACTTCAGACTACACTACAAAGATATCAAGAGAGTATGAAACTTGCACAAACATTGAAATATAGACCAATGGAACAAAATATAAATCCAAAGATAAATTCATACACCCATTATCTTTGACAATGGTGGCAAAAATATGCAACAGAAAAAGACATTTTCTTTAAAAAGTGTTCCTGGATAACCTGGACTGCTATGTGTGGAAACCAGAACACTATCTAACATCATGTTCAAAAATAAACTCAAAATGTATTACAGATATAAATGTAAGACCAGAAAAGATAAAACGCTTAGAGTAAAACATAGGTATAACCACCACAAAATAAGTCACACCAAGATCCTCTATGAGCCATTGCCAGGAGTAAAGGAAATGAAAACAATTAAAAAAAATCTAATTAAGCTCTATAGCTTTTGTACAATGAAGGTAACTATAATTAAGGTTGAATATGTAGCCTTCCAAATTTGGAGAAAATAATAGCAACCGAAAAACTAACAAAAAAATTAGTTTCCAAAATGTGCAAGCTGCTCATGCATCTCAATACTCAGCTACAAATACTAAGAAAAACAAACCACCAATAAAAACACAGGCAAAAGCCCTCTCCAAAGAAGATATACAGATTACTAAGAGACACGGAAATGTTGCTCAGCATCCCTCATTATAAAAGAAATGCAAATCAAATGCATTGAGGTATCATTTCACACTGGTCAGATTGGCCATCATTAAAATGTCTACAATATAATTGCTGGAGAGGGTGTGGAGAAAAGGAACTTTTTATACTGTTGATGAGAATGCAAACTGGTACAACCATTATGGAGAACTTTGTGGGACTCCTTAGAAAGTTGGAAATAGAAATGCCATATGACCCAGGAATCCCACTCTAGGTCATGAACCTCAAGGAAGCTAGAATTGAAAGAAACACTGTACTCCAGTGTTTATTGAAGCACTATTTACAATAGCTACGATGTGGAAGTGATCAAAAGCCCATCAGCAGATGCATGGTTAAGGAAAGTTTGCTACATATACATATGAAACTTTACTCAGTTATTAGAAGTCATGCCACTTGAGTCAGTTCTTATGAGTTGGAAGAGCATGAAACCTATTACACAGAGTGAAGGAACTAAGAGAAAGACAAAGCTGTATATTATATATGTATATATATTATATATATATATATATACATATATAATATGCATATTATATATGTGGAATTTAGAAAGATGGCCTATACACAGACCAGGAAAAGAGGCAAAGATCTAAAGAACAGACTGTTGGACTCAGTGAGAGAAGGTGAAGATGGGATGATTTGAGAAAATAACATTTAAATGTGTACAGTATTTTATGCAAAAAATAGATGACCAGTGTGAGGTTTTATAACATGGGTGCTATAGAATACCCATGTCACAACTTCTGAACTTGCAATCTGATGCATGCATCAGCCACCAATGAGCCCTCTAGCACACATCATGCACGTTCTGAGTTTGCAGCCTGGAGCTCTCATTTTACCTCTTCTGACCCCGCGATTCAGGTTAGGTAGGCAAGTTGTAACTGCTAAATTTGCACTTTAGGGGAGGCATCAAAGACATTTTAAGCCCACATTGTAGTCCAAACATGCTGCGTCTTGGTCCTGAACTCTGGAGCAGGCATCTTGCCAGTATGAATACTGTTTGTCGTCATCTAGTGTTTCACTGTCATGACATGCCTCCATTGCTTCTTCATCTCCTCTGGTCATCACTCTGTGTCGTTTATCACCATCCAGTGTTTATTTCAGTCCTGTAACCTGTTTCTACTGCTTGCTCAACACACTCCAGGTCAAACATATCTAGTATCCTGTGCTGTGACAGGTTAAGATTCTTCATCCTCCTCTGGTTAAACACACAGTAGTTTACCACCCTTAGTGTTTCATTTTGTGACATGCATCTATCCACTCCGGGTCTAATACACTCAGTAGATTATCATTATCCAATGTTTTAACTGTGGAATATCCCACAAGTCTTCTTCATGCACCCCATGCAAAAAGTAGCTTATCACTATCCCATGTTTCAGTGCAGAGAGATGATTCAAGCGTTTCTTCATTTCCTCCAGGTAAAGCACACTCAGCAGTTTGTCACCAGTTTTTCACCTGTGACGTGATTCTTCTTAATTTATGTAGTTGGCTGTGTTGGGTCTTAGTTGTGTCATGTAAGATAGTCCTTGACACAAGCCAACTCTAACCATGACATGCAGTCTCTGGAGTGTGAGAACTTCAGTATTTGCAGCTATGCAGGTTTAGCTACTCTGTAGCATATCGGATGTATGTTTCCCAGTCAGGGATTGAACCTTCATCCCCTACAGTACAAGGTGGATGCTAAAGTGCTGGACCACCAGGAAAGGCCCTATGACATGCTGTAAGTGCCTGCTTTTACATCCCATATCAAAAAGACACATTGTTTGACGGGAACACATCAGCATCCAGGGTTGCAAAGATTGGACATGCTTCAAGAACGTCTTCATCCACACTGGTCAAATACAAGCAGGTGTTTTTCACAATGTAGTGCCACTCCGTGTGCTTCTTCATTGATTACTCATTGAATGCATCCAATAGATGATCATCATCTACTGTTTCAGTGCAGTGACACCTTGAGATATTCTTCATGCACCCTGGGTAAAACACATCCAGTTGTGTATCTCCATCCAGTGTTTCACTGCTGTGACATGCTTTCAGTGTGTCTTCATCCACCCCAGGTCAAACATACTAAGTAGCTCATCAGTATCCACACTTCAGAGAGGAGGTGCAGCAGCATCTTTCTCCTCCCCAGGTGAAATAGCCTCACCAGCTTATCACTTCCTGCTTTCCACTGCTGTCAAAAGTTCAAGTGCATCTTGATCAAACACACCAGTAGTTTATCACCATCCAGTATTTCCAAGCTGTGACACAAACTGCTTTATTATCCAGACTGAAAAAATACATCCTGTAGTTTATCAAAGTCAGCATTTCAGTGCTGTGACATGATTCATGTGCCTATTCATCCACTCTCTGGAAAAATACACTCTAGTTTATTACCATGCAGTGCTCAGTGCCTTGACTTGACATGCTCCAAGTTCTTCTTTGTCCACCTGGTGTCAAATACTCAATAGTTTATCAACATCTATATTTCAGTACTGTGAATCGCTGCATATGTTTCTTTGTCAATCCTGGCCCATCACTCCTTGGAGTTTACCACCCTTTAGTGTTTAAGTGCTGTGATATGCTTCATGTGCTTCATATTCTCCTGTAAAATATACTGATTACTGTATCATCATCCAATATTCAGTACAGTGATATGCTTCAAGTGCTTAATAGTCCACATCAGTCAAACATTCCCAGCATTTTATCATTAGCCAAGGTTTTAGGGCTGTAACTTGTGGCATATAATAGGTGTTTATTTGACCCCTAGAGGTGAAACTCAACAAGTGTTTTATCTCCATTCATTCTATCAGTGCTGTGCATACTACAGTGCTTCCTTACCTACTCTGGGTTAATACACACATCCGTTCTTTCAGTGCTGATGAATGCACAAGTGCTTCCTCAACTATCGTGTTTCAAATACATACAATAGTTTATCAACGTCCAGTGTGCTGTGACACACTTCAGGTGTTTCTTTATTTACCCCTGATTGATGTTTTTCAGTCACACAGTCATATCCAGCTCTTTGAAACCCCATGAACTACAGCACACCAGGCTTCCCTGTCCTTCACTATCTCCTGGAATTTGCTCAAATCCATGCCTATTGAGACAGTTATGCCAACAGTCAACCATTTTATTCTCTGTCACAACCATCCCCACCTGCTTACATTCTTACCCAGCATTCGAGTCTTTTCTAATGATTTGGCTGTTTGCATCAGGTAGCCAAAGTATTACAACTTCTGCATGAGTCCTTCCAATGAGTAGTCAGTGTTGATTTCCTTTAGGACTGACTGGTTTGATCTCTTTGCAATTCAAGGAACTCAAGAGTTTTCTCCAGCATCACAGTTTTAAAATATTAATTATTTGGCAATCAACCATTTTTATGGTTCAGATCTCACATCCATGCAAAACTATTGGAAAAAACTGTAACTTGACCTTTGCCAGCAATGTGATGTCTCTGATTTCATCTGCTGTCTAGGTTTGTCATAGCTTTTCCTGCAAGAAGCAAGTGTCTTTAAATTCATGATTGCAATCACCAGGCACAGTGATTTTGGAACTCACGAAAATTTAAAAAAAAAAAAAAAGGTCTATTGCAATTTCCATTGTGTCTTGATCTATTTGCTATCAGTAATGGACTGGAAGATTGATCTTAGTTTATTGAATGTTAAGGTTTAAGCCAACTTTTTTTTTTAATCTCCACTTTCATCTCAGCAAGGGGCTGTAATTTATCTTCTGCTTTCTGTCATCTGCATGTTTGAGATTATTGATATTTCTCCCAGCAATTTTGATTCCAGTTTGTGCTTCATCCAGTCTGACATTTTGAATGATCTACTATGCATGTAAGTTAAATAAGTGGGGTGACAACAAGACAGTCTTGACATACTCCTTTACCAGTTCTGAACAAGTCCATTGTTCCTGCCTGATTCTGTTACTTCTTGACCTGCATATATGTTTCCCAGGAACAAGGTAAAATGGTCTATTATACTCATCTCTTTAAGAATTTTCCACAGTTTCTGTGACCCCCACAGTCAAAGGCTTTAGCATAGTGAATGAAGCAGAAGAAGATAATTTTCTGAAATTCCCTGTTTTTTCTATGATGCAATGAATCTTGACAATTTGATCTCTGTTTCCTCTGCCATTCCTAATCCAATTTGTGTATTTAAAAGTTGTCAGTTCACATATTGTTGAAACCTAGATTGAGGAATTTTGAGCATTACCTTTCCAGCGTATGAAATGAGCATGATTGTGCAGTAGTTTGAGCATTCCTTCACAATGCCCCTCTTTGGGATCATAGTGAAACTGACATTTTCCTGTCCTTTGGCCATTAATGAGTTTTCCAAATTTCCTGGCACATTGAGTGCAGTATTTTAACAGCATTATCTTTTAAAATTTCAAATAGCTGAGCTTCAGTTATATCACCACAACTAGCATTGTTTGTGGTAATTCTTCCTAAGATCCATTTGACTTCACACCCCTCTACATACATCTACTCTATGTGAGTGATCAAACCATTGTGGTTATCTAGGTGATTAAGTGGAGAAAGGTATGGCACACCACTCCAGTACTCTTGCCTGGAAAATCCCATGGATGGAGGAGCCTGGTAGGGTGCAGTCCATGGGACTGCGAAGAACCAGACACGACTGAAGTGACTTAGCAGCAGCAGCAACAGCAGGTGATTAAGACCTTTCTTTGGTACAGCTCTTCTATTATACTCTTTCCAACACTTAATCACATTTTCTTCTTCTAGGTTCGTAACAATTCTGTCCTTGATTGTGCCCATGTTTGCATGAAATATTTTCTTTGTGGCTCTAAGTTTCTTGGCAAGATTTCTACTCTTTCCTCTCGTATTCCCTCTATTTTTCATTGACATTAAATACACACAATATTATATCCCCATCCAGTGTTTAAGTTTAGATATGCTTCAAGTGTTTTTTAAACCACTCCAGAAGAAATTAATGTGATAGCTTATCACCATTCATTTTCTTCTGTATTGTGACATGTTTTGAGCCTCCTCCAATCCGTCCATTAAATTACCATCATTCACTGAAGTTGTGTTATTACAGGCTTGAAGTGTCCCTTTGTCTAATTTTGTCAAACACTCCCTGCCATTTACCACTATCCAGTGTTCCAGTACTGTGGCATGCCTCATGTACTTCTTTTTCCTCTCCAAATAAAATATGGTCAGTAGCTTATCACAATTACTGTTTCGATTCTGTGATGAGTTTCAAGTCCTTCTTTAATCCATTCTAGATAAAACACATTCAGAAGTTTACCATGGTCCCATGTTTTACTCTGTGCCATGCTTCCAGTTTCTCTTCATTCAACATGTATCAAACACATCCTGCAGTTTATCACCATCCAGTGTTTCAGTGCTGTTTCCTGCTCAACTGCTTCTTCATTCTCTGCAGAAAATACACAACCGACAATTTATCACAACCCAGTGTGTTAATTCTGGTACATGTTTCAAAAGATCCTTTGTCCACCCAAGGTTGAGCACACTCTCAGTTTATCACCATCCATTGATTCAGTGCTATTACATGCTTTCATTGATTTTTCAACTACCACAGCTCATCATACACAAAGATTTATCATGGTCCAGTTTCAGTGTTGTGACATGTTCTTTGTGCTTCTTTCCCTATACGAAATCAAACAGACCATCTGCAGTCTGAACATATAGTGTTTCAGTCATGAAACATACTTCACATGGTTCTTAACTCACTCCACATTAAATAGATAGGTTATCAACATTCATTGTTTCAGTGCTGTGACACATTTCAATGGCTGCTTCACTATCTCCAAGTCAAACACATTCACTGTTTTACCACTGTCTTGGGTTTCAGATCTGTGACATGCTACAAGTTCTCCTGAAACGACTCAAATGCACTCAGTAGCTCTGTTGTTGTTAGTTGTTATTTGTTGTCCAGTCACTCAGTCATCTCCAACTCTTCATAATCCCATGGACTGCAGTATATCACGCCTTCTTGCCCTTGACCATCTCCCGGAGCGTGTTCAAACTCAAATCCACTGGGTCGGTGATGCCATCCAAGTGTCTGGTCCTCCATCGTCCCCTTCTTCTGCTCCAATCTTTTGCAGTATCAGATTCTTTGCCAATGAGTTGGTTCTTCACATCAGATAGCCATAATATTGGAGCTTCTGCCTCAGCATCAACCCCTCCAGTGAATTTTCAGGATTTATTTCCTTTAGGGTTGACTGGGTTGATTTCCTTGCAGCCGAAGGGACTCGCAAGAGTCTTCTCCAAGATTGTGGTTAAAAGTATCAATTCTTTAATATTCAACCTCCTTTATGGTCTAACTTACATTGGCACATGACTATTGATAAAAACACAAATATAGCTCTGACTATATGGACCCTTGTTGGCAAAGGAATGCCTCTACTCTTTAAATGCAGTCTACATTTGTCACAGCTTTTCTTCCAAGAAACCAGTGTCATTTAATTTCATAGCTGCAGTCATCATCTGCCATGATTTTGGAGTCCAAGAAAAAAGATGTCTGTCATTGTTTCCATTATTTTTTCATCTATTTGCTTTGAAGTGTTAGGACTAGGTGCCATGATCTTAGCTTTTTGAATATTGATTCTTAAAGCCAGCTTTTTCACTCTCCTCTTTTGCCTGCATCAAGAAGCTCTTTAGTTATTCTTTTCTTTCTGCCATATGGGTGGTGTCATCTGCATATCTGAGGTTATTGATATTTCTATAGATACTTCTTTTTTTCTCTTAATTTAAGCTTGTGTTTCCTTCAGCCCAGCATTTTCCAAGATGTGCTCTGCATATAAGTTAAATAAATAGGGTGACACATATAGTAGCTTTTTCCCCCAATTTCAAACCATCTGTTCTTCTGTATCTTGTTCTCACTGTTGTTTCTTCACCTGCATACAGGTCTCTCAGGAGGCATGTAGATAGTCTGGTATTTCCATGTCTTTTAGAATTTTATGCAGTTTGTTGTGATCCACACAGTGGGTTTTTATCATAGTCAATGAAGCAGAAATTATATTTATATATATATTAGAATTATCTTGCTTTTTCCATGATCCAGTGGAGTTTGCTAATTTGATTTCTGGCTTCTGTCTTTTTTAAATCCAGTTTGAACATTTGCAATTTCTAGGTAAATGTGCTGTTGAAGTCTAGCCTGGAGAATTGTGAGCATGCCTTTGTTCGATTCACGTCAGTTGCTCAGTCATGTCTGACCTTTTGTGACGCCACGCACTACAGTATATCAGGCCTCCCTATCCATCACCAACTCCCGGAATTTACTGAAATTCATGTCCTTAGAGTCGGTGATGCCCTCCAACCGTCTCATCCTCTGTCCTAGCCTTCTCCTCCCATTTTCAATCTTTCTCAACATCAGGGTCTTTTCAAATGAGTCAGCTCTTCACATCAGGTGGCCAAAATATTGGAGTTTCAGCTTTAACATCAGTGCTTCCAATGAATATTCAGGGTTGATCTTCTTTAGGATGGACTTGTTGGATTTCCTTGCAGTCCAAGGGACTCTCAAGAATCTCCTCCAACACCACAGTTCAAAAGCATCAATTCTTTGGTGCTCAGCTTTCTTTATATTTCAACTGTTACATCCATACATGCCTACTGGAAAAATCATAGTGTTAACTAGGTGGAGATTTGTGGGCACATTAACATCTCTGTGTTTTAATATCCTGTTAGATTGTTCATAATTTGTCTTCCAAGGAGTTAATGTGTGAAATAAGGGCAGTTGTGTGACACTTGGAACATTCTTTTGCATTGTCCTTCTTTGGATTTCAAATGAAAAACTGACCTTTTCCAGTCCTGCAGCCACTGCTGAATTTTCCAAGTTTTCTGGCATACTGAGTGCAGCACTTGAACAGTATCATCTTTGAGAATTTGAAATAGCTCAGCTGGTGTTCCATCACCTCCACAGTCTTTGTTGGTAGTGATGCTTTCTAAGAGCCACTTGATTTCACACTCCAAGATGTCTGGCGTAGGTGAGTATTCACACCATCATGACTATCTGGGTCACTGAGATCTTTTTGGATAGTTCTTCTATGTATTCTGGCCACCATTCTTTAATATCTCTCACTTCTTTTAGGTTCATACCTTTTCCGTCTTTTATTGTGCCCATAGGTGCATGAAATACATTTTGGTATCTTTTATTTACCTGAAGAGATCTCTAACCCTTCACAGTCTATCATTCTCACGCAGTAGTTTAACGACATTTATTGTTTCATGGATGTGACATGCTTCCCGTGTTTCTTGTTTCACTTGCATTCCAAAACTCCCAGTTCAGTTCAGTTCAGTTCAGTTCAGTTCAGTCACTCAGTCGTGTTCGACTCTGCAACCCCATGAATCTCAGCTTGTCAGGCCTCCCTGACCATCACCAACTTCCGGAGTTCACTCAGATTCATGTCCATCGAGTCAGTGATGCCATCCAACCATCTAATTATCTGTCGTCCCCTTCTCTTCCTGCCCCCAATCCCTCCCAGGACCAGAGTCTTTTCCAATGAGGTAACATTCGAATGCAGTGGCCAAAGTACTGGAGTTTCAGCTTTAGCATCATTCCTTCCAAAGAAATCCCAGGGCTAATCTCCTTCAGAATGGACGGGTTGGGTCTCCTTGCAGTCCGATGGATTCTCAAGAATCTTCTCCAACACTACAGTTCAAAAGCATCAATTCTTTGGTGCTCAGGTTTCTTCATAGTCCAACTCTCACATCCACACATGACTACTGGAAAAACCATAGCCTTGACTAGACGGAACTTAGTCGGCAAAGTAATGTCTCTGCTTTTGAATATGCTATCTAGGTTGATCATAACGTGTCTTCCAAGGAGTAAGTGTCTTTTAATTCCATGGCTGCCATCACCATCTGCAGTGATTTTGGAGCCCCCAAGTCTGACACTGTTTCCACTGTTTCCCCATCTATTTCCCATGAAGTGATGGGCCCGGATGCCATGATCTTTGTTTTCTGAATGTTGAGCTTTAAGCCAACATTTTCACTCTCCTCTTTCACTTTCATCAAGAGGCTTTTTAGTTCCTCTTCACCTTCAGCCATAAGGCTGGTATCATCTGCATATCCGAGGTTAGTGATATTTCTCCTGGAAATCTTGATTCCAGCTTGTGTTTCTTCTGGTTCAGCGTTTCTCATGATGTACTCTGTATAGAAGTTAAATAAGCAGAGTGACAATATACAGCCTTGATGTAAACCTTTTCCTATTTGGAACCAGTCTGTTGTTCCATGTTCAGTTCTAACTGTTGCTTCCTGACCTGCATACAGATTTCTCAAGAGACAGGTCAGGAGGTCTGGTATTCCCATCTCTCCCAGAATTGTCCATGCTTTATTGTGATCCACACAGTCAAAGGCTTTGGCATAGTCTATAAATCAGAAATATATGTATTTCTGGAACTCTCTTGCTTTTTCCATTATCCAGAGGGTGTTGGACCTTTGATCTCTGGTTCCTCTGCCTGTTCTAAAACCAGCTTGAACATCAGGAAGTTCATAGTTCACATATTGCTGAAGCCTGGCTTAGAGAATTTAGAGCATTACTTTACTAGCTTGTGAGATGAGTGCAATTGTGCAGTAGTTTGAGCACTCTTTCGCATTTCTTTCTTTGGGATTGTAATGAAAACTGACCTTTTCCAGTCCTGTGACCACTGCTGAAGGTTTCCAAATTTGCTGACATATTGAGTGCAGCACTCTCTCAGCATCATCTTTCAGGATTTGAAATAGCTCAACTGGAATTTCATCACCTCCAGTAGCTTTGTTCTTAGTGATGCTTTCTAAGGCCCACTTGACTTCATATTCCAGGATGTCTGGCTATAGGTGAGTGATCACATCATCATGATTATCCAGGTCACGGTGCTCTTTTTTGTACAGTTCTTCTATGTATTCTTGCCACCTCATCTTAATATCTTCTGCTTCTGTTAGGTCCATACAATTTCTGTCCTTTATCGAGCCCATCTTTGCATGAAATGTTCCCTTGATATCTCTAATTTTCTTGAAGACATCTCTAGTCTTTCCCATTCTATTCTTTTCCTCTCTTTCTCTGTATTTATCACTGAGGAAGGCTTTATCTCTTCTTGCTAGTCTTTGGAACTCTGCATTCAGATGCTGATGTATTTCCTTTTCTCCTTTGTTTTTTGCTTCTCTTCTTTTCACAGCTATTTGTAAGGCCTCCCCAGACAACCATTTTTCTTTTTTCCATTTCTTTTCCAAGAGAGGGGTCTCGATCCCTGTCTCTTGTACAATGTCATGAACCTCATTCTATAGTTCATCAGGCACTCTATCTATCAGATCTAGGCCCTTAAATCTATTTCTCACTTCCACTGTATAATCATAAGGGATTTTATTTAGGTCATACTTAAATGGTCTAGCGGTTTTCCCCACTTTCTTCAATTTAAGTCTGAATTTGGTAATAAGGAGTTCATGATCTGAGCCACAGTCAGCTCCTTGTCTTCTTTTTGCTGACTGTATACAGTTTCTCCATCTTTGGCTGCAAAAAAATATAATCAATCTGATTTTGGTGTTGACCACCTGGTGATGTCCATGTGTAGAGTCTTCTCTTGTGTTGTTGGAAGATGGTGTTTTCTATAACCAGTGCATTTTCTTACCAAAACTATTAGTCTTTGCCCTGCTTCATTCTGCATTCCAAGGCCAAATTTGCCTTTTACCCCAGGTGTTTCTTGACTTCCTAGCTTTGCATTTCAGTCCCTTTTAATGAAAAGGGCATCTTTTTTGGGTGTTAGTTCTAAAAGGTCTTGTAGGTCTTCATAGAACCATTCAACTTCAGCTTCTTCAGCATTACTGGTTGGGGCATAGACTTGGATTACGGTGATATTGAATGGTTTGCCTTGGAAACGAACAGAGTTCATTCTGTCATTTTTGAGATTGCATTCAAGTACTGCATTTCAGACTCTTTGGCTGACCATGATGGCTACTCCATTTCTTCTGGGGATTCCTCCCCACAGTAGTAGAAATAATGGTCATCTGAGTTAAATTCACCCACTCCAGTACATTTTAGTTCGCTGATTCCTAGAATGTTGACGTTCACTCTTGCCATCTCTTGTTTGGCCACTTTCAATTTGCCTTGATTCATGGACCTGACATTCCAGGTTCCTATGCAATACTGCTCTTTACAGCATCAGACTTTCTTTCTATCACCGGTCACATCCACAGATGGATACTGTTTTTGCTTTGGCTCCATCCCTTCTTTCTTTCTGGAGTTATTTCTCCACTGATCTCCAGTAGCATATTGGACACCTACTGACCTGGAGAGTTCCTCATTCAGTATCCTATCATTTTGCCTTTTCATACTGTTCATGGGGTTCTCAAGGCAAGAATACTGAAATAGTTTGCCATTCCCTTCTCCAGTGGACCACATTCTGTCAGACCTCTCCATCATGACCCACCCATCTTTGGTTGCCCTGTGGGCATGGCTTGGTTTCATTGAGTTCGACAAGGCTGTGGTCCTAGTGTGTTTAGGTTGACTAATTTTCTGTGAATATGGTTTGTGAGTGTGTCTGCCCTCTGATGCCTTCTTGCAACACCTACCATCTTACTTGGGTTTCTCTTACCTTGGGCATAGGTTATCTTTTCTCTGCATTCGGTGTGACTGAGAGGAGCTACTCCACGTCTGAGGTCTGGGGCAGCAGCCGAGAGTGCCAGGCTGTGACAGCGCAGGAACGGCTGAGAGGAGCCACCCTAGGTCCGTGGTCAGGGGCGGTGGCTGGGAGGAGCCACCCCGTGTACAAAGCCAGGGCCAGGAGCTGGAAGGAGCCACCCCATGTCCGAGGCCAGGGACCCTTACACCCATAGAAGATGTCATTTTCATCATAGGGGAATGAAATGCAAAAGTAGGAAGTCAAGAGATACCTGGAGTAACAGGTAAATTTGGCATGGAGGACAAAATGAAGCCACATAAAAGAAATAGAGTTTTGCCAAGAGAATACACGGCTCATAGAAAGCACTCACTTCCAGCAACAGCAAAGACTCTTCACATGGATATTGCCAGATGGTCAATACTGAAATCAGGTTGATTCTTTTCTTTACAGCCAAAGATGGGAGAAATTATATACAGTCATAAAAAATAAGACTGGGATCTATTGTGTCTCAGAGCATGACCTCCTTAATGCCAAACTCAGACTTAAACTTTAAAAAGTAGGGAAACTACCAGACTATTCAGGTAGGACTTAAATCATACCCCTTATGATTCCACAGTGAAAGTGACAAATTGGTCCAAGGGGTTAGATCTGATAGAAGGAATTTCTGAGTACTATGGACAGGGGCTTGTAAAATCGTACAAATGGCAGTGACCAAGGCCATTCTTAACAAAAGGAAACGCAAAAAGTCAAAACAGTTGTGTGAATATAACTTAAAAACTGCTGAGAAAAGAAGAGAAGCTAAAACAAAGGAGAAAGGGAAAGATATATCCTGTAAATGCAGAGTTTCAAAAGAGAGGGAAGGAGAGATAAGAAAGCCTATCTCAGTGGACAATGAAAAGAAATAGAGGAAAATAATGGAATGAAAGACAAGATATCTTCAGGGAAAATTACAGTTACAAAGGGAATATTTCATGCATAGATGGCCAAAATAAAGAACAGAAATTGTACAGACCTAACAGGAGCAGAATATATCAAGAAGCAGTGTCAAGAATACACAAAACAACTATACAAAAATGATCTTCAATATCCACATAACCACGGTGGTGTGATCATTCACCTAGAGACAGATATCTTGGAATTTTAAGTCAAGGCATCCTTAGGTAGCATCATTATGGAGAAAACTAGTCGAGCTGATGGAATTCCAGTAGAGCTATTCCATGACTAAAAGATGATTCTATGAAAGTGCTACACTCAATATGCCAGCTAATGTGAAAAACACCAAAGTTGCTACAGGACAGGAAAATTTCAGTTTTCAGTCCAATCCTAAAGAACTACATTACCAAAGACTGTTTACACTATCACACATTTGCCCCCATGTCAAATGGAAGAAACATAATGCTAAAAATTCTCCAATCCAGGCTTTAACAAGTTCATGAACAACGAACTTCCACATGTATCAAGCTAGGGATTTGAGAAAATGGTGAAGAATGAAAGATCAAATTGCCAACATCCATGAGATCATTAAAAAAGCAAGATCTAAAAAAATAATAATAATACTTCTGCTTCATTCTTTATACCGAAGCCTTTGTCTGTGGCAATCACAACAAACTGTTTAAAAAATTTAAAGTGGAAAAATTAGACCACCTGAAATGATTCCTGAGAAATCTGTATCCAGGTCAAGAAGCAACAGGCTATGGGACAACAGGCTCCTTCCAAATCAGGAAAGTATTATGCCAAGACTGCATACGTTCACCCTGTTTATTTAATTTCTTTGCAGTGTACAGCATGTGAAATGCCAGGCTCAATGAAACACAAGCTTGAATTAATACTGCTGGGAGAAACATATATCAGAGAAGTAGATGACATCGCGCTTATGGCAGAAAGTGAAAAAATAAAGAGTCTCTTGATGAAAATGAAACAGCAGAGTGAAAAATTTGGCTTAAAACTCAATAATCAGAGAATTAGATCATGACATCTGATATAATCACTGCTTAGCAAAGGGATGGAGAAACAATGGAAAGACAATATTTGGGGGGTTCCAAAATTACTGCAGATGTTGACTGCACCGTGAAATTAAAAGAGGCACTCATGGGAAGAAACCTCTGACCAGATTAGATAGCATAGTGAAAAGCAGAGACATTGCTTTGCCAGCAAAAGTCCACATAGTCAAAGCTATCGTTTTTCTAGCAGTCATGTATGGATGTGAGATTTGGACTGTAAAGATAGCTGGGTGCGGAAGATTTGATGCTTTTATTTTATTTTTATGATTTATTTATTTAGTTTTGTTTTACTTTACAATACTGTATTGGTTTTGCCATACATTGACATGAATCTGCCACGGGTGTACATTAGTTCCCGAACCCTGAACTCCCCTCCCACCTTTCTCCGCATATCATCTCCCTGGGTCATTCCAGTGTACCAGCCCCAAACTAGACTGACGATTCATTTCTTAAATGATAGTATACATGTTTAAATGCCATTCTCCCAAATCATCCCCCCATCTCCCTCTCCCCCCACAAAGTCCAAAAGCCTGTTCTATACATCTGTGTCTCTTTTGCTGTCTTTCATACAGGGTTATAATTACCATCTTTCTAAATTCCATATATATGTTAGTATATTGTATTGGTGTTTTTCTTCCTGGCTTACATAACTCTGTTAAATTGGCTCCAGTTTCATACACCTCATTAGAATGGATTCAAATATATTCTTTTTAAGGGCTGAGCAATACTCCATTGTGTATATGTACCACAGCTTTCTTATCCATTCATCTGCTGCTGGACATCTAGGTTGCTTCCATGTCCTGCCTATTGGTGAAGACTCTTAACTGTCTCTTGGTCTTAAGAAGGCTAAACGAAATTAATCCTGAATATTCATTGAAAGGACTGATTCTGAAGGTGAAACTCCAATAATTTGGCCACCTGATGTGAAAAACTGACTCATTTGAAAAGACCTTAGTGCTTGGAAACATTGATGGCAGGAGGAGAAGAGGATGACAGAGGATGAGATGGTTGGAGGGAATCACCTACTCGATGGACATGAGTTTCAGTATGCTCTAGGAGTTGGTGATGGACAGGGAAGCATGGCGTGCTGCAGTACATGGGGTCACAAAGAGTTGGACATGATCCAGAGACTGAACTGAACTAAGCTCAAATGTAGAATCACCTACATTTTTACATGTGAATATACTGATGCTGGATTTACTACATGATATCTTGCACTTTTTATTTCACTTCATGAAAACATAGTAGCAGTTTTTCTCAAATGAAAGGTGTAATTCTCTACACCTCATGTATGAAAATCTGTCTGGTGGTTCTATACCATTAAATGTGGAAATGTGTATATTTCACATATGAAAATCTTGGCAATGGCTTTCTGAAGATAAGGAGAACCAGTATGAAATTTCAATTTTCTCTATTGGGCAAATGAAAATGTGGACACCACTCTTTCTTCATAAAGTAGAGAGTGTTTGCATTTCTCAAACATATATCAAAACAGAGTTTGTTCCATGAAATGTGTAAATTTGAG